>JBBCBC010000022.1:2187000-3387000 GCA_037126765.1 Stenogyne calaminthoides | reverse complement strand
AGGACTCAGTTGAGAAAATTAATTCGTATGGGACTAAAATCGTAATGTCTTGAAAATTGATGGTTTCCTTGTCAGCTTTCTGAATGTTATGCAACTTTTCATGACAGTATTCTATTTTGCCTCTCTATGCAGAAAATTGATGGTTTCCTTGCTGTACTGAATATCACCGGAGGAAAATTTTCTCCTCACCCACAGAAGCTTCCATTTGCTGTAACTAGCATAGATGGTGATAAATACTTACTGTACTACTCATCCATAGATCTTTCTAGACATTTATCTTCAATCAAATGTGAAGGGCCAATATTGAAAAGAAGCCTTAGTGCTAATGGTTCATCTGATGATAAAGCTCGATTGAGAATACCTATGAAGGGAAGGTTGCAATTGGTATTCTCTCTGCCTGGCTCTCTTTTGTTTGCTTTTCTTCTTATGCCCCATAAATGAATGCTTCTCATTATTGTTTTGATATTATGGGGATGTTTTCAAACTAGTATATTGAAAGGGGTAGAATCACTTATTTTCAAAAGCTTCTTCTGAAATTAAGTGATTCTTGAAGCTGTTACTTGTGTTTGCAAATACCTTGAGTTCAGCATGGGAATGGCTCAAAGTCATGAGAGTTGCTTGGGCCACATAGAATGTATGCTGAGAACTATGAAATAAATCTATCTTGTGATACATTTGTATATATGAAGAAAAAAATATGTGAAATTTCTATACTTGGTTTTTGTTTGCTTTCAACGTCAACCCCGCTTTCAAACATCTTCATTCTTGAAGACATTTATCTACTAACATTTCACATTTTCCAATGCATAGTTTCGGAATACATTTCCACATGAACGCATCATTACATCAGAATGAAGAAAGAAATTTACGCATAGCCTTAGTTTCTTCTTTTTAATGCATCATTGTGTCAGTTGGAAATGGATACTAATATTGGCCATAATCCTCTGCAATCATATGATAGTGATACTAACGGTTTATGCCATCATAATATTATTGTGGCAATGAATGCTTCTTTGTTTCTTTCTAGGAAACTTAGTGTAGAGAAATTAATTACATGATATCTTTGTAAGTGTGGATCAGTTGCTGCGAAAAGTAAATTTGTTTTTGGAGTTTACATTTAACCAAAGAATGTGCAACATTAACAGGTTTCCAAGCTTCCCTGCCGCCGCCCCCCCCCCCCCCAAAAAAAAAAAAAAAAAACTAACTTTATATTGGTAGCAATTGATATTTAAATCTATTTTTGATTATGTATTTAAGAATGCTTTTTGTTTTCATCCCGATGTCTTTTTATTATTGTTTCTTAAATAGTTTGATTAAAGGGACTTATCTTTGAAATGATCCAAACTGGAGATTAAATCAAATAGCTATATCTAACACACAAAAGGGATTTTTCCTGGCACATTTCATAGTCTTATATTGTATTTGCGTTTAATGCCCTAAACTGTAATAAGTTGTTCTCTACATTTAAGACTTTGGTTTTTTTTTTTTTTTTTTTCCCAATTGCTGACTTCCTTCCACTAGTATCTAAGTTGCTTCCATATTACATTTGCAAGTCTTACCTACAATAACTGAGCTTCATTTTACAGGTCCTAAGCAATCCAGAGCGGACACCGATTCATACATTCTTCTGTAACTATGATTTGAGTGACATGCCAGCTGGCACAAAGGTGGGTATAAACCTTATCACATTGATAGGAAGATTCTCTTTTTTAACCCCAGCAAAGCTATATGTCGATATTCATGCCAATTCAATTATTTTTGTGCTGTAAATTGTACAGGATTTGATTTATCTTTCCTCCACTTTGTTTCTTAGATTTCTGCAGTCAGTTTGTGATTTGTTAACTAATCTGAACTTCTTGAGGGTCCTGATTAAGTCTTTGAGTTTGAAGGGGAACGTTAAATGAGGTTGTGGTATTTCATTTCGAAAGTTTTATATGAAGCCTCACGCTCTGTTAGTTGAGTTTGGGTTCTTATTCCTATTTTAGATCATAGAGTATCAGGATGAGAATTGTGTTGTCAACCATGAATCTCACTGGAGATTATGTATGTATTACATGTACATTTTTAAATGGTATTAGCTGTTTTCTAAAAGGTATTAGTTGGTCAGTCTTAGTTGTTTTCACCGAATAATATTAGATGTTTTCATTGAACAATATTAGTTGTGCACGAGTTGCACCAGTGCAACCCAAGTGTTACTTGAGATATAGATGTCTTTCTGTTGCTTTGATTCAAGAGTGACATATTTATGCCACAAATATATTTAGGAATGACATAATATTTTGACCAATCATAACCCAACATTTTATGTGGATGTCTTTTCTTGCTTCAGTGTTTTTCAGCATGACAGAAATAGTGAATTACATAAAAGATTATTCAGGACTGACATAAACATCTTACATATTTATATGCCTTAACTTACAGACATTTCTACGCCAGAAGTCCACTTTAGCTGTGGATAAAGGCGGACAGAAAGACTCGGGCAGTACAAATGATGGATCCGTCCCCTCATCAGGTGATTCTTTACAGCAGAGGACAGTGTGTGATAATGGTTGTGACTTATTAGACAATAATTGTGGGAATAACAGTGTGGACAATATTACTTTCAGTTTATCTGGTGGAAAAGAAAGTAAATCCCTATGTTGCCCTTCAATGGTTAATAAGAATACTACAGGTTCTGGTGCTTTACGTTATGCCCTACACCTTCGTTTTGTTTGCCCCCATCAGAAGAAGCACTCAAAAGCAGGTCTTAAATGCAAATCTGGTCCATCCTCTCTTCCATCAAGAAACGGTATGGACAGTGAAGGCGAACGACGGTTTTACTTATATAATGATATGAGGGTCGTGTTCCCTCAACGCCATTCAGATGCTGATGAGGGCAAGGTATGTGCATACTTAACCAAATTTGCATGCTTATATTGATTCTATCTGCTTGTTTTAAAATCTGCATTTACTCAATTACCTATTTGTTTTGGCATTTTACTTCCACATCTTATAGTAGATAATTATATTTATCATGACTTTGGATTCCAACTACATCATGCATACCTGAAACCACTGCCATGTTAGCATTAGCAGTTTGTTTGATCCATTTGGTGTGTATATGATGGCGTAAAACACATGTAGGGCCATTTCCATGTAGAGGTGTTTTGGTGAGCATATAATTCCTTGGGTGATATTTGTTTTGGGTTTAGGGGTTTGCAAAAACCCGTTTTTGAAATATAGGGGATTTTGAAATCCTGATAAATAGTAAGGTCGGTGTTTGTTTTTGGATTTTGAGTAGGGATGGATTTAATTTTATGTCAAATGAATGTGCATGAGTGAATGATGTTTTATTATTATATATTGTTTGTTGGGTGTGATTGGATGATAAGGGTTATGATTTAAATAGGAGAGAGAATTGATTGTATTGGAAAGTGTGATTGTAAAATATTTCAAAACCCCGAAGTAGAACCTGAATAAATTAGATTCGCAAATCCAAAACCTGGTTTTAAATTCCAAAGCTGGTTTTTCTTTTGTGCTACTTGTTTCATCCTAGGAACATTCTACAAGAAGTTAAACTTATTGCCTTTGATGTTAACTTATTAGGTTTCGTAGCTTGTTTCTTTATATTGAATTCTTGTTATCAAGCAGTAGTAATTGGTTCAATTTGATGATGCAGATGCAATTGGAATATGATTATCCGACGAATCCAAAGTATTTCAACATCACTCAATAATGATCTTGATTAGACGCGATTCTCTAATCTGCATCATTTGTACATATTTGTACATATATCTCCTAAATGCGCTTACAGATGGATTGGCACATCCCATTTCCCTTGTAAATTCTTTTCAATAAGCTTCTGCTCATGTGCTGTACAAATTGTACATCTTTACATCTGTTTATCCAGAAAAAAAATGAAATGACTTATTCGAATTACAAAGAAAACGCTTGCCTGCATTCCAAGTTTGTTTGTTTGTTTATCCCCAAATCTAGGTCGGAAGATCATTTTCTCATCGATGTAGTGATGAATGTTATAGTACACATCGTACAGATGGGTTCCATTCCGTTTTCGAGAGGTGAAATTCCGTTCACTAGCTAGATTCTCTTCTAAGTCAGATTTTACGCAACGACTCTTCCATCCATCATCAAAATGCTCCTCTGAGAATACTTCGACGGAGAAGATCACGAGAAGAGAGTATGATGGCTTAGAGAGTGAGAATGGGTTCATTACTTGTGGTATCGTCATTAATGTTTCTCTTTTTGTGAGATTGGAGTTGCACTCTTTCTTACTATCATGTGTTACATTCACCATTAGAGGGGATAGTTTACTTGACTAAACACACAATCCTTTTTGCAATATGAGGACCAAGAAGCTGTGGGCACTCATCCCCAAGCATGATCACAAATAACCTTTTGTATTTGTGTCCAATAATGAGAGATTTTATCACAATTGAAACACATATGTTTCCCTTTCCTGAGTTCCATTTCTGCTGGCGTGAGACACAGGTGTGCAAGTAAACTCGCGAGCTACTCGTGCTCGGTTAGAAAAAAATATCGGAACCGACAAGAGCATACATGAATCGAGTTCGAGCTACTCGAGTAGCTATTGAGCTCGAGTTCATATATACTTGGCTCGAGACGCTCACGAGCCTAATCGAGCTTGCACAATAATTATTGTTATGCCATTAATTTTATTAAATATATATATACTTATATTTTAAAAATGAGTAACCCTTGTGTGCATCAGTTGCATTTTGGATTCAATTTTAATTTGGATGAACAATCTACCCCCTAAACACTAAATCATAAACCCTAGATCATGACCTATTCGGGCCGAGTGAACCATGAACCACTCGGGTCGGGTTTGGGCCCGGGCGGGGTCGAGTTCGGTTGGTAAAAATGAACTGGTAAAAATTTATAAAAAAAAAAAAGAATTGAAATTCAATTGCACCAAATCAAAATTGGTGCAAATGATGCACAGGAGAATTTGCCTTTAATTTTTTTTTTTAAATTTAATTTTGTAAAATTGTACGGCTAATCGAGCTCAAGCCTATCGAGTTTCTTGTATAAATTTGAGCTCAACCAAGTTTGAGTTGAGTTTCAAGATTCGAGTATTCCAATTGAGTCGAGTTCGAGCTCACAACTACTGGGCTCGACTCGGCTCGTTTTCACCCCTCCGTGCGAGGCTCTTCCTAGTGTCCCCATTCTCAGAAGAATAATTAGATGGCCCCTCATTCCTCGTTTTTATACATAACAATGATACTAAAAGAACCGAGTTCACTGTGAACTCGAATTCACACAAATTTTTGTAAAATAAAAAATAAAATACACATGGATTACCATAAAGAGTTGGTATGCTGTGAAACTTGTTCACCGTGAAACTGATTTTTTTTTTTTTTTACGACACATACTTTTTAGTAATATAAGCACCCTTCAGTTATACTACGACATTCTTTGCTATAATATAAGTCACACCCTTCAATTTTATGAGTAATACTCTTTATAGTAAAACGTCACACCCTTTACAGTAAAAAGTCACACTCTTTAGTAATATAAGTCACACTCCTTAACTAATTTTACCGTGAAACTTATTCAAACTATACTTTGCCTACCATAAAATGTCCTTAATTAATTTAGAGGTTTGCATTGGTTAATGCGATTAGTATTGGTCAATACATATGATTAATTTGTATGAAGGATTTGCACGACTTGTATTTGCAGTTAGTTAATTCAGACAGTTTTATCACGACTCTTAATGTGGCTACTTCCACACCGCAAACATATCAAACAGTTTAAACAAAAATAGAAACATGGGGCTATAAAAATGATTTTTTTTTCTTAATTTAATTTGATTGTGTTTGGATCGAAGAATCTAACAAATTCACTTTACTGTAAAAATGGTCAAGTTTTGGATAACTCAAGTGGTTAGAGCTCCATTATTTGAGATCCCGAGATCCCAAATTCAAGACATAAATGAGAATATTTATTTCCTTTTGTGGTGGTCCCCTGTTGTAGGTTACAATTCCGAATGGTCTCCTCTTGTGGTGGTTGTGGTTTCAATTTACTGATGTTGCCATGTGTAGAGGCGGAACTGTAGTGGCCCCCCGGCCCCTTTGGAATTTTCATAATTATAATATAATATAGCTTTTTATTAATTTGATGTGTGATTAAGTGGTGAATGATGATGTTTTTGTCCAAGACATTCACTATTCAATTTTCAGAAAATACATTTCTTTTTTATATTTTGAGTATATATAAAAAAAATTGAAAGTGCATTTAGTCATGCCCTATTATAAATGAGATAAATTTGCATGAGATCGTCTCACAGTAAGACATAATATAATTTGAACATATCGTTTTAACATTTTGAAAAGAATGAGTATTGATTTGTGTTAGTTTGCACACTGTTTCATACGAATTTTTGTCATTATAAATTAGGCCTCCCACAGCGAAATTTCTGGCTCCGCCACTAGTCATGTGTCCGATGATTGAAAAAGAATTATTGTAATTGATTATCTCAAAGAATTATTAAAATTGATTACCTTAAAAAAGTTAGTGTAAAAAATATGAGTGTGATCAGGATGGATTGATGATTTTATCTTTTTGGGGGCAATTTTTTTCATAGAGTATGGGAGATAAAATTTTAATATTTTAAAGGGATGACAAAATTTTATGAATATTAAGACAATAAAAACTTGTGTTAATTTGAGTTCACGATAAATTCTTTTATCCTTTTTATTAATATCATTGTTACGTAAAAAAATATCAATATTATGCATAAAAAATATCATAGTTATGCACAAAAATTAGTATTATTTAAAAAATAATTAATTTTTTTTAAATAATATTTTTTGTGCGTAATAATAATAAAATTCATGTATAGAATCGATTCGCATAACTGTTGTTCATGACATAAATACCCCCATCGGTCCATGAGTGTGATGATTTAATTATATATTACTTAAATCCTCCGATCACTGTAAAAGAACTTATGCATGGATTGTAAATCTATATTCAATCTTTCAATCCAACCTTATTTCTTTAATTAATTAAACTTCAAATTATTTTTCTTTAAAGAAAGAATTCCACAGGAAACTAAAGGCTGCATTTATGAAATACATGTTATATATTTCAAAAGTGGTGATACAATTTTAATTTGGATGAACCATGAACCTTAAACCCTAAATTATGTACCTTAAATCATAAACCCTAAACCCTAAACTATAAATTATTCGGGTCGGGTGAATGATGAACCACTCGGGCCGGGTTTGGATCAGGTCAGATTGGGTCCGGCCTGAGCAAGGTAAAAAAAAAAAAAAAAAAAAAATAAATAATTCAATTCTAAATTGGTACAAAGGGTGCACATAAATATTTGCCTCAATACTAATTACAATTAACTTACACTATTATCAAATCATGTTAAATTAACAGGATCGTCTTCGTTTTGTTCACATATATATATTGGGGAACAAAATAACAAAAAATATTATTAAAAGTTAAAAATATGCAAATATGTTAAACATGGTTTCAGCCATTAATTTTGTGTCCAACCAAGGACAAAACAATGTCACGATATCTTTAGAAGAGTAAATAGATAAGAAATGTGTTTGGAGGCTATTTTGATAACAAGTTATATGGGAATTAATTGACCATAATTTTTGAAGAGTAAATAGACTTATTTGTACTTAAAAATTAGGAGTTGGAGAGTTTTGAACTATACTTAGATAATTAGAATTTGAAATTAGTTAAGACCCCACCCAAACATTTTGGGGTTAACTTGAAAGCAATTGGAAGGTAATGTAGGAGTAGTTAGGATATGTTTGAAACACAAGTTTACTGAATAAATCCAAATAAATTAGCTCGGTTCAAATTCCTTGATGACATTAATGAAATTAATGAGAATCGTTCATCAATTGCTGTATTACATTAAACAAGATAATAACATTATTAGTAGTTTAGTTGTAATCTTGAAATATTTGAGGAAAAAGAAAACGATTATTGAGATGTAGTAGAATGGTTGATGGATCATGATTATAGAGGGATAGAGGGAGAAGTATATATGGATAAATTTCTTAAAATTTTCGGAGAGAAATATATAGACACAATGCGTGTGTGTTCCATTTTTTTATATTCTCACTCATTATTTTATTATATTTATATATCTTTTTGAAATTTACGAAGAAATTTACAAAATGAATATGAAGAATCCATTTCCAGAAGTACATAGTTAAACAAAATGGGACAATAATTAATGACGGAACTCCAATTTTTAGTTAATTCTATTTTAAAAGGTTCTTTGTTGGTCCCGAAAAACCCGATTTAAAACTAGTAAAATCTCAATGGGAGGTGACTTAAATTTTTTTGCTGCGAATGTGTTATACAGATTTGCTAAAGTATGTATGACAGTTAATATGAAAGCAAATAAGAACACACATATTTTTATAGTGGTTCGGGCGAACTTGTCCTACATCCACTCTTCCCTTCATGGGGCACTTCCTTAACGAACATATATTTATGGAGCTCTCACTCAACATGACTTATCTCCCTCACGGATAACCTATAGATGTTTAATGAGTTCTCACTCTCTCGGGACTTATCTCCCCCACGGGATTGCCTACGGGACTTATTTCCCTCACGGGATTGCCTACCCTCCCTTACGGGATTGCTTCCCAACTACCTCACTTAACCACTAATTTTCTCTCTCAAGAAAGGGTATGTGTTTGGTGTTATTTCCAACTAGGTGAGATTTTCCCTTACATTGTTTTAGCCTTAAAGCTAAGGTTGGAAAAATTTCTCTAAGCTTAGGATATGTCATTTTTGCTTAGATCTAATGTAGAACACTCTTGGGTAAATTTGGATATTTAATGCGCTGTGTTCTTGAATGGAGATGCTTGAATATTTGGCTTTAATCTTCACTTTCCAGCATCCCCCAATATCTTCTTTTGAAGATAGTGCAATGTATTTATAGTGTGAATTTAAATTTTACCGTTGGAGAGTAATATTCAAATCCATACTAATAAACTTCCAGCTTTTCTTTGTCCTTTTGCACTGTTGCTTGCAGCTTTATGTCACATCAATATGTGTGTTGTCATCTTCTCATTGACCAATTTTTTTGTGTGTCTAACGGATCAGTTCAACACATCAGATCAATTGAGAATCGCAGATTCGGCCAAAGACAAATAGATCGATTCGAATCGGCAGATCGGCCAAAGATAATTCGGCCACTGCTCAAAGACAACATATCGCCTTAAATAAATTGACAGATAAGTTCATTCGACAACAGAATCGGTCAAAGACAAATAGATCAATTCAATCACAGATCAATTCAACACAAGATATCCAGTAAGCAGATCGATGATCGATGAAGATATCGGTCATATCATCATGTCAAGATATCATGTCACCAAGATCAAGATCAGACTTTATGTCAGATCAAGATCAAGATCAGATTACCAGACCGCATCACCGCTTTGATCAACACTTCCTCTTCACAAATCAGCATGGTTCTTCTTGTTCAGCTCATCAGTTTACATGGAACTCATCGGGTCTCGTTTAGATTACGACAAATTTCGTTTTCTTGATGAGTTCCCCCTCAACTTGTTACCTGTAAGAATAAAACTAAGTCTAGAAACGCAAGCTTTCTATACAAGTTAGCTTGTCCTATTACAAGGTGTTTTGACATAATAATCAAAACTAAATTTATCCCAACATTCTTTTTTGTCAATAATTTTAATTTTATTTTTTTCTAGCCAAGATAATATTTTTTTACAAACTATACCCTCATCCCTCTTTTTTAAAAAGACCAGTTCTTAAAAAAAATCTTTCATTTTTCAATTTCTTCTTCGCTACTACATCTTTCGTCACTCTTTTAAAAAATGGTGGTACGAGCTTCAATAAAATGTGGTATGAGATGAATTAATGGTGATACAGACTAAAATAAAATGTGGTACGAGTTGAATTAATTGTGGTACGAACTGTAGGTCCCGAACGGGTTTTGTGAGGGCAGAAGTCTAGAGGGGAGGGGTGAATAGACTTCTGAAAACTTTTTGTGCAGATCAGGTGTGATGGCGCTTAGCTTTGATCAGAAGCGAGTGAATCGGTTTGATCGATAACCAACTTACTAATCGCTCAAGATAGATCGATTCGGTAACTATCAGTTTAACTGATGTGTGCGGAAGCTAAGTTTTACCCGTGTGAAAAACCAGTTTTGATAAATCAGATTCCAAAGTTAGTCTTTTAACCAGTTGATCAAGTGTCAAGCTTGATCGATCGAAGCTTGGTGCTACCGATCTCAACTTAGAATATGTATCTTTGCTTTTAAAAGTTGTGTGAGATTGTGTAAATAGTTAATCAAAGCGGTAAAGGCACACAAGATTTATAGTGGTTCTGGACAAACCAATCCTACGCCCACTCTTCCCCTATCACAAGGGCACCAACTAAACCAATCGGACTTAGATTTTTGTGTTAGTCCAACACAAGACAATCGACAGATATTTAAGGAGTTCTCACTCAACCGATCCTGTAAATCGAACTAGAAACCCTAGTGCGAAATCTTGCTAAACAACTTAACCTAACTTTGGGTTTAGATAAGATTGTTTTGGTTCCAACTATGAAATCTTTTCTAGTGTTTAAGATAGCCTTTATCGGTTTAGATGAAAAGATTTCTATGCTAAGAACTTATAGGATGAACACTTAATAAAATAATCTTCTTGTTAAGTGTTCTTCGTGCGGAAATCGATAATTGCTTGAGCTTCTTGATTGTTCGGTGTTTAGTGTCTTCACTCAAGTGTGATCCCATATTTATAGACCTTGAAATCAAAGAGCCGTTGGAGAGCAATTTGAATTTCGTGCTATATTTGGTAGTTTTTGAGATTGATGTGACGTCTTGAGAACGGCATGGCCGAGAGTGTGAATTTTGTATTTTATAGCCGTTAGAAGAAGAGAGCGAAGATCAAATCCCGTAATTGTCGGCTCCGATCATACGTGTCTCGTTCTTATTGGTTAACAGACGCACTTTTCGTTGTTGTTCTTCCAACTAAGGTTGACATTCTTCTTGTTCGGATCATCGACGTATGATTTGGTGAAACATCGATTTTCACCGATGAAATGACTGATTAATCAAAATGATCGATTTACCGATTGAGTCTTCCGGTGCCGGTTGACTTAACTTCAACTAGCGACTTCTGACCGATGTAGGGTCTTCAGTGCGATCTTACGGAAGTCATCCGATCTTCAAGTATTCTAAGTTTGAGCTTTATGACTTCACCGGATATCGACTTGATCGGATCGTCGATCTTCTGTTCTTCTCTTGCATTTTGGCCATTATGATATCGGCTATTCTTTGGGTCTTGGATCGACCTATACATATTGAGGTTCCCCCAATATGTGACCTATCTATTACATCGGTTGTTTTATACGATAATTATCAAACCCGGTATTCTATAAACGGTAATATAAACATCGATCACCAATGTGTCCGATTGGTCCTATTACATGTGTTTACGAACTTTCATCAAAACACTAAATTTCCCAACAATTTCCCCTTTTTGATGAAACCAAAACACTATGAGAAACCAAACACAATTGATAAATATAGAACAAAGAAAAGCACATAATCGAGGAAGACAATGAGATTTTGTCTTAGGATCGTAAAATAAACTTTTCTCATTAGATTTGTTGATTACATGTTACATCGGAAAAATTTGAATTTAAAAACAAATGATCCTCGAGAAGTCTTCTCGATTCTTCACTCTTTTAGGCTTGTATCCTTCCGCATCTCTCTTTGATCTTGAGGTACGTTGAAAATCGATAAAGTTTCCATTTGACATTATTAGTCCGCCGAGGATCGATTATATGCGTTTTGCTCGAGAATGTCAAAATAGAATCTCTGAAATGCCATCATCAAATGAGCCATCCGCCTTCTTCGAGTAATCCAACGATCATACTCTTGGCGAGATATTTTTACGTTGATTATCTTGGCCTCATTTTCCGGATACTTGAGAAAAATCTGATATTTATTTTCCAACCCGGTTGAGGAATTCATCATCCGGAGATTCTTCTCGTGGAACAAGATCAAGAACAAAGGCATCCGAAGCCATTCACTTGATCTTATTCCATTCCTCAAACCTCTTAAAGATGTGCGGCGGTTTTTTTGGAATGATCTCATCAACTCTTCTTTGGCGGTTGAGGTTACGTACAAATTTTCCAAATTTCCTTTCTTCGCTCTCAATCTGAATTTCTTCTTCAGATTTTCTGCCTCTGCCAATTTATCTGCCCTTCTTTCTTCTTCACTTTTTCGGGCTTCTTGAAATCTGTTCTTTGGGCGATTTCTCGGCCCGATTCATTATCGGCTTTATGTCCGGCTAGTTGTTCTTCTTGTGACTATCTTAGTCGAGTGGCGTACAGTTGTGATGTCCCAAAGACCCGCAAAATAGCCTAACTTTCTTGCCTTTGACTTTTCCATCTTTTCAGAGACTTCGTTAGCAAAGAGATCTAGATGGTATAGTCTTTGTCCATAAACTTCAACCGTCGAATCGGGTCTTCATTTGTTACGATCATGTCGGTTGGTTTCTCACTCCGTCCTTCCCCTTTTTTGGTTTGATCAAAAAAAGAGTGTGAGGTGGGAAGTCGAGATCCAAAGATCGATATCGCCTCGTTGAGATCTGCTGAACTTGAGCGATTAGATGTTGAACCTTGAGATCGGCTCGATCTTGGCAGATTCCATGGCGATAGAGAGTGTAAGAATCGGTTTGTCAAGTTTCTCTTCATCAATTCTAGCTTTTTTAGTGAGCATCGGAAAAAAAACTTGTTGTTGATCCACACCGAATCGACTTGTCATCAATCGATTTTTATAAGTTCGGCCGAACCGCGGTGGTCACAGTTTGGGAGAATCGATCTTTGATCTCCTCAATCTGAAAATAACCAATTCCTTTGATCTGTTATTTCTTTGAGGCCAATCTGCCTCTGATCAGCTATCACTCCCTCAACTTCTTCTTTCAGGAGATCTTTGAGACATGATCTGATCTCCTGTAGTTGATCAGCGGTGATGTGAGATGTAGGAATGTTATGCGTCACTTGATCTGTTTTGATTGTTTGTGCCTCCGAGTGGTTGGTCATGAACTGCAACACAGTTCCACTATCGCCATCGGCTCTGCATCCTTCATAATAGCATGTCTGTTCAAAGATCTTGGCCCGATCTCCGGTTCGCCTTGTTCGATCAATCCCGCTTCACTTGTGGATCGAGCTTTGATAGATTCGGCCGATTATCAGCTCGGTGGTGATCCTACTTTAGCGAATTTCCTCATATCGAAATCAAAATCTGCAAACTCATCAAGACCCCCATCTCATTCTATAATCATTATAAAATTTGAGAAGCTTTTTAATCGGAGATCTCTCGGTGAGGATCTCCATAACTTCCTCTCTAATAACGGGATGGGCGACCCGATTACGGATACATCTCATCAATTTCTCGTTAGATTTTCATTACGACCATTTTTTCCTGTGATGGTCTTTGATGATCTAGACTTCGAAATTGTGCATCCCGTTCCAGTTGATGAGATGTGGAGGGTTACGGTGGTGCTTGAGTAGGCGGAAGTTGTACGATTGGCTCGACTGCGGAGGTTACATTGTAGAGGTAGGTCTTTGGTTCTACAACAGTAGGCTTTCGATTCACGAACTAACGTAGTTTCGAGTTGGGCGGAAGAAGAAAGGAGAAACATGCTCGGCGGCCCAAGTCCGAGCGGTGAATCGGCTTCGAGTTGGAGGGAGAAGAGATCGTTAAATCTCGTCTTCTTCCTCCGAGAATGTTGGCGAGCTCTCGGCTTGAGAAGCCCGCTGTCACGATTTTTCACTGATTTTTGTGGCGATCAAAGATCTGGCGCTCATCTTCATCCGACTCATCTTCTAGAAAGCGAGTCATGGGGGAGCCATATTCTTCGCCTCTTTTCCGGCCTTCCCTGATTTTCTTTTCTTCTTCGGGGAGCATCTGGTGTAGACGAGGCCGCTTCCTTGCTTTTCCTTTCTTGACTTTGGAGGGGGGGCGATATCATCATCGGTGGCCCATATATAGTCAAGTGGTGGCGAAGGCCTTGTAGGACTTCGATCCATTCTCGTCCCATTCGGCATTTTGCGGTTTGTCTTTCAAGATAAGCGCAACCTTGTTGAGATTGTCGATCATCTTCTTTCAATAGACACGCCTCCCATTCATTAACTCCAAACTTTTCATGTTCTTGGAGTAGAATGGCCTTCGAAGCCATGTCGATTGATGTTCTTGGCTTCATCAATTATCGCAACCATCTTTATATAGTTTGACCGGATGTTAGAGCATCAGGGCTGAATGAAATACCCATGATTGTTTTTGACAATATGTCAAACAACGATCGGTATTTCCTTTTAGCATCGGCCTGACAAAAACTCGTGGGTCCGATGTTTGTCGACTTCCCTGAAGAGTTCTTTTTCTTCGATCGGCTCATCTTCATTCTCCTCAGAGTCTTGTGACGAGATTCTTCCTTTGGGCAAAAATGAGCAGGGCGTGTTATGTCCGCGTTAAATCGGTCGATCTCTTCTCCGCTTGGTGACGAAAAGTAGTTCTTCTCCTCGGCGTCCAGATCCACTCTTAAATTCCTTAGGAATTGAGTGCTTCATCTTTGCATCACTTTGGATTGCGAGCAAAGATAATATTTCAAGACCTCCTTTCTTGAAATTTGCTCAACTTCCATTGATTCCGGATCCCGAGTGATATCAAACTGCACGAACTTGTCATCGACAATCTTCGTTGCCAGTTCCGCATAATTGCACATTATTTTCCCAATTCCGTGAGTGGCCATCTACAATAAGATAGACTTGATTAAAGTTGTGCATAAACATGAAAATATCATATATTGATTATCAGACCTATACTCAGGCCTAATAATCGATAAACACATGCGGATACCAAGAAACAATAAAGCATAACACAAGATACCATCGATTGACAAAATCTATAAGATCAATGGATGATTCATCAAATAATTAGAAATTACCAGATTCTGTTTTTTTCGGAAAGATGATGTTGAAATTCAAGAAAAAACACTTTGAATCGCAGAAATATAATCTGGAGTTTTCAGAGAATAAATCGCAAGTTTGTGAATTAGAAAGAACTCTGGTAGGGTTTTTGATGAACCTTTTAAAGATGAGGAGGGAAAAAAAAACAAGATTTGGGAGATCAACCGTTTGAAAAGATTAAACGATCCAGATTAAACGGTTTTGATCGTATGGTCGAAAAAAGCACGTCTTTAAAACCATTTGGATTTAAAAGCTCATTTTGTAGCAATTAATACAAGTACCCCACGTCCGCATTAAATGTTTTGCAGGGAATACGTCACAAAGGTAATGAGTACAGTAAGGCAAATAATATCAGATAAGATCAAATAAGTAAGCAATAAACAAGGAAACAGAAAAGCGTATCTGGTTGACTGATATTGTAATCAGTCAATACCACTTGTAGTTGTTGATTCCACTTGTTGATCTTAGTTTTCTGCCTAATTCTTATAATTTCTAAACTGTTCTTTTCAACTGATCCGCTTCACTTTGCGTCTGATTTCCCTTTTCTGATCCTCCTTGATTAGTTGAAGTTCCCCCTTCAACTGATATTTCTGTTTTCTCATAGACTGATATATATATCTGATTTGTTGTTGTATCAAGCTCTACTGATCTTCCTCACCAGATCAGTTTCGTATAAAATCAGATTTCAGTTGACCTAATCTGATTCTTCTCAGATCAAGCCAATTCTTGGGATATGTGTTACCGTCAAAACTTAGTCTAGAATAGTAGTCTCTATTCCTAAGTTGGCACGATTTGACATCTTGTAATTATAGTCAATATTTCGATATGTCAATCCGCCGTCAAATTTATCCAATTATCGATCGGCGTGATTCCTACATTTGTCCTCCTTGTGATGCAAATTTCTCTTAGAGGCTTTTTGAAATCAAATTTGCATTCACACACTTGCTTGGCCTCTATAAATTGGACCAATGTTTTACACAACATAACCCATTCACCATACTTATCTTCTTTGTAGAATCATGTATCCCGGTGAACCCTTATTTCCTAGTGAGACTTTAAAAACACCTTTACCCCTTTTTCAATGATTTCACTTCTCAAATCAACCCTATGTGTCCCTTTATCACTTGTTTTTTTTAAATCATCAAAGATTTCACATACAATTGTTGCCAAGCTTCTACCACCAAAGGCGGCGGGTCTGTTGTCGCAACCCGAAGACACTTCTCCTAACCGTATGCACCTTGTATGTCTATCGAGATAGACGGAACTAGCATCAACAAACTCGGTCGATATAAAACATGAGTTTGATATACGGTCTGGATCGGATAACGGTGATCTTCGTGATATCAACTCAATTTTTGCATGCAACACATGTGCCCATAAGGTCTTTGAACCACTTTCTTGGCACATGTGCTCCATTTAAACATTGGAGAGCCCATTGACTTGGTCTAAGGGCTCTGCTTAGAAATCCTATCAACGCCGCTCTCGCTCCATTGGTTTTTAACTTGACTAAGCGAACTTTAGGATTATTTCAAAGCCTTCTTCCCCTTGTTAAGTGGGGAAAATGAGAGCATGATCTTAAAATATCTCTCTCTCCTCCTCTTCTAGGGTTAGGATGAGGGTTTAGGGTTATAGGTTTAGGGTTTTTTGTTATGACTTATGTCTTGACCTCCTCGGTCCTTTGTACTTGTAACTTGTAATGTAACGACCTTGGTCTTTATCAATGAAAATTTATGTTATTTCATTGTTGTGTAAATTTTACCTTTTCTTATGCGATTGTAGGCTTTTAATCTGTGAATCTTGCTTGTTGAATATCGACTTAATCGACTTACAAAGTGTGAAATAACCAAACCGATTAATCGAGATAATTCTTTAAACCGGCGTTTCCTTTAATCGATAAATCTTAAATCGACGAGTTCCTTTAATCGATAAATAGTAACTCGATCGATCCTTCTTATATCGGTTCCTTGATCTTCTTACGATCGATTGAGATACCAAACTCAATCAATCCTTTTAACTTTGATTAGTCTCTTAACCACCGGTTCTGAGAACAATCCATCAAGCATTTTAGGTGCTTTTTCTCCAAGATCCGAAGCCCTAGCTCATTGCACAATTCTCTCGAATCGATCTCGGTAGTGGCTTGGTTAGAATATCGACTTTCAGTAAGCGGTGTGAATCTTTTCCATTCCGATATTCTTCTTTTCAACATGATCTCTTATAAAATGATGTCCGACATCCACATGCTTGCATCTTGTATGTAGAACGAGATTCTCGAGTGATTGCAATAAGACTATTCTCACACGAGAATATAGGTACATTCTTAGCTACAATGTTATAATCCCTCACCGGCCGACTAAGCTTAAAGCGATTTGGAACAAACAAACTCTGCCCATATATTACCTTCATAGTAGATGTCGAAATCGATGTCTTCCTTCTTTTGAAACCACGAGATCAGTTTACTTCCTAAAAACTGACATGTTCCTGAGGTTGATTTTCTGTCAATCTTGCAACCTCCATGTTGGGATATTTTAGTTTTGATGAATTATGCCAAAACATTATCAACTTGTGTTTTTAAAGCTAATCTCTGACGATAACAAGTTGAGGGGGAAACGAGAGAACAAATTGAGGGGAACTCACTAATCGGGCGTAGATGATCGAGATCGATTTAGGTCATAGATGAGACCGATCGAGATCAGATGAGTAAGAAGAGTTCCGTAGTCAACTGATGAGCTGAGCAAAATTAGAAGAGAAGAAAAGCTAAGCCAGTTGATCAGAAGATCAGATGACGGATGACCAGATCAGAAAAGGAGGTTGCGGATCGGAAGAGGAGTTATGATGAGACCGATCAAGATCGACGTGATCGAGATCGAGATATGAAGATGAAGCGGATGGTCAAGATCGGGCGTGATTGAGACCCGGATGTGTTAACCTTGATATGCTAACCTAATATGATAATCGATGAACTAACCCGATCACGGATAAACCGATATGTGACGGATGCTATCTTGATATGATCATGTGAAATTTGATCGGATCGGCGAAAGAAATCGAGATATCGAAAACCAAAATCGCATATCGGATCGGGAGAAGTCATCGGAAGAAAGTCATCTGGTCATTCATTCACCGAGAATCGAACGCTGGCGATGATCGGTTAGCCGAGTCTTTAGTGACTGAGGGTCGATTAATCGAAGACAAGAAGAATCGAACTCGGTCGGCTGAAGTTTGATATACTGATCGACGTAAAGGTCCGGTGAAGAGAAGTCGGTGAAGGCTCGGATAGACTGAAGGCTCGGATAGACTGAAGGCTCGGATAGATCGAAGACTCGAGAGAATCTGAATGATTCCTAGGCGAGGAATCTGGGGAATATAACCGTTAAGATTAGCCGACGCGTGGACCAATGAGAGGAAGACAACCACTGAAAAGTGCGAGAACTTCTAGAGAATAGTATGGATTTGAATGTGATTCTCTCCAACGGTAACATTCAAATCCACACTATAAATACAAGTTCTTCCCTCATTATCGTGTGTGGAAGTCACGAAGAAGATATAGCAACAATGCTCTGAGCCAAAGAGAGTTATACTCAAAAGATTCCCACCCTAGAACACAAGTCTATATATATACAAATATATTCAAAGAGTGTTCTAGAACCCAATCTAAGCAACCCACTTTATGTGTATCCTAAGCTTAGAGATTTTTTCCAACCTTAGCATTGAGGCTAAACAAATGCAAGGAAAATCTCACCATAGTTGGAGACAACACCAAAACCAAACCCCATGGTGAAGTGAGGTAGTTGTTAGGCAATCCCGAGTGAGGGTGATAAGTCCCGTTGGAGTGTGAACTCGTTAAACATCTGTAGGCGATCCCGAGTGAGGGTGATAAGTCCCGAGGCGAACCCGAGAGGGTGATAAGTCCATTTGAGTGAGAGCTCGGTAAATATCTATATCTGCAATCCGTGGAGGGTGATAAGTCCCGTTTGAAGGAATTTCCTAGAGAGGAGAGATGATGTAGGACCGGTGTCCCAACCACTATATATTGTTGTGTTCTTTATTGCTTTATGTTCTTATCTTGTCATATGCATTCGATTATAAGCAAAACACAACACATGAGCTTAAAAATGAAAAATCTGTAATCACTCGGCCCTCACCCCTGTTTTTATATGCATCGAACTTAATGTTTTTAAAAGCTTCACGCCAAAAATGGGTTTTCTCACGACCATCACTCCATAATCGTAATCGAATACCCACTAAGCTCTAGATTATCATCTCGATGGGTAAAATAAACCAAGGTTTATTTGTTCTTCAGATACTTGAATCCGCTTAGTCGCTTTAGGTGGCTTTGCATTAGATTTGCTCGAAATCGCACATATACCTACTTTTGAAAGGTGATATCCGGTCCGGCCGCGATTAGGTATAGTAAGGATCCAATGAGAGCCCTATATTCTTTTCGATTTGTTTTCGACCATCCTCATCTGGATCCATCTTGAATCCAAATATCATAGGAATTTTGGCTTCGCTTACGGTTTTGAACTCCAAACTTGGCCAATAAATTCCTAGTGTACTTTTGTTTCGCGATGAATATCCCTTCAGACTTTGCTTTTACTTGTAGACCCGTAAAGTAATTCATCCGACCCATCATGGACATCTCGAACTTCCCTTGCATCGGTTTGCTTGAATCTTTCACATAGACTCTTGTTGGGAGATCCAAAGATGATATCGCCCACGAATCAACCATCGAATATCTTCTCCATCTTCTATTACGAATAAGGTTACGTCCATTGTTCCTTTAGTGAACCCACCGCCTATCAAGAACCGGAGAGAGTGTATCATACCAAGCTCGAGGAGCTTATTTCGAACCATAGAGAGCTTTTTCTTAAATCGGTACACTTGGTTGCTCTTTTTCAAGCTTGGAGGTTGTTCGACATAAACTTCCTCTGCTAGTACCCCGCTTAAGAATGCACTCTTTACGTCCCATCCGATACACAAATGAACCCTCTCGTGGGAAGCATATGCCAAACAAATTAATGGCTTCTAAAGCGAGCGATCGGTGCAACTGGTCTCATCATAATCAATTCCTTCCGATTGTGAATACCCCTTAGCAACAAGTCTTGCCTTATTTTTCGGTGATGACATTTTTCTCATCTCTTTGTTCTTGAAAACCCACTTCGTTGCCAATTCGTCTTGATGATTTGGTCCGTCCACCGTTCCCAAACTTGATTTCTCTCGAATCTGTTCCAGCCCTCCTCGCATGGCTAGAATCCAACTTTGGCCTTTGTAGACTTCATCTCTTTGTTGTAGGTTCCTTCATAGACGGATAACAAAGAATACATGGCACTTTCACCAACGATGTCTAGTTTTAACTCTATCGGATGGGTCTCCGATGATCGATCGGTTGGATGACCGGTTATCCGTGTCCTTCGCTACGATTTGCGTCGGTTTGGAGAACATAATCCATTTCGATAAAGGTTCATTACTAGCGATCGGGAGTGGTGCGAGTTATGATCCACTTGATAAGAACATGTCTCACCGATGTTGGACTCATCATGTCTCGATGTCTGCTCGTGGGAACTTTAGGTGTTCCCCAAACGGATGGTTCGATTGATCTTTTCTCTCACCGTGTCTTAAATTTCTTCATCGACAGTTTTTTCATACCTTAGGATCTCGATTGATCCGGTGAATCGGCTAGATCCGGAATGTATACTTTATTACGATGTCGATCCTTTTTCCTTGATCGTTAGTTAGATTCTCCGAGCATCAGTACTAGTTGATCGGTACATCTTGTTCTCGGGCGATTTCTCTTGTTCGAAGATGCTTCATCAAAGATTACATGGGGTGTTTCTTCCACAACTAGGGTTAAATCTTGTTGTAAACCCCGAAAGCCTTGCTCGATGAGGAACATCCTAAGAATATACCCTCATCGACTTGGCCTCAAAAGTCTTCAACCGACTCTTCCCATTGTTGTGTATGAAACATTTACACCCAAAAACATGGAAGTAAGAAACACGAGGTTTTCTCGCCCTTCCACATTCATAAGGGTGTTTTGTAGTGAGCCTTAGTCGAAGACATCTGCTCGAGTATGACATGCGGTGTTGATTATTTCGCCTTAAACGGCTTGGTATTGCATGTTCAAATAACATCGTCTGGAAAGAAAATTTCTTTTGAGTGTTCTGTTTCTCCGCTTCGCTACTCCATTCTCGTTGGGCGTTCTTGCGGTGATGTCTCATCTCTAGATACCAAACTTAGAGCAAAAAAATCGCTTATAAAAGAGTTCGTAAATTTCAATACCTTTTATCCGATCCGATTTTTACTACACCGACACCCTTCTCATTTTGTAATCTTTTAAGCGGCTTGTATCTTCGTTTGTCGCCTCATTCTTCTTATGTAAGAATATAACCCGTAAACTTGGAATAATCATCCACGATTACGAGTATATTCGCTTATTTGAGACCGACCGTGTAATCGGGTCCAAATAGATCCATATGAAGCAACATAGATCTGCTGATGCCGGTCCGAGAATTCCCTTGAATGAAGCTTTTGACTGTTTTCCTTCCGACATGCAAAGACATGTCCGATCCTTTGAAAATACTTCATTCTAAGTCCTTCCACTAGAGACATCCTTGCTATCTTATTAAGAGTTTTAAAGTTCGGATGGCTCATTCTTTTGTGCGAGCCAACCGCTACTTTTGGAACTCTTAACAATTAGGCATGTATTTCTTGAGCAACTGCTCCAATCTGCTGTGTATAGATCGTCCCTTTCCTTGAACCCGATTAGCAAAATCTGTTGAGTGGCTCGATTCTTGATAGTGCATTGATCGATCGAGAACTCAACACCGAATCCGCTATCGCAGAATTGTGAAACCGATAATAGGTTGTGCTTTTAGACCTTCGACATCTGAGACTCCAGTTACTTGTACATCATCATTCTCTAAGGTTCAAATCCTTTGGTATAACCAAAGTTATCATCACCGAAAAGAGTACACGCGGGCCTTTCGCTCTATGTAGGAGTTGAGGAGATGTTTGCTTCCAAATATGTGCCTTGAGCATCCACTATCGATGTACCGGATAGTTGCTGCAGACACCTCCTTTGTTGGCCGCACCCACATGATCCTGCAGCCCAAATCAACAGTTTAGGTACCCTTTTGATTGGGTCCTCGAGGGGTTAGGATTAGTTTTGGGGATCCATACAAACGAGCACTTCTATTGAGATCGGTTAGATCGAAGGCTGATTTGTCTCCCATACCTATCAACATAATCATACGCCTCTTTATATGCTTTCGATTAGTATGATTATTAGTGTGAACCTTGGATGACTTAGAAGACTTGGGATTTATCTTTTTCTTGTTTGTCTTCTTTTCATCCAAGGTGGTTCAAAGCATCGATACTAGATTTACGATTATAGGGGTAGGTACGATCGCTACCATCAAAAGATTCATATCTTTTTGGCATAGGTGGTTTTTGCGGTTTACCTAAAGCATGCTTATTAGGCAGCTGACCTTGATTGGGTCTCAGATTAGACTTCCCTTTTACAGGTTGTCTTTTCTGATACCTGATCTGTTGATCAGGTTGAGGTCTCTTTAGAAGAACTGGGTTCTTCTGTTGATTCCTCGGCTGATGCTTTACCAGTTGGGGTCCATTTCTTCCTTCCTCGTTGGGCATCCGCCTTTACCCGCTTTCAATCGGTCTTTTTTTCCTTATTAGATACAAGTTTGGCTTTTGATGTATCTTTGTCGAAAAACTCGTCCCGATTACACCTTTTTGAGATGAATCGGTACCGGGGCTTTTGAGGATGTGGAAGGGTTCTCATACCCAAGTCCCTTCTTGTTAATCGTTGTTCAAAATAGGTGTTCATGTCTTGAAACAGTTTTAGATGATTTTGTAAAAACTTCTATTTTTCTTGGCAGATTATCCTCGGATGATTTTAGACTCTTATGCATTTGGAACGGCTCATCAAATTTAAAATAGGATTTTGAAGTCATCGACTTCTTGTTTGTTAATTGCTAGGCGATCTTTGATCTGCTTCTCTGATCGAAAGTTTTAACTTTCGAATATTAAGTTCCTCGGTTTGCATACGGCGGTTTCAGATTTAAGTTGAAAGCTTTCTTGAGATCGTTCTCTTTAGCAAAAGTGATTATTTATGATCCTCGGCTTGTCATTTTTCGACTTCCACTATAGCATAAGTGTCTATTGCATTGGAGAGATCCTCAAGCAATTGCTCGAGTAGAGCTGCGAGTTAATCTCCCCAAAGGATGTCTAATGATAGCGGTGTAAAGCGAACAAAGCGGGTTTTGGAGGTTACCTCCAGATTGGTCCTCCTTGGCCATCGAGGCGAGATCTCATCATCATCCTGAAGAGAATATTAGATCTTCATTCTCATAGAAGTCAACAACACTTCTTGTCGACATAAATCTTCTACGGAGGAGTATCCGGAATCCTCGAGGGCGGAATCTGAATCGTCGATTCGGGCGTGTTAAAGAACCATGGCTTTTACGTCCTGTCTTCATTGCTCTCTTGTTCCTCTTTTCTTCCCTTTCTCTTGGCGTCAGTGCAGGCGGTCTGCTTATTTGTAGTGACTGAAACTTCTCACAATTGAAACACGCTCCTTGATCCACGGAACCTTTTCTTCCGGTGAATCACTACGTCTGTATGATCTATCGGTGACTTCCCTTCGATAGTAGTCCGAACCTTACATACGATTGGTTATCTCTTCTCTCATCATTTAGATTATCTCTTTTCCTTTCTTCTCTGTGATCTCTTGATCGCCGGATCGAAGTTCTTTTCGGAGATCTGTTGGGCGATCTCCTATCTCTTCCTCGACTATGTTGATAATCTTTATAGAATCTTGATACTTACCAAGTTGAATATTTGATTTTTCTAGTTTCTTGGTAGCGGAAGCGTCTGATACTTTGACTTATGATGTTTCCAATGGGTTCATTGGCCTTCGATCTATTCTTTGGTTGCCTTAAAAGCAATCGATTTAGAAGTTGAGGCTTCAAATAGCACCTCATCTTCATTTGCTTTGTCCTCTCTCAATTAAATCGAACTCGTGAGCTTTAAGGCTCAAGAACCGGGCTACTCGGCTTCATTTTTGAAATGTCTTGGCAATCCTTGATTACCGTGACTTTCATATCCCATTTCTTGGTAAGAGATCTTAATATCTTGTAGTTGATATCCTTGTCTGACATCTCTCTACCAAGTTCTCGTAGCTTATTCACAGACATAGTAATCCTTCCATCGAGTTCGTTGATGGTCTCGTTGGGCAGCATTTTTAGTTTTTCAAACTTCACCAGTTCGGCTTGTAGACGGTACCGCTTTTTATCTGGTCATTTCCTCGCGATATCTCAAATTTAGAGTGTCCCACATTACTTTCGCAGTTTTGAGATATTTAATCTTTTCCTTGGTGACCTTGTCCATTGTTTTCATGATAATATGCCTGGCGATTGTGTCCAGAGTATGCAGTTTCCTTTCCTCTGCATCCATCAAGGCTGGGCTTTTTCGTACAAGACTTCCCGGGGCAAAGTCTGGATCTCCTCCAACTGCAGGGTTGTCGTGATATATGATGATGGGTCCTCTTTCGATGACTTCCATCATTCTGCCACTAATCGAACCTAGATGGTTGCACATATAAATGGCCCAATCTGCATACTCATCAATTGAGAACTTCGGCAGATCATGATACATACCAGAGGTATTATCCATGCTGAGTGATTTTGGAAAAAGAATGAGTTTTAAAAATGGTTTTTCAAGATCTGTTCAAATGACCACAAAGATTCTTCCTCAAGAATCGATGATACACAAAAGCGATGGTCCAGAGAACCACCGCTTTGATACCACTTGTAGGTCCCGAACGGTTTTGTGAGGGCGTGTAAGTCTAGAGGGAGGGTGAATAGACTTCAAAACTTTTTTGCAGATCGGTGTGATGGCGAGTTAGCGATCGAGTCTTGAAATGAATCGGTTTAGATCGATAACCAACTTACTAATCGCTGAAGGCGATCGATTCGGTAACTATCGCTTTTTAACTCGATGTGTCGCGAAGCTAAGTTTTACCCGTGTGAAAAACCGGTTTTGATAAATCGATTCCAAAGTTAGTCTTTTAACCATTTAATTGAAGTGTCGAAGCTTGATCGATCGAAGCTTGGTGCTAGGCGATCTCAACTTAGAATATGTATGCTGCTTTAAAAGTTGTGTGCGATTGTGAAAACATTAATCAAAGCGGTAAAGGCACACAAGATTTATAGTGGTTCGGACAAACCAGTCCTACGTCCACTCTTCCCTATCACAAGGGCACCAACTAAACCAACTGGACTTAGATTTTTGTGTTAGTCCAACACAAGTACACCGACAGATATTTAAG
This sequence comes from Stenogyne calaminthoides, assembly GCA_037126765.1. NCBI lineage: Eukaryota > Viridiplantae > Streptophyta > Magnoliopsida > Lamiales > Lamiaceae > Stenogyne > Stenogyne calaminthoides. The sequence goes on along the minus strand of JBBCBC010000022.1, from coordinate 3,361,631 downwards.
GAGTTCTCACTCAACCGATCCCGGAAATCGAAACTAGAAACCCTAGTCTGAAATCTTGCTAAACAACTTAACCTAACTTTGGGTTTTGATAAGATTGTTTTGGTTCCAACTATGAAATCTTTTCTAGTGTTTAAGATAGCCTATCAGCTAGATGAAAAGATTTCTATGCTAAGAACTTATGGGATGAACACTTAATAAAATAATCTTCTTGTTCGTGTTCTTCGTGCGGAAATCTGATAATTGCTTGAGCTTCTTGATTGTTCAGTGTTTCCGTGTCTTCACTCTGAAGTGTGATCCCATATTTATAGACCTTGAAATCAAAGAGCCGTTGGAGAGCAATTTGAATTTCAGGCTATATTTGGTAGGTTTGCAGGATTGATGTGACGTGCTTCAGGAACGGCATGGCCGAGAGTGTGAATTTTGTATTTTATAGCCGTTAGAAGAGAGCAGCATCAAATCCCATAATTGTCGGCTCCAATCATACGTTTCTCGTTCTTATTGGTTAACAGACGCACTTTTCAGTGTTGTTCTTCCAACTAAGGTTGACATTCTTCTTGTTCAGATCATCGACGTATGATTTGGGTGAAACGTCGATTTTTCACGATGAGTGACTTGATCGATCAAAGCCGATCGATCTACTGATTGAGTCTTCAGTGCGGGTTGACTTAGCTTCAACTAGTAGACTTCTACCGATGTAGGTCTTCCGGTCCGATCTTACGGAAGTCATCCGATCTTCAAGTATTCGAGTTTGAGCTTTATGACTTCAAATTTGTGATATCGACTTGATCGGATCGATCCGATCTCTTTCTTCTCTCTTGCATTCGCCCGCTTGGATATCGGCTATTCTTTGGGTCTTCGGATTCGACCTATACATATTGAGGTTCCCCCTCAATATGTGACCTATCTATTACATCAGTTGTTCTATACAGTAATTATCAACTTGTATTCTATAAACGGTAATATAAACATCAGTCAGCTAACAGGTCTGACTGGTCCTATTACATGTGTTTCTGGAACTTTCATCAAAACACTAAATTTCCCAACATGAACTTCAATAAAGTATGGTAAAGGTGAAAAAATGGTGGTACTAACTTCAATAAAATATGATTAAAGTGAATTAATGGTGGTACGGACTTAAATAAAATATAGTACGAGGTGAATTATTGGTGGTACGAGAGCTTCAATAAAGTATGACACGAGTGAAAAAATAGTGGTACGAGCTTCAATAAAATGTGGTACGACTTCAATAATGTGTGGTACGAGGTAAATTAATGATGATACACCATTAATAAAGTTTGGCACGGGGTGAATAAATTGTTGGAAAATTTATTAAGTTTTGATAAAAGTTCTAAAACAGATGTAATAGGACCAGTCAGAATCTGTTAGCTGATTGACGTTTTATATTGAGAACTAGATTGACAAGTTGAGAACTGTTGTATAGAGCAACTGATGTATAAATTAGATTAGAACACACATTGAGGGGGAACTCAATGTGTATAGCTTTTAGTCTTGAAGATCAGTTATAAAGATCACTTATGTAGATCAGAAGAGAAGAACTGAAGATCTGAAGATGACGAGACTGAAGACAGATAAAGCACATCAGATGAAGTCAGTAAGTTGAGCTAAGATAACTTACAACCAAAGACTTCAGATAGGGCAGATCAGTTCACCTGATCTGTTCAGTTCTAAGAAGTGTTCTGAAAGTTCATTACACTTTCAGAAAGGTCGATCAGACAACAAGCATAAAACCTATCAAGACCAGTTTAAATGGTACTTTCTAGCCTATGAGAGATCGACACGACTGTACGGAATTGTTAGGACTCAGGGTTGGAGGCTCAATGTTCAACGGCTAGAAAGGACAAAGTTACATGCTTTCGGCCATACCGCCTCTGAGGAGAATCATATCAACCTTGGAAACCTATCTTAAATAGACCGAAATTCGAATTGCTCTCCAACGGCTAGTTCGATTTCGTGCCTATAAATAAGGGATCAAACCTTCATAGTAAGGTTACATAAATTATCTACAAGCAAAAGCTCTCAAGATTTCCGCACGAAGAACACAATCACAAGAATTATTCTTAAGTGTTCATCCCTTAGTTCTTAGCAGAATACTTATCCTCTAGCTCTTAGCTACTTAGAAGATAGGATAGTATTCCAGTTGGAACAAAACAAATCTTATACCAAAACACAGTTAGGTTAAGTTTGTTATAGCAAGATTTCTATCTAGGGTTTCTAGATTAGATTTATGGGATTGGTTGAGTGTGAACTCGTTCAATATATATGTTGGTTGTATTGTGTTGGACTAACACATTAAACTAAGTCCAGTTGGTTAAGTTGGTGCCCCTGCTGATAGGGAAGAGTGGACGTAGGACGAGTTGTCCGAACCACTATAAATCTGTGTGCCTTTAATCTTGCTTTACACATCTGCACACAACTTGTTATCTGCATGCATATTCTGTACCTAAATCAGATTAACATCAAGCTACTGATCTGATCATTTTGACATTTTAGTCACCTGATCTGAACTGTTGGTCAGATTCTTCTTTGAGTAAAACTGGTTTTCTACACGGGTTAACTTATCTTCCGCACCATCAGTTAAGCTGATAGACGCCGAAATGATCTGTCTACCAGATCAGTAAGTCGGATATCAGTCCAAACTGATTCACATCGCACCCTGATCAGACATACGTGCAAACACATCTGATCCACGAAAAAGTTTTGAAGTCTATTCACCCCTCCCCTCTAGACTTCAACCCTCACTAAAACCCGTTCGGGACCTGCAAGTGGTATCAGAGCAGTGGTTCTACCGACCACTAGCTTTGAATATCATTGGTTCTTGAGGAAGAACCTTTGTGGTCACTTGAACTGATCTTTGAAAACCTTTTTAAAAACTCATTTTCTTAAAAACAAAATCACCAAACATAGATAACACTTCAGGTATGCATCATAATCTACCTATGTTTTCTGTTGATGAGTATGCAGATTGGTCCATAGACATGAGAGACCATCTGGGAGTGATTATCAACATAATGGATGAGATTCTTGAGATAGGACCGATTATCATCTATCACTATAATCCATCTGAAGCAGGAGAACGAGATCCTACTCAACCAGTTGGAGCAAGAATCAGAAAGAGCCCATCTCTGATGGATGCAGATGAGAGGAAATTGTCTAACCTGGATACTGTTGCCAGACATCTCATCATGAAAACCATGGATGCTACTACAAGAGAGAAAGTGAAGTATCTGAAGACAGCTAAGGAAGTCTGGGATACACTTGCTGAAATCTGCAGAGGAAATGAGCAGATCGAGGACAACAGACTACAAGCTGAGCTGGTTGTATTTGAGAAACTCAAGATGCTACCAACGAGACTGTTGATCAATTCGATGGGAGGATCACTCGAGGAGTAAATCGACTTCGAGATCTTGGATGTATCATGACAAACAAGGATATCAATTATAAGATCCTCAGATCACTCACTAAGAAATGGGACACAAAGGTAACTGTAATTAAGGATTGCCAAGATATTGCTAACATGAAATCCAATGACTTAATTTTCAGTTTAAAAGCCCACGAGTTCGATCTGATTGAGAGAGGACAAAGTTCTGATGATGTCCCAGCTGAAGCTACTACCAATTCCAAATCTGTTGCATTCCAGGCAGCAAGTAGCAGTTCACGAATTGTTGAACCAGTTGGAAACAACATAAGTCAAGCTGAACAGATTGCACTGCTGACAAGAAAGCTCGAAAGAACTAATGTTCAAATGGGTAAGTATAGAAAATTTTATGATTATTATCGCAGGAACAGGGGAAGAGATCGTCGCTCATCTGATAGATCGCAAGAAAGGTACCATTCATCTGACAATCGAGATAACAGAAGAGAATAAAGACAAGATGATCATACTGATGAAAAGAAAGATGAACGGAAAGAAAGCAGACGAGATGATCGATCAGACAGGAAAGGTTCTGATTATCGATAAAAGGGGAAGTCACCTGACAGATATTATAGAAGACACGATTCTCCAGGCAGAGGAAGCTCCGGAGACTCTAGAGTGTGCTAAAACTGTCAGAAACCAGGCCACTACAGTGCTGACTGTCCTGACCTGACCCCCAAGGAAAGAGAGGAGAAAAGAAACAGAAGAGAACATAGATACAAGGACAAGAAAGCTATGGTTGTAGATACGTCTGGCATTGATGACTCCTACCTGCCCTCAGATGATTCTGGTTACTCATCTGTCGAAGACATCTGTTTGATAACAACAACTGATGATGTCGATGATCTGAGCTTCTTATCTGATAACGACATCTGTCTCATGGCCAGAGAATAAGATCAAACAGAGGTACTTTCTAACTCTTTTGTGCCTCTTTCTTCCACACCACATGTGCCGAGCACATCTGCAGGAGAGGTCAACTTGCAGGTCTACAATGACCAATTGCTTGATGATCTTTCCAATGCAATGGTACTTATACACGAGTGGAAGTTGAGAACGATAACCTGAGAGCTGAGAACATCAGGCTTGTTAAAGAAATTAAGGCAAGTAGAGCAGCTGAACTAAAATCAGCTGAAACTGTTCAGAAGGTGACCACAAAACTAGAGTCTCTGGAGGTCAGCTCTTCTGATCAGGGAAAGCTGGTTAAGGAACAGTTGGCTCTCAACCTACAACAAGCCAGTGAACTCAAATCTCATCAGGCTAAGTTTGATGAACTCTTCCGGATGCATGAGAATCTGAAAGTTCTTGAGGACAGTCTACGTAAGAAAATAGAGGTTTTCACGAAATCTTCTAAAACTGTTCAAGACTTGAATAACTATTTTCATACGTCAACTGACAAGAAGGGAATTGGGTATGAAATCCCTTCTGGATCCTCAAAAGCTCCGTCTGGTTCACATCAGAAAAGTGTAACCAAACGAGTTTCTAACCAAGATACACGAAATGTCAAATCTGTATCTGGTAAGGGAAAAAGACCAGCTGATCAGGCAAGACAAGTGTCAGATCAGAAAGGGAACATAAATGAACCCCAAATGATTAGACAACAGCCGAGGTATCATCAGATGAATCCAGTTCTTCTGAAGAAACCTCAGCCCAATCAGCAGAGTAAGTATCAACCTGGACCATCTTGAAAGGGACAGTCTCAGCTGATACAGACTCAGTCCAAGTTGTCTAACAAGCAAGCTAAGAGTAAACTGCTAAGACCAATTATGCCAGAAAGATATGAATCTTTTAATGGTAGCAGTCGTACTTACCCTTACATTCAGAAACCCAGGGCTGCTGCACCTGAGTCCCACTGGATTAAAAGAAGACAAGTCTCAATGAAAAATCTCAAGTCTTCTGATTTATCCAATGCTCACACTCATAATCATACGAACCAGATTGCATATGAAGAGACGTATGACTATGTAGATGTTTATGGGAGACAGATCAAGCCTTCTGTTTTCAACAGAGGTGCCAGATATGTTTGGATCCCGAAAGGTACCTCTAACCCCCAGGACCCGATTCTACTGGGGTACCTAAAGTCTGAATTGTTTGCAGAATCGCTTGGGACTGGTAAATAAGGGTGGAGAACAGGCAGATCTCTGGTACATTAATAGTGGATGCTCAAGACATATGACTGGAAGCCAGTTTCTCCTTAGCAGCTATGTTGAAAGACTAGGCCCAAGAGTTCTCTTTGGTGACGATAACTTTGGTTTTACCAGAGGAGTCGGAACCTTAGTGAACGATGATGTACAAATCACATGAGTTTCATATGTTGATGGATTAAAGCACAACCCGTTATCTGTCTCACAATTCTGCGACAATGAATTTAATGTTGAGTTCTCGACAGAAAAATGCACAGTCAGAAATCGAGCTACTCAACAGATCTTGCTGATTGGTTCAAGAAAAGGAACGATATACACAGTAGATTGGAACAGTTGTCCAAGAAATGCATGCTTAATTGTTAAGAGTTCTAAGAGCTCCATCTGGCTCTGGCACAAGAGGATGAGCCATCTGAACTTTAAGACTCTTAACAAGATAGCAAGGATGTCTTTGGTGGAAGGGCTCCCGAATGAAATTTTCTCTAAGGATCAGACATGTTCAGCATGTCAGAAGGGAAAACAAGTCAAAACTTCATTCAAAGGGATACCTTCTCCTCCATCCAGCAGAGTACTGCAACTGCTCCACATGGATTTATTTGGACCAGTTACACCTCTGAGTTTCAGTGGACGCAAATACACTCTGGTGGTCGTGGATGATTATTCCAAGTGTGAGGTCCCGATTAAAACCGATTTTGCACGTGCGGAAGCGAAACATGTCGTGTGATGCATATAAAACAGGGGTGAGGGAATGTTGTTGCTAAATTTTTCGCTTTTAAGAACTATGTGTGTTGTTTTGCTTGTAATCGAATGCATATGGCAAGTATGAACATAAAGCAGTAAAGAACACACAATATTTTATAGTGGTTCGGACGAAACCTGCCCTACATCCACTCTTCCCTTAACACAGGGGAACCTTAACCGAACTTAACCTGCGGGACTTATATCCCTCACGGGATGGCCGAGATGTTTACCGAGTTCACACTCAAACGGGACTTATCACCCTCACGGGATTGCCTAACGAACTGGACTTAGTTTAATGTGTTAGTCCAACACCTAACAGATATTTATTGAGTTCACACTCAACCGATTAGAAATCAGAAACTAGAAACCCTAGTCTGAAATCTTGCGGTAATACAAACTTAACCTAACCTTTGGGTTTGGGTAAAGATTTGTTTGGTTTCCAACTAGGTTGAGATTTTCCCTTACATTTGTTTAGCCTCAATGCTAAGGATGGAAAAATCTCTCTAAGCTTAGGATATAACATTTGTGCATAGATCTAGGGTAGAACACTCTTGAATATATGTGTGTATTTCTAGCTATGTGTTCTATGGTGAGAATGCTTGAGTATATAGGATTGGGAGCACAATTCCTGTTGAATGCCTTAGCCGTGCTACGATCAGGCCATATTTCAGGACTCGCATCATCTGGCACACGACCTTGGCTGGGAACTGCTGGAACCCATATCTTCTTAGCTCTGTAGCATCGTTTGCTACATTCTCCATACTCTTCCACATTTTTCCACACTTGATAATGAAGGAAGAACTTGTATTTATAGTGTGGATTTGAATGTTACCGTTGGAGAGAATCACATTCAAATCCATACTACTCTGTAGCTTTTTGCAGCTTTTCAGGCTTGTCATCTTCCTCTCATTGGTCCACATTAGCTGAATCTAACGACTATATTCTTCAGTTTCTTCTGAGTCTCTAACGGCTATATTCTTCAAGATCTTCCGAGTCTCTTGGATCTTGATTTCTATCCGAGCCTTGAGCTATCCCGAGCCTTCGGAGTTATCTCCCAGCCTTTAGGTAATCTGAGCCTTGAGGTTATCCGAGCCTCGGGGTTATCTGAGCCTCGAGGTTATCCGCCGAGCCTCAACATATCCCGAGCCTTCGGTTATCTGAGCCTCGGGTTACTCGATAACTCTTGAGTCTCGGGTTCTTGATTCGGCGAGACTTCTCTTCAGCGGACCTTTGTTTATCGAGGCATCTTGACACTTTCGAAAGCATCCGGAGTTGATTCTCTGAATCTGACATCATCGACCCTCGGTCACATTGATTCGACTATCGATTTCTTGCGATCCGATCAAATTCGTGATCGAGATCATCATATCTTCGATTGAAGATCTCGAGATAGCATCGGTCAATTACATCGTTAGCATATCGGGTTTATCATATCGATCTCGATCACGTCGATCTTGATCGGTCTTATCTCTTCATCTTCCGATCGCAACCTTCTTCCGATTTCTTTGGCTTTAGCTTTTCTTCTCTTCTGATTTTGCACAACTCATCAGCTAACTCTGGAACTCATCTAACTCATCTGATCTTGATCATTCTCTTCTGCAGCCTCGTCTGATCTCGATCATCTTCTTCTTCGATTTAATTGAGTTCCCCTCAATTTGTTCTCTCGTTCCCCCTTAATTTGTTATCTGTAAAATAGTTTGAATAACACAAGTTGATAATGTTTTGGCATAATTCATCAAAACTAAAATATCCCAACACCAAGGTCACCTGGGTTATATTCTTGTATAAGAAAAATGAAAATACAACCAAACTACCTGAACTGCTCAAGAAAATTCAGAATGAGAAGGGTCTTAGCATAGTGAAAATCAGATCAGACAAAGGTACTGAATTCCTTAACCAGTTTATATCTGATTTTTGCTCTGAGTTTGGTATACATCATGAGACATCAGCTGCAAGAACACCACAAATGAATGGGCGTAGCGAAAAGAAGGAACAGAACACTCAAAGAAGTTTGACGACGCACCATGTTAGTGAAAGCATGCAACTCAAAGTCGTTTCGCGAAGCTATCAACACAGCATGCCACACGCAGAACAAATGTTCTCTAACTAAGATTCACTTTAAAACACCCTATGAACTGTGGAAGGGCAGAAAACCTCGTGTTTCTTACTTCCATGTTTTTGGGTGCAAGTGTTTCATACACAACAATGGGAAGAGTCAGTTGAATTTTTTTGATGCCAAAGCAGATGAGGGTATATTCTTAGGATATTCCTCAACCAGCAAGGCATTTAAGGTCTTCAACAGACGAACCCTAGTTGTGGAAGAAACACCTCATGTGGTCTTTGATGAGACATCTTCTGATCAGGAGAAATCTGCCTCTGAACAGACGGCACCAGATGCAACCGCTAGCATGCGAGATACGTAAAATGGATCAGCTAAGGCTCAAAGGGAAGGAACCAAAATATGTCACAGTATATGTTCCTAACTTTGACCTTGATGATTCACTAGGTCAAAAACCCCGTGTGCGCATTAACCGCCGCTGACGAAGTTCGCATGCAAATAAGACAATAACAAATGAACCATCTGGTTCAGGGGGAACACCTGATGTTCCGACAGACAGACTTCAGCACATGATGAGTCCAACATCAGCTGAGACATGTCCATGTCAAGTGGATCCTACTCAAGTACCTCTCCCAATCTCTAGTGATGAATCTTTATCAGAAGAGGATGATGTTCTCCAAACAGATGACAATCAGGACAGAAGGACCTGGATAACCAGTCATCCAACTGATCTGATCATCGAGACCCTTCTGATAGAGTTAGAACTAGACATCAGATTGGTGAAAGTGCAATGTATTGTTGTTATCTGTCTTTGAAGGAACCACTCACAGTTGAAGAAGCTCTTCAAGATGCAAGTTGTATTCTATCCATGCAAGGAGAACTAGAACAGTTTGAAAGGAATCAAGTTTGGGAACTTGTAGACAGACCAACTCACCAAGATGTGATTGGTACTAAGTGGGTATTCAAGAACAAGAAGGATGAGCACAATGTAATAACCAGAAATAAGGCAAGACTTGTTGCTAAGGGATATTCACAATCAGAAATGACTGATTATGATGAAACTTTTGCACCAGTCGCTCGCATTGAAGCCATTCGACTGTTTCTAGCATATGTAGCTCATAGGGGATTCATTGTGTATCAGATGGATGTAAAGAGTGCATTCTTAAACGGGGTGCTAGCTGAGAAAGTTTATGTTGAACAACCTCCTGACTTTGAAATAAGCAACCAAGTATACCGTTTAAGAAAAGCTCTTTATGGACTGAAATAGGCTCCTAGAGCTTGGTATGATACACTGTCCTTGTTCTTGGTAGAGAATGGATTTACTAAGGGCTTGATTGATCGGACCTTGTTCATAATAGAAGATGGAGAAGGCATTCTCTTAGTTCAGATCTATGTGGACGACATTATATTTGGTTCTCCCAATCAGAAGCTATGTGAGAAATTCAGTAAGTTGATGCAAGGGAAATTTGAGATGTCCATGATGTGTCAGATGAGCTATTTTCTAGGTCTACAGGTCAAGCAAGCTCACACTGGGATCTTCATCTGTCAGGTAAAATACACAAGGAATTTGTTGGCTAAGTATGGAGTTCAGAATTGCAAGGAAGTCAGAATTCCAATGTTAACTGCATTCAAGATGGATCCAGATGAAGGTGGTAAGAAGACTAATCAGAAAGAGTATAGGGATTTGATTGGATCCTTATTATACCTGACTGCAAGTAGACCAGATATAACATTTGCAGTAGGTGTATGTGCCAGATTTCAGGCAAATCCCAAACAAAGCCACCTAGAAGCAGCTAAGCGGATTCTTAAGTATCTGAAGGGTACTGTAAACTTAGGTTTATGGTATCCAGCAGATGATAATCTAGAGCTTAGTGGGTACTCTGATTCTGATTATGGAGGTTGCAGAATAGACAAAAAGTCAACCTCAGGTACGTGTCAGTTCCTCGGAAGTAAGCTGATCTCGTGGTTCTCTAAGAAGCAAACGTCTGTTGCCACATCTACTACTGAAGCAGAATATATGGCTGTAGGTAGCTGTTGCTCCCAACTGCTCTGGCTTTGTCAGCAACTGAGGGATTACAACATAACTGCTACCAATGTACCTATCTTCTGTGACAGTTATAGTGCAATTGCTATCACGCAGAACCCCGTTCTGCATACAAGATGCAAGCACATGGACATCAGACATCACTTCATAAGAGACCATGCAGAAAATAAGAACATCAGAATGGAAAAGATCCATACTGATAAGCAAAGAGCTGATATCTTAACCAAACCCCTAGCTGAAGTCAGATTTAGAGAGTTATGCAACGAGCTAGGTCTACTGGATTTAGGAGATGCAACCCCAGAGTATTTTGGTGGTCTGATCTCAAACACCAGTTGGTTAAGAGACTGATCTGATAGAATCAGTTGAGTAAGGAAACTCAACTGATCAGAAAAGTCAGTTAGGCACCTTAGATTAATAGGATAATAGATTAAGGGGGGAAATAGACAAACATTGCGTAATGAAATCAAGTCAACACAGCAATGGAATTAAGAGAGAATTTCATTGATAAAGACCCGGAGGTCAAAACTCTTCATTACAATAGACCCGGAGGTCGAAAGAAAAGTCCTAAACCCTAAAACCAGTGAGCATTCACACTTTAAATGAACACGAATGTCATACATATGGTGCAAAATATAAAAGGCGACTTGACTTGATCAAGTTCGCATATACAATACTAAATCCATATTACATGTCAGAAATTGCTTAATGGTGTTAACCACGTCGTCTCGATCGGAACACAGGGCATAGATAGCCACCTCCATGATAAAGGCGACAAATTCGCAATCAGGGTGGCGGTGAAGCTTAGCAATGGCCGTTTGGTCATCTTCCGATGATGACGAGATCAAGGGAAGCATAGGGATGGACTGGGGACCGAAGGACTTGCCGGAATAGAAGAAGCCTATTGCCGGAGGAGTTGCCGGAATCAAGGACTTGTTGGAATTTCTCATGTGCAAACTTGAAACTGAAAATTGATGAATGATTGTCTAAATCCAATTCTATTTATAGAAGAAAAGAGGGGTGGATTTTTTTTTTAATTTGGGACCCCTCCCAAAGAAATTGACGTCACAAGTGACAGACCATCATTGCGGGCATGTCACATCACGCGGACTTAGGGATTCGAGGCGATCGTTCGACTCCTCGAGATTTAGGCTTCGGCGGGAGCACATTCCAAGACCCGGATTGGATCAGATTGGCTCAACAGAAATCTGATCAGTTAAATTGGACATTGTTGGGAAATGTTGGTAAGAGACAGGCAGAACTTCAGATCAATAGATCAGATACGCTTAAGAGATAGGCAGAACTTAAGATCAACAGATTAACAGATCAGACAAACTGAGAACCGACATCATGTGGTATTGGCTGATTACAATATCAGTCAATCAGATACGCTTTTCTATCTCTTTCATCTGTTCTTATCTAGTTTAATGTACTCAAGTACATATGACGCACGTCTTGCAAGGCATTAAATGCGGACGTGGGGAACATGTATTAAATGGTTTTTAATGAGTTGTTTAAAATCCAAAAGCTACCGGATTAAAATCCTTAACCACACGATCTACTTTTAAAACTCACCGTTTAATCTTGACCATTCATCTCGATTAATCAATTGATTCTCCGAATCGTTTCTCGAAAAACCACTTTCCCTCCAAAATGCCTATATATATAGTAGGAACCTTTCTTCAAAACCTTTCTCCGTCCTAATTTTTTTTTCTCTCAAGGCACTATTGCAAAAATCCTATTCACTCCGGCAAAGCAAGTTCTTCACACTCTTTAAAAATTTTACCAAAAAACTTCTTCAAATTTTCTTCACTGGTAAATAAATATTTACTTATTGCATTTGATTGTGTTTACTATGATCTACATCATATATGTTTGTGATTTTGTGTGTCTTTTGTAATATGCATAGCATTTAACTCACAATTCACAATTTGTAGATGGCTACACACGGATTAGGTAAAATTATGTGTAACTATGCATCCCTCGCCAAGAAGGTAGTTGAAGATAGATACGTCGTATTTGGAGTTACACAAGATCCTGAATCTCAGGAAGTGGAACAGATCTTAAGAGACAATCACCTCGATCAATTTTGCTCACGGTCTAGAAATCCGGTGATGCAGTACGAGGCTCTCGAATTTCTCCAGAATTTGGAAATCACTTCTCTAGGAGACGAATTCACATCTATAGTGAACGGAGAAGAGATTAGGGTTACCAATGCTGACCTGATACGCATTTTTAACCTACCGAGGGGGAAAATTTCTCCAGCTCATTATCGGGAGGATGAGGACGACAAAATCAGAAGGGAACTGTTCCGGGATGCTGACAAGGGACAAACATCTGGTTTCACCAAACCAATGTTAAAAAGAAAGTACAGATTGCTCTTTGATGTTCTGTCAAAGACAATTCTTGGAATCTCCTTTAGTCCGGACGGACTGACGTCTGTGAAGCTGCATTGCCTAGCTACCATGGTTGACAGAGCGTCAAATATAAACTGGCATGGGGCACTCAAAGCTGTTCTGGTGCAAGAACATCAGAAATTTGGAGTAAATGAGCCTAAGGAAGTTTACCTGAAGAAGAGAATAGGGAACCTCAATAAAGTGGCAGTTATTCTGAGGGACAAGCTACCTCAAAAAGAATGGGACAAAGAAGGCATCAAGAGCTACAAGGCTCTCTTGAACGATTCTGCCAAGATTTTTGGCCCGCCTGATTCTGATCCTCAGATCACCATCAAGAGGAAAAGAAAAGGTGCTGAGGAAGAAGAGACTGAGCTACCTGCTGGCCCGAGCAAGAAAAAGAAGACCAAGGCTGGCACATCTGGTGTCAGTAGACCGAAGAAACACAGGCGATCTCCAATGAATCTGTTCATAGAATCAGGAACAGAGGAGGAAGAAACTGATAGCGAGAAAAAGTCCTCCAAGAGCCGGACAGACAGCAAGTCCACAAGCTCCCAAAATCAGGTCTTCATACCTGAGAGGCAGAAATTCTATGCTGAAAGCTCTCCTGATCTGCCACAGGAAGGAGTTTTTGGGGCTGACCTGACACGATCTCCTTCTCCCTAATCTCGGGCTCCTTCTCCTACTCTCATGCATACAAGAGATCACAACCAGCTTGTACTTGTGGAGGAAGAACAGATAGCCAGAACCCACCATGAACTAAATCGCCAGAGGTTGAACAGCAAAGGATTGAGATCATGCAATGATGCCCTAAGTCGCACTGAAAGACTCCCATCACCAGCTAAGTTTATCTCTAGAGTGGACATGACTGTTTCTGGCCACATGATCAGACTGAGGATAACACGTGAACTGGAACAAACATATCCAGAACTGTATGATCATCAATTAATATTGGATGAAGTTGTGGAAATCCTGGCCTGGAGAGATTTAAGATGAAAAACTTCACAGATCTGTTCATGATTGTAGAATAGTTGGGCGGAACTGATGAATTTGCTTATTTCAATTTCGACATCGCAAGGCTGCTGCAGTGAAGTTGAGGTAAAGAAATTGATCTATCGCAAGCTGGGTAGAATAGTTGAGCAGGCTGAGGAAGACATTGAACTGCAGATGGAGGAGGCAGCTGCCGATGAAGGTGATGTTGGTGTTTCGGCACGTGACCAACCACCAGAGGCGAGAGTGTCCGCGACAACTGTTGGGACATCTCTAGGTCCAACAGGTCAGACCATGCTGATAATTCTTGCTACACACATCACATCTGATCAACTTAAAGAGATCAGATCATGCTTCAAGGATTTGTTGCAGCAAGAAGTTGAAGGTGTCCTGGCAAATTCCATCAGTTCAACAATTGCAGATCATCGCCAGCATCCGAGAAAGTTATGGAGGAACGAACAGATCGATATGTCTTCCCGTGTCAGCCGAGCTAAAAGAAAATTTTGCCAAGGAAATGAAGTGATTCTCAAAAACTTCTCTAAGACTCGTAAGAGAATCGCAAAGATTTCAAACTTGGAAGTCTCTCATTAGTGGTAATCGGATGGATGGTAGTTTGAATGAAGAAAAGTTTGATAAGCTAATTCTTACCTTTTCAATAGCCATAGAGTCTGCTAAATCTGAGCTGGTGAACAAAATCAGTGAACTATCTGTTCAAGCTCAAGGTCTATCTGCTGCAGATCTCAACAAAACGATAGCCGTCAGTTTTGGATCCCTGACTTCCCATATCAATGCTCTCTTTGATCAAACCAAAAAGGGGGAAGGACAGGTTGATAAATCAACTCGCCCGATCGTAACAAATCAAGATCTTATTCAGACTATTGAGTCACATGATCAGAGGCTTCAAAGTCTAGATGAGATGGTCGTTGAAGTCCGTGCTAGGCTAGAAAGGGCCAAGATGAAGGGCAAAGGAACTGGACTGTCGCATTCTGCACTTCTACCTCCTCAAACGCTTTCTACTCAAAGAATCACGAGGAGTGCATCTACTGCACAGGTAGAAGCAGACAGACGACTGGCTGCTAGACTGACTAAAGAAGAACTAGCTGAGGAGGCCCAAATAAATGAGGAAGAAAGAAGGAAAGAAAGGCTGGCTGAAGCCGAAGAGTTAAAAAGAAGATATTCTGCAAGGCTGTGAAAGGGTCAAATCGGCAAAGATTTTGTTGAACCATTGATCCCTGCCAGGGTAGAAGACATTATCAGAAATGATACCAGAAAAGAAGCCAGATTGAAGACCTGGCGTGGAATCGTAAAGGTAATGGTTGATGGATGCCTTTGTCTTTGACATTGCGCCTTCGTAAGAGTCTTCGATGAGGAATTCTGGCCGGATGGAAAACAAACATCCAGACTTTCTGAAGGAGGTCCAGATAGATGCCGAGAGCATAAATGCTAAGATCACACATCCTCCATATGATGTGTTGGACTATCAGAGAAAGGCAGATGGATCCTTCGACAGATTGGCCTTTGAAAGATTCTATTACAATCTGATTGGCAAAGCTGCCATCACTGATCCAGACCAAGTTAACAGTGTCAAATGGAAGTTGTACCGAATTTTCAATGTACCTCAGAACATGAGGGAGATGCCAGAAGGGTACACTCCGAAGGATTGAAGATCAGAAGACATTGGGATCAGTTTATGCTTTTGTTTTTCAAATATACTATGTAATGCTTCATCTTAATGAAAAACAAACTCCATTTATGATCTTAAGACAATCTCTCACTGTCTTCTGATTATCTGTTTCTTACTGTTTTATACATATCAACCGATGGTTGGTTCTTCATATGTTTTGGTTTTATCAAAAATGGGGAAATTGTTGGGAAATTTATTATGTTTTGATAAAAGTTCCAAAACAGATGTAATAGGACCAGTCAGAATCTGTTAGCTGACTGACATTTTATATTGAGAACTAGGCTGACCAGTTGAGAACTGTTGTATAGAGCAACTGATGTATAAATTAGGTTAGAACACACATTGAGGGGGAACTCAATGTGTATAGCTCTTAGTCTTGAAGACCAGTTATAAAGATCACTTATGTAGATCAGAAGAGAAGAACTGAAGATCTGAAGATGACAAGACTGAAGATAGATAAAGCACATCAGATGAAGTCAGTAAGTTTAGCTAAGACAACTTACAACCAAAGACTTCAGATAGGGCAGATCAGTTCACCTGATCTATTCAGTTCTAAGAAGTGTTCTGAAAGTTCATTACACTTTCAGAAAGGTAAGATCAGACAACAAGCATAAAACTTATCAAGACCAGTTTAAATGGTACTTGCTAGCCTATGAGAGATCGACAAGACTGTACGAAACTGATAGGACTCAGGGTTGGAGGCTCAATGTTCAACGGCTAGAAAGGACAAAGGTACATGCTTTCGGCCATACCGCCTCTGAGGAGAATCATATCAACCCTGCAAACCTACCTTAAATAGACAAAAAATCAAATTGCTCTCCAACGGCTAGTTCGATCTCGTGCCTATAAATAAAGGATCAAACCTTCATAGTAAGGTTACGGAAATTATCTACAAGCAAAAGCTTTCAAGATTTCCGCACGAAGAACACAATCACAAGAATTATACTTAAGTGTTCATCCCTTAGTTCTTAGCAGAATACTTATCCTCTAGCTCTTGGCTACTTAGAAGATATGATAGTATTCCAGTTGGAACAAAACAAATCTTATACCAAAACACTGTTAGGTTAAGTTTGTTATAGCAAGATTTATATCTAGGGTTTCTAGATTAGATTTCTGGGATTGGTTGAGTGTGAACTAGTTAAATGTTGGGAAATTTATAGTTTTGATGAAAGTTCCAAAAACACATGTAATAGGACCCGGTCGACACATTGGATCGATGTTTATATTACCCGCTATAGGAAACCAGTTGATAATTACTTGATAGAACAACCGATGTAATAGATAGGTCACATATTGAGGGGGAACTCAATATGTATAGGTCGATCCAAGACTCAAAGAAAATTGATATCCGGACAGCCAAAATGCTAGAGAAGAACAGAAGATCGATCGATCCGATCTAGTCGATATCTCAAATTGAAGTCATGAAGCTCAAATTCGAATACTCAAGATCGGACGGAAGACCTACATCACCGAGTCCGCTAGTTGAAGCTAAGTCAACCGCACCAAGACTTATCGTAGATCGATTCAGTGATCGATCGTCACCACCACAAAAGAAATCGATGTTTCATCTAATCATACGCCTATGATCCAACAAGAAGAATGTCAAGCTTAGTTGGAAGAACAACTCAAAAAGTGAGTCCGCTATCCAATAAGAACAAGACACGATGATCGTGAGCCAATTAATTGCGGATTTCGATGCTACCTCTCTGTAATGGCTACAAAGTACAAATTCACGCTTTTGGCCATGCCGTTCCTGAAGCTCGTCACATCAAGCCCGCAAGTCTACCAAATATAGCCTGAAATTCAAATTGCTCTCCAACGGCTCTTTGATTTCAAGGTCTATAGTGAAAAAAGACGGAAAAATGAAGAAACGCTGAACAATCAAGAAGCTAAAGCTAATTTCCGCACGAAGAACACGATCAAGAAGATTATTTTTATTAAGTGTTCATCCCATAAGTTCTTAGCATAGAAATCTTTTCATCTACCAATTAAAATCAACATACGCAAGAAAAGATTTCATAGTTGGAACAAAACAATCTTACCCAAACCCCAAGTTAGGTTAAGTTGTTTAGCAAGATTTCGAGACTAGGGTTTCTAGTTACGATTTAGGATCGGTTGAGTGTGAACTCTTTAAACATCTAGTCGATTGTCTTGTGGTTGGACTAACACATAAAACTAAGTCCATTGGTTAAGTAGGTGCCCCTTGTGATAGGGAAGAGGGGCGTAGGGATCGGTTTGTCCGAACCACTATAAATCTTGTGTGCCTCTATTGCTTTGATTAATCAAGCACAATCGCACACAACCTTTAAAAGCGCATACATTCCCAAGTTGAGATCACCTAAGACCAAGCTTCGACGATCGATCATACTGACATTTCACTCAACCGATTAAAAGACTAACTTTGGAATCGATTTATCAAACCGGGTTTTCACACGGTAAAACTTAAGCTTCCAAGACACATCGCTTAAACCGATAGTTACGAATCGATCTGCCTTTCAGCGATCAAGAAGTTGGTTATCGACCCAAACCGATTCACTTCGCGACTCGATCGAAGCTAATCGCCTCTCACCGATTTGCACAAAAGTTTTTGAAGTCTATTCACCCTCCCTCTAGACTTCTACCCTCACAAAACCCGGGACCTACAAGTGGTATCAAAGTTGCTGGTTCTCTGAGACCAATCGACTCGTGTATCATCGATTCTTGAGGAAGAATCTTTGTGGTCAACTGAACTGATCTTGAAAAACCATTTTTAAAACTCATTCATTTTCCAAAATCACTCAGCATGGATAACACCTCAAGAATGTATCATGATCTGCCGAAGTTCTCAATCGATGAGTATGCAGATTGGGCCATATATATGTCTAACCATCTAGGCTCGACAAGGGCGTAATGATGGAAGTCATCGAAAGAGGACCCATCATCATTTATTACGACAACCCTGCAGTTGGAGGAGATCCAGACTTTGCACCGGGGAGTCTTGTGCGAAAAAGCCCAGCCTTGATGGATGCAGAAGAAAGAAAGCTGCATACTCTAGATACTATCGCGAGGCATATTATCATGAAAACCATGGATAAGGTCACCAAGGAAAATATTAAGTATCTCAAAACTGCGAAAACAATGTGGGATACTCTAAATGAGATATGCGAGGAAATGAACAGATAAAAGACAGTAGCCTACAAGTTTAACCGTAAAGTTCAAAAACCGATGATGTCGCCTAACTAAAACCATCAACGAACTCGATGGAAGAATTACAATGTCTATAAAAAAGCTTCGAGAACTTGGTAGAGAGATGTCTGATAAAGATATCAACTACAAAATCCTAAGGTCTCTCACCAAGAAATGGGACATGAAGGTCACGGTAATCAAGGATTGCCAAGACATTTCAAAAATGAAGCCAAGTAACTTGTTCTTGAGCCTTAAAAGCTCACGAAGTTCGATTTGATTGAAAGAGGACAAGTTCGATGAAGATGAGGTGCCTCTTTGAAGCCTCAACTTCAAAATTAGTTGCTTTTAAGGCAACCAAAGAGCCAGAAACGAAGGCCAACGAACCCATTGGGAATATAGTAAGTCGAGCGTAACAGATCGCTTCTACTTGCGGAAGCTTGAGAAGTCAAACGTCCAACTTGGTAAGTATCGAAGATTTTATAAGGACTATCAACATAGCCAAGGAAGAGATATGAGATCAGCCAAAAGATCTCCAGAAAGAACCAAATTTGATGATCGGAGGGATCACAGAGATGAAAGGAAAAGAGATAGTCGACCGAGGAAGGAAGAGATAACCAATCGCATGAAGAAGCTCGGACTACTATCGAAGCTTGAAGTCACCGATAGGTCATACAGACGAGTGATTCACCGGAAGGAAAGGTTCGGTGGATCAAGGAGCGTGCTTCAACCGTGGAGAAGCCAGTCACTATAGCGCAGACGCCTGCATCCGACGCCAAGAGAAAGGGAAGAAAAGAGGAACAAAAGAGAGCAACGATATATCGGCGAAAGAGCCATGATTAACGATCGTCGAAATTGACGATTCCTATCCCCTCTCCGAGGACTCGTGATACTCCTCTGAGAAGACTTCTTCCCGATTAGCGAAGTTGTTGACTTCTATGAAAATGAAGATCCGATATTCTCTTCGGGACGATGATGAGATCTCGCCTGGCCGTGGAGGACCAATCTGGAGGTAACCTCCAAACCGCTTTCGCTTCGCTTTCTACACCGCTATCATTAGCACACCTTTGGGAGATTGACTGCCGCTCTACTCGAGCAATTGCTTGAGGATCTCTCCAATGCAAAGAGACACTTATGCTATAGTGGAAGCTGAAAATGACAAGCTAAGAATTAGAAATAATCAGCTTGCTAAAGAGAATGATCTCAAGAAAATCTCCGAACTTCATTCAAAACCGCCGTATGTAACCGAGGAATGTAACATTCTCAAAGTTAAGGCTTCGATCGGAGAAGAGATCAAAGATCACCGGCAATTAACAAAATGTGAAGTCGATGACTTCAAAATTCTTCAAGCAAAAATTCGGATGAAATTTTTCCAAAAAGCATGAAAGTCTCTGAAATCATCTGAGGATAATCTGCGTAAGAAAATAGAGGTTTTCACAAAATCATCTAAAACTGTTCAAGACATGAACACCTATTTTCGAACAACGATTAATAAGAAGGGACTTGGCTATGAGAATCCTTCCACATCCTCAAAAGCCCCGGCGATTCATCTCACAAAGGTGTAATCAGACGAGTTTCTGACAAAGATACACCAAAAGCCAAACATGTATCTAATAAGGAAAAAAAGACCGGTTGAAGCGGTAAAGCGGGTGCCAACCGTAAGGAAAATGTAAATGGACCCCAACTGGTAAAGCATCAGCCGAGGAATCAACAGAAGAACCCAGTTCTTCTGAAGAGACCTCAACCTGATCAACAGATCAGGTATCAGAAAAGACAACCTGTAAAAGGGAAGTCCAATTTGAGACCTAATCAAGGTCAGCTGCATAATAAGCATGCTTCGTAAACCGCAAAAACCACCTATGCCAAAAAGATATGAATCTTTTGATGGTAGCGATCGTACTACCCCTATAATCGAAATCTAGGGGTCACCGACCAACCACAATCGATAATAAAAAGAAGACAAACGAAAAAGATAGATCCCAAGTCTTCTAAGTCATCCAAGGTTCACACTAATAATCATACAAAACATAAAAGCATATAAAGAGACGTATGATTATGTTGGACAGTATGGGAGACAAATCGGGCCTTCGATCTAACCGATCACAATAGAAGTGCTCGCTTTGTATGGATTCCCAAAACTAAACCTAACCCCTCGGGACCCAATCCAAAAGGGGTACCTAAAGTCCGATCCGATTGCGAGGATCGCGTGGTCCGCCAACAAAGGAGGTGTGCAAGCAACTATCCGGTACATAGATAGTGGATGCTCAAGGCACATGACCGAAGCAAACATCTCCTCGCCTCTTACATAGAAACGAAAAGCCCGCGTGTACTCTTTTCTGATGATAACTTTGGTTATACCAAAGGGTTCTAACCTTAGAGAATGATGATGTACAAATAACCTGAGTCTCAGATGTCGAAGGTCCGAAGCACAACCTATTATCGGTTTCACAATTCTGCGACAATCGATTCAAGGTGTTGAGTTCTCGACCGATCAATGCACTATCAAGAATCGAGCCACTCAACAGATTTTGCTAACCGGTTCAAGGAAAGGGACGATCTACAAATTGATTGGAAACAGTTGCCCAAGAAATGCATGCTTGATTGTCAAGAGTTCCAAAAGTAGCAGCTGGCTCTGGCACAAAAGGATGAGCCATCTGAACTTTAAAACTCTTAACAAGATAGCAAGGATGTCTCTAGTGGAAGGACTTCCTAATGAAGTATTTTCAAAAAGATCGGACATGTCTTGCATGTCGGAAGGAAAACAGTCAAAAGTTCATTCAAGGGAATTCCGGACCCAAGATCCAAAGAGAGTATCTTTAAATGCTCCATATGGATCTATTTGGACCAGTTGCACCAGTCAGTCTCAATGGACGCAAATATACTCTGGTAATCGTGGATGACTATTCCAAGTTTACCTAGGTTATATTCTTACATAAGAAGAATGAGACGACAAAACGAAGATACCCGAAAAGCCGCTAAAAGATTACAAAATGAGAAGGGTGTCGATTGTAGTAAAAATCGAGATCGATAAAGGTACGAATTTTAAAGTCTTTTATAACCGATTTTTGCTCTAAGTTTGGTATACAACATGAGACATCACCGCAAGAACGCCCACAACAGAATGGAGTAGCGAATCCGAGAAACAGAACACTCAAAGAAGTTCTCGCCGCACGATGTTAGGCGAACATGCAATACCAAGCCATTTCTCTCGGCGTATAATCAATCACCGCATGCCATACTCGTAACAGATGTCTTCCGACTAAGGCTCACTACAAAACACCCTATGAACTGTGGGAAGGACGTAAAACCTCGTGTCTCTTACTTCCATGTTTTTTTTGGGTGTAAGTGTTTCATACACAACAATGGGAAGAGTCGGGTTGAAAACCTTTGAAGCCAAGACAGATGAGTGTATATTCTTAGGATATTCCTCATCTAGCAAGGCTTTCGTGGTCTACAATGCATCTAACCCTACTTGTGGGAAGAAACACCCCATGTAGTCTTTTGATGAAGCATCTTCTCGATCAAGAGAAATCACCTCGAGAACAAGATGTACACGATCAACAAGAACACGATGTTCGGAAAATGGATCACTAACGATCAATGAAAAAGAATCGAAACCGTAACAATATACATTCCGGATCTAGCTGATTCACCGGATCATTCGGATCCTAAGGTATGCGAAAAATCGCCGATGAAGAAGTTCGATATGAAAGATCAACTCGAACCATCCGGTTCGTGGGATCATCTGAAGTTCCCACGAACGTACATCGCCACATGATGAGTCCAACATCACCGAGACTTGTTCTTATCAAGTGGATCATAACTCAAAGACCACTCCCAATCGCTAGTAATGAAATTTTATCGAAACGGACGATGTTCTCCAAACCGACGCCGTCGAATCGAAGGACTCGGATAACCATCATCCAACCGATCCGATATCGGAGACCCATCCGATAAAGTTAAAACTAGACATCGATTGGTGAAAGTGCCATGTATTGATGTTATCCGCCTATGAAGGAACCAACAACAATAGAGGAAGCTCTACAAGACGCAAGTCGATTCTAGCCATCCGCGAGGAGCCGAACAACCGAGAGAAATCAAGTTTGGAACCGGTAGACGCACCAAGTCATCAAGACGTTATTGGCACGGGCGTGGGTATTCAAGAACAAGAGAGATGAGAAAAACGTCATCACAAGAAATAAGGCAAGACTTGTTGCTAAGGGGTATTCACAATCGGAGGAATTGATTATGATGAGACCTTTGCACCGCCGCCGCCTAGAAGCCATTCGGGTGTTTAAGCATATGCTTCCCACAGAGGGTTCATCGTGTATCGATGGACGAAAAGAGTGCTTTCTTAAACGGGGTACTAGCAGAGGAAGTTTATGTCGAACAACCTCCGTGCTTTGAAAAGGGCAAACCAAGTGTACCGCTTAAGAAAAGCTCTTTATGGTTCAAACAAGCTCCTCGAGCTTGGTATGATACACTCTCTCGCCTCTTGATCGACAGTTGGTTCACTAAAGGAACAAAGGGGGACGTAACCTTATTCTGAATAGAAGATGGAGAAGATATTCTCGATGGTTCAGATCTCACGCGATCGACATCATCTTCTGGATCCCCTAACAAGAGTCTATGTGAAAGATTCAAAGAAAATCGATGCAAGGGAAGTTCGAGATGTCCATGATGGGTCGGATGAATTACTTTCCGGGTCTTCGTAAAGCAAAAAATACGAAGGGATATTCATCTCGCCAAAGCAAAGTACACTAGGAATTTATTGGCTAAGTTTGGAGTTCAAAATTGTAAGGAAGCCAAAATTCCTATGATGACCGGATTCAAGATGGATCCGTATGAGGATGGTCGAAAACAAATCGAGAAGGAATATAGGGCTCTCATTGGATCTCTACTATACCCGATCGCCAAATAGACCCGGATATAACCTTCGCAAAGAGGGTGTATGTGCGATTTAAGGCAAATCCAATGATAAGCCACCTAGAAGCGACTAAGCGATTCTTAAGTATCCGAAGGGACGGTAAATCTTGGTTTATTTTACCCATCGATGATAATCTAGAGCTTAGTGGGTATTCCGATTTCGATTATGGAGGTTGCAAGATTGACGAAAAATCCACCTCGTGAACTTGTCGGTTCTTAGGAAGTAAAAGCCCATCTCGTGGTTTTCAAAAAGCGCACATCGATTCTATGACATCTACTATCAAGGCGTAATATATGGTCGCAGGAAGTCGTTGTTCCCCAACCGCTTCCGGCTTAGTCGGCGGTGAGGATTATAACATTGAAGCTAACAATGTACCTATTTTCCTCGCGATAATAATAAGTGCTATCATAATCACTCGAATCCCGCTCTACATACAAGATGGAAGCATGTGGATGTCGACACCATTTTATAAGAGATCATGTTGAAAAGAAGAATATCAGAATGGAAAAGATTCATACTGATATACAGAAAGCTAATATTCTAACCAAGCCACTAGCTGAGATCAGATTCAGAGAATTATGCAATGAGCTAGGGCTTCTGGATCTTGGAGAAAATGCACCTAAAATGTTTGATGGAATGATCTCCAGAACCAGCTGGTTAAGAGACTAACCAGGTTGAAAGGAATCAGTTGAGTTTGGTATCTCAACTGATCAGAAGATCAGTCAAGGAACTGATGTGAGAAATCGATCAGATTTACAAGATTATCAGGTTAAAGGAACTGATCAGATTTAAGGTTAATCAGATTAAAGGAAACGCTCACTTTTAAAAGGAATATCTGATTAAATCAATTGGATTATTTTACATCCTTGTAAGTCGATTAAGTTGATATTCAACAAGCAAGATTCACAAGTGGTATTCACAAGATTAAAGCTTAAAATCGCATAAGGATACAAGAATTTTACACAACAATGGAATAATAGAACTTTTCATTGATAAAGACCCGAAGGTCAGGTTACATTACAAGATACAAGTACAAAGGACCCGGAGGTCAATACATAAGTGATAACCAAAAACCCTAAACCTATAACCCTAAACCCTCATCCTAACCCAAGTGGAGCAGGGAGAGAGAGAGATTTTAAATCTGATGCTCTCTTTTTCCCCACTTAACAAGGGGGTGAGAGAGGCTTTAAAAAAAAAAAAAAAGGCCAAGCAGCAGGTCAAGATCAAGAAAAATGGAGCGAGAGCGACCTTTGATAGGATTTTTTAAGCCGGGAGCCCTAAGAAAGAGTCAGTGGGCTCTCCAACTGTAAATGGTGAGTTGATATAGGAAGATCAGCTGTTGTCTGATCAAGACCGTATATCAAACTCACGTTCATTTTCAGACTAAGTCTGTTGATGCTCGTTACGTCATAACGATAGACACACAAGGTGCATACGGTTAGGAGAAGTGTCTTCCGATTTACAACAAAGAAAGTTCTTGGCCACCGTGGTGGTAGAGAAGCTTTGCAACAATCGTATGTGAAATCTTTGATGATGACGAGAACAAAGAATAAGGGGATAAAAAGGGTTGATTTGAGAAGTTGAAATCATTGAAAAAGGGTTAAAGGTGTTTTTCTTTAAGTTTCACCGGAAATAGAGGTTCACCAGGATACATGATTCTACAAAGAAGATAAGTATGGTGAATGGGTTATGTTGTGTAAAACAATTGGTCAAATTTATAGAGGCCAAGCAAGGGTGCAAATGCAAATCTGAGTTCTCAAAACCTTTTAGAGAAATCACCAAAAAAGGAGTGTAGGAATCACGCCGATAATTGGATAAATTTACTACGGATTGACATATCGAAAGATTGCACGATAATTACGATGTCAAATCGCTACCAACTTAGGGAATAGAAGCTACTATCCTAGACTAAGTTTTGGCGGTAACACTTATCCCAAGAATTGGCTTGATCCGAGAAGAATCGATTAGGTCAACTAAAATCGACATACACGGTTTCGACGATAAGGAAGATCACCGAGCTTGAAACTCCAACAAATCAGATACATCAGTCTATGGGAAAATCAGAAATATCAGTTGAAGGGGGAACTTCAACTGATCAAGGAGGATCAGAAGGGAAATCAGACATATTCAAGGAAAGATCAGCTGAGCTTGAAACTTCAACAGATCAGATGCAAGTGAAGAAGATCAGCTAAAAGGATCGGTTAAAAATTTTAAGGCTTAGGCGGAATACTAAGATCAACAAGTGAAATCAACATGGACAAGTGGTATTGACCGACACAATATCGACCAACCGTATCACGCTTTTTTTTTCTCTTGTTCTTTGCTTATTTATCGGATCTTATCTGATATTATTTGCCTTACTGTACCCATTATCCTTGTGACGTATTCTCTGCAAATCATTTAATGCGGACGTGGGGAACATGTATTAACTGCTACTAAATGTGCTTTTAAATCCAAAAGGTTTTCGTACGTACTTTTTCCTGACCCTACGATCAAAACCGCTTAATCTGGAGCGTTCAATCTTTTCAAACGGTTGATCTTCAAAATCGTGTCTTCTTCTTCCCTCCCTCTCTTTATAAAGTTCATCAAAAACATACCAGAGTTTTCCATTTCACAAACTTGCGATTTATTCTCTGAAAACTCCAGATTACTTCTCTCAGATTCAAAGAGTTTTCCTAAGTTTCAAAATCATCTTTCCGAAAAATAGAATCTGGTAATTTATGTTTATTTGATGTAGCTTTTTAAAATCCATTGATCTTAAGTGTTTCTATCCTGTGTTATGCTTTTTTATTGTTCTTTGAAGTTTCCGCTTGTGTGATATTCTTTGTATTAATGCACAACATTTTTAACCAAATCTATCTTATCTCTAGATGATCACTCACGGTATGGGCAAAATAATGTGCAACTATACGAAACTGGCAACAAAGATTGTGGATGATAAGTTCGTACAATTCAATATCACTCGATCCTAATCCATGGAGGTCGAGCAAATTCTTCAAAAGGTGCCTTGAGAAATTTTGTCTTTCGCTTCAACGCAATCCAAAGTGATGCAAAGATGAAGCACTAGAATTCCTAAGGAATTTAAGAGTGGATACGGATGCTCCAGGAGACGAACTACTTTCGGCGGGAATCACCAAATAAGAAATCGATCGACGAATGAAGATATAACTTCGTCTGCTCAAATTCTACCAAAAGGACGGATCTCGCCGCTTCATTACTGAGGAGAACGAAGATGAGCCGATCGTAAAAGAGTTTTCTTGAGAGGGCCGACAAACACCATACTTCGTGTTTTGTCGCCAATGCTCAAAAGGAAATACCGATTGTTGTTTGACATATTGTCAAAAACAATTATGGGTATTGCATTCAAATTTTCTGCGATTACATCCGGCAAAACCGCATAAATATGGCTGCAATAATTGATGGAGCCAAGAACATCAACTGGCATGGGTTTCTGAAGGCCATTCTGCTCCAAGAACATGAGAAATTTGGAGTTGATGAATGGAGGCAGGTATATCTGAAGAAGAAGATCAGCAATCTCAACAAGGTTGCAGTTATCCTTCAAGATAAAATGCCTACGGCCAAATGGGAACAGAATGGACTGAAGTCCTATAAGGCTTTTCTCACAGCCACTTCAGTCATTTTTGGGCCACCAGACGATGATATGCGGCCAACCCCCCCAAAGTCAAAGAAAGGAAAAGGCAAGAAGGCAACTTCTTCTGCACCAGATGCGGGCGAATCAGCTCAAGCTGGTGAAGGACCCCGTATAGGCTCCAGATGCCCCCAAGAAGAAGAAAAAAGAAAACCGGTGAAGGCCCGTGACAAGAGGCGTAGAAGCGCGAAGCAAGCCTCCATGACTCGATGCTTGAAGATGAGTCGATGACGAAAAGAGCACTGTAATAAATACAGCACCAACAAAATCGCGTGAAGCATCGACAGAAGGCTTCAAGCCGAAGATCGCCAGTCATTCGAGGGAGAAGCACAAGTCGAACGATCTCCTTCTCCAAGCCACAAATTAATCGCCACTCGCACTAATGGTCACGAAAGCATAACTCTCCTATTCTTCCACCGCCAAATAACTCGAACTACATCGGTCAAGAAACCGTAAAGTTTACCCGCCAGGAACCGTAATCACCGCTTCCAGTACGTAACCCTCTCGCAGTCGAACCGATTAGCCAACTTCCGCCACTCAAGCACAACCAGAACCTTCCACATCTCATCAAACCGACCGACAGATAATTCGAGTCCAGATCAACAAAGATCATAACCGAAAAATTGATCGTAATGCGAATCGAAAAGAGAAATTGATGAGTTGTACCCAAAACTAGTCGCCTAACCCGCCATAAGAGAGGAAGTTTTGAGATCCTCACCGAGAGATCTTCGATTAAAAAGCTTCTCGACTTTTATAATAATTATTGAACAGATGGGCGGTGCGATGAGTTTGCAGACTTCGATTTCGACATGAGGAAATCTGCAAAAGTGGATCACCACCGAGCCGATAATCGCAAATCTGTTAAAGCTCGATCCACGGAAGCTAGGGTTGCTGTAACAGTCGAATCGAGATCGGCCGACAAAGCTCCCAAGCGTATGCCATCATGAAGGATGCAGAGTCGCCGATGATAGTGGAACCGGTGCCGCAGCTTCATGACCAACCACCGAGAGGCACAAACAATCGAACCGGATCAAGTGACACTCAACATTCCAACATCACACGCCACTATCGATCAACTTCGTGAGATCAAATCTTGTCTCAAAGATCTCCTGAAAGAAGAAGTTGAGGGACTGATAGCTGATCAAAGGCAGATTGCCATCAAGGAAATAAAAGATGAAAGGAAAATGGCTATTTCCCGATTGGGCAATCAAAGATCGGGTTCTCCCCAAATCAGGTCCACTTTCGATCACCGAACGATAAAGACCGTTGATACCAAACTGACTCAGGTGGACAAACAACAAGTTTCTTTTCTGATGCTCACTGACAAGCTAGAATTGATAGAAGAGAGACTTGACAAACTGATTAAAACACTCTCCACTGCCATGGAATCTGTCAAAACTGAGCTGATATCAAAGATTCAAAATCTAACTGCTCAAATCGAGGCATCTCTCATTGCAGATCTCAACAAGGCAATCATGGTCAACTTTGGTTCTCTCGACCTCCCACTCTCACTACTTTTTGATCAAACCAAAAAGGGGAAGGACAGAGGAGAAACCAACCGACACAATAACAAAGTGCAGGACATCACAAACTCAAAGCATCAAAAGATGTCCAAAGAACAAATAGTTTGAAGAAGCCCGAAAATGTCAAGAAGAAAGAAGGGCAGAAAAAATGTCAGAGGCAGAAAATCTGAACAAGAAATTCAGATCGAGAGTAAAGAAAGGAAGGGCTGGAAAATCCGTACCAGAACCTAAGTTGCCAGCAAGAGTTGATGAGATCATCCCAAAAACTGCTGCGCATGCTAAGAAATTAGAGGAATGGAATAAGATCGAGAGTGAATGGCTTCGATGCCTTTGTTCTTAATCTTGTCCCACAAGAAGAATCTCCTGATGAAGAATTCCTCAACTGGTTAGAAAACAAATACCCGGATTTTTTGAAGTATCTGGAAAATGAGGCCAAGCTAATCAATGTAAAAATAACTCGCCAAGAGTATGATCTATTGAGTACTCGAAGAAGGCGATGGCTCATTTGACAGACCGCATTTCAAAGATTCTATTTTGACATCCCGCATGTAACGTAAATAATCGATCCTCGAAAGATATCTTGATGATGTCAAATGGAAACTTTATCGATTTTTCAACGCCTCAAGATCAAAGAGAGATGCCGAAGGATACAAGCCCAAAGAGTGAAGAATCGAAGACTACTCAGATCACCAAGTATTATTTTCAAACTTTTCTCGATGTAACATGTAATCAACATTCATTAATGAGAAAAGTTTATTTTTCCGATCCTAAGACAAAGTCTCATTGTCTTCGATTATATGCTCTTAACTGCTTCTATTTTTTATCAACTCAGATTTGGTTTCTCAAAGTGTTTTGGTTTCATCAAAAAGGGGAAATTGTTGGGAAATTTATAGTTTTGATGAAAGTTCCAAAAACACATGTAATAGGACCAAACTGTTAATACCGATGATGTTTATATTACCCGCTATAGGAGACCGCTTGATAATTATCAGATAGAACAACCGATGTAATAGATAGGTCACATATTGAGGGGGAACTCAATATGTATAGGTCGACCAAGACTCAAAGAACAAATTGATATCCGACAGCCAAAATGCTAGAGAAGAACGTAAGATCGATCGATCCGATCTAGTCGATATCTCACCAAGTCATGAAGCTCAAATTCGTAATACTCAAGATCGCACGGTAGACCTACATCACGAGTCCGCTAGTTGAAGCTAAGTCAACCGCACCGAAGACTCTATCGTAGATCGATCGATTCAGATCGATCAAAGTCAACTCACCAGTGAAATCGATGTTTCATCTAATCACACGCCTATGATCCGAACAAGAAGAATGTCGCTTAGTTGGAAGAACAACTCAAAAAAGTGAGTCTCGCTTATCCAATAAGAACAAGACACGATGATCGGAGCCGCAAATTGCGGATTTCGATGCTACCTCTCAGAACGGCTACAAAGTACAAATTCACGCTTTTGGCCATGCCGCTTCAAGCTCACATCAAGCCCGCAAGTCTACCAAATATAGCCTGAAATTCAAATTGCTCTCCAACAACTCTTTGATTTCAAGGTCTATAAATATGGGATCACACTTTAGAGTGAAAAAACACAGAAAAACGAAGAAACGCTGAACAATCAAGAAGCTAAAGCTAATTTCCGCACGAAGAACACGATCAAGAAGATTATTTTTATTAAGTGTTCATCCCATAAGTTCTTAGCATAGAAATCTTTTCATCTAGTCATTAGGGTCGCTTATACGCTAAAAAAAGATTTCATAGTTGAAACAAAACAATCTTACCCAAACCCCAAGTTAGGTTAAGTTGTTTAGCAAGATTTCAGACTAGGGTTTCTAGTTCTGATTTCTGGGATCGGTTGAGTGTGAACTCTTTAAACATCTAGTCGGTGTACTGTGTTGGACTAACACATAAAACTAAGTCCAGTTGGTTAAGTAGGTGCCCCTTGTGATAGGGAAGAGTGGACGTAGGGATCGGTTTTGTCCGAACCACTATAAATCTTGTGTTACTCTCTAATGCTTTGATTAACTCGCTACACAATCGCACACAACCTTTAAAAGCGCATACACATTCCAAGTTGAGATCAGCTAGCACCAAGCTTCTGATCTGATCATACTTGACATTTCACTCAACTGATTAAAAGACTAACTTTGGAATCTGATTTATCAAAACTGGTTTTTCACACGGGTAAAACTTAAGCTTTCGCACATCGTTAAACGATAGTTACGAACTCGATCTGCCTTTCAAAGCGTCAAGAAGTTGGTTATCAGCCCAAACCGATTCACTTTCGCGACTGATCAAAGCTAATCGCCCTCACACCGATTTGCACAAAAGTTTTGAAGTCTATTCACCCCTCCCCTCTAGACTTCTGCCCTCACAAACCCGTTCGGGACCTACATTAAATATCTGTTGGTTGTATTGTGTTGGACTAACACATTAAACTAAGTCCAGTTGGTTAAGTTGGTGCCCCTGCTGATAGGGAAGAGTGGACGTAGGACGAGTTGTCCGAACCACTATAAATCTGTGTGCCTTTAATCTTGCTTTACACATCTGCACACAACTTGATATTTGCATGCATATTCTATACCTAAATCAGATTAGCATCAAGTTACCGATCGTCGGTTGACATTTTAGTCACCGATCCAAACTGTTATCGATTCTTCTTTGAGTAAAACTGGTTTTCTACACGGGTTAACTTATCTTCCGCACCATCAGTTAAGTTGATAGATGTCGAATTGATCCGCTCTACCGATCGAGAAGCCGGATATCGATCTAAACCGATTCACATCGCACTCGACGTATATACGTCAAAAACACATTTGATCCACGAAAAAGTTTTGAAGTCTATTCACCCCTCCCCTCTAGACTTCAACCCTCATTGAAACCCGTTCGGGACCTACATAAATGGTAGTATGTGCTTAATAAAATGTGATACGGGATGAATTAATGTTTGAATATTTTGTAGTATTAGAGTGTTGATCGGATGAGGGAGATAGAAAGTTGTTCTAATTTTTAGGAGAAAAGACCGTTGATATTTTTTTAAGAATGCATCTGTTTTTTTTTTCCTATTTTACTTAATTCTTTTAGTTAATTAAATATGGATATAAGAGTTTAAATAATAATTCTCTTGACTAGAAAAGAATTTACATTGGGGTATTTATAACTCTACCCCATAATTATATTATATTATATTAATTCTAATTAACCTACAATTTACTTATTTCCCCAATTATTGATATGCTCACAATTCTCATTAACATTCTCACTGAAAACTTTGATCAAGCACTCCTGAAAGTTTAATTTTAATAAAAAGTTTAATGTAGGAATAGGGCCATATTGAAAACAACCACTGATTTCAATTTGACCCATGAAGGCTTGACTCAACTTTTTTATATTAATAAACAAGCCGAGTTCGACATATTTGAGCCGAGCTCGACTCGTGTTTTACACTGGGCTCGATATTCAGAGATTTTGTATTCTACTAAAGTGATAATAGCATTTTTTGTCATTTAGGACATTTTTTAGCTCGAGCTTGGTCACTTATTTTATTAAACGAGTGAAGCCCGAGCTTGAATTTATAAGCTACAAGTTGAATCGAACTCTATTTTTAATTTGTTAATGCATCGAACGAATTTTAATTCAACCTAACTCAAAAAATGTTCCGAGTCAAGTTCAAATTTCAAGTACTCGGGTAGGAGTGGCAACGGGGCGGGTCGGGGCCAGTTTATGCCTCCCCCGGCCCCGGCCCCGATGGGGAATGTTTTTTTGACCCCATCTCCGCCCCTAACATTTTCGGGTATCCCCGAACTTGACCCGAAAATCGACTAATATATTTAATTTTATTTTTTTATTATCATAATTATTTTATCTCCCTAAAAATAATGAAGAGCTAATTATGTTATAAAATTATTTTTTTATAAATTAACTTAAAAGAACAAAATATAAATAATTAAATAAATATTTAAATATATATAGTGATATATACATATATAAATATAAAAAATATTAATATAATATGTATCGGGGCGGGTTCGGGGCGGGGCTTGGGGCGGGGTACATAAATACCGTCCCCGCCCCGTCCCCAATTTAAATTTTATCGATTTTCCCCGAAACCCGAAAATATTCAAAATAACCGCCCCGATCGGGGCGGGGCCGGGGCGGATCACCGCTGGGCCGGGGAAAATTGTCATCCCTATACTCGGGATCGGTTCATCCGAATGCCAGCACTACTAGTCCACCTCTAAAATGAATGTAGGTTCAGCTGGAAAGTTTAAGTTTAGTTTTGACAACTAATACTGTTCAGTTGGGGAACTAATACTTTATGCTGGAAGCACTGATACTGTTAGGCTTTCAGGGGAATTTTGGATGCCACTTACAGGGGAAAGTTCATGCTATATGTTTGAATCGTGCTTAAGTCATTTTGGAATGGTAATTAGAGTTGGAGTCGCGTGCATGCTTCATAAGTCACGTGCATATGCTCACATGTTGTGCACATGCATAACAAGTGGAGAATGTAACCGAATTCAGTTGATAACAGCTTCATGACTCAAGTTGGGCATTCAATTCATTGGGTAGTTAGCTGAGTTACTTGTTTCAGAGTCAGTTGAGAGATTCTCATTGTTATCTTCTTCCTATAGAGAATTAGGGTTCATAATCACCATTGATAGAGCTCAGATAGATTCAATCTTGAGAGATATCGGTGTAATCTATAAATTGCTTTGTTGGGATAAGTGGAGTGAGTGTCCTGATCCCGTGGATGTAGGTTTTCATAATCGAACCATGTAAAATCATGTGTTCTTCGTTTTCTGCAATTTTCTGTTGGTTCGTTTTGATTGTGGGTTTGAGCGTTGTTTAATTGTGAGTTATTCGATCTGTCTTGTTTGAACTAACAAGTGGCACCATCTGTGAGAATTGGATCGAGGATATGACAACAATGAAATTGGATGTTGAGAAATTCACCGAGAAAAATGACTCCAGGTTGTGGAAGATCAAGATGAATGCACTTTTGGTTCACAACGGTTTAGCAAATGATCTGAAGCCGGCGGATCAGTGGCCTTCTGGTTCATCTGCAATGGATCAGACGAAGAAGAATGAGATTCTGGAGAAGTCTCATAGTGCAATCATATTGTGCTTGGGAGATAAGCCTTTGAGGGAGGTTTCAAAGGAGAAAACCGCCATGGATCTATGGAAGAAGCTTGAAAACCTTTATCAAACGAAGTACGTTTCAAATAAACTCTATATGAAACAGAAGCTATTGGCATTCAAGATGTCAAATGAGAAGAATCTTCTTGAGCAACTCGATGAATTCAATAGTTCTGTAGATGATCTTGAGAGATTGGATGTGAAATTAGATGATGATGATAAGGCATTAATGCTCCTAAACTCTCCGCCTAAATCTTTTGAAAGCTTCAAGGATACACTATTGTTTGGAAGAAAAGATCAGTTGAGTTTTGATGACATTCAAACTGCTATGAAAACAAAGTTTCTTCAAGTTAAGGGGGGAGAAGAAGGCTACATCTCAGGGGGAAAGTCTCAATCTGAAATTCAAGAAAGGAAATAAGAGTTTCCAGAATAAGAAGAAGGGAGATGACAAGTCAAAACCTGAGAAGAAGTCAGGCTCTGATTTTGTTGAGAGAAGGAAGTGCTATTCCTGTCATAAGACTGACCATTTGAAGAAGAATTGCCCTGAAAAGAAGAAGAATCAAGAAGAAACTAAGGAGGATAAGAAAGCTGATGCAGCTTTTGCTGAAGAAGGCTATGAGAGTGCAAATGTTTGCATGGTAAGCAGCTCTAAACTCTACAATGAATGGGTTTTAGATTCAGGTTGTACTTTTCATATGTGTCCCATTGAACATTGGTTCCAAGATCTTAAGAAATATGATGGGGGATTAGTGCTTCTAGGCAATGATGAGAGCTGTAGAGTGAGAGGTGGTGGTTCTGTTAGGATCAAGATGTTTGATGATAAGGTGAGAATCCTGTCAAATGTGAGATATGTTCCTGAACTTAAAAGAAACCTCATATCTCTAGGTTCTCTGAATGCTCTGGGGTTTGAGTTTCACATTGAAAAAGGTTCTCTTCTTGTAACAAAGGGTGAGAAAGTGATGATGAAAGGAAAGAAAGTAAATGGTCTGTACTCTCTGATAGGAGAAACAGTGGAAGGAACCACTGATGTTTCCATGAGTGAAGTTGATGTTATGCTATGGCATAAGAGAATGGGACATGTGGGTGAAAAGGGGTTGATTGAGTTGTCAAAGAAAGGAGCTATATCTGGTGGAAACATAAAGAAGCTAGAATTATGTTAGAATTGTGTTCTTGGTAAGGCCAAGAAGAAATCATTTCAGAAAGGGAAGCATACAACCAATGAGGCTCTTGATTACATTCATTCAGATGTATGGGGGCCTTCCAGAGTCTCAACTCATGGTGGAGGCAGGTATTTTCTGACACTCATTGATGATTATTCTAGGAAAGTATGGGTATATATCATGAAACATAAGAATGATGTCTTTCTGAAATTTAAAGAGTGACTTGTTGAACTTGAAAACAAGAAAGGAAGGGGAATCAAGCACTTGAGAACTGATAATGGATTGGAATACTTATCTGAGGAATTTCAAAGCTTCTGTAAGGCCAAAGGTATCATCAGACATAGGACTGTACCAGCCAATCCACAACAGAATGGCCTTGCAGAAAGGATGAATAGGACCATTCTTGAAAGAGTGAGGTGTATGTTGTCTGATGCAGGGCTTCCAAAGGTGTTTTGGAGGGAGGCAGTTAATACAACTTGTTATCTCATCAATATGACTCCCTTATCTGCTATTGGTTTCAAAACCCTAGATGAGTTGTGGTATGGAAAGCTATCAAATTACTCAAATTTGAGAGTGTTTGGATGTGAGGCTTATGCTCATGTTAAACAAGACAAACTTGATCCTAGAGCCTTAAAATGCTTTTCCATAGGCTATCCAAAGGGTTTAAAAGACTATAAGCTTTGGTGTGTAGAGCCTGGAGGTCACAGATGCATTGTGAGTAGGGATGTTGTCTTCAATGAGCAGGTTATGGGGTATAAGTCAAGTGAGAAGCCTCAAGACTTGGATGGTGATATTAGTGAAGAAGTCACTGAAGTTGAGGTGGAGACTCACAAGAATGATTCTGATCAAGATGTTGATCAGAATGGCGAAGCAGAAGCTGAATCTGATAATGAAGATCTAACTGAGTATAACTTAACCATGGATAGAGTTAGGAGGCAAATCCATCCTCCTATCAGATTTGGCCAAGCTGACATGGTTTCTTATGCTCTAACTACTGCTGATCAGCTTGAGCATAATGAGCCAAAGTCATACAGAGAAGCTATTTCAAGTGATGAGAAAGAACATTGGATCACTGCTATGACTGAGGAAATTCAGTCCCTAGAGAAGAATCACACATGGACTTTGGTGGAGAAGCCTGACAAACAGAAGATAGTCAGCTGTAAGTGGATTTTCAAGAGAAAGCTTGAAGTTGGGATATCTGAACACATCAGATACAAAGCCAGACTAGTTGCAAGGGATTTTACACACACAGAGGGTATAGACTATAATGACGTTTTCTCTCCTATGGTCAAACATTGTTCTATCAGATTGCTACTCTCAAAAGTTACAAAAGACAACTTAGAGTTGCAACAACTTGATGTGAAGTCTGCCTTCTTGCATGGAGATCTGGAGGAGACCATTTACATGCAACTGTTGGGGAAAAGTGTGCCCGGATCTATTCGGGGTGAATATTAAATACAAATTTAATTCTAACAATTATTACTAGCATGAATTAATCCTATATTAAGTCAAATAATAACTCAACAACAAATCATGCATACAAGTTCGTCACATAAATCATACGCATGCGGAATAGCTAGGAGTTTACGTGAACTAACCTCTTGAAGTGGCAACCGTCTAGAAGGTGGATCCCGTTCGCAAGAACACACCAAAAAACCTTCCCAAGTATTCCCAAGTCCTTGCTCGTCAATCCGGTGGTAGGACACTCACGAACAATTAACAAAAGGGAAAAATAAAAATATGTTGCACCACCTTTGTGGATTTCTAATTTTTCCAACACATGGAATTGCATTGGGGATGAAAAATTCATCCCCTATTTATAATACAAGGGGGGGCGAAAATTTAGGGTTTAGGGGAGATTGAGAATTTTCCTTGCTTCTTCTCCAAGAAACAATCTTGAATATATCCAATATATTCTATTTCCCAATATATCTCCCAAATAAAATCTTCCCTCCTTATGTTATGGAATTTTCGAAAATTCCTTCATGAATGGCCAAGTGGGAGATTTTTTTAATTTAATGAGATAATCTTGTATTCCAAGAATACTTATCTTCATTCCATAACAAAATTCAAAGAAAATATTTCTCTCTCTTTTATCCATGATTTTCGAAAAAATTGGAAAAATAGGCAACAATAATTTATTTTATTTTAAACACCTTTTTCAGTTATTGGACTTTATGTTTGGTCTACTTGGGGGGGCCTTTAGGAGAATTAAGATTTGACCTTCCAATGGACTTTGAATTTTCAATATTGAGCCACAATATTATTCAAGCCCATAAATATTAATTAATCCCACTACATAAATAATATTGCACTATCCATCTTAACCCATATTACTGTTAATATGGCTCCCCGTTATTATTTCCCATGTTTAAGATTATCCACTCCATTAATTAATTTAAGCCACTGAAATAACTTTATATTAATTAACATTTTTTTCCTTGGTTAAGGAACGACTCAACATTATTATCCATAACGAAAATTAATTCAACTTGGAAGATTTGGTATGATAAATCTTATGAGCCTCCCAAGGGGACAAATCAAACAAGACGTACTTGCACACGTTTCACCGTATTAAATCTTAGCAATCGTCGTGTAACCAATATCATTGCCCAAGATACAAGGTATTGAATCTCAATGATCCTCTTCCCATCATAAGTCAAAGCAACGACTATTGATTGCACACAATCCTATTTAAGGAACGGAGACTAAGAAATAATGAACCACTGAGGTCTAATTCTTCTATTTTTCGTCTTTGAAGAATTTATCCTCCTCAGAGGTCCTGCTTCAAAGCATCATGATGCACTGGTGCAATCTCTTGGTCAAGACAAGCCAAATCTGAGCCTTACACCTCAACCTTTCGTGATGGTTTGTTCATTTCCATCTAGGTCGTGAATGTGTACTTTTAGTTACAAGGGACTGTTAATTTAATCTTCTGTGATATGGTATCACTAAATTAACTACAATGTAACAAGTACTTCTTATTGAACAGTTATGCATTACATATATGTAACATTCGATGATATTTAAAGCATCATGATAAATAATTTATTTCAGTAAATAAGACAGAAACTCAGTGTGATTATACAAAGTAAAAGCATACTTTCCAGTATAATCCCAACAATCTCCCACTTATACTCAAAGTCTGCTTTTAAGTATACTACAGCATGTCTCGAGTAGAATCTACATTACACCTACTACACGAACCTAATAATATCTCCCACTTATACTCAAATCAGATTGGCAACGGTCTTGACACCCATTCCTTCCACATGTCTCTCGAATGTATTCTGAGGCTGACCCTTTGTGAATGGATCTGCTAGGTTGTCTTCTAATGTGATTTTTGCCACCTCTATATCTCCTCTCTTAATGATTTCTCGTATAAGATAGTATTTCCTTTCAATCTGTTTGCTGGCCTTGTGGGCTCTCGGTTCCCTTGAATTTGCAACTGCTCCGGCTTCATCACAGTAGACCGTGATGGTGCTGGGCAAATTCGGTACTACGTCCAAGTCCACTAGGAAGTTCTTGAGTCATACCGCTTCCTTCGCTGCCTCGCAAGCAGCTACGTAATCGGCTTCCATGGTAGAGTCCGCTATGCATTTCTGCTTAACGCTTCCCCATGTCATGGCTCCTCCCCCTTGCAAAACACACTACCCGAGGTAGATTTTCTGGAATCTAGGTCTGATTGAAAATCGGAGTCCGTGTAACCGATGGGAATCAGACTGTCTGACTGATAAACAAACAATCTATCACGAGTTCTTTTCAGATACTTCAGAATGTTTTTAACTGCAGTCCAATGTTTCTTTCCCTGGATTACTCTGATATCTTGCTACCATACCAACGATAAAGCAGATATCCGGCCTCGTGCACAGCATGACATACATGAGGCTTCCAACAGCCGAAGCATAAGGAATGCCTTTCATGTCATCTATCTCCCTTTGCGTCTTAGGACACATTTCTTTGGATAGATGGATTCTATGTCTGAAAGGTACGAAGCCTTTCTTGGAAGCTTGCATGTTGAATCGCTTCAAGAGTGTATCTACGTATTGTTGGGAAATAGTGTGTCCGGATCTATTCGGGGTGAATATTAAATACAAATTTAATTCTAACAATTATTACTAGCATGAATTAATCTTATATTAATTCAAATAATAACTCAACAACAAATCATGCATACAAGTTCGACACATAAATCCTACGCATGCGGAATAGCTAGGAGTTTACGTGAACTAACCTCTTGGAGTGACAACCGTTGAGAAGATGGATCACGTTTGCACAAACACACCAAAAAGTCTTCCCAAGTATTCCCAAGTCCTTGCTCGTCAATCCGGTGGTAGGACACTCGCGAACAATTAACAAAAGGGAAAAATAAAAATTATGTTGCACCAGCTTTGTTGATTTCTAATTTTTCCAACACATGGAATTACACTGAGGATGAAAAATTCATCCCCTATTTATAGTACAAGGGGGGGTGGGACAAAAATATTAGGGTTTAAGGAAGATTGGGAAATCTCATTGCTTCTTCTCCAAGAAACAATCTTGAATATATCCAATATATTCTATTTCCCAATATATCTCCCAAATAAAATCTTCCCTCCTCATGTTATGGAATTTTCGAAAATTCTTTTATGAATAGCCAAGTGGGAGATTTCTTGAATTTAATGAGATAATCTTGTATTCCAAGAATACTTATCTTCATTCCATAACAAAATTCAAAGAAAATCTTTCTCTCTCTTTTATCCATGATTTTCGAAAAAATTGGAAAAATAGGCAACAATAATTCATTTTATTTTAAACAACTTTTTCAGTTATTGGACTTTATGTTTGGGCTACTTGGGGGGCCTTTAGGAGAATTAAGATTGGACCTTCCAATGGACTTTGAATTTTCAATATTGAGCCACAATATTATTCAAGCCCATAAATATTAATTAATCCCACTACATAATTAATATTTCACTATCCATCTTAACCCATATTACTATTAATATGGCTCTCGGTTATTATTTCCCGTGTTTAAGATTATCCACTCCATTAATTAATTTAAGCCACTGAAACAACTTTATATTAATTAACATCTTTTTCCTTGGTTAAGGAACGACTCAACATTATTATCCATAACGGAAATTAATTCCACTTGCAAGATTTGGTATGATAAATCTTATGAGCCTCCCAAGGGGACAAATCAAACAAGACGTACTTGCACACGTTTCACCGTATTAAATCTTAGCAATCGTCGTGTAACCAATATCATTGCCCAAGATACAACGTATTGAATCTCAATGATCCTCTTCCCATCATAAGTCAAAGCAACGGCTATTGATTGCACACGATCCTATTTAAGGGACGGAGATTAAGAAATAATGAACCACTGAGTTCTAATTCTTCTATTTTCAGTGCTGAAGAATTTATCCTCCTGTAGGTCCTGTTCAGTGCATCATAATGCACTGGTGCAATCTCTTGGTCAAGACAAGTCAATCTGAGCCTTACACCTCAATCTTTCGTGATTGTTTGTTCATTTCCATCTAGGTCTTGAATGTGTACTTTTAGTTACAAGGGACTATTAATTTAATCTTATGTGATCTGGTATCACTAAATTAAATACAATATAACACGCACTTCTTATTGAACAGTTATGCAGTAAATATATGTAACATTCGATGATATTTAAAGCATAAGTGATAAATAATTTATTTCAGTAAATAAGACAAAAACTCAGTGTGATTATACAAAGTAAAAACATACTTTCCAGTATAATCCAAACAATCTCCCACTTATACTCAAAGTCTGCTTTTAAGTATACTACAACATGTCTCGTGTAGAATCTACATTACACCTACACGAACCTAATAATATCTCCCACTTATTCTCAAAGCAGATTGGCAACGGTCTTGACACCCATTCCTTCCACATGTCTCTCGAATGTATTCTGAGGCAAACCCTTTGTGAATGGATCTGCTAGGTTGTCTTCTGACGCATTTTTGCCACCTCTATATCTCATCTCTTAATGATTTCTCGTATAAGATGGTATTTCCTTTCAATGTGTTTGTTGGCCTTGTGGGCTCTCGGTTCCCTTGAATTTGCAACTACTCCGACATTATCACAGTAGACCGTGATGGTGCTGGGCAAATTCGGTACTACGTCCAAGTCCACTAGGAAGTTCTTGAGGCAAACGGCTTCCTTCGCTACGTATTCGGCTTCCATGGTAGAGTCCGCTATGCATTTCTGCTTAATGCTTCTCCATGTCATGGCTCCCCCCCATGCAAAACACACTACCCGAGGTAGATTTTCTGGAATCTAGGTCTGATTGAAAATTCGATTCCGTGTATCAGATGGGAATCAGACTGTCTGACTGATAAACAAGCATTCTATCACGAGTTCTTTTCAGATACTTCAAAATATTTTTAACTGCAGTCTAATGTTCTTTCCCTGGATTACTCTGATATCTTGCTACCATGCCAATGGCAAAGCAGATATCCGGCCTCGTGCACAGCATAACATACATGAGGCTTCCAACAGTCGAAGCATAAGGAATGCCTTTCATGTCATCTATCTCCCTTTGCGTCTTAGGGCACATTTCTTTGAATAGATAGATTCCATGTCTGAAAGGTACGAAGCCTTTCTTGGAATCTTGCATGCTGAATCACTTTGAGACAGTATCTATGTATGAGGCTTGCGATAAGCCTATCATCCAGATCTCGAAATCGATATGCGCAGCTATCGACAAGAGAATGCAGATGGACTTTAGCATGGCTACAGGCAAAAAAGTTTCCTCATAGTCGATCCCTTCTTTCTGAGTGTAACCCTTTGCCACAAGTCTAGCTTTGAAGGTTTCTACCTTTCCGTTCGATCCCTTTTTTCTCTTGTATAACCACTTGCATCCAATGGGTTTGACCCCATTAAGTGGTTCGACGAGCTCCCACACCTTGTTTTGATCCATAGAACCCATTTCGGCTTTCATTGCCATTTGCCAAGAATTCGCATCCTTGTCATGGATTGCCTCTTTGTATGTCCATGGGTCTGATTCATTTTCACCGGGGATCAAGTCTGAAGACTCTCCTATCCCCATGAATCTCTTGGGCTGTCGAATAACCCTCCCACTGAGACGAGGTTCCGGTTGTGTAAGTGTATCGTTTGGTATATCGACTTGTACAGTTGGCATTGAGGTTAGCCCCTTTAGCTCATTCAAGGTAATCTCACTTCTGGGCTTCTTGTCGTTCATATAGTCTTCTTCCAAAAATCTAAAGTGTGTACTGATTACCACCTTTTGATCTTCGGGACCATAGAACATGCACCCTTTTGTTCCCTCGGGGTATCCTATAAACAACCTTAATTCTGATCTTGGATTCAATTTACCGGCTTTCTTATCCAGCACGTATGCCGGACACCCCCAAATTCTCATGTGTCCTAGACTGGGCTTGCGCCCGGTCCACAATTCTTTAGGGGTTTTGGGAACCAGTTTTGATGGCACCAAGTTTAGAATGTAAGCCGCCGTTTCCAAGGCGTGACCCCAAAACGATTTGGGTAGATCCGCATAACTCATCATTAACCTGACCATTTCTTAAAGAGTCCTGTTTCTTCGTTTTGCAACCCCGTTTTGTTGAGGGGTTCCGAGTGCAGTTAACTGGGATACAATCCCTACATCCGATAAGTAGTTCAAGAATTCATCGCTGAGGTATTTGCCTCCACGATCAGATCGTAGAGACTTGATACGTTTTTCCTATGATTCTCTGCTTGAGCCTTAAATTCTTTGAATTTTTCAAATGTCTCAGATTTATGCTTCATAAGGCAAATGTGTCCGTATTTCGAGTAATCATCGATAAAAGTAACGAAATACTCATAGCCTCCTCTTGCTTTGATTGACATTGGACCACATACATCGGTGTGAACGATCTCTAACACTTCTTTGGCTCTATTCCCCTTGGCTCCAAATGCCCTCTTGGTCATTTTACCCTCCAAACACGATTCGCAAGTTGGAAATGGTTCAACCTGGAGAGACTCCAATGAACCATCTTGGACCAACCTTTGGTTCCTCTTTGGATTGATATGACCTAGTCTTAGATGCCATAGATGTGTTATAGGATGCATTTCGTGAGTGTTGTGCATAGTTAATTGTGTAGAGATTATTCGACAACGTTTCATGATAGATAAACTCATTATTTAGAGTAATGGTAACAATTTTATTAAAAGTAACCGAATATCCATCAAGAAAAAGTTCAGAAACTGAAATTAAATTCTTTCTAAAACTAGGAACGTAAAGAACATCTCTCAAAATTAAAACTTTGTCTTCGAAAGACAACTGCACTTCTCCCATCGCCCTTCACCGCCACTCTCTCAGAAGATCGCCCGGTGGTGATGAGGGACCTCACTTTCACTAAGTTGTCGGGCCCTTTTGAACCCCTGTACATTGAAACAAACATGATCAGTGGATCCCATATCCACAACCCACGAACGGGAAGCATACGCCGCCAAATAAGTTTTAACAACTAGTGCTTGAGAATTATATTTCCTTCCATTCCTCAAGGGTTTGGAACAGGCTGA
This sequence comes from Stenogyne calaminthoides, assembly GCA_037126765.1. Taxonomy (NCBI): domain Eukaryota; kingdom Viridiplantae; phylum Streptophyta; class Magnoliopsida; order Lamiales; family Lamiaceae; genus Stenogyne; species Stenogyne calaminthoides. The sequence goes on along the minus strand of JBBCBC010000022.1, from coordinate 3,318,041 downwards.
CCTGCAATGTCCTTTTTCACCACAGTTAAAACACTTTCCCTTGGGGACTTTCTTGACACCCAAACACTTGACTGTTTCTTTCTCGCTTTTCTTGATGATGGGATTACATTGGTCTTGACAATTTTTCTCCTCATCAATCTTGTCCACCATTGACCAATGCTTCATCCTCCTTTCCCAAATGCTTCTCTACTGTCTCCAAAACCTCTTGTAGAGTATCCATAGTGAATATGCGATCGCTCATCACAAAACTAAAGTAGAACTCGTCAAAAGATTTTGGGAGAGTTAGGAGGAGGACATCAATTTTTGATTCATCATAAAACTTAGCACCAAGATAATCAAGTTTGTCAAAATAGCGTTTGAATTTGAGAACATGATCCCTTACGGGTGTTCCCTCCGTCATTTTCAGCCTATCCATGACATTGTTTCTCAACTGACTGATCATGCGGTCTTTTGTTGTAAACATTTCTTCAAGACTTTCCATGATTTCCGCAGCAGATTCAATTTTCTTATGAATGTATCTCAAATCATCAGACAAAGAAGCCAAGATTATACATTTCATAAGCTCATTTGAATGCTCCCAGTCATCAATTTGAAGTTTTTCCATATTAGTTGATCCTTTAGTCGGCTTGTCAGGCTTTTGCACGCCAAGAACCCAATAGTGTTTTTGTTGTGCAGTGAGGACAATTTTCACATTTCGTTTCCAAATCCCATAGTTTTCACCAGAAAGTTGGTGTTCATTGAGTTTATATAACAGTGGATTAAAAGTTTACGACATGCTGAACTGAATAAATAACTAAGCACAAAATTATCACAAAATTCGATCACATGTATCATATTAAAATCTCAAAAAAATATGAACATGCATCTGCCAACATCTCAAAACAGTTTAAATAAGCCACGTGGGGTGGGTCATTATTTAAACACATTCAAGCAGGTTACAAACAAGAACAATTACAAACCTTTAATATCTAGATTAATAGTTGGCTCTCACTTGACCAATATAAAATTGACAGGGAATTCGGGGAAGTATATGCATATCAATTTTATACCTAAGTAATAACCATGATTAAATACAGAATTATTATTTCGCTTTGAACGAGCCTTGTGGGGAGGGTCATCGTCGCCACTAATAATAATTCACAATCATCCGTTTGGCATTTATTCATGTGAAAGTTATCTTTTAGCCATCCCGTGGGGGGAATTTCTCCAAAAGAATTCACAAATAAATAAATCATGGAGGTCAAAATTAATTCAATTTTATTATCCGGAATAAAATTGTTAATTAATCATTTAAAACATACTTAATAATTTTATGAAAGTGAGATTTTTCAAAACAGTTTCTCATGCACCGCATATTCAAAACACAATTAAATACGCACGAAAAAAATAAAGCAAATATCAAAACAAAAATTAAACATATTGGGCACATATATCCAATTGTCAAGGTTAATTTGTTCATGTCTTGATCTAGAGAAATCGTTCATTTTGCTTTCTTCGTTCGTCTTGAAAAAGCTCCCACTCGATCATCTCGAAAAAATCGCCACGCTGTCAAGCCCCGTGTGTCATCATTGACCAAGGCTCGCGGCGCTTCGGCACTGGAGGCACGCCTTTGCACGATTCCCGGCACTTGAGCCCCGCCCAGCCTCATCGCGTACAGACAGGAGTCGCTGCAAGGCCGACACCCCGATCCGCCGAAGCTCAACGGAGGCCTCGCCCGTACGCCTTGGCGTCCAAGCGTCGCGTCCGTGTCGTGGCGTGCCTCCTTGGCATTTTCACGATGCCTGTTTGCTGCCGCCGCTTTCGGTTCGAATCATCTTTTAATTCTTCGTCTCCGCTGCGTCTCCCTAATCCGGTTACAATTTATTTACACAATAAATAAACTTAGATCTAGACTAGTCTATTACATTGAACAAATCAAACAAATCCTAATCTACTCGTGGATTTTCTCACGAGGCAAATGAATTCGAACGAATCGAATTAAAAACCATAATTCATATGCATGCATAAATAAACATTCATCAAATACCATGACAATTGAATACCTGCAAAAAAGATCTAGCAATTCTACTATCAAATTCCAAATTCAATGAACAACATTAAATTACAATTTAAAATTGAGTCTTAAAAAACCGCGGCTCGATACGGATTGAAAATAGTGTGCCGATCTATTAAGGTGAATATTAAATATAATTTAATTCTTACAATTATTACTAGCATGAATTAATCCTATATTAATTCAAATAATAACTCAACAACAAATCACGCATACAAGTTCGTCACATAAATCCTACGTATGCGGAATAGCTAGGAGTTTACGTGAACTAACCTCTTGGAGTGACAACTGTTGAGAAGATGGATCCCGTTCGCACGAACACACCAAAAAGCCTTCCCAAGTATTCCCAAGTCCTTGCTCGTTAATCCGTGGTAGCAAAAGGGAAAATAAAAATTATGTTGCCCACCTTTTGTTGATTTCAATTTTTTTCAACACATGGAATTGCATTGCCATCCCCTATTTATAAGACAAGGGGGGAAAATATTAGGGTTTAGGGAGATCAATCTTCCTTTAATTTTTCGTCGTCTCCTTTGCGTCCGATATTCTATTTCCCAATTTATTTAAAATTTACAATAAATAAACTTAGATCTAGACTAGTCTATTACATTGAACAAATCAAAAAAAAAAAATAATCTTTTATTTTAAACACCTTTTTCATTTTCTCACGAGGCAAAAATGAATTCGAACGAATCGAATTAAAAACCATAATTCATATGCATGCATAAATAAACATTCATCAAATACCATGACAATTGAATACCTGCAAAAAAGATCTAGCAATTCTATTATCCAATTCCAAATTCAATGAACAACAAATTAAATTACAATTTAAAATTCAGAGCCCGAAAAAACCGCGGCTCTGATACCAGTTGTTTAGAAATAGTGTGCCCGGATCTATTCGGGGTGAATATTAAATATAATTTAATTCTTACAATTATTACTAGCATGAATTAATCCTATATTAATTCAAATAATAACTCAACAACAAATCACGCATACAAGTTCGGCTACATAAATCCTCTAGGTGGTGAATGTGTACTTTTTTAGTTACAAGGGATATTAAGCTAATCTTATGTGATCTGGTATCATAATACGTGAACTAACCTCTTGGAGTGACAAGAAATATATGAGAAGATGGATCCTATTTAAAGCATAAGTGATAAATAACACACCAAAAAGCCTTCCCAAGTATTCCCAAGTCCTTGCTCGTTAATCCGGTGGTAGGAAACTCGCGAACAATTAACAAAAGGGAAAATAAAAATTATGTTGCACCACCTTTGTTGATTTCTAATTTTTTCAACACATGGAATTGCATTGGGGATAAAAAAATTCATCCCCTATTTATAGTACAAGGGGGGGGCGAAAATATTAGGGTTTAGGGGAGATCGGAAAATTTCCTTGCTTCTTCTCCAAGAAACAATCTTGAATATATCCAATATATTCTATTTCCCAATATATCTCCCAAATAAAATCTTCCCTCCTTATGTTATGGAATTTTCAAAAATTCCTTTATGAATAGCCAAGTGGGAGATTTCTTGAATTTAATGAGATAATCTTGTATTCCAAGAATACTTATCTTCATTCCATAACAAAATTCAAAGAAATCCTTCTCCCTCTTTTATCCATAATTTTCGAAAAAATGGAAAAATAGGCAACAATAATCTATTTTATTTTAAACACCTTTTTCAGTTATTGGACTTTATGTTTGGGCTACTTGGGGGGCCTTTAGGAGAATTAAGATTGGACCTTCCAATGGACTTTGAATTTACAATATTGAGCCACAATATTATTCAAGCCCATAAATATTAATTAATCCCACTACATAATTCAAAGGGGACAAATCAAACAAGACGTACTTGCACACGTTTCACCGTATGAAATCTTAGCAATCGTCGTGTAACCAATATCATTGCCCAAGATACAAGGTATTGAATCTCAATGATCCTCTTCTCATCATAAGTCAAAGCAACGGCTATTGATTGCACAAGATCCTATTTAAGGGACAGAGATTAAGAAATAATGAACCACTGATGTCTAATTCATCTATTTTCAGTGCTGAAGAATTTATTCTCCTGTAGGTCCTGTTCAGTGCATCATGATGCACTGGTGCAATCTCTTGGTCAAGACAAGTCAACCTGTAACTGTAACGTGGCCAGTTGCGATTACCTCCTTTCATTCACGAATACTCGATTAGTCTTGAACATGATGAAGTGTCTATTCAAATAACTTAATCAATTTATCTCAAATCACTAATTGATCATTTGTGTCACACTTAGTCACAAAGTCTAAGTTGACGTGCATTGGCCAATGACTTAGATCCAATTATGATGAGAAGGTGAGTATTCTCTCTAAATCCACTTTGAGGAATGAATCATTTTCTTGGTTCAACTACCACGCACACGCACTAACAATCTCCCACTTGAACTAGATCCAATCGCCTACATGTCTAACCCCTAGACCATCAAAATGTCTACTAAAAGCCTTGGTGAAAGGATCAGCCAGGTTATCCTCCGTGGGGACACGTTCTAACTCTATCTCTCCTCTAGCGATTATCTCCCTTATCAAGTGATAACGCCTAGGTACATGTTTGTTTCTGTTATTGGATCTCGGTTCCTTAGCTTGAGCAACCGCACCAGTATTGTCACAATATAACTTTATTGGACTACTAGCACTCGGAACTACCCCTAGTTCATTTAAGAACTGTTTTATCCAGACAGCTTCTTTGGCAGCTTCTGCCGCATCAATGTACTCAGCTTCGGTTGTTGAATCTGCGGTAGTCTCTTGTTTGGAACTATTCCAACTAACCGCCCCACCATTGAGAACGAAAACATAGCCCGACTGTGATTTGTAATCATCACAATCGGATTGGAAACTTCCATCAGCATAGCCAGTTGCAACTAGCTCTAACTGTCCTCCGTAGACCAAGAAACAATCTTTAGTACATCTAAGATACTTAAGAATGTTCTTGACAGCAATCCAGTGAGGTCCACCTGGATTCTGCTGGTATCTACCAGTAGTGCTAACATCGAAGGCCACATCAAGCCTTGTGCAAGTCATGACGTACATGATGGAGCCAATTGCAGATGCATATGGTATATCCTTCATGCGCCGGATATCAGCTTCTGTAGAAGGACAATCCTTCTTAGACAGCTTTATCCCATGACATGCTGGTAGAGAACCTCTCTTAGAGTTCTCCATCGCAAATCGCTTTAGCATCTTATCTACGTAGGTTGACTATGACAGTCCCAACATCTTCTTGGATCTATCCCTATGGATCTTGATCCCTAAGATGTAACATGCCTCACCAAGGTCCTTCATCATGAAGGTCCTTGATAGCCAATCTTTAACCTGCTGCATAAGAGGAATGTTGTTTCCCATAATTAGTATGTCATCGACATACACAACTATGAAAACAATATTTCTCCCACTGCGTTTACAATAAACGCATGGATCTTCCGAATTTCTGATGAAGTCAAATGATTTGATAGCCTCATCAAATCGGATATTCCAACTCCTAGAAGCTTGCTTTAATCCATAAATGGACCGTTTGAGATTGCACACAAGATTAGATTTTGGCTTAGATACAAAACCTTCTGGTTGAGTCATAAACACCTCCTTATCAATGTTTCCATTGAGGAAAGCTATTTTGACATCCATCTGCCAAATCTCATAATCTAAATGTGTTGCTACAGCTAGTAAAATTCGAATGGACTTGATCTTGGCAACAGGTGAGAAAGTCTCATCATAGTCAATGCCTTCGCGTTGACTATAACCTTTTGCTACTAACCTAGCCTTGTAGGTTTGTACCATGCCGTTTGCATCGGTCTTACGCTTGTAGCCCATTTGCAACCTATGGGTTTTACCCCTTTCGGCAATTCAACCAAGTCCCAGACTTGATTTGTGTACATTGAGTCCATCTCGAATTTCATGGCTTCATGCCACTTCTCCGAGTCAACATCTAATGTTGCCTCAGTGTAAGTTCTAGGATCGTCTTTATCCGGGATCTCCACGTCATCATGTTCCTCTACGAGGAAACCATAATACCTAGTGGGCGGATTACGAATTCTATCCGACTTATGGAGATGTGGTGTTTGTGCAGGCTGTACATTCTGATTGTGAAAATTTTGTGGTGCATCGATTTCATCAATGTCCAGAGAGTCCTCAAGAGCAACACTTTCTGATGCCTCTTGGGCGGAAGTTTGAGCTATGATGTTCTCATTTAGCCCACTTGGAGTTTGTTGCGAAGGCAATGCAACTCCAATTACTAAGTGATAAACTTCCACCATGTGAGCTGTTGAATGCTCCCACTGATTCCATGTCATGTTTCTTTGACAAGGTATCAGTCTCTTGGTTATCTTGTGGTTCTTGAATTTCTTCAAGTACTATCTTCTTACGGCTTTAGTCCTTGAAGACATAGTCTTCTTCGAGGAACCTAGCCTGCCTAAAAACAATTATCGTTTGTTTCTCAAGTAGATAGAAATAATATCCTCTAGTTTCCTTAGGATATTCCACAAGGTAAGCCTTTAACCTTTGGATTCCAATTTGTCAATGATCATCTTTTTCACAATTGCAAGGCAACCCCACGTTTTGATATGTGAAAAAGTTGGCTCCTTGCCACACCATAGTTCATATGGCTTATGTTCAACTGATTTGGATGGAATCCTATCCAGAATATAGATTGAGGTTTGTAACGCGTATCCCCATAAGAATGTAGGGAGAGAAGAAAAGATCATCATGGACCTTACCATGCCTAACAAGGTTCGGTTTCTCCTCTCGAGATACTCCGTTCATCTGCGGTGTTCCGGGAGGAGTCCATTGTGATTGGATTCCATGTAACTTCAAGTAATCCATGAACTCGTGGCTAAGGTATTCACCTCCTCGATCTGATCGAAGAGTCTTTATACTCTTACCAAGTTGCTTCTCTACTTCAGCTTTGAACTCCTTGAATTTCTCAAAAGATTCGGATTTGTGTTTCATAAGATACACGTATCCATACCTTGAGAAATCGTCAGTAAAAGTGATGAAGTAGGCGAAGTTACCCCTAGCTAGAGTGGGCAATGGTCCATAGACATCACTGTGGATCAACTCTAGAACTTCTTTGGCACGAATCCCTTTCCCAGAAAAGGGTTTGTTGGACATCTTGCCCTTGAGACAGGATTCACAATTTTCATAAGACTCAAAGTCGAATGGGTTTAAGTAGTCTAACTTTCTTAACCTTGCAATCTTGTTCTCATTTGCATGACCAAGCCTATAATGCCACAAGTAAGTCGGGTTTTCATGATTACTAAGTTTGAGTCGTTTGTTTTGTATATTAAGAATATTATGTCCACAATGCAACAAATATAAACCATTCGATAAAATAACATTTCCATAAACATCACCATTAAGCAAAAAATAACAGTTATTATTTGCAAAATGGAAGGAAAACCCTCCAATATCTAACATCGGAATAGAAATAATGTTGCTAGTAATAGAAGGCACAAAATTACAATTATTCAGTTCAAGTCTAAAACCAGAGGGTAAGTCTAAAACATAAATGCCAACACGTTCAGCAGCAACTCTTGCTCCATTCCCAACGTGTAGGGCGACTTAACCCGGCCTAACTGCCCTGCTATGCTTGAGACCCTGCACATTAGTACAAATGTGTGAGCCACAACCGATATCTAATACCCAGCAGTTAGTATCATTTGTGGACATGTTTATCTCAATAACAAACATATCTGTTCCAGTGGCTGAGACACCTTGTGTCTTCTTTTCAGCTGCTAGAACCTTACAGTCCTTCTTCCAATGTTCCTTCTGTTGGGGAATAATTTGCCCGGATCTATTCGGGATGAATATTTAAATACAAATTTAATTCTAACAATTATTACTAGCATGAATTAATCCTAAATTAATTCAAATAATAATTCAACAACAAATCATGCATATAAACAGTTCACGTAAATCCTACGCATGCGGAATTACTACGAGTTTACGTGAACTTACCTCTTAGAATGGCAATGGTCTCGCCGATGAAAATACACCAAAAGACCTTCCCAAGTATTCCCTAGTCCTTGCTCGACAATCCGGTGGAAGGAAGTTCGCGAACAATTAACAAAAGGAAAAATAAAATTTGTTGCACCACCTTTGTGGATTTACTAATTTTTCCAGCACATGGAATTGTACTAGAGAATGAAACACTCATCCCCTATTTATAGAGGGTGTTGGTCAAATTTTAGTGATAAAATAATATGGGAAAATCCTTTTCTTGATCTCCAAGAAATCTTGAATATATCTCATATATTCTTTTCTCCATAATTAAAATATTCCACAAAAAATCCCAACTCCTCTTGTTATGGGAATTTTCGAAATTTTAAGGATCAAAATTCCAAGATTTGGATCTTCTTGAATTTATGAGATATACCAGTATTGCAAGAATACATATCTTCCATAATATCTTTTCAAGAAAATCAAGAAAATCTTTCTTTCCCTTAATTATTCAAAATTTTCGAAATTTCATAGTAAATAACCAAGTGGGAGATTTCTTGAATTTAATGAGATAATCTTGTATTCCAAGAATACATATCTTCATTCCATAACAAAATTCAAAGAAAATCTTTCTCCCCTTTTATTTACTATTTTCAAAAAAATGAGGAAAAATAGGCAACAAAATTTATTTTATTTTTAAACACCTTTTTTCAGTTATTGGACTTTATCTTGGGCTACTTGAGGGGCCTTTAGGAGAATTAAGATTGGACCTTCCAATGGACCTTGAATTATCAATATTGAGCCACAATATTATTCAAGCCCATAAATATTAATTAATCCCACTACATAATTAATATTGCACTATCCATCTTAACCCATATTACGCTTAATATGGCTCCCCGATTATTATTTCCGTGTTTAAGATTATCTAGCCCATTAATTAATTCAAGCCACTGAAATAGCTTTCCATTAATTAATATCTTTTATCCTTGGTAAAGGAATGGTTCAACATTATTATCCATACCGGAAATTAGTTCCACTTGCAAGATTTGGTATGATAAAACTTATGAACCTCCCAAGGGGGCAAATCGAACAAGCGTACTTGCACACGATTGTCCGTATTAAATCTTAGAAATCGCATGTGACCAATAATATTGCCCAAGATATAAAGTATTGAATCTCCTTGATTCTCTACCCGTAATAAGTCAAAGAAATAGTTACTAACCACACACAATTCTATTTAAGGGGACGAAGATTAAGAAATAACTAACCAATCGAGGTCTAATTCTTCCTAGTTCGGTTAAAAGAATTTATCCTCCTCAGAGGTCCTCTTCTCCCGTCATCGATCACCATGCACTAGTGTAATCTCTTGGTCAAGACAAACCAATCTGAGCCTTACACTTCAACCTTTCACGATGGATTGTTCATTTCCATCTAGGTCGTGAATGGTGTACTTTTAGTTACAAGGAACTGTTAATTTAATCTTCGTGATCCGATATCACTAAATTAACTACAATGTAACACGTCTTATTTATTGAACAGCTTATGCAAAGAAATATATGTAACATTCGATGATATTTAATGCATCAGTGATAAACAATTTATTTCAGTAAATAAGACTGAAATTCAGTATGATTATATAAAGTAAAAGCATACTTTCCAGTATAATCTCAACACCTTCTGCTAGCAGTGGAGGCATACATCTTTGTCCACCCTCTCCTTCTTTTAAATTCCACCTTTGGGCTTAAAGAAGTTCGGCTTAGAGTCTTTCTTTTGTCTTACCCTTCGCTTCTTCTTTTCTTTCGGAGCGTATAAAGTAGAGGCACTCATCATGAGCACGGGTTTTTTTTTAGCAAAGGAAGACTCAAAGGTCTTTAAGATGTTATGCAATTTCGGGCATAGTCGTTTCCTTCTTATTCATATTAAAGTTTACTACAAAAAATCGAATATGAATCGGAAGGATCAAGAATGGCATAAACAAAGAACGTTGGTTTTGAGCTCAATGCCCAACCCACCAAGTTTCTCGATTAACCCTATCATCTTCAACACATGAGGGAAACCTTCCATCCTTCGACATCCAACATCTAAACAGATCTCTCATCACTTCATAAATCTTAACGAGATTCTAATCAAAGATCCTTCGGATGCTTGATCATCTCAAAGGGAAGCATCCTCTCATGTCGCTTTTGCAACTCGATTCATCCCGGGAGCATAGCACATCGAGCCCGTGAAGCATCATCTTGATGCTTCGAAGCCCGAAGCTTCGGCGTCAAACGCCTCGAAATTTTTCAAGACCGGGCCTCGGGGGTAGCAAGGATTGGTGTGTCCAACACGTCTCAATCTTTTCGCCTAAGCACCAAACGACGCTTTTGTGCGGTCGAAAAAATTTGGCCCAACCAATTTGTTCGCTTTCAAAACGCTTCAATGATAAGTTATTCATTTCAACAATCCTAGAGAAATAAAATAAAATGGGAATTAAAACACATAATTCCTATGATCAATATTCAAAGAATCAAAATAAATACGACCTTTCAAATTTATTTTGTCCCCATTATTTTCACATATTCAACGACCTTATCTAAGAATACTTAATTTATATCCAATATAAATCATAAATGGACTGGATCCACATTCCTACTATCATAATATCTACTTGGGCTAATTACTATGACATCATAACCCAGAGGTCTCAAAACCAATTCGCAAAATTTGTAACTCCTAGTTGATTGAACCTAGTTCAATCAGATGCCTCATGACCCCTCGTTTCCGCTTCGCTTAATGGTGAAACAGAGTCGTTGATTTATAACCACCAAGCGGTGATATGGCGTGTCCCTATAATAGTCCCCGTTAGATGTAGATCCGAAAGCAAAAAGACTTGGGCCTTAAATACTCATTGGAACAAAATCTCAGGTTTACTATTAATTTTGATGGAAGACATCGTTCAATTTAATGAAAAATCATATTTTAGTGAGGATCTTTTAAAGACGGGGTATTAATTGTTTAATCGAGATCCAACATGTTAATTTACATCACGTTTGAGCAATTATCGAGTTACGTCTACCCAAACATGAATTACACGGACTAACATTTATATGGGTGTCGTCTACCCAAACAATAATACTGATCTCGATAATTATTGGGCCCCTCCCAAACAGCTTATAATGCGATCGTAAAAGCGTTTGATTTAATTAAAAATATAAAATAGTCAAACAGTGGGGTTCAATAATTCCTTTAAAAACGAACTTTAAAAAAAAAAATCAATTTTAAATTATTAAAATAATAATCAATCAAATCGATTATTATTAAAAGTCCAACTTTTAATTTTCATTAAAATTAATCTAATTAATTTTAAATAAAATCCAATCTTATTTCAGATTTTAAATTAATCCAATATTACGTCCAATGTTGGTCCAACCAACAATCCGATTTTAAGTCCCAGATTTTATTAATTCCAAAATTAAATCAAATTCAATTTTAATTAATAAAATATGGGCTCAGGTGCAATTTCAAAAATTTACCAGGGAGGCCTGTCTAAATCAAATTTGCAAAACAACCCTCCTCGCATCACCGCCCAATCCAACCGCATCCAATCTGTAATTCGGGACATCTAATTTCACGAAATCCAAACCCTTTTCAGAATTCAATATTAACGATTCGACAAGTTCAAACAATATCGAAAAGTATTGAAGAACAGGGATAAATTTTCACAAAATTAGATCGACAACAAGTAACCGAGGACAAGCAGGTCAGTTCGGTCAAACCAGAAGAAGACCCGAAACCAGAGACCAAGGTCAGCGAGCCATCGCCGCTGTAAACGTGTGTGTGTGTGTCACCGCCGCCACTGGAAGCGCGCGGGTGACCCACCAATACCACCGTTCAAACCGCGCGATGCATTGAATCCCCAAAAGGGTCTGAATCGACATGAAATCGGCGGCCGTCACCGCGAATCGAATCGAGGGGTGGCGCGCCGCCACGAAACTCAGAAGAATCGAAAGGAAGTGCCACGAAACGCACCGAATCGGCGATGCCAAGCACGGTATTCGGTCCGATCTGTAACGCGTCATCACGAATCGATCGAAACGAGAGCGGCGATATCACAATCGAGACAAAGAAACCAGGCATCGACGATACGAATTGACGCAAAGCAGTGGGTCAAAGATCACCATCGCGCACGGCGAGTCGGGCTAGCGAGCGAGCCGCGAGTCGCGGCGTGAAGCCGCCGACTCAAGTGATGTTGCGTTCGCCTTTATCGCCAGGCGACGCGAGCAATCGAGTGAAGCGGTTAAAATCGGCGGATGAGGCGCGGTGGAGAGGGGTTTTCCCAGAAAACCCTCAATCCCTTTGAGGAAGACAACCGTGCCACAAGAAACAAAAAGGGGTGCAGTTTTATTATTTTAATTTAAAACCAACACACTTGCAATTAAATCAAGAGTCCGAACCTCGATACCACCGTTGGAATATAGTAGACGTAAACACGTAATACACGCGCAAATGAAAAAAATAAAAGTTCACTAACAACGAAACAATTAATTGCACCGAAAAGATTATTATAATAATCATAATAAGAAATCTTACAATAATCGTAGTTCAGATTCATCCACTACAGATCCACGTAATCCCCTGGAATGGATCTCGCATTATTCTCGCCAAATGTTGAATCCCAAGTTGAATCAGCTAGAAAAATCCAAACTTTAGATCTTATGGAGAGAATATGAAGTTACGTTATTTATGAATTCCCAAGAAATTGATATATATAGGGAGGCTTTCGAAACAAATCTTACGCCAAATTTCAATTAGGTAATTAAAACCCTAATCCTTATTTAAATAAATCTCTACGATTTATTTTCCCATATAAATCTCTACGGATTTAAATGCCTTATATGAAAATCTCTACGATTTATTTTCATATACATTAAATCCTATAATTATATTCCAAATATAATTATTGGGAATTCTTATTTAATTAAATCCAATTCAATTAAATGATATTAATAATAACTAATTCCAAATTAATCTATTATTAATTTTTCTCCATAAATTAAATATTAAATCCAATTTAACATTTAATCAACAAATTATAATCCGTAAAAAGGAACTACTTGTTGTGTGACCCATGCCCCTCATATATCGAAATTATTAATAAATTAATCTGTCTTAATTGAACCCTAGTCAATAAATCGACATTCTCAATATATATGAGGACGTTATTGAAAACATGCAATTACCTATAAACCGTAACGTGGGAAATTGCGACTCTCCTTTCATTCATTCACGAATACTCGATTAGTCTTGAACATGATGAAGTGTCTATTCAAATAACTTAATCAATTTATCTCAAATCACTAATTGATCATTAGTGTCACACTTAGTCACAAAGTCTAAGTTGACGTCATTGGCCAAACGACTTAGATCCAATTATGATGAGAAGGTGAGTATTCTCTCTAAATCTACTTTTAGGAATGAATCCTTTTCTTGGTTCAACTACCACGCATACGACTTCGTGATGAACCCAATCCAAGCCATATCTACCCATGAAGCGGGTGCAAAGCGTCGGGCCATGGTCAAAGTTCATCACTCCACACATGTCGTGCGTATAGACCTCAAGTCAAAGGAGTATCGCATCGCTCCCACTAACCGAGACACCCGTAGACACATATAGTGAAACTACATAAAATGGTTTTTCAGATGGGTATACCAATACCCTCTAAGGTATTTGTGCATCCATCATGAGATACCTAGTATCTTGTAGTAAATGAGATCTTACTACACTCTCTAAGAGTATGATGCAGATCGCACACCAATCTCCATTGCATCATCAATATCCCTTTCTTGATGATCCTCGATTGGGGCTATTTAAGAATCATGCTTAAGTCATCTGAGTTCTCACTCACTCAATGACAACAGTGATTCAAGGGAACACATATAAGAATAAATGCAAACAATCAAACATAATATTCTAATGAGTGTAACGCCATACATTTAATATTAAACAAATAATAATATTAAACCAATACTGAATATTATCTGAGTATTATGTCCTTACAAAAGATTGTCTCTAGGACACTAACACTAACAAATCTCACTTCTGGGCTTCTTGTCGTTCATATAGTCTTCTTCCAAAAATCTAAAGTGTGTACTGATTACCACCTTTTGATCTTCAGGACCATAGAACATGCACCCTTTTGTTCCCTCGGGGTATCCTATAAATAAATTTTTAATTCTCGATCTTGATCCAATTTACCGGGCTTCCTTATCTAAAGACGATGCGGACACCCCCCAGCATTCTCTCATGTGTCCTAGACTGGGCTTGCACCCCGTCCTACAATTCTTTAGGGATTTTGGGAACCGATTTGGATGGCACCAAGTTCAGAATGAAAGTCGTCGTTTCCAAGGCTTGACCCCAAAATGATTTGGGTAGATCCGCATAACTCATCATTGACCTGACCATTTCTAAAAGAGTCTTGTTTCTTTGTTCTGCAACCCCATTTTATTGAGGGGTTCCGGGTGCAGTTAACTGGGATACAATCCCTTCATCCGATAAGTAGTTTAAGAATTCATCGTTGAGGTATTCGCCTCCACGATCAGATCGTAGAGACTTGATATGTTTTTCCCTATGATTCTCTGCTTGAGCCTTAAATTCTTTTAATTTTTCAAAGGTCTCAGATTTATGTTTCATAAGGTAAATGTATCTGTATCTCGAGTAATCATCGATAAAAGTAACGAAATACTCATAGCCTCATGTTGCTTTGATTGACATTGAACCACATACATCGGTGTGAACGATCTCTAACACTTCTTTAGCTATATTCCCCTTGGCTCCAAATGCCCTCTTGGTCATTTTACCCTCCAAACACGATTCGCAGGTTGGAAATGGTTCAACCTGGAGAGACTCCAACGAACCATCTTGGACCAACCTTTGGATCCCCTTTGGATTGATATGACCTAGTCTTAGATGCCATAGAAGTGTCTCGTTCACGTTTGATGAACGTTTTCTTTTAGCCGAAATAGTCGATGTGTTATAGGATGCATTTCGTGAGTGGTGTGTACGGTTAATTGTGTAGAGATTATTCGAAAACGTTCCATGACAGATAAACTCATTAGTTAGAGCAATGGTAACAACTTTATTAAAAGTAACCGAATATCCATCAAGAAAAAGTTTAGAAATTGAAATTAAATTCTTTCTAAAACTAGGAACGTAAAGAACATCTCTCAAAATTAAAACTGTCTTCAAAAGACAACTGCACTTCTCCCACTGCTTCAGCTGCCACTCTCGTAGCATCACCCAGTGTGATGAGGATCTCACTCCCACTAAGTTTTCGGGTCCGCTTGAACCCCTGTAAAGTGAAACAAACATGATCAGTGGATCCAATATCAACTACCCACGAATGGGAAGCATACACCGCCAAACAAGTTTCAACAACTATTGCGTGAGAATTACCTTTCTTTCAATTCCTTTTGGGTTTGGAACAGGCTGACCTCCAGTGTCCTTTCTCACCGCAGTTAAAACATTTCCCCTTTCCTGGTTTCCTTACTCCTCCATCTCCCTTCACCTTATCCTTGCCATTGGCAACGCTTGAGTGTACTTATTTTTGGCCTTTTGCCCTCCTCTTATTCTTACCTCCTCTTGGACTAGAAGAAGAAGAGGGACCATTTGCCACCAAGGCTTGGCTCTTTTGCCCCAATAGCGCCTCTGCCGAGACCAAAGCTTGTAACAGATCAGGCAATGTGAATTCTTGCTTGTTCATCCGATAGTTCAGCCTGAACTGTTCAAAACTTTTAGGCAGAGAATGGAGTATGAAATAGATCTGGGTCTCGATATCATATTGAGTGCCAAGTGCCTCAAGCTTATTTAGGTGAGCCATCATCTGGAGAACATGCTCCCTTACGGGCGTTCCCTCCACCATTTTCATGGAGAGCAGGTCTCTCATGGTGATCTGACGAGCCACACGGTTCTAATATTGAAACATCGCTTTAAGACTTGTCATGATGTCTGCAGCGGTCTCAAAATGTTATGTTGCAACACGTCTGACATAGAAGCCAGCATAGTGCACTTAACCATCTCATTTGACCGCTCTCAGTCAGCATAATCTTTCTTATCCGCTTTTGTGGACTCATCAGTTGGCTTTTTGGGTTTTGGGACAGTAAGAACCCAGTTATGATGTTGTGCAGTAAGGAAAATAGTAAGTTTTCGATTCCAATCGATGAAGTTTTCAACAGTAAGTAAATTGTTTTTCAGTATATTGAACAGGGGATTAAAAGGTTGCGACATGCTGAACTGAAATAAATAACGATTTGCATAAGCACAAAATTATCACAAAATTCGATCACATGCATCATATTAAAATCTCAAAAAAATATGAACATGCATCAGCCAACATCTCAAAACAATTTAAATAAGCCACGTGGGGTGGGTCATTATTTAAACACATTCAAGCAGGTTACAAACAAGAACAATTACAAACCTTTAATATCCAGATTAATAGTTGGCTCCCACTTGACCAATATAAAATTGACAGAGACTTCGGGGAAGTATATGCATATCAATTTTATACCTAAGTAATAACCGTGATTAAATATAGAATTATTATTTCGCATTGAACAAGCCTCGTGGGGAGGGTCATCGTCGCAACTAATAATAATCCAAAATCATCCGTTTGGAATTTATTCATGTGAAAGCTATCTTTTGGCCATCCCGTGAGGGAAATTTCTCCAAAAGAATTCACAAATAAATAAATCATGGAGGCCAAAATTAATTCAATTTTATTATCCGGAATAAAATTATTAATTAATTATTTAAATCATACTTAGTAATTTTCGAAAGTGAGATTTTTCCAAAAACAATTTCTCATGCATCACATATTCAAAATATAATTAAATGCGCACAAAAAATAAAGCAAATATCAAAACAAAAAAAAAATTAAACATATTGGGCACATATATCCAATTTTCACGGTTAATTTTGTCATGTCTTAATCTTGAAAAATCGTCTTTATTGCTATCTTTGTTCGTCTCGAAAAGCTCCCACTTGATCGTCTTGAAAAAATTATCACGTCAAGTCACGTCATTGACCAGCTCGCGGGTCGGAGCGCACGCCTTGCACTCCCCCGGCCGTGTCAATCCACGCCCGTGCGTGCTCGCATAAGCGCCCGGCGCAGTCACCTAGTGGCGCTCGGATCTCCTCGGCAGGCGCTCTGCGTTCCAACGCGCGCCCACCCGAGCCGAGTCCCGCCTTCGCCCGTCGCCCCATCGCGCGCCCATGCATGCATCGGTCGCCGATGATGATCCCGCCGATTCTCGAAAAATCGGGGGTGTCCTGGATCTATTCGAGGTGATTATTTAAATACATATTTAAATTAAACGATTAATTACTAACATGAATTAATCCTAAATCAATTCAACATAATAATAAACAACTTGCGTACACATAATTCACGTAAATCCTAAACATGCGAAACTAGGAGTTACGGAATTACTAACCTCTTGAAGAATCAAACAGATGAATCAACCCAAGAGTCTTCCCAAATATATCCCCAAAGTCCACGAACGCTATCCGGTGGGAAGATTTCAACGAACGATTTTAATGGGAGAGAAATTAAATATTTTGCTACCACCTTTGTGGATTTCTAATATTTCCAACACATGGAATTTCACTTGGGAATGAAGAGTTCATCCCCTATAAATAGGGAGGAGGGGTTCGAAATTTTAGGGTTGGAAAATAAGGGAGAAAATCTTTTCTTGATCTCCAATAAATCTTGAATATATCTCCTATATTATTTTCTTTTTAATTAATTTTTTTCCATAAAAGTCTATTTCCCCTCTTCTACCTATATATTTCGAAAATTACAATAAATAAGGAGTCAAGATTTGACTTCTTGAATTTATGGGATAATTATGTATTCCTACAATAATTATCTCTTTCCATAAAATACATACAAGAAAATCAAGACAATCTTTCCTTCCTATATTTATACAAATTTTCGAAAATTATAGCTTGGAAATTTAGCAAGAATATTTTCTTCTCTCTCTCATTAATTGGACTTTATTTTGGGCTATTTGGGGGGCCTTTAGGAGAATTAAGATTAGACCTCCAATGGACTATGAAGCTTTAATATTTTGGGCCAAATATTATTCAAGTCCATTAATATTAATTTACTCAACTATAAAATTAATATTGAACTATTCATCTTAACCCATATTACGAATTCACATATAACATGGCTTCCGGTCATTATTTCCCGCGTTTAAGATTATCTTAGTCCATTAATTAATTAAGCCACTGAACAAGCTTTATATTAATTAATATCTTTGTCTTTGGAGTAAAGACAGCTCAACATTATTATCCATGCCGGAAATAAATTTTCACTTGCAAGATTTGACATGATAAAGGATATGAGCCCACCAAGGGGACAAATCAAGCAAGACGTACTTGCACGCGATTCTCCATATTAAATGTCAGCAATCGTCATGTAATTAATAATATTGCCCAAGATATAAGGTATCGAATCACATTGACTCTCTTCCCATCATAAGTCAAAGCAATAGTTATTAATTTCACACGATCCTATTTAAGGGATGGAGATTAAGAAACAACGCACCACTGAGGTCTAATTCTTGTATATTCAGTACCGAAGAATTTTTCCTCCCTTAGGTCCTCATTCAGCGCACCTAAATACGTTAGTGTGATCCCTTGGTCAAGACAGGTCAATCTGGGTCTCACACTTCAACCGTTCATGATGGTTCGTTCATTTCCATCTGGTTGTGAATTTATACTTAATTACGAGGGTTGTTAATTTGATCTTCAGTGATCGGGTATCACCAAATTAACTACAACGTAATACGTACTGTCTTATCGAACTGGTTTGCAATAAACATATATAACATTTATTCATATTTAATGCAACAGTGATTAAATAATTTATTTCAGCAAATAAATAAGAAACTTTAGTTTGGTTATACAAAGTAAAAGCATACTTTTCAGTATAACCCCAACAATCTCCCACTCATACTCAAAGTCTGAGTATACTACAATATGTCTCGTGTTCTATGTGACATCTACTGTCACCCTACACGAACCTAATAATATTTCTCCCACTTATACTAAAAGCAGATTGGCAACGTCCTTGACACCCATTCCTTCCACATGTCTCTCGAATGTACTCTGAGGCAGACCCTTTGTGAATGGATCTGCTAAGTTGTCTTCCGATGCAATCTTAGCCACCTCAATGTCTCCTCTCTTAACGATTTCTCATATGAGATGGTATTTTCTTTCAATGTGTTTGTTGGCTTTGTGGGCTCTCGGTTCCCTTGAATTTGCAACTACTCCAGCGTTATCACAGTAGACCGTGATCTTGCTGGGCAAATTCGGGACCACGTCCAAGTCCATCAGGAAGTTCTTGAGCCAAACCGCTTCCTTCGTTGCTTCACAAGTAGCGACGTACTCGGCTTCCATGGTAGAATCAGCGATGCATTTCTGCTTTACGCTTCTCCATATCATGGCTCCTCCCCCATTTAGAACACACTACCCAAGGTAGACTTTCTGGAATCAATGTCTGATTGGAAATCCGAGTCCGTGTAACCGATGGGGGTCAGACTGTCAGACTTGTAAACCAACATTCTGTCCCGTGTCCTTTACAGGTACTTCAGAATGTTCTTTACTGCAGTCCAATGCTCTTTCCCAGGGTTACTTTGATATCTTGCCACCATGCCTACGGCAAAGCAGATATCCTGTCTCGTACACAACATTGCATACATGAGGCTTCCCACAGCCGAAGCATAAGGGATGCCCTTCATGTCATCTATCTCTTTCTGTGTCTTGGGACACATCTCTTTATATAGATGGATTCCGTGTGTCAATGCGTAGGGCGTAAAACCTTTCTTAAATCCTCGTGCATCTTTGAAGCACTTCAAAATAGTGTCTATGTATGAGGCTTGCGAAAGCCCGATCATTCTTTTCCTGCGATCTCGAGTGATCTTGATCCCTAGGATGTGACCGGCTTCCCCTAAGTCCTTCATATCGAATTGTTTTGATAGCCATGCCCTTACGTCTGATAACACCTTTACATCATTTCCGATGAGCAGAATGTTGTCTACGTATAGTACCAAAAATATCAATGCAGTTCCATCACGCTTTTTATAGACACAACTTTAAATTCATTTTGATTGAATCCGTAGGATGTTATAACTTGATCAAAACACTGATTCCAAGCTCGGGATGCTTGCTTCAGTCCAGAAATGGACTTCCTAAGACTTGCAAACCATATGCTCTTGGCCTTTTTCAATGAACCCTTCGGGTTGTTTCACATAGATTACTTCGTCAAGATTTCCATAAAGGAAAGTTGTCTTGACGTCCATTTGTCAGATCTCAAAATCTAGATGCGCAGCAATCGACAAGAGAATGCGGATGGACTTGAGCATGGCTACGGGCGAAAAGGTTTCTTCATAATCGATCCCTTCTTTCTGAGTATACCCTTTCGCCACAAGTTTTGCTTTGAAGGTTTCAACCCTTTCGTCCGGTCCCCTTTTTCTCTTGTATACCCACTTGCATCTGATGGGTTTTATCCCATCAAGTGGTTTGACTAGCTCCCACACCTTGTTGTGATCCATTGAACCCATCTCGGCTTCCATTGCTGTTTGCTAAGATTGAGCATCTTTGTCTTGGATTGCCTCGTTGTAGGACCATGGATCTGATTCTTCTGCGGAGATCAAGTCCGAAGACTCTCCGATCCCCAAGAATCTCTCGGGCTGTCTGATAACCCTCCCACTACGACGAGGTTCCGGTTGTGTAGGCATGACGTTTGGTATGTCATTTTGGACAATTGGCAATGGAGTCGGCCCCCTAAGTTCTTCTAAGGTAATTTCACTTCACTTCTTGGCTTTCGACTGTTCATATAGTCTTCTTCCAAAAATCTAAAGTGAGTACTGGTTACCACCTTTTGATCTTCGGGACCATAGAACATGCATCATTTAGTTCCTTCGGGGTACCCTATGAACATCCTTAATTCCAAACGTGCATTCAATTTACCGGCTTCCTTGTCTAGCACGTATGTCGGACACCCCCAGATCCTGATGTGTCCGAAACTGGGCTTGCGGCCCGTCCACAATTCTCTCGGGGGGTGTTTTAGGTACGGATTTGGATGGCACTAGGTTCAGAATATAAGCCGTTGTTTCTAATGCGTAACCCCAGAACGATTTTGGTAAATCCGCATAACTCATCAATAACCTTACCATTTCTAAAAGTGTTCTATTCCTTCGTTCTGCAACCCCATTTTATTGAGGGGTACCGGGTGCAGTCAACTGGGATGCAATCCCCACTTCCGATAGGTAGTTCAAAAATTCATCGCTGAGGTATTCGCCTCCACGATCAGATCGTAGAAACTTGATACTTTTTCCCTTATGATTCTCTGCTTGAGCCTTAAATTCTTTGAATTTATCAAAGGTCTCAGATTTATGCTTCATTAGGAAAATGTATCCATAGCTTGAGTAATCATCGATAAAAGTAACGAAATACTCGTAGCCACCTCTAGATTTGATTTGGATTGGACCACACACATCGGTGTGAACGATTTCTAACACTTCTTTTGCTCTAAGCCCTTTGGCTTCCAAATGCCCTCTTGGTCATTTTACCTTCCAAGCACGATTCGCAAGTCGGAAATGGCTCAATTTGGAGAGACCCCAAAGAACCATCTTTCACCAACCTTTGAATCATTTTTGGGTTAATATGACCTAATCTTAGGTGCCAAAGAAGTGCCTCGTTCACGTCAGTCGAGCGCTTTCGTTTACAAGAAATAATAGATGTGTTATAGGATGCATTTTGTGAGTGATGTGCACAGTTAATAATATAAAGATTGTTCCTCAAAGTTCCACGACAGATAATCACATCGTTATAAAAAATAGTAACATCTTTATTAAAACGAATAGAATATCCATCGATAAACAGTTTAGAAATAGAAATAAGGTTTTTCCGAAAAACGGGAAGATAAAGAACATCTCTTAAAATTAACGTCTTGTCTCCAAAGGACAGGTGCACTTCTCCCACTGCTTTAGTTGCCACTCTCGTAGCATCGCCTAGCGTGATGAGGATCTCACTCTCACTTAGTCACCGGGTCTGCTTGAAACCCTGCAATGTGAAACATACATGATCAGTGGATCCCGTATCCAATACCCACAAATGGGTAGCATACTCCGCCCAACAAGTTTCAACAACTAGCGAGTGTGAATTACCTTTCTTTCCATTCCTTTTGGGTTTGGAACAGGCCGACCTCCAATGTCCCTTTTCACCACAGTTGAAGCACTTCCCCTTAGCCGGATTCTTTGCTCCACCATCCCTCTTCACATTTCCTTTGTCTTTGGCATCACTCGAGTTAGCTTGGCTTTCACTTTTGGACTTCCTATTCCTCTTACCTCCCTTTGGCCTAGAAGAATAGGACGGCCCAACTGCCGCTAAGGCTTGACTGCTCTCTCCTAAAATTCCTTCAGCCGAGACAAGAGCTTGCAACAGATCAGGCAAAGTGAACTTTTGATTATTCATTTGATAATTCAGCCTGAACTGTTCAAAGCTCTTGGGCAGGGAATGGAGTATGAAATCGATCTGGGTCTCGATGTCATATTCAGCTCCAAGCACCTCGAGTTTGTTGAGGTGAGCCATCATCTGGAGAACATGTTCCCTTACGGGTGTTCCCTCCACCATTTTCATAGAGAGCATGTTCCTTATGGTGATCTACCGAGCCACACGGTTCTGATGTTGAAACATCGCTTTAAGATTGACCATGATTTCCGCAGCGGTCTCAACGTTTTGGTGTTGGTGTTGCAACACATCTGACATTGAAGCCAAGATGGTACACTTTGCCATTTCGTTAGAACGCTCCCAGTTATCATATTCTTTCTTAACCGCTTTGGTTGACTCGTCAGATGGCTTTTCTGGTTTGGGTGTAGTAAGAACCCAGTTATGGCTTTGTGCAGTGAGGACAATAGTGAGTTTTCGATACCAATCAACAAAGTTTTCTCCAGTGAGGAGGTTATCTTTCAGTATATTGTACAGTGGATTAAAAGGTTGCGACATGATGAACTGAAATAAACATATATTTTGTATCAATATCCAGATCAACACAAAATTAAACCACACAATTTGATCACATGATTCATATTAAAATCTCAAAAAAAATATGAACATGCATAAGCCAACATCTCAAAACAGATTTAAATGAGCCTCGTGGGAGGGTCATCATTTAAATCACATTCAAGCAGGTTACAAACAAGAACAGTTACAAACCTTTAATTAAAAATTAATAGTCGGCTCCCACTTGACCAATATAAAATTGACAGGGACTTCGGAGAAGTATATAAATATCAATTTTATACCTAAGTAATAACCATGATTAAATAAAGAATTATTACTTCACTTTGATCGAGCCTCGTGGGAGGATCATCGTTGCCACTAATAATAATTCACAATCATCCTTTTGAGAATTTATTCATGTGAAAGCTATCTTTTGACCGTCCCGTAGGGGAATTTCTCCAAAAGATTTCACAAATAAATAAATCATGGAGGTCAAAATTAATTTGTGTCAAAACAAATTAATTATTAAAACATACTTAGTAATTTTTTGAATTTGAGATTTTTCGTTGAGCAATTCTCATGCAAACACATTTAAACAAATTAAATAAAGCACAAGAAAATACAACAGTAATAAATCAAGCAAAGCAAAAAATAAACACATTGGGCACAAATTATCCAACTTTCATGGTTTGATTTTCTTTGGCTTGATTTTGAAGAAACGCCGTCTTGAATTTCTCCCACTCGTTCGTCTCGAAAAGAACTCCGTCTTGAAATGCCACGCCAAGCAGCTCGCAGTCGGGATGCTCACCGCATCCGTCGGCCGCTGGCGGGCGCTTGCCCATGCGCTTAGGGCGCAAAGACACGCCACTGTGCCATGGCTATCAAGAAGATCGACGGCCTCGGCATGCCTCCTTTGAGCCTTGGCCCGCCCTTTTAGCCGCGTCGGCCTACGCCCGTCAAGATCCGCCTGGGGCGATCCTTCTCGGTGCCTAGTGCCTAGGCCCGTGCGTGCGGCGTCGTCCGCGCCGCACGCGTGCCTCCCTTAGCACGTTTCGCGCGGCACACGTCGCCCACGTATGGTTCCGGATCCATCTTTAACTCCCACTCGTCTATGTCTTCGTCTCCGATCAGGTTACAATTTATTTAACCAAAAATAAATATCTTAAATCTAGACTAATCTATTACATATTCATTCATACGCATGAAAATTAAAACACATTAAATACCATGACAATTGGATACCTGCAAAACAGATCTAGCAATTCTACTATCCAATTTCAATTTAATGTCCAACAATTTACATAATAATTTAAAAAATCAGAGCTCGAAACCAGAACTCTGATACCAGTTGTTGGGAAAATCGGGGTACCCGAATCTATTCGAGGTGATTATTTAAATACATATTTAAATTAAACAGTTAATTACTAACATGAATTAATCCTAAATCAATTCAACATAATAATAAACAACATGCGTACACATAATTCACGTAAATCCTAAACATGCGTAACTAGGAGTTACGGAATTACTAACCTCTTGAAGAATCAAACAGATGAATCAACCCAAGAGCCTTCCCAAATATATCCCCAAAGTCCACGAACGCTATCCGGTGGTAAGATTTCAACGAACGATTTTAATGGGAGAGAAATTGAATATTTTGCTACCACCTTTGTGGATATATCCAACACATGGAATTTCACTTGGGAATGAAGAGCTCATCCCCTATAAATAGGGAGGAGGGGTTCGAAATTTTAGGGTTGGAAAATAAGGGAGAAAATCTTTTTTTGATCTCTAAGAAATCTTGAATATATCTCCTATATTTTTTTCTCCTTAATTAAATTTTTCCATAAAAATCTATTTCCCCTCTTCTACCTATATATTTCGAAAATTACAATAAATAAGGAGTCAAGATTTGACTTCTTGAATTTATGGGATAATTATGTATTCCTACAATAATTATCTCTTTCCAAAAAATACATACAAGAAATCAAGACAATCTTTCCGTCCTATATTTATACAAATTTTCGAAAATTATAGCTTGGAAATTTAGCAAGAATATTTTCTTCTCTCTCTCATTAATTGGACTTTATTTTGGGCTATTTGGGGGGCCTTTAGGAGAATTAAGATTGGACCTCCAATGGACTATGAAACTTTAATATTTTGGACCAAATATTATTCAAGTCCATTAATATTAATTTACTCAACTATAAAATTAATATTGAACTATCCATCTTAACCCATATTACGATTTCACATATAACATGGCTCCCGGTCATTATTTCCTGCGTTTAAAATTATCTTAGTCCATTAATTAATTAAGACACTGAACAAGCTTTATATTAATTAATATCTTTGTCCTTGGAGTAAAGACAGCTCAACATTATTATCCATGCCGGAAATAAATTTCCACTCGCAAGATTTGGCATGATAAAGGATATGAGCCCACCAAGGGGACAAATCAAACAAGACGTACTTGCACGCGATTCTCCGTATTAAATGTCAGCAATCATCATGTAATTAATAATATTGCCCAAGATATAAGTTATCGAATCGCATTGACTCTCTTCCCATTATAAGTCAAAGCAATAGTTATTAATTTCACATGATCCTATTTAAGGGACGGAGATTAAGAAACAACGCACCACTGAGGTCTAATTCTTGTATATTTAGTACCGAAGAATTTGTCCTTCTGTAGGTCCTCATTTAGCGTATCTAAATGCGCTAGTGTGATCCCTTGGTCAAGATAGGCCAATCTGGGTCTCACACTTCAACCGTTCATGATGGTTCGTTCATTTCCATCTGGGTTGTGAATTTGTACTTAATTACGAGGGCTCTTCAGTGATCGGTATCACCAAATTAACTACAACGTAATACGTATTATCTTATCGAACGGGTTTGTAATAAACATATATAACATTCATTCATATTTAATGCAACAATGATTAAATAATTTATTTCCGTAAATAAATAAGAAACTTCAGTTTGGTTATATAAAGTAAAAACATACTTTTCAGTATAACCCCAACACGCGCGCTCGGCCAGGCAACCTCGCCCCATGCCAGTGCATGTGTCAAGATGCGTCGTCGCGTCGGCGCGTGCCTCCTTTTGCATGTTTAAGCGCGACCTTGTCGCCTAACGCCGGATTCGGATTCGTCTTTTAATTCTTCGTCTCCGCCTCCGTCTCCGATCCGGTTACAATTTATTTACAAAATAAATAAACCTAGATCTAGACTAGTCTATTACATTGAACGAATTAAATAAATCATAATCTACTCGTGGATTTTCTCACGAGGCAAAACGAATCGAATTAAAAAAAAACACAATTTATATGCATGCATAAATAAACATTCATCAAATACCATGACAATTGGATACCTGCAAAAAAAAATCTAGCAATTCTAATATCCAATTCCAAATTCAGTGAACAACGAACTAAATGACAATTTAAAATTCAGAGCCCGAAACCGTGGCTCTGATACCAGTTGTTGGGGAAAAATGTGTCCGGATCTATTCGGGGTGAATATTAAATACAAATTTAATTCTAACAATTATACTAGCATGAATTAATCCTATATTAATTCAAATAATAACTCAACAACAAATCATGCATACAAGTTCATCACATAAATCCTACGCATGCGGAATAGCTAGGAATTTACATGAACAAACCTGTTGAAGTGGCAACCGTCTAGAAGGTGGATCCCGCTTGCATGAACACACCAAAAAAAACTTCCCAAGTATTCCGAAGTCCGTGCTCGTCAATCCGGTGGTAGGACACTCGCGAACAATTAACAAAAGGGAAAAATAAAAATATGTTGCACCACCTTTGTGGATTTCTAATTTTTCCAACACATGGAATTGCATTGGGGATGAAATTTTCATCCCCTATTTATAATACAAGGGGGGACGAAAATTTAGGGTTTAGGGGAGATTGGGAAATTTCCTTGCTTCTTCTCCAAGAAACAATCTTGAATATATCCAATATATTCTATTTCCCAATATATCTCCCAAATAAAATCTTCCCTCCTTATGTTATGGAATTTTCGAAAATTCCTTCATGAATGGCTAAGTGGGAGACTTTTTTGAATTTAATGAGATAATCTTGTATTCCAAGAATACTTATCTTCATTCCATAACAAAATTCAAAGAAAATCTTTCTCCCTCTTTTATCCATGATTTTTGAAAAAATTGGAAAAATAGGCAACAAATATTTATTTTATTTTAAACACCTTTTTTCAGTTATTGAACTTTAAGTTTGGGCTACTTGGGGGGCCTTTAGGAGAATTAAGATTGGACCTTCCAATGGATTTTGAATTTTCAATATTGAGCCACAATATTATTCAACCCATAAATATTAATCAATCCCACTACATAATTAATATTGCACTATCCATCTTAACCCATATTACTGTTAATATGACTCCGGTTATTATTTCTCGTGTTTAAGATTATCCAGTTCATTAATTAATTTAAGCCACTGAAATAGCTTTATATTAATTAACATCTTTTTCCTTGGTTAAGGAACGGCTCAACATTATTATCCATACCGAAAATTAATTCCACTTGCAAGGTTTGGTATGATAAATCTTATGAGCCTCCCAAGGGGATAAATCAAACAAGACGTACTTGCACACGTTTCACCGTGTTAAACCTTAGCAATCGTCGTGTAACCAATATCATTGTCCAAGATACAAGGTATTGAATCTCAATGATCCTCTTCCCATCATAAGTCAAAGCAACGACTATTGATTGCACACGATCCTATTTAAGGGACGGTGATTAAGAAATAATGAACCACCGAGGTTTAATTCTTCTATTTTCAGTGCTGAAGAATTTATCCTCCTGTCGGTCCTGTTCAGTGCATCATGATGCACTGGTGCAATCTCTTGGTCAAGACAAGCCAATCTGAGCCTTACACCTCAACCTTTCGTGATGGTTTGTTCATTTCCATCTAGGTCGTGAATGTGTACTTTTAGTTACAAGGGACTGTTAATTTATTCTTCTGTGATCTGGTATCACTAAATTAACTACAATGTAACATGTACTTCTTATTGAACAATTATGCAGTAAATATATGTAACATTCGATGATATTTAAAGCATCAGTGATAAATAATTTATTTCAGTAAATAAGATAGAAACTCAGTGTGATTATACAAAGTGAAAGCATATTTTCCAGTATAATCCCAACAGCAACAACCAGAGGGATTCTCTAAGGAAGATAGTGATACCAGAGTGTGTTTGTTGAAGAAATCACTGTATGGTCTCAAGCAAAGCCCAAGATAGTGGTATAGGAAGTTTGATCACTTCATGATTTCCATTGGATTCTCTAGATGCAAGTATGACAGTTGTGTTTACTTGGAAAGACAAGGCAACAACATTGAAACCTACTTATTACTCTATGTTGATGACATGCTCATAGCTAGTAAGAGCAACAGTAGGATTCAAAGTCTCAAGAAGAAGCTGAATAACAACTTTGAAATGAAAGACTTGGGAAATGCAAAGAGGATTCTTGGAATGGATATTCTCAAAGATAGAAAGGCTGGTAGACTATTTTTATCTCAGAAAAACTACATTGAAAAGGTTCTGCAGCGGTTCAAAATGCATGAGAGCAAGCCTGTGAAACTCCATTTGGGCAGCAGTTCAAGCTGTCAAAGAATCAAGCTCCAAAGACAGATTCTGAGAAGAAAGATATGAGCTCAGTACCATATGCTAGTGGAGTTGGAAGCTTGATGTATGTCATGGTCTGCAGTAGGCCTGATTTAGCTCACTCAATGAGCATGGTGAGCAGATATATGGCAGAACCAGGAAGAATGCATTGGGAGGCTCTTAAGTGGATTATGAGATACATGAGAGGAAATGTTAATCTGGGATTGATGTTTAAAAGGTCAACTCAAGTCAGAGAACCACTACAAGGATATGTGGATTCAGATTATGCAGCAAACTTGGATTCCAGGAATTCTTTGACAGGGTATGTTTTTACATTGTATGGGACAACCATTAGTTGGAGATCTGTGCTTCAATCTGTGGTAGCTTTATCTAAAACTGAGGCAAAATACATTGCCATGACTGAAGCAGTGAAGGAAGCCATGTGGCTTAAAGGAATTGTTAAGGACTTTGGAGTTGTGCATAAGTTTGTTGTGGTGCATTGTGACAATCAAAGAACTATCCACCTTGTGAAGCATCAAGTGTTCAATGAGAGATCCAAACACATTGATGTGAAGCTGCATTTTATCAGAGATATCATTGAAAAGGGAGCTGTGAAAGTTCAGAAGATTCACACAGATGATAATGCAGCTGATATGTTCACCAAGGCATTACCAAGTTCAAAATCCAGATTGTGCAATGAGTTGGTGAAGGTAGAGTCTTGGGATGTGCATTGGTGAATGCAGTGCACATTGGAAATGAAGGACACTCAGAGTACTTTGCAGCTGAGGTGGAGATTTGTAGGTTCAGCTGGAAAGTTTAAGTTTAGTTGTGCCAACTAATACTATTCAGTTGGGGAACTAATACTTTATCTTTGGAAGAACCCGATATTGTTAGGCTTTCAGAGGAATTTTGGATGTCACTTGTAGGGGAAAGTTCATGCTATATGTTTGGATCGTGCTTAAGTCATTTTGGAGTGGTAATTAGCGTTGGAGTCGCGTGCATGCTTCATAAGTCACATGCATAACAAGTGGAGAATGTAACTGAATTCAGTTGATAACACCTTCATGACTCAAGTTGGGCGTTTAGCTGAGTTACTTGTTTCAGAGTCGGTTGAGAGATTCTCATTGTTATCTTCTTCCTAGAAAGAATTAGGGTTCATATTCACCATTGATAGAGCTAGGATAGATTCAATCTTGAGAGATATCAGTGTAATCTGTAAATTGCTTCGTTGTGATAAGTGGAGTGAGTGTCCTGATCCCGTGGATGTAGGTTTTCATAATCGAACCACGTAAACTCCTGTGTTCTTCATTTTCTGCAATTTTATGTTGGTTCGTTTTGATTGTGGGTTTGAGCGTTGTTTAATTGTGAGTTATTCGATCTGTCTTATTTGAACTAACAATGAAACATAAAGTTAAGACATAAATATTATTGTTGAGTGGGTCTCCTATCTTACTTTATAGTATATTTTTAAAGCGTGCAATTTGTTGCATTGAAATATATAATTTATTTACACTAAAACATGCAACATATGTTCGTAAAATAAATTACACATTTAAGTGTAACTAAATTGTATTTTTTAATATAAAAAATTGTATATTTATAAAATACACTATGGAAATTAGTGGGTTATGGTGCACAATATCGTTTCATATGAGACGTGAGACAACACAAGGTAATTAGTTTTACATATATGCCATAAAGAACAATTTTATTTTTACACACACAAAAAGAAAAAAAAGGTGGATTTGTCTTCATTCGAATTAGCTAATGATAACAGAATTAGAGTGTTTGAGTCTGCCAAGGAATGAACACGAAAAGAAATTAAGATCGATATGTTACGTATTTATTCCACTCTTCCCACGTTATAAATGCAATTCGTTATACATGATTAAAATTCCAACAAAATAAATTACTTTTATAACATGCACAAATTATAGCACGTGTGTATATATGAATTGGGAAAAATGATTTCAGGAAAAATCTTTCAGGTGAAAATAATTGAACCAAATATGCAAAAAAAGAAAAAGAAAAAGAAAAAAGTTTGTATGGTTCTTTTCTTTTTACAAGAAATAATTGAACCAAATATGCGTATTTATAAATATCGTTCTCATAAAATAAATATTCAATTACAGAGAGACAAATCATTAGGCAAGACTTGATTGAGGAAACGTAGGTATATATAATTACTTGACAATTATATAGTGCAAGTACAATTAATTAAGTTATTCTTCAACTTATTTTTCAATGAGTGTGTATGCCGTGAAATTGATTCATTTTTACAGATATGATCCTTCAATTATCACTATTAATTAATACCCATGCTATAATATAAGTTTCACACTTCAGTGTTATGAGTAAAACTCTTTATAGTAAAAAGTCACACCCTTTAATTATCACAACTAATGTTCTTTAGTATGTCAATGTGTGGTGTGGCTCATTTGGAAAGATAGAAACGCTGCAATTTTTTAGGGAACAATTTTTTCGATTGACAAAGTTGTCGATGAGATTAAGTCTAGGTTGTGGTGTTGGTTTTGTACAAAGAACTTGGTTAGGCGCGATTGCTCCTACAATGTTTGGTTAACCAATCCTAGATTAGTTTTAAAGTGTTAATTCTTTTCGTTGTAAATATTTGGGTACCCACCTTGCTCGTTACTTAAAAAATATAAGTCACACTCGTTAATCAATTTAACAGATTTTTGTGTAAAACGTGTTCACCCTATGCTCTTCATGAATTTAACTAATTAAAAAAGAAATAATGAATATGATAATGGGTACGAAGATGTAGATAATTAAAAGCAATTTAGGAAATATTAATAATATATGTTACTTTCATTAATTCATCAGCATATATATATATTAAAAATACCTAACTACGTAGTAAATAACATATCTATATCCATGCAAATTGACAAATTCCAAACCCTCAAAAGTGGTTATCTAAATTAATTAGATGTGACACTTTTTCACACTTTGCCCCTATAAATCTTAAAAAACCCTACTCCTTAACTTAACTATGTACATTCCCATCCTTATAATAATTAATTAATAAGCCTACTTACCCTCATTACCACCTTAATTTTGCCTATAAATACTCCTCTCCATTTTCACTTCTTCTACACTCAATAATTTCTAATTCTAAGGCCGAGAGACAAATTCAATAATCTTCAAAGAGAGATATAGATCAAATTTTTTTTAATAATGGGTCAGAAAATATATTTAGTAATCCAAATTGTGCTCAGAATTTTGGCGATTGTGACAACTGCAGCGGCTGCATCTCTTATGCTCTCAAATCACCAAACTATCGCCGTTTACGACGTTGAGGTCGATGCACGTTACAGCTACTCTCCGGCCTTCAAGTAAGTTTTCGTTCGGGGATTTTTGCAAATTAAGAATATCATAATTTATATTTGACAAATGTAGGATATTAAAAAAAAATAAAAAATTGCGTATTTAGATCCGTAAAAATTAATTTTTGTACAAATTTAAATGGGTGATTTTTTTTAATGGCCTACATTCAGGGACGGCTCCACTACGGGGCCAAGGGGGCACTGGGCTCCTCAGATTTTTTAATTATTAATTTATATTTTAAAAATTCTATAATAAAACTATAAACCAAAACGTATATATACGTTCAATACCATAAATCATAAATCAAAAATCCTATAATAAAATCATAAATCAAAACTTATACAACATATATATATACCAAAACATCAAATAAATAAACATACACATCATGAAATAAATAAACATACAATCATAGACATACGTCCAATACACCAAAAACATGAAATATATATCATCACAAATATATAATTTAATTACATGCTACCAAAATTTCAAACAACGATCACTCAATATCGTATGAATATAAGAATCGATTGTAAAGGTACCCCGTCCAATCGTTTTTCCATTTCTCCAGTCTTTTCTTACGTTCATAGACAAACTGCAAACAACGAATCAATCAATATAGTATGAATTTTTATTCAATCAATAATATAGTATGAATTTTTATTCAATCAATAAGCGGCCGGGATGCTCCTGGCTACCCATGGCCCGTCCAAACAGATCATCAGGGCCGATAATGCGGATGTCGTCGGGCGTCATGGTCTGAGATAGACGCTCCTGAATCACAAAAACAAAAGATTATTATTTAATTATTTGTTTATAAATAATAGTTTGTAATTGAAAGATAAATTAATGGATAGATTACCACTTTTTCGATGATGCGTTGTGCACTGGGATCGTAAATATTCCCGTCTCGACCCTTTCTGGTAGTCTGAAATAAGTCGAAACGGGTAACAATAGGCTCACTCTCTCCAGCTTTTCTTCTTTCTTCTTACTATGATAGTGATGAACGTGTCCCTTTATTAGAACCATGCACTGTCATTTTTCGATTAGATTTATCTCTGAACGTGTCCAAACTCATTGAACGATAACTGCAATAACATAGTATTTAATTAAGTTCAACGATCAATCAATATATTTATCGATTTCAAACTGTTCAATTGTAATAAATGATCATATGCGCCATGATCTCCATCAGAATATCCATCATCATCTCCATCATCTCCGGGATATGGCAAACGAGACATGATCCTGTAAAGCAGAAGAAACATACACCAATACATACAACATGATATATATACACCAATATACATATATACACCAATACACCAATATACATACACCATACATACAATTAAACAAAGCCATTAACAACAATTAAACAAAAGTCAATATATATATATATATATATATATATATATATATATATATATATATATATATATATATATAAACAATTAACAATATATAAACCAAGCATCAATTGTTCATCTAACAATAATTAATCCTAACAAATTAGCTAATTAATCAAACCAAACACAATTATATAAATATTTAATCCTAATATATATATACATACTAACATATATATACATATACACAATATTAATTCAATATAGATATACATATTAACATACTTTTGAGAAAAGTATTTCTGGAAAAAAGCACTTATGTACATCCCTAATTCAATTCACTAAAACAGAACCAAGCAATCCACCTCTAATTCAATTCACTAAAACATAACTCCATTTCCTTTTCTGCAAATTTTTTTTATCACATTCATACACAAAGTAGCAAATTCAGGCAAATATAGTCAAGAATCTGTACATACATTTATATATATATATATATATATTGTGTATATGTATATATATGTTAATATGTATATATATATATTGAATTACCTATGGAAGGAGAAAGCTAGGCGGCGGCGGCGGTAGGGGAGGACGCGCGACGGATGGTTCGATTTGGGGGAGAGGAAGGAGGAGGCTAGGGCTTCGATATCAGCTAGTTCGCGATTTGGGTGTATATATATTAATTATCCGAACACTTGGACAACGGTTTGGAACCGCTGTCCAAACTATTCCCTTGGACAGCGGTTCAAAACCGCTGTCTAACACTTGCACAACGGTTCTCAACCGCTTTCTAAGTGTTAAACTTGGACAACGGTTTTGAACCGCTGTCTATTCTTTTTTTTTTTAATTAAAACCGTTCTTCAAGCTATAGCTTGGAGAGCTGTTTGAAAAATGGCTGTTCAAGTGCAGCTGTGCAAGCTCAAATGTGTAGTAATGATAGATCATGTATATTCTTATAAATTTATATTTTCTTTAAACTTTTATATTTGTCATAGCATTTTGTCAATCTTCAGACTACAGATCATGTATATTTCTATAAATTTATATTTGTCATAACATTTTGTCAATCTTTAGACCATAACCTTTTATTTCACGTCATTTTTTTACTTTTGTAATTTCTTCAAATTTATGGAAATGGTTAATTAATTTATTTATTTTGACAGATTCTTCGCCTATGCAAACATCGTAGGGCTTGTGTTGTCAGTTCTGTCGCTGGTAGTTGCATACATTTTGGGGATCAGAAAGGCAGCTAATCCAGCAAACTACTTTTTCCTATTCCTTCATGATTTTGTAAGTAAAATATATATATATATATATATATATATATATATATATATATATATTGCGTAAATCAATAGTACAGTAAATACTCATGAAATAAGTACATTATTATGAAATATACTCTCTCCGTTCAATAATAACATACATATATATATATTTTTGAGTGAGTCTCATGTGCATCCAGGTGCACCGTGCATTCATAGTGTATTTTAGAAGCGTGCAACTATTTAAAACAGAAACATGCAACTATTCTAAACAGAAGCATAACAAGTTGCATTTTTCTGTGTAAATAAATAGCATTTTTCAGCATAATAAGTTACACGCTTCTAAAATACACTATAAATGCACGGTACATCCGGACGCATACAAGACCTAGCCATATTTTTTATATTATAAAATAAAGTTCATCCTTTTATCCTTAGTCATATAAAATTATGAAATTAAGTAAGGGGACTTAGGGGAAAAAAACTCCTTTCATTCTACTATTAATTGAACATTTATTATTTACACGAATTTTGAATGTGGGGTTGTTATTATTATTATTATTATTATTATTATTATTAAAATAGATAAAGTTATTTTTTTATGGGGTTAAATGGTGAAGTAAAAATATTTATGTAACTTAAACGAGATGAAATTAATTTTAGTGTGAAAAAAATAATGGCATAGAGTGTAATATTAACATGTTTGAGGATATAAATAAAAGAGAAAAATTATTACTATTTATAGAAATATTCAATAAATTTGAGATGGACCTTTTTTACAAATGTTCAAATAAAATTGGAACGGAGGGAGTAGTTAATACTCATTGATGCAAAACAAGCTTATCTAACAGATATTTTCCATGCTATACTGTTATGTAGTATTCTACAATATGTCATGTTACATGTTAAATATATGATACAACGTGTTAAAGTACTATTGGGCACTGCCCAACTATGGCATAGGAAAAATCTATGTAAGGCGCTAGGGGATATCCCAAAATGGCGATCATGCTTCTCATTGTTGGACAGACAGAGTATCACACTACACATTATTTATGTCAATTTTCTTATAGTATCATAAGTATAATTAAATATTATTTTCCATACTTATTTTTTCATAATATCTGTGAATCCTATTCAATTAGATCTACATACGGTGAAACTTGTTCATAATATACATGAAATTTAAATTATTAAATTTATAAATTAATACCACAATACTTATCATTTAATATCACTACACTTATAAATTACCTTCATAACAATAAATGCTACATATATTAGTTTATAAAAAGAATTAATGATATCAATTTATATATAAATGTAACGGCATCAATTTCATATATAGTATGAATAAATTACATAGGAGAGTTTGCGATCCTAATCATATTAAATATTTGCAGATTGTCAGTGTCTTGTTGGTGGCCGGATTCGCGGCGGCAGCGGCCATAGGGCAAGTCGGAAAAAATGGGAATATCAATTCCGGTTGGATGCCGATTTGTGATCATTTTGGCAAATTTTGTCACAGAACTGAAGCTTCTTTAGCTTTGGGGTTCTTTGGAGTTATAATATATCTAATTCTCACAGTCGTTTCTGCCACCAAATCCAGACAGATTGAAGCAAAGGTGTGACATATGAAGATAAAAGAATATTGGGAAAATGTTTGTTTTGTTGAATTCATTTGTGTGTGAGAATTATGTTATGTGTGTTGTGTTTGTTTGGAAATTCTTGCAAGATATATAAATGTATTTTTTGGTTTAATCCATTCAATTAGATATAACAAATGATATTGTATTGTTGGTTGTATTTCAGAAGGTTTCGTATGCACCCGGTGCACCATTTAATTTAAATATATGTTTAAAATATGCAACGTGTTTCATTAAAATATATGTTGAAAAATTTATAGTTTTGATGAAAGTTCCAACAACACATGTAATAGGACCAAATCGGACACATTGGATCGATGTTTATATTACCGCTATAGGAGACCGGTTGATAATTCTTTGATAGAACAACTGATGTAATAGATAGGTCACATATTGAGGGGGAAACTCAATATGTATAGGTCGATCTGAAGACTCAAAGAACCTGCTGATATCCGACAGCCAAAATGTTAGAAAAGAATAGAAGATCAGATCGATTTGATCCAAATGATATCTCAAATTTGAAGTCATGAAGCTCAAACTCAGGATACTCGAAGATCGATGACTTCCAGATGATCAGACCAGAAGACCTACATCAGCCGAGTCTGCTAGTTGAAGCTAAGTCAACCGCACCGAAGACTCTATCAGTAGACCGATCGATTCAGATCGATCGAAGTCACCACCATGTGAAATCGATGTTTCACCAATCATACGTCGATGATCCGAACAAGAAGAATGTCAAGCTTAGTTGGAAGAACAAAGACGAAAAAGTGAGTCTGCTATCCAATAAGAACAAGACACGATGATCGGAGCCGCAATTGCGGGATTTGATTTTACCTCTCTCGCAACGGCTACAAAGTACAAATTCACGCTTTCGCCATGCCGCTTCACGGTTAGTCACATCAAGCACAAAATCTACCAAATATAGCACGAAATTCAAATTGCTCTCCAACGGCTCTTTGATTTCAAGGTCTATATATATGGGATTACACTTTAGAGTGAGACACGAAAAAATAACGAATCGAAAACACCGAACAATCGAAGCTCAAGCTAATTTGATTTCCGCACAAGAACACGATCAAGAAGAATATTTTTATTAAGTGTTCATCCCATAAGTTCTTAGCATAGAAATCTTTTCATCTAGTGATTAGGCTACTTATCTGTGAAAAAGATTTCATAGTTGGAACCTCAACAATCTTACCCAAACCCCCAAGTTAGGTTAAGTTGTTTAGCAAGATTTCGGATCTAGGGTTTCTAGTTACGATTTTAGGATCGGTTGAGTGTGAACTCTTTAAACATCTAGTCGATTGTCTTGTGTTGGACTTACACATAAAACAAAGTCCAGTTGGTTAAGTCGGTGCCCTTTTGATAGGGAAGAGTGGGCGTGGGGCCGGTTTGTCCGAACCACTATAAATCTTGTGTGCCTCTCTTGCTTTGATTAATTGTTCACATAATCGCACACAACATTTAAAGCGCATACATATTCCAAGTTGAGATCGGCTAGCACCAAGCTTCGATCCGATCATACTGACACTCCAAATAACCGATTAAAAGATTAACCTTGGAATCGATTTATCAAAACCGGTTTTTCACACGGGTAAAACTTAAGCTTCCGCACACATCGTTAAACCGATAGTTACCGAACCGATCGCTTCAGCGATCGAGAAGTTGGTTATCAATAAACCGATTCACTCACTGCACTCGATCAAAGCTAATCGCCCTCACACACTGATCTGCACGAAAAGTTTTTCAAGTCTATTCACCCTCCCTCTAGACTTACGCCCTCAATAAACCCGTTCGGGACCTCACAAGTGGTATCGAGTTTGTTGGTTCTCTGCACCATCGACTGCGTGTATCATCGATTCTTGAGGAAGAATCTTTGTGGTCAATCGAATCGATCTTGAAAAACCGTTTTTAAAACTCATTCATTTTCCAAAATCACTCAGCATGGATAACACCTCAGGTATGTATCATGATCTGCCGAAGTTCTCTATCGATGAGTATGCAGATTGGGCCATATATATGTCCAACCATCTAGGCTCGATCGATGGGAGAATGATGGAAGTCATCGAAGAGGACCCATCATCATTTATTACGACAACCCCGCAATCGAAGGAGATACTGAGACTTTGCCCCTAGGAGTCTTGTACGAAAAAAATCCGAATTTGATGGATGCAGAAGAGAGGAAACTGCATACTCTAGATACTATTGCAAGGCATATTATCATGAAAACAATGGATAAGGTCACCAAAGAAAAGATTAAGTATCTCAAATCTGCGAAAGCAATGTGGGATACTCGGCAAAATATCTTGCGAGGAAATGAATGATAAAGGACAGTAGTCTACAAGCCCGAACCGGTGAAGTTCGAAAAAACTCAAGATGTTGCCAACTAAAACCATCAACGAACTCGATGGAAGAATTACAATGTCTATAAACAAGCTTCGAGAACTTGGTAGAGATGTCCGATAAAGATATCAACTACAAAATTCTAAGGTCTCTCACCAAGAAGTGGGATATGAAGGTCACGGTGATCAAGGATTGCCAAGACATCTCAAAAAATGAAGCCAAGCGGCTTTGTTCTTGAGCCTTAAAGCTCACGAGTTCGATTTGATTGAGAGAGGACAAGTCGGATGAAGATGAGGTGCCCATTGAAGCCTCAACTTCAAAATCGGTTGCTTTTAAGGCAACCAAAGAGTTAAGAACGAAGACCAACGAACCCGTTGGGAATATAGTGAGTCGAGCGTAACAGATCGCTTCGCTACCGTAAACCTTGAGAAATCAAACGTCCAACTTGGTAAGTATCGAAGATTCTATAAGGACTATCAACATAGCCGAGGGCGAGATAGGAGATCACCAATGATCTCCGTAAAAGAACCAGATCGATGATCGAAGGATCACAGAGATGAAAGGAAAAGAGATAGTCGACGGGAGGAAGGAAGAGATAACCAATCGTGACGAAGAAGCTCGACTACTATCGAAAAGGGAAGTCACCTCGATAGGTCATACAGATTTGAGTGATTCACCCGGAAGGAAAGGATCGGTGGATCAAGAGCGTCTTCAACCGTGAAGAAGTTCAGTCACTATAGCGCAGACGCCTGACTGACGCCAAGAGAAAGGGAAGAAAAGAGGAACAGAAGAGAGCAACGTTATAAAGACAAAGAGCCATGGTTGCTGATACGTCAGGAATTGACGATTCCTATCTACCCTCTGAGGACTCTGGATACTCCTCTGTAGAAGACTTCGTCGACAAGAAGTCTTGACTTCTATGAAAATGAAGATCCGATATTCTCTTCGGGCGATGATGAGATCTCTGCTGATGGCCAGGAGGACCAATCTGGGTAACCTCCAAACTCCGCTTGCTCGCTTTACTACACCGCTATCATTAGCACACTTTGGGGAGATTGACCGCAGACTCTACTCGAGCAATTGCTTGAGGATCTCTCCAATAAAAGTAGACACTTATGTTATAGTGGAAGTTTTGAAATGATAAGTGAGGACCGAAATAATCAGCTTGCTAAAGAAAATGATCTATGTAAAGCCTCTGAACTTAGATCAATTTGAACTACTCGTATGAAACCGAGGAATTTAAAATTCTCGAAGTTAAAGCTTCGATCGGGAGAAGCAGATCAAAGATCAGCTGGCAATTAACAAACAGCAAGCTGATGACCTCAAAATCCTACAAGCAAAATTCGATGAGCTGTTCCAAAAGCATGAAAGTCTAAAATCATCTGAGGATAATCTACGTAAGAAAATGGAGGTTTTTCCAAAATCATCTAAAACCGTTCAAGACATGAACGCCTATTTTCGAACAACAATTAATAAGAAGGGACTTGGCTATGACAACCCTTCCACATCCTCAAAAGCCCCGGCTGATTCATCTCAAAAAGGTGTATTCAGACGAGTTTCTGACAAAGATACATCAAAAGCCAAATATGTATCTAATAAGGGAAAAGGACCATTGAAAGGGTGTAAAGCGGCCCCACGACCCGGGGGAAATGAAATGGACCCCAACTGGTAAAAAGCATCACCGAGGAATCAACAGAAGAACCCAGTTCTTACAAGAAACCTCAACCTAATCAACAGATCGAATCGAAAAGAAACCTCAACCTAAAAGGAAGTACAATCTGAGACCCAATCAAGGTCACCGCCTAATAAAGCATGCTTCGTAAACCGCAAAAAACCACCTATGCCTAAAAGATATGAATCTTTTAATGGTAGCAGTCGTACCTACCCCTATAATCAGAAATCTAGGGTCACTTTTTGACCACACCGATAAGAAGAAGACAAACAGAAAAAGAAAAATCCCAAATCTTCTAATTCATCCAAGGTTCACACTAATAATCATACAAAAAAAAAAGATATATAAAGAGATGTATGATTATGTTGACAGGTATGGGAGACAAATCAGGCCTTCTGATCTAACTGATCACAATAGAAGTGCTCTGTTTGTATGGATTCCCAAAACTAATCCTAACCCCTCAGGACCCAATCCAAAAGGGGTACCTAAAGCCCGATTCGATTGCGGTTCGCGGGGTCCGCCAACAAAGGAGGTGTGCAAGCAACTATCCGGTACATCGATAGTGGATGCTCAAGGCACATGATTGAAGCAAACATCTCCTCGGCTCTTACATAGAAACGAAAGGCCAGCGTGTACTCTTCTTTGTGATGATAACTTTGGTTATACCAAAGGATTGAACCCCACAGAGAATGATGATGTACAAATAATCGGAGTCTCGTATGTTGAAGGTCTAAAGCACAACCTATTATCGGTTTCACAATTACGCGACAACGGATTCAAATGTTGAGTTCTCGAATGATCAATGCACTATCAAGAATCGAGCCACTCAACAGATTTTGCTAAACGGTTCAAGGAAAGGGACGATTTACACAAATACCGATTGGAACAATTTGCCCAAGAAATGCATGCACGATTGTCAAGAGTTCCAAAAGTAGCGGTGGCTCGCACAAAAGAATGAGTCATCCGAACTTTAAAACTCTTAACAAAATAAAGAAGGATGTCTCTAGTAGAAGGACTTCCGAATGAAGTATTTTCAAAGGATCGACATGTCTTGCATGTCGAAAAAGAAAAACAGTCAAAGCTTCATTCAAAGGAATTCCCGGACCGGCATCCAAAAGAGTAATCTTGCAATACTTCATATGGATCTATTCGGACCCGATTACACCCGGTCGATCTCAACGGACGCAAATATACTCGTAATCGTGGATGATTATTCCAAGTTTACAGGTTATTTTCTTACATAAGAAGAATGAGACGACAACGAAGATACCCGAGAAATTAAAAACGATTAAAAATGAGAAGGGTGTCGATGTAGTAAAAATCGACGATAAAGGTACGAAATTTACGAACTCTTTTATTACTGATTTTTGCTCTAAGTTTGGTATACAGCATGAAACATCAGCTGCGAGGACGCCACAACAAAATGGAGTAGCTGAACGGAGGAACAGAACTCTCAAAGAAGCTGCTCGCACAATGTTAGCTGAACATGCTATACCAAGCCGTTTACGGCGTAAGGCAATCAACACCGCATGCCATACTCGTAATGGATGTCTTCCGACTAAGGCTCACTACAAAAACACCCTATGAACCGTGGAAGGACGTAAAACCTCGTGTCTCATACTTCCATGTTTTTTGGGTGTAAGTGCTTCATACACAACAATGGGAAGAGTCAGTTGAAGACTTTTGAGGCCAAGTCAGATGAGGGTATATTTCTAGGATATTCCTCATCTAGCAAGGCTTTCAGGGTCTACAACAGATGAACCCTACTTGTGGAAGAAACACCCCATGTAGTCTTTGATGAAGCATCTTCTGATCAAGAGAAATCTGCCTCAGAACAAGAAGTACCTGATCAACAAGAACCTGATGTTCAGAAAATGGATCAGCTAACGATCAAGGAAAAAGAATCAGAAATTGTAACAATATACATTCCAGATCTAGCTGATTCACCAGATCATTCAGATCCTAAGGTACGAAAAACTGTCGATGAAGAAGTTCGATCTGGTGAGATAATCAAACCGAACCATCCGGTTCAGGGGGAACATCCGAAGTTCCCACGAACAGACATCAGCACATGATGAGTCCAACATCAGCTGAGACTTGTTCTTATCAAGTGGATCATAACCCTGCACCACTCCCAATCGCTAGTAATGAAATTTTATCAGAAACGGACGATGTTCTCCAAACCGACGCAAATCAGAACAGAACGACCTGGATAACCAGTCATCCAACTGATCTGATAATCGGAGACCCATCTGATAAAGTTAAAACTAGATTTCAGATTGGTGAAAGTGTCATGTATTCTTTGCTTATCCGCCTATGAATGAAGGAACCAACAACAATAGAGGAAGCTCTACAAGACACAAGTTTGGATTCTAGCCATGCGAGAAGAGTCGAAACATTCGGCAAATCAAGTTTGGGAACCGGTAGATGGACCAAGTCATCAAGACGTTATTGGCACGAAGTGGGTATTCAAGAACAAGAGAGATGAGAAAAACGTCATCACAAGAAATAAGGCAAGACTTGTTGCTAAGGGGTATTCACAATCAGAAGGAATTGATTATGATGAGACCTTTGCATCGCTTCCGCTAAAAGCCATTCGGTTGTTTACGCATATGCTTCCCACGAGAGGGTTCACGTGTATCGATGGACGTAAAGAGTGCTTTCTTAAACGGGGTACTAGCGAGAGGAAGTTTATGTCGAACAACCTCCGTGCTTTGAAAAGGGCAACCAAGTGTACCGCTTTAAGAAAAAGCTCTCTATGGCCTAAAAACAAGCTCCTCGAGCTTGGTATGATACACTCTCTCGTTCTTGATCAATAGTGGGTTCACTAAAGGAATGATGGGACGTAACCTTATTCGCAATAGAAGATGGAAAAGATATTACGATGGTTCAGATCTCGTGGGCGACATCATCTTCGGATCTCCTAACAAGAGTCTATGTGAAAGATTCAAAGAACCGATGCAAGGGAAGTTCGAGATGTCCATGATGGGTCGGATGAACTACTTTACGGGTCTTCAAGTGAAGCAAAGTCTGAAGGATATTCATCTCGCCAAGAAAAGTACACTAGGAATTTATTGGCTAAGTTTGGAGTTCAAAATTGTAAGGAAGCCAAAATTCCTATGATGACCGGATTCAAGATGGATCCGATGAGGATGGTCGAAAAACAAATCGGAAAGGAATATAGGGCTCTCATTGGATCTCTACTATACCGATTTGCAAATAGACCGGATATAACCTTCGCAGAGGTGTATGTGCGATTTCGAGCAAATCCAATGATAAGCCACCTAGAAGCGACTAAGCGGATTCTTAAGTATCTCTGAAGGGACGGTAAATCTTGGTTTATTTTACCCATCGGATGATAATCTAGAGCTTAGTGGGTATTCGATTACGATTATGGAGGTAGCAAGATTGACGAAGAAAATCCACCTCGGGAACATGTCGGTTCTTAGGAAGAAAACCGATCTCGTGGTTTTCAAAAGCGGACATCGATTCGACATCTACTATTGAAGCGAA
The DNA here is from genome assembly GCA_037126765.1 of Stenogyne calaminthoides. Taxonomy (NCBI): domain Eukaryota; kingdom Viridiplantae; phylum Streptophyta; class Magnoliopsida; order Lamiales; family Lamiaceae; genus Stenogyne; species Stenogyne calaminthoides. The sequence goes on along the minus strand of JBBCBC010000022.1, from coordinate 3,274,176 downwards.
TAATATATGGCTCAGGGAAAGTCGTTGTTCCCAATCGCTCTGGCTTAGTCGGCGTGAGGATTATAACATTGAAGCTAACAATGTACCTATTTTCTGTGATGTATAATAGTCTTATTGCAATCACTCAGAATCCCGTTCTACACACAAGATGCAAGCATGTGGATGTCAGACACCATTTTATAAGAGATCATGTTGAAAAGAAGAATATCAGAATGGAAAAGATTCATACTGATATACAGAAAGCTGATATTCTAACCAAGCCACTAGTGAGATCGATTCGAGAGAATTATGCAATGAGCTAGGGCTTTCCGGATCTTGGAGAAAATGCACCTAAAATGTTTGACGGAATGATCTCGAAACCGGTGGTTAAAGAGACTAACCAGGTTGAAAGAAATCGATTGAGTTTGGTATCTCAATCGATCGGAAGATCGATCAAGGAACTGATGTGAGAAATCGATCAGATCTACAGGATTATCAGGTTAAAGGAACTGATCAGATTTAAGGTTTATCAGATTAAAGGAAACGCTCATTTTAAAAGGAATATCTGATTAAATCAGTTGGGCTATTTTACATCTTTATGAGTCGATTAAGCTGATATTCAAACAAGCAAGATTTACAAGTGATATTCACAAGATTAAAGCTTAAAATCGCATAAAGATACAGAAATTTTACACAACAATGGATAATAGAACTTTTCATTGATAAAGACCCGAAGGTCAGGTTACATTACAAGATATAAGTACAAAGGACCCGGAGGTCAGTACATAAGTGATAACCAAAAACCCTAAACCCTAAACCCTAAATCTATAACCCTAAACCCTCATCCTAACCCAAGTGGAGCAGGGAGAGAGAGAGATTTTAAATCTGATGCTCTCATTTTCCCCCACTTAACAAGGGTGAGAGAGGCTTTAAAGAAAGAAAATATCAAGGCGCTCGCAGAAGCTGAAGATCAAGAAAAATGGAGCGACGGCGGCCTTGATAGGATTTTTAAGCCAGGAGCCCTAAGAAAGAGTCAGTGGGTTCTCCAGCTGTTAAATGGTGAGGTGATATACGAAGATCAATTGTTGACTGATCAAGATCGCATATCAAACTCACGTTCATTTTCAGACTAAGTCTGTTGATGGTAGTCACGTCATAACGATAGACACACAAGGTGCATACGGTTAGGAGAAGTGTCTTCTCAGTTGCAACAGCAGAACCGCCGCCGTGGTGGTAGAGAAGCTTTGCAACAATCGTATGTGAAATCTTTGACGATGACGAAAACAGCGATAAGGGACAAAAAGGGTTGATTTGAGAAGCTGAAATCATTGAAAAAGGGGTAAAGGTATTTGCCGGAAGTTTAACCGGAAATAAGGGTTCACCAGGATACATGATTCTACAAAGAAAATAAGTATGGTGAATGGGTTATGTTGTGTAAAGCAATTGGTCCAATTTATATAGGCCAAGCAAGGGTGCAAATGCAAATACAAGTTCTCAAAACCTTTAGAGAAATCAAGCACCAAAAGGACAAAAATGTAGGAATCACGCGATCGATAATTGGATAAATTTACTGGCGGATTGACATATCGAAAAGATTCGCATTTATATAATTACGATAAATAAATCGCTACCAACTTAGGGAATAGAGACTACTATTCTAGACTAAGTTTTGGCGGTAACACTTATCCCAAGAATTGACTTGATCTGAGAAGAATCAGATTAGGTCAACCAAAATCTGATACATTCGAAGCTGATCAGATGAGGAAAATCAGCTGAGCTTAAAACTAAAAAAAAAAAAAAATCAGATGCATCAGTCTATGGGAAAAATAGAAATATCAGTTGAAGGGGGAACTTCAACTGATAAAGGAGGATCAGAAGGGAAATCAGACGTATTCAAGGAAGATCAGTTGAGCTTGAAACCTCAACAAATCAGATGCAAGTGAAGAAGATCAGTTAAAAGGATCAGTTGGGAAATTCTAAGGCTTAGGCAGAATACTAAGATCAACAAGTGAAATCAACATGGACAAGTTGTATTGACTGATTACAATATCAGCCAATCAGATACGCTTTTCTTTTCTCTTGTTCCTTGCTTATTTATCGGATCTTATCGGATATTATATGCCTTACTGTACCCATTATCCGTGTGACGTATTCTCTGCAAATCATTTAATGCGGACGTGGGGAACATGTATTAACTGCTATTAAACGTGCTTTTAAATCCAAAAGTTTTTTCGTACGTGCTTTTCCTGACCCTATGATCAAAACCGCTTAATCTGGAGCGTTTAATCTTTTCAAACGGTTGATCTTCAAAATCGTGTCTTCTTCTTCCCTCCTCGTCTTTATAAAGTTCATCAAAAACAGACCAGAGTTTTCCATTTCTCAATCTTGCGATCTATTCTCTGAAAACTCCAGATTACTTCTCTCAGATTCAAAGTGTTTTCCTAAGTTTCAAAATCATCTTTTCGAAAAACAGAATCTGGTAATATATGTTTATTTGATGCATCTTTGTAAATCCATTGATCTTAAATGTTTCTACTGTGTTATGCTTTATTGCTTCTTAGTTTCCGCCTGTGTGATATTCTTTGTATTAATGCACAACTCTCTAACCGAATCTATCTTATCTGTAGATTGTGAATGATCACTCACCAGATGGGCAAAATTATGTGCAACTATCGAATCGGCAAAAAGGATCGTGGATGATAAGTTAAATGCAGTTCAATATCACTCGGGATCCTAATCCATGGAGGTCGAGCAAATTCTTGAAAAAGGTGCCTTGAGAAATTTTATACGCTCATCGCAATCCAGTGATGCAGTATGAAGCACTAGAATTCCTAAGGAATTTAAGAGTGGATACGGATGCTCCAGGAGAAGAACTACTTTCGTGATCCACAAAGCGAAGAAATCGGATGGCGAATCACGGACATAACCCGTCTGTTGACCTACCCAAAGGATGGATCTCGCCGCCCATTACAGGAGACCAAGACTAATTGATCGAAAAGAGCTCTTCAGAGGCCGACAAACATCATACTTCGATTTGTCGTGCCAATGCTCAAGAGAAAATACCGATTGTTGTTTGACATATTGTCAAAAACAATAATGGGTATTGCATTCAAATTCCAGATGCTATTACATCACCAAAACCAGACAAAGATGGCTACAATAATTGATGAAGCAAAGAACATCAATCGCACGGGTTCTCAAGGCAATTTCGCTCCAAGAACATGAGAAATTTGGAGTTGATGAGTGGAGGGTAATTACAAGAAGAAGATCGACAATCTCAACAAGGTTGCGCTTATCCTTCAAGATAAATTGCCAAAGGCCAAATGGGAAATGTAATGGACTGAAGTCCTATAAAGGCTTTCTCACAAATCACTTCACCATTTTTGGGCCACCAGACGATGATATCGCGCCAACCCCCCAAAGTCCAAGAAAGGAAAAGGCAAAAGGCAACTTCTTCTCGCACCAGATTGGGCGAATCAGCAAACCGGGTGAAGGACCCCGAAGGCCCACCAGATGCCCCCAAGAAGAAGAAAAAAAACGGTAAAGGCCTGGAGAAGAGGCGAAGAAGGCGAAACAAGCTCCCATGACTCGATGCTAGAAGATGAGTCGATGAAGAAGGAGCGCCAATAATCTGTTGCACCACAAAAATCGTGTGAAGCATCGACAGCAAAGCCAAGCCGAAAGCCTGACAGACCATTCTCGGGAAGAAGCACAAGCCGCTCGATCTCTTCTCCACCAAACCACAAATTTTCACCACTCAGATTAATCTCAGCGAGCATGTCTCTCTTATTCTTCCACCGCCTGCTTAACTCCGAAATAATCGAATCATGAACTGCGCGAAGCTTACTCATGTGGAATCAGAAGCACCTACTTCCACAGCAGAACCTCTGCAGGTCGAACCAATCAGCCACCTTCCACCCGCTCAAGCACAACCAGAACCTTCCACATCTCATCAAATTGAATCTGGACAGACAATTCCTGAGTCCAGATCAACAAAGATCATAGCCGGGAAATTGATCGAAATCGCGAATCGAAAAGAGAAATTGATGAGTCAGATCCTAATCGTCGCCCAACCTGCCATAAGAGAAGAAGTTATGGAGATCCTCACCTGGAGAGATCTTCGATTAAAAAGCTTCTCAGACTTTATAATCATTGTTGAACAGATGGGCGGTGCAGATGAGTTTGCAGACTTCGATTTCGACATGAGGAAATCTGCAAAAGTGGGATCACCAGCTGAGCTGATATCTGCTAAATCTGTCAAAACTCTGATCCACAGGAAGCTAGGGTTGCCGGAACAGGAAGAACTGGAAACTGCTGACAAGGCTCTTGAAGCAGATGCCATCATGAAGGATACAGGAGCTGCCGATGATAGTGGAACTGGTGCTGCAGTTCATGACCAACCACTGGAGGCACAAACAACTGAACCAGATCAAGTGTCACCTAACGTTCCAACATCACACGTCACTACTGATCAACTTCAGGAGATCAGATCTTGTCTCAAATATCTCCTGAAAGAAGAAGTTGAGGGACTGATAGCTGATCAAAGGCGAATTGCCATCAACGAAATAAAGATCAAAGGAAATAGCTATTTCCCACATTGGGGCAATCAAAGATCGATCTCCCAAATCAGTGTCCCATCGTCGGCCCGAATCGATAAAAGACCGTTGATGCCAAATCGACTCAAGTGGATAAACAACAAGTTTTTTTTACGATGCTAACCGACAAGCTAGAATTGATGTAAGAGAAACTTGACAAGTCGATCACAACACTCTCTATCGCTATGGAATCTCGCCAAGATGGAGCCGATATCAACGATTCAAAATCTAATCGCTCAAACTCAAGGCATATCTCATTGGCAGATCTCAACAAGGTGATCGCATCGATCTTTGGTTCTCGACCTCCCACCTCACTACTCTTTTTTGATCAAACCAAAAAGGGGAAGGACAGAGGAGAAACCAACCGATGAAGGATATCACAAACTAGGAGAAGAACGACCCGGCCAGATACGAGACGGATAAAATCTCGGGTGAAAAGATGTCCAAAGAACAGATAGCAGAAGAAGCCCGAAAAAGCCAAGAAGAAAGAAGGGCAGAAAAAATGGCAGAGGCAGAAAATCTGAACAAGAAATTCAGATCGAAAGTGAAGAAGGGAAGGGCTGAAAAATCCGTACCAAAACCTAAGCTGCCAGCAAGAGTTGATGAGATCATCCCAAAAACAATTTAAGATGCTAAGAAATTTGAGGAATGGAACAAGATCGAAGTGAATGGCTTCGGATGCCTTTGTTCTTAATCTTGTTCCACAAGAAGAATCTCCTGATGAAGAATTCCTCAACTAGTTAGAAAATAAATACCCGGATTTTCTGAAGTATCTGGAGAATGAGGCCAAGTTGATCAATGTAAAAATAACTCGCCAAGAGTATGATCATCTGGTGTACTCGAAGAAGGCAGATGGCTCATTCGACAGACTGGCATTTCAAAGATTCTACTTTGACATCCCGAAAGGAAATGCAAATAACTCGATCCTCAAAGAAACTAATGATGTCAAATGGAAACTTTATCGATTTTCAACGTTCTCAAGATCAAAGAGAGATGCCGTAAGGATACAAGCCCAAAGAGTGAAGAATCGAAAGACTACTCGGGGATCACCGCGCTTATTTTCAAACTTTTCGATGTAACATGTAATCATCATTCTTTAATGAGAAAAGTTTATTTTTAGATCCTAAGACAAAGTCTCATTGTCTTCTCGATTACATGCTCTTAACTTCGTTCTATTTCTTATCAACTGCTTTTGGTTTCTCAAAGTGTTTTGGTTTCATCAAAAAGGGGGAAATTGTTGGGAAATTTATAGTTTTGATTAAAGTTCCAACAACACATGTAATAGGACCAAATCGGACACATTAGGTGATCGATGTTTATATTACCCGCTATAGGAGACCGGTTGATAATTACCGATAGAACAACCGATGTAATAGATAGGTCACATATTGAGGGGAACTCAATATGTATAGGTCGATCCAAGACTCAAAGAATCGCGATATCCGGCGGGCCGAATGTTAGAAAAGAACAGAAGATCAGATCGATCTGATCCAATCAGATATCTCAGCTGAAATCATGAAGCTCAAACTCAGGATACTCGAAGATCAGATGACTTCCAGATCATCAGACCAGAAGACCTACATCAGCCGAGTCTGCTAGTTGAAGCTAAGTCAACCGGCACCGTACAGACTCTATCGGTAGATCGATTCAGATCGATCAAAGTCACCACCAGTGAAATCTGATGTTTCACCGAATCATACGTCGATGATCTAAACAAGAAGAATGTCAAGCTTAGTTGGAAGAACAGCACTGAAAAGTGAGTCTGTTATCCAATAAGAACAAGACACGTATGATCGGAGCCGGCAATTGCGGGATTTGATTTTACCTCTCTGCAACTACTGTTATGTAGTATTCTACAATATGTCATGTTACATGTTAAATATATGATACAACGTGTTAAAGTACTATTGGGCACTGCCCAACTATGGCATAGGAAAAATCTATGTAAGGCGCTAGGGGATATCCCAAAATGGCGATCATGCTTCTCATTGTTGGACAGACAGAGTATCACACTACACATTATTTATGTCAATTTTCTTATAGTATCATAAGTATAATTAAATATTATTTTCCATACTTATTTTTTCATAATATCTGTGAATCCTATTCAATTAGATCTACGTACGGTGAAACTTGTTCATAATATACATGAAATTTAAATTATTAAATTTATAAATTAATACCACAATACTTATCATTTAATATCACTACACTTATAAATTACCTTCATAACAATAAATGCTACATATATTAGTTTATAAAAAGAATTAATGATATCAATTTATATATAAATGTAACGGCATCAATTTCATATATAGTATGAATAAATTACATAGGAGAGTTTGCGATCCTAATCATATTAAATATTTGCAGATTGTCAGTGTCTTGTTGGTGGCCGGATTCGCGGCGGCAGCGGCCATAGGGCAAGTCGGAAAAAATGGGAATATCAATTCCGGTTGGATGCCGATTTGTGATCATTTTGGCAAATTTTGTCACAGAACTGAAGCTTCTTTAGCTTTGGGGTTCTTTGGAGTTATAATATATCTAATTCTCACAGTCGTTTCTGCCACCAAATCCAGACAGATTGAAGCAAAGGTGTGACATATGAAGATAAAAGAATATTGGGAAAATGTTTGTTTTGTTGAATTCATTTATGTGTGAGAATTATGTTATGTGTGTTGTGTTTGTTTGGAAATTCTTGCAAGATATATAAATGTATTTTTTGGTTTAATCCATTCAATTAGATATAACAAATGATATTGTATTGTTGGTTGTATTTCAGAAGGTTTCGTATGCACCCGGTGCACCATTTAATTTAAATATATGTTTAAAATATGCAACGTGTTTCATTAAAATATATGTTGGGAAATTTATAGTTTTGATGAAAGTTCCAACAACACATGTAATAGGACCAGTCAGACCTGTTAGCTGACTGATGTTTATATTACCCGCTATAGGAGACCAGTTGATAATTCTCAGATAGAACAACCGATGTAATAGATAGGTCACATATTGAGGGGAACTCAATATGTATAGGTCGATTCAAGACTCAAAGAACTCGCGATATCCGACGGGCGTAATGTTAGAAAAGAAACGAAGATCGATCGATCCGATCCAAATCGATATCTCAAATTTGAAGTCATGAAGCTCAAACTCAGGATACTCGAAGATCAGATGACTTCGAGATGATCAGACGAGAAGACCTACATCAGCCGAGTCTGCTAGTTGAAGCTAAGTCAACCGGCACCAGAAGACTCTATCGGTAGATCGATCGATCAGATCGATCAGTCACCACCAGTGAAATCTGATGTTTCACCGAATCATACGTCGATGATCTGAACAAGAAGAATGTCAAGCTTAGTTGGAAGAACAGCACTAAAAAGTGAGTCTGCTATCCAATAAGAACAAGACACGTATGATCGGAGCCGGCAATTGCGGGATTTGATTTTACCTCTCGCAACGGCTACAAAGTACAAATTCACGCTTTTCGCCATGCCGCTCTCGGGTTAGTCACATCAAGCTCAAAATCTACCAAATATAGCCTCGAAATTCAAATTGCTCTCCAACGGCTCTTTGATTTCAAGGTCTATATATATGGGATTACACTTTAGAGTGAGATACGGAAATAACGAACGAAAACACTGAACAATCAGAAGCTCAAGCTAATTTCAGATTTCCGCACAAGAACACGATCAAGAAGAATATTTTTATTAAGTGTTCATCCCATAAGTTCTTAGCATAGAAATCTTTTCATCTAGTGATTAGGGCTACTTATACGCAAGAAAAGATTTCATAGTTGGAACCTCAACAATCTTACCCAAACCCCCAAGTTAGGTTAAGTTGTTTAGCAAGATTTCGTGATCAGGGTTTCTAGTTACGATTTACGGGATCGGTTGAGTGTGAACTCTTTAAACATCTAGTCGGTTGTCTTTGTGTTGGACTTACACATAAAACAAAGTCCAGTTTGGTTAAGTCGGTGCCCCTTTTGATAGGGAAGAGTGGGCGTAGGATCGGTTTGTCCGAACCACTATAAATCTTGTGTGCCTCTCTACCGCTTTGATTAACTGCTCACATAATCGCACACAACATTTAAAGCGCATACATATTCCAAGTTGAGATCAGCTAGCACCAAGCTTCTGATCTGATCATACTTGACACTCCAGTCAACTGATTAAAAGATTAACCTTGGAATCTGATTTATCAAAACTGGTTTTTCACACGGTAAAACTTAAGCTTCCGCGACACATCGCTTAAACCGATAGTTACCGAATCGATCCGCTTCAGCGATCAAGAAGTTGGTTATCGACCAAATCGATTCACTTTCGACTCGATCAAAGCTAATCGCCTCACACCGACTGCGAAAAAGTTTTCAGAAGTCTATTCACCCCTCCCCTCTAGACTTCTGCCCTCAATAAACCCGTTCGGGACCTACAATATAGTATAATTTATTTATATTGAAATATGCCACTTATTTTCATTAATACACATTGCATATTTTAAAAATGCACTTGAGTTGCACTATGCACAGAAGATTTACTCGTATTTGGTGCACCCTACCCATTTTTGACTAACTTGCTAAAACAAAACATGCAAAATGTTAGTTTATTTATTGAGAAATATTAACTTGTATTTATTAAAATGCAAATTTTATTCATGATACAAATTAATTATATATAGCTTTTTATATTAAACTGATATTTTTTAAATATAATTTCATATTTTCTATATTTTTTTCTTTTTAATGGACGTGGTTTAAATTGGATGAAACTAGTATATCATGCGTTGCACGGTTTGTAAATATAAAATAAATATGATATGAAATGTATTTATTTTCATGTTAAATGAATCAGAATGAATTATTTTACTTATAATATAATCTTTTTTCTTATACTCTTAATTTTATTTATATGTTTCACAATCTTTTTTTTTTTGATGCAATGCACGAATTGTGAACATTTTTTGCTTTTGCAATCTGGCATGGGAAATGGGTGGCACTCCAAATACTAAAAAAAATTATGCAAGTTTAAAAGGTGTTTATTTTTCTTAAAATTTTAAATTATTTCCTTATAAACCATATTAGTTGTCACATGTTGTCACAATTCTCATTGCATATTAAAATTTTCTAACCATCCCACCTAATTATTAGTGATATGAGACATAAATTAGTGATATTTGTAGGGGATAGTTTGAAGCTGTAAAATTACTTTATTGTTATTTTGGGTATTAATAAAGATAGGTGTTTTTGGATATTGAGCAATCTAAAACTAAAAGGAAACGGAGTAGTATTATATATATGAAGATATATAATATATATACTTATTTGCAGTGGCGGATCCAGGAATTTATAAAGGGTGGGCTACAAAGAAAAAAAATTAGGTCAATAATCTTAAATAAAATAAAATATTTTAAATGTTTATTGAACTGTACTCGAAAAGACTTTAAAGCATAAAATTCATCAACAATTGAGAATATATCTACATTGTATAAAAAAAATTAAAAGAACAAAAAAAATTACCTGATCGGCCTTAAAAATTGAGTATGAGAGTTGAAAAAATAAAATCAAGAATAAAAAATCCCAAAATTTCCTTAGACTCTAATTCCCTGATCTTGGTGAAAATAAATTTTTTGAAGTAAAAATATTTGATTTTTTTAAAAATAAAATAAAAGATTAATTAAAAGTGGGTGGACTTGTAGTTGTTTCTAATATTTCTGCAGGAATGGTCTTCAAAATAAATAAATATATATATTTCTGCAAGAATGAAGGAATATTGATGAGTTTTAATTGAGTTTATAATTAGGGTGGGCTGGTATAATTAATTTGGGTGGGCTGATGGACTATTTTTAAAATTTTTGCATATAATAATTATAATATATAGTGAACCAGCCCACCCTATCTCACTAATAGATACGGCCCTACTTATTTATATGATTATTTTATATGATATGAGATTTATATTGAAACAAAAACTTATGTGAACCCGAGTTCACGATGAACTCTATGTTTTTAATATCACCGTTATGTATAAAAATTATCACTGTCTATGCACAAAAATTATCATTATTGTGCACAAAATGCTTATTTTTTAAACAAAGATAGTTAATGTGCACAATAGTTATAGGTTTTATGCATAACGGTGATACTAAAAAAATATAGTTCACAGTGAAATCGAGTTCACACAATTTTTGTCTCAATTTAAATCTCAGATCAAATAAAATAATCATGCAGATAAGTATATAAATTATACATTTTCATATATATAATACTCCACCTTCTCTTTTTAGATTGCTCAAAATTCAAAATGATTCGTCTTTTATTATATACCTAGAATAACAATAAAGTAACTCTACAGTTTCAAAATATCTCTCTATAAACATCACTAAATTACGTCTCATATCACTAATAATTACACATAAAATATTTTTATTTTGTCACATTCACTAAATTTGACAAAAATACACTGATCTAAAAGAAAAAAAAACATTTTATTCTCTTCAAATATTAATATAGAAATTCTCCATTAAAAGTCGTGTCAAAAGTAAATGAGCAATATATAATAGACAGATGGAGTAACTGATTTAAAAAAAATGGTATCCATATCAAATACAAAATTATTATTTATATTATTAATCTTTAATAGCCACTTTTAAAAATTCATGACAAATTTGTAATAGTTATTCAGTTTTTTTTTTTTTTGTATAATATTTATTATTTCTTATATACAAATAGATCTAGTTCAAAAATAATATTAAAATTTTAGAAAATACTTAAAATATAATTAATATATATGTTGTAAATGTGGGGAATTGAAGTTCAAAAATAATATCAAAATTTTAGAAAATACTCAATATATAATTAATATATATGTGTTGTAAATGTGGGGAATTAAACCTTGTACCTCTTGCACGCAAAGAAGATAAAACAAAATTTATCATACCATTTGAGCTCCAATTCATTTGTTAATGTTTTTAAATTTTATAAGAAAATATGTGACAATTTTTTGGCCCAATATTAACCCAACATTTTGTTATTAGATAAGTATAGATATAAATTTGACACACATAAAATACAATTATTTTTTTATCTTAACATAAATGAAATTGACTTGACAAAGTATAGTGTGAACAAGTTTTACGGTGAAACTGGTTAAGGAGTGTGACTTATATTACTAAAGTGTGCAACTTTTTACTGTAAAATGTGTGACTTTTTATTATAAAGAGTATTACTCATAAAAGTGAAGGGTGTGACTTATATTATAGCAAAGAGTGTCATAATGATAACTGAAGTGTGTGACTTATATTACTAAAGGGTGTGACTTATATTACTAAAGTGTATGTCTGTAAAAAAAAATCAGTTTCACATTATACCAACTCAATTGGCTTTGGTCATAAGTCACGTCCATGATCCATATACTTCGAGCAAAAACCTCGCAAACTACATAGAATCACTTCCTCCTCTCGGTCCACAAAATTTATTTTCATTTTATTTGGACGTAATATTTTTAAAAAAATAGATGAAGAAAGAGTATTATAAGATATTGTGAAGTTTATTTATAAATAAAGTAATTGTTTGTGAGTAAAATATAATAAAATTAAAATAATTAAATAATGATTAGAGGATAAAGATAAAATGTATATTTCCATAAAAGGCATGAGAATAAATTTGGTAGACAAACAAATAAGAAAAGTGAAAATATAATTGATGGACGGATAAAGTATTAATTACTAGATAAAAATTACACAGAATCATTTATTAATTATTAAAAGTTTATGTGAACTCAAGTTCACTGTAAATTTTATTTTTTAATAAAATTTTTATATATATATATATATATATTATCATTGTTATTTAAAAACTTATATTTAAAAAATATTTTATAATTTTTATTTATAACAGTGATATATAGTAATAAAATTGATGTACAGTCCTGTCACATAGCAATATTACTCTAACTACTATACCTAATACATCATCAAACATAATTATAATGCAAAATACTTTTGATAGGGAAATAGTGATGGTGTTATATGATTATATATAATAAAAATACATACGAAAATAATTTATTTACGACGCCATATCGAGATCAAAATATAAACTGAATTATCGGACAAAATCTTTTAATAATTATACAATAAAATAGACGTTTTTTTTTTTGGCTTTTTCTCAAGTGATTTGCATGTTCTTTTTAATTACAGTCTCTTCCAGGATAAATCCAACTAATTTTCTGCGAGGTTCAAACGATTACTAATTACTTTGTCCATTTGGTCCCATCAATTCAAGGATGGGGCGGAAGCGATCGCCCCCTTCAAATTTAAATTTTATATGCTATATGTATTGAAAATTTTATATTTATATTTTAAAATTGTTAAAATTTATCTTTTTGTTTTCGTTGAGATTTTAAATTTTGCCGTCCTTACCCAATGAAAAATTTCGGTCCCCTTGGAACGAAATCTTGAATCCCTCCCTGCATCAATTATCATTTTAATATATACCATAGCTCTACGAATTGTGATTTTACGACTCAATCAATACTCACTCTCGATTCAATCTTTGTTTTCGACCAATTTCGATCAATCTAATGATTCGGAAGTTAAATATATAACATTTTCTTCGTCTCGCTGAACCCGTCAATTTGGCACCCATAACATTGTCACAATATTGCCTTTTCAACTGCTTTAAGATTTTATTAGTGTTCACTAAGCATAAGTTTGTAGTGGAAAGAAAGTAAAAAAAAAAAAAAAAAGGACATGAAGAGGGATGTCAATTTGATTAACTTGAGGAAAGAAAAAGACGATGAATTAGGTTGTTCTTTAATGTGGGTACGGATTCAAGATCTCGTTCCGAGGGGCCGTGTATAAGTCGATACACATCACTTTACAATTAATTAGCTATATACATATGACTAGTATAGGTACACGGTATAAGGAAACCTTAACTAAGAAACTTCAAAGATCAAATCCAACTTTCGAACTAACTTGTATAATATAAATTGAGATATTCCATTGTGTACGTGTATCATCAGTTTTAGGAATGATAATTATTGCACATTAATTAGATAATCACAATCAAGATCACACATTTCAGTTCGTTATTTCATTAAGTATTTCATTTTTATTTTTTTAAAAATAAATTTGGTATTCTCATAGAAGGAGTACAAGACGTACTCAATGCATGTGACAGTTACAAGTAACGATTATAATAAAATGAGAAGGGGTGATGAGCTCTTAACCATTTCCACGTACAAAATTTGATGCTTTCCACTATCTTTCTTCCATATGTGACAATCACTCTAAACATATAGTCATTTCTTCCTTTCCAAAATTTTCAAATAGTGTCTTGTCAAATTAGATTTAGTAACCTTTTTCCATCTCTTTCATGACGTTGGCTAGTAAACTCTTGATAATGGTCTTTGATTCTAGTAGCATAAATTAAGTTTGAGACACATTTGCATGAGATGGTTTCATGGTGAGAGACAGTATAAATTGGGCATTGACGCTTTAACACTTCGGAACAAGAGGTGAAGGCTATAATTGCGTGTTGTGATAGTTCAAAGAGCCCTTCGCCAGACGGTTTCAATTTCAAGTTTATCAAAAAATGTTGGGAGATAATCAAGGCTGATTTTTTTAAAATTCTTGGAGATTTCATCAGAATGGAAAGCTAGTACGTGGATTCAACCCCTAGTTCATCGTATTAATTCCGAAGATGGAGGAAGCATTGTCACTGAATGACGATAGACCTATATCGCTGATTGGGTGTGCCTATAAAATCCTTTCGAAAATCCTGGCAGCTAGATTGAGCAAGGTTCTGGACGGGCTGATTTCACAGAATCAGAGTGCTTTCATCGGGGAAAGATATATATTGGATGGTGTTGTTATATTAAATGAAGCCATTGCTGAAGCAAAGAGAAGGAAGCTACAACGTATGTTCTTCAAGATTGACTCTGAAAAGGCGTATGATTCAGTTGATTGGAAGTTCCTCGATTCAATGATGGAGTACTTTAGGTTCGGTAGGAAATGGAGAAGTTTGAGAATGCGTATCCTCGACACATGCTTCAATTCTTGTTAATGGGAGTCCAAACGGCTGAATTTAAACTCGAAAGGGGACTCAGACAGGGGATCCTCTTTCCCTATTCCTATTTCTCTTGGTTGCTGAAGGGTTGAACATCCTTGTATCGAAAAAGACTGAATTGGGGATTTTCGAGGCAGATGAATTAGGGAGAAGGAAAATAAAGATATCACACCTACAATATGCAGATGGTATGATTTTTCTGGGAAAAACAAGTGCTGAAAATGCAACAATTATGAGGAGAATTCTGAAAAATTATTAGCTTTTATCCGGACTTAAAGTGAATTTTGACAAGAGTTGCATAATGGGAGTTAATGTGGAGGGAGACGTCTTGTCAAATATGGCAAACGTACTAGGGTGCACGACTGAAAATCAATTTTCTCGTACTTGAGGGTAAAAGTGGGCGGTAATCACAAGAAATCTGAAGAATGGGCGTTCCTAATCCAGAGAATGAAGAAGAAACTGAAGTCATGGGAAGATAAAAAAAATCTCGTTTGGAGGTCATATAAATCTTCTGAAGACGTTGCTTCTATCCTTGCCAACTTACCAATTATCCTTTTTCCATTTACCAAATAAAACTCTGAGAGCTCTTACTTCTTTGCAATGCAACTTTTTATGGGATGGAGGGGGAGTGAAAATAGAAATAGAATTGCTTGGATTAAATGGCAAAACACGTGTAACAAAAACACATGAGGGGGTTAGGGGTGAGGGAGTTGTGTAGCTTCAATAAAGCACTTTTGGAGAAATGAGTGTGGAGAGCTTTCACAAATCGGGATTATTTGTGGGTGAGGGTTATTGAATCCATGAATGGGAGGGTGGAATAAAAAAAGTTGAAAGAGCGTTGGGGTGGGGGGGCCTCTGTGGGAAGGTCGTCTAGTTGGTGGAGGAAGATGGTGGAGAATGTGAGTAGTGAGGGAGGGAATGTTGGAATTTAGAGGTATGTAAACACGTAAAACATGCGCAACGAAATTAAACAGTTCACCAACAACGAACGTATAATTGCAAGTATGAACACGAAAAACAGTAACAAGAAATCTTATAGCAACTCAAAAGCATATTTCTCAACTACGGTATCCACGTAATCCCCGTTTACAAATTCGCCCAGATTCGTCAGCGTTGAATCCCTAGATGAATTTGCTAGAAAAATTCTAACTCTAGATTTTATGGAGAAATTTGAACAACTTCTAATTATGAATCCCAAGAGCTCATATTTATAGGAGAGACTCAGCTTAAATCTTAAGCTAGCCTAATTAGGAAATAATATCCCTAATCCTTATTTGTATAAATCCCTAGGATTTATTTCTCCAGATAAATCTCTACGAATTTAATTTTCATATGTGGAAAATCTCTACGATTTATTTCCTCATATAATTAAATCCTACAATAATATTTCATATATTATTGTTGGGAATTCCTATTTAATTAAATTCAATTTAATTAAACATTAATAATAATTAATTTCAAATTAATATATTATTAATTAATTCTCCATAAATTAAATATTAAATCCAATTTAACATTTAATCAACCAACTTTAATCTGTAAAGGGGACTACTTGTTGTGTAACCCATAGGCCCTCATATATCGAAATGATTAATAAACTAATCGGTCTTAATTGAACCCTAGACAATAAATCAGACATTCTCAATATATGAGGTACGTTGCGAGAAAAGTGCAACCACCTGTAATAGAAATGTGGGCAATTGCGATTTCCTCATTTCATTCACGAATACTCGATTTAGTCTTGAACATAATGAAGTGTCTATTCAAATAACTAAATCAATTTATCTCAAATCACTAATTGATCATTAGTGTCACACTTAGTCACAAAGTCTAAGTTGATGTGCATTGGCCAATGACTTAGATCCAATTATGATGAGAAGATGAGTATTCTCTCTAAATCCACTTTGAGGAATGAATCCTTTTCTTGGCTCAACCACCACACACATGCACTTCGTGATGAACCCAATCCAAGCCATAGTTGGGGGATGGGGGGAAACTTCTTTTTGGGGGGAAATCTGGCCGGAAATGAGACACTCAAAGTTAAGTTCCCGAGACTTTTTAACTTTTGCGCTAATAGGGAAGGGAGTGTTAGGGACATGGGAAATTGGGTGGGTGATAGTGTTGGAATATAGAGGCACGTAAAACACGTAATCACATGTGCAGCGGAAATTAAAGTTCACCAACAACGAACAATTAATTGCATACAGATTACAATAATCATAATGAGAAATCTTACAGTAACCCGAGTGCAGATTTCTCTACTACGGTATCCACGTAATCCCCAATTACAGACTTGCACGGATTTGTCAGCGTTGAATCCCGAGATAGATTTGCTAGGAAAATCCAAACTCTAGATCTTATGGAGAAAATATGAAGTAACGTTGTTTGTGAATTCCCAAGAGCTTGTATATATAGGGATACTCAGCTTAAATCTTAAGCTAGCCCAATTAGGGAAATAATAACCCTAATCTTGAATTAAATTAATTTCTTTTAATTTAATTCCCTAAATATAAATCTCTACGGATTCAAATGTCTTATATGAAAATCTGTACGATTTATTTCCATATACATTAAATCCTACAATTATATTCCAAATATAATTATTGGGAATTCTTATTTAATTAAATCCAATTTAATTAAACATTAATAATAATTAATTCTAAATTAATCTATTATTAATTACTTCTCCATAAATTAAATATTAAATCCAATTTAACATTTAATCAACCAACTATAATCCGTAAAAGGGAACTACTTGTTGTGTGACCCATAGGCCCTCATATACCGAGCGATTAGTCAAACTAACGGTCTTAATTGAACCCTAATCAATAAATCAGACATTCTCAATATATGAGGTACGTTGCGAGAAACATGCAACTACCTATAACTGAAACGTGGGCAATTGCGATTTCCTCCTTTCATTCACGAATACTCGATAAGTCTTGAACATGATGAAGTGTCTATTCAAATAACTTAATCAGTTTATCTCAAATCACTAATTGATCATTAGTGTCACACTTAGTCACAGAGTCTAAGTTGACGTGCATTAGTGAATGACTTAGATCCAATTATGATGAGAAGATGAGTATTCTCTCTAAATCCACTTTGAGGAATGAATCTTTTTCTTGGCTCAACTACCACACACACGCACTTCGTGATGAACCCAATCCAAGCCATATCTACCCATAGACGGGTGCAAGTGTCGATCATGGTCAAAGTTCATCACTCAACACATGTCGTGCGTATTGACCTCAAGTCAAAGGAGTATCGCATCACTCCCACTAACCGAGACACCCGTAGACACATATAGTGGAACTACATCAAACGGTTTCTCAGATGGGTATACCAATACCCTCTAAGGTATTTGTGCATCCATCATGAGATACCTAGTATCTCGTAGTAAGTGAGATCTTACTACACTCTCTAAGAGTATGATGCAGATCGCACACTATCTCCATTGCATCATCAATATCCCTTTCTTGATGATCCTCGATTGGGGCTATTTAAGAATCGTGCTTAAGTCATTTGAGTTCTCACACACTCAATGACAGCAGTGATTCAAGGGAACACATATAAGAATAAATGCAAACAATCAAACATAATATTCTAATGAGTGTAACGTCATACATTTAATATTAAACAAATAATAATATTAAACCAATACTGAATATTATCTGAGTATTATGTCCTTACATAGGATTGTCTCTAGGACACTAACACTAACAGATAGGTGGGAATGGAGCGGAATGTGGAGGAGGGAGTTATTAGATAGGGTTAATGAATTTTCAAACTTGATCAACAGGTATCCGTTGCAAAGAGGGGTCAAAGATAGATGGAAGTGGAAGACAGAGAAGGTTGGCAACTACAAAACAAGGACAACATACTCTCTAATTTCCAATGGCACGACTGATCCCAGAGTATCTCCGATCTCAAAAGCTCTCAACTCGGTATGGAAAAGTGGCGGCAACTGCTTGGAGGATTCTTCAAAATCGGATACCCACAAAGAACAATTTGGTGAGGAGAGGAGTTCAGCTTGCACCTCCAAACGCATACTGCTCAATCTGCAACGATGAAGTGGAGACGGCTGATCACCTGCTCCTCGGATGCAAAGGTACATATATGGTGTGGTACGAGTGTTACAAATAGCTTAATATTTCATCAGCACTTCATAATAATATCACAGACCACTTCTTCCATCATTCTAATCTTCTTAATGGAAAGAATGAGATGAAGTTGTTAATATGCTTGTGGATGTGCGTGACTTGGACAGTGTGGAAGGGGAGGAATAATTTGATTTTCAAAGGCGAAGATTTTAACATTGTGAATATTATAGATGAAATCAAGAGTAGGCTGTGGAGTTGGTTTTCGCTATAATGTACAGGTTTACATAGTCATAATTTCCATGAATGGTTATTAGAAAGGAAAGTGTTAGATTGTTAAGGATGAATTTTTTCTTCTTTCTGTCCCGAATACACAAGGTAAATGGAACACCTTATTTAGTAATGAAATATTTTTTCTTTTATTATAAAAAAAACTTTGGGAGAAATGAGTTTTTTGTCATTAAATTTAGCCCAAACCAGCTGCTTAAACTAGCCCTGATCAGAAGTGCTCCTCCACATGATGTGAACAAATGTGAAACCAATTCCAAGCTAGAATTGCATATTACACACACTTCATTTCCTTCCGACACTAAACAACCTCTCTTGATCAAGTTATCCTTAATTGGTATTCGTCCTTATAGTGCTTTTCCATGCAAAAGCTGAGACCTTTAGTGGAATAGAATTCAACCAAATTTTCATTACCTCTAATTCATAATGCATGTTATTAATTATAATTTATGGTACTCTCTCCGTTTTGCAATTAGTGTCTTTGTAGCTTTTTTTATTTGTTCAATATTAAATGTCCTTTTAAACTTTTTTACATTATTTCTCCTAAATTTGCCCTCGTTTTAATTTTAGAAAATACTCTTAATTATTAAAATGTGTGAAAAATAATTTTTTATACTAAACAAGAATCATGGAATTTGGTAAAGAAAATATTCAGTAAATAAGGATAAATTTATCGATAGACGTGCTTAATTACACTAAAAAAAACTGAAATGAAGTTGCAAAACTAAAAGGGCACTTACCTCTTAAAAATGGATCCGAGCTCACTATCCTTTATCTTTTTGTACGTCGCTCAAAGTTAAAATTCAAAGGACACTTAATTCTTGTATTTTGTATGGGTTGAGTACCTCTTGTACTCGGTTAATAAAATTCATCTTTATCTTTTTTTAAAAAAAAGGAGGGAATATTAATTAATGGATTAAATATAATAAACACGACGAATTAATGCCATAAATTATAATTAATGACATGCATTAATTATAATTAGCAATATGGAATAGAAAATCAGTATCGAGATTAGCATATCGATTATGATGAAAAAATTGAGTTTTTTGTATTAATTTTTATTTTATACTTCATGTATTATTTTATCGTAGAGTAATCAAAACAAGTTGTTTGTGACTAGAGTCATAATATTGAGATAATGGCAAGGTCTCATACGCACTTGGTACATAGACTCTAGATCCGTGCACTCACTTTGATCCTATCAATTTTTTTTTATTGTGAATCCTCATTTTCACTAATGACAATGTCTTATTTTTTTAATGGGTCACACCTATACCCGAGTGTACAGTGCACTTGGTGCACAGGAGACCCACTCGGAGATAATATTATTTTTAGTCCGGTAAGTTTGGACGATTCCATTTTTAGTCCTGTTACTTTTAATTTTTTCAATTTTAATTTTGAATGTATCAATTTCAATCCTTTTTGATCGAAAATATTAAAATCTCGTTGGAATAAGCATATGCACTTCACTTGACACTTCAAAATTGAGCCTTTTTTTTTACATGATAGTCAACTTGTGTAGGTCAACGAAAAAAAAATTAAATTTTGAAGTGTCATGTGAAATCCACATGCTTATTCCGGCGAGATTTCAGCGAAATTTTAAAATTTTCGATAAAAAATGACTAAAATTGATACAATCAAGACTAAAATTGAAAATGTAAAAAATTACAGGACTAAAAATGAAATCGTCCAAACATACAATACTAAAAATGATATTATCTCTCATAATCTCTCATAATATGCCAACACAGCAAATAAATACAAGCGAAATGAACGAGTTAAATAAAAAGCAAATAAATATACAAGCGAAATGGCCGAGTTGAATAATAAAAAATTAAATGCACCAGCCGGGAATCGAACCCGGGTCTGTACCGTGGCAGGGTACTATTCTACCACTAGACCACTGGTGCTAATTATTCAAATCTTTTAACCATATTCTATATATACACATTCAAAAAGTGATGAAGAATAAAGTTGTAAAATTTCAAGTCCAACTCAAAAATACTTCTCAGAAAGTATGAAAATGTTGTTTATGAATATGATACAGTGAGCTTAAATTTTAATTTTATTAATTAAACCAGTCCTATTTCTTCGCCATTTATGCATTAGTTGTAATTTTGCAAACGTGTAGAAATGATGCATGAAAGTATGATATGTGTTCAATGTTCATAGGCAAAGTGTTATGTGTACCATGTTCATATAATATTCTTTGTTATGCCGTTTAACATTACTATAATATAAAATTTCACAAAACATATTAATACTAAATATTAAGACAAAACTTTAATTATGTAAATCAGCATTTTAACCATTTTAATCATTTTAATGAGAATAACTCATATATTTTAACATATGATATTTGAAAAGGAAAAATGAAATCCCTACTCGATTCTTTACTACAAAATTTTCACAAACTACATAGGTTAATTCAATTCAAGAGCCCATATCTCATTTTCAAAAGCATAAATTGCTCTTATCATTCAATCACAAATTATGAACAACATACAGGTCAAAACATGCAGAATATTTGATATTCCTTAAAATCCATGAGAAACAAGAAAGATGCAAAATGGCAAGTGTCAAACAAGTTGATATTGATTGAAAACTTTTTGCTCAAAGAAGCTTGGAATAATTTATTTATTTTAATTTGTAAAGAGAGCTTTAATAACTACATGTCACAACTTGGGAAATTTAGACCTAAAACCTGAAAGCACAATTATTTTTAAGTCAAACCTTAAAAAAAGGAGAGATTAATCTTAGAGATGCTATCTCATCGCCCGTGGACCCAATATAATAAGTGTTCATCATATATTTCACATATATATACAGCTTAGCCCCGCGAACCTCGCGGGTTGAAAGAAAAAATATATATGTAAACTAAAAAATAAAACTTGAATACTTTTTATAATTTAATATTTTTTATAGTTAAAATTTTTTATAATTCACAAAATATTAAAAATAAAAATATAATTCAAATATAAATGAATTGAAATTAAGTTTTTTATACTTGATGACTATATAAAAAAATAAATGTGTGTACAAATATGCATTTTAAAAAAAAAAAGTACTTCAAATTATAAATTTCAAAGGATTTTTTTGTAAACAACATTTGTTGTATACTTGTATGGCCTCTCATCCAAATCGAAACACATATAATTGTTAGTGTAGGAAAATCGACTTGGGAAGATATAAACCTACATTTGACAGAGATTGGCTTGACTTTTATTTATCGCCATCGCAACACATAATAGAATTAAAAATTGTCTCTTTTAAAATTTAAAAACATTGTTTGTTCCGATTTATTCAATGTCATTCTTGTGATGAACATCTTATTCCTAATATTTCTTCATGAAATTATTTTCGCTTTAAGAATATGATTTTCAGGTCTTGCGGCTACAAACATCGTGCTGTTGCAGAAAGTTAGAAACCTGAATTTTTATCAATATTTTAAAGAAGCATTATCGACACTCCTTCCTTCAAAATCATATTTTATATATGTAAAATATCAAAAAAAAAAGTGTACTATCTAAATTACATTTAAATTGAAATTTTGCAGAGTAGTTATATTGTATGAAATAATATAAAATTCATTTTATCTTTTTTATTATATTTATTAAGTATTTCCTTCACAAATATGATAAGGAATATATTCTTAATTCTATCTCAATAAATAGGAAAAATTATGGTAGTTGACTTAATTAACAAATAAGATAGAAATTTTATAGAGGTAATGCATCTTCAATCATGCAATTGATAATGCTTAATTGATTTAGTTATTTATGTTGTTGACCAAATTTTAGGTTGTTTTGACAATTATCTAATTACATAGATATATAATTTCTGAATTTATTCAAATGGTACCAAATTAATATTCAAAATTAATCAAAGTTCATCACTCCACACATGTCGTGCGTATTGACCTCAAGTCAAAGGAGTATCGTATCGCTCCCACTAACCGAGACACGCGTAGACACATATAGTGAAACTACATCAAACGATTTCTCGGATGGGTATATCAATACCCTCTAAGGTATTTGTGCATTTCTATAAGATTTAGCAAAGTATTTCCTAAATTGGAAAATATTATTAAGAGCAACGTTATAACCCGTAAAATGTAGAAGAATATTATATCTTAAATGTTAAATCTTAAATAGGAACAGGTCAATTTAGATTTCTAATTGATTTGTTCTACAATTAGATGAATTTTTTTTTTTGAAACCATAATTAGATGAAATCTAAATTTTCTATATGATTTCATCTAAAAGTCCGTCAGATGAATTTATTATAGTCCATTAGATATCGAGGTGTATAGACAATAAAATATATTTACTTATTATTTGCATAAATCATGTAATTCAGTTTTAATTGAAATATTGAGAACACCTTTGTTAATCAATCAGAGTAATAATAGAGATGAAACTTAATTTTCTTCAATCAGAGTAATTATATGAAATATTTAGTTAATAAGTTTACTTAAAATTAGGATGTAGATAAAAAAAAATAAAAAAAAATCTAGAGCTGTTATTGATTTACCACATTTTATTTTATAAGAGAGATTATTTTATTAATAATTGAAAGATATATATCATAATAGAATTAACTGTAATATTTTTGAGATAGTGCATATATACATCATTAGAGTGTGCGATTAATTACTGAAATATTGAGAATTTATGTTTTTCGAATTGTAATTTAAATTAACTGTCAATATTTGAATAATCAGCTTTACCAAATATTATACTCCCTCCGCCCCGTAAATACTTGCCACTTTCCTTTTCGGGACGTTCCACAATAACTTGTACACTTTAAAAATAAAAAATCCCATGAACTTCATGCTTACAATATTTATAATTTTACATAAAATGTCATTATTTTTGTACCACAATACACACAATTCAAACTATTTATTTTATACATAAAAAATTACAAAATTACCCCTAAAAGACTCACTCATTACTCCAGCTTTATAATTTTGTGTGTCAAACCGGTGCAAGAATTTATAGGATGTAAGGAGTATAAGATAGTAACTTCATTATAATAAACGAAAATTTTATATATTACTTTAAAATTAAAATTAAATTATATTTTATACTAAAATAAAATAAATGATAAATAACCTAAGTAATTATATATATATGTATTGTTAATTAAGTCAACTAAAATAATTATCATAATTTTTGCTATTTATTGAGACAAAATTAAAAATAAATCTTAGCATATATATATTTGTGAAGCAAATACTCTCAAAAATTTTAAAATAATGGATATCGATGCAAAATAAAAATGTTGATTGGAGCTGAATCTAACATAATCCAATAAGCATATATGACAATAATATTTCCATTAAAATAATGAATCAATTTAAATTATGTGATGGTCATACTCAGTTTTGTGTATTCATTAATAAACGTATTTGGTTGACTTATAAATTGCAATGAAATATATATTTATTAGTCGAGTAATGAAGTAGATTAAAATTAAAACTTTAATTTAACAAAAATATATTTATCTATTTTTTATTGATTGCATAAATAATGCCATTAATCGTATAAAGTATATTAATATATTTAACCAATTGATTTTGTATGACTTTGCATAATATATGTCAATAGTTAGTTATAAGTACATGATTAATGCTATTTTTAAAAAGTAATGCTCTAAAATCAATACATGACACTATATCTTAAATTATGTATCGCTCAACTAATTAGTATTTAACATGCTAATTGATATATAATTGATACAAAAAAAAATGAAGTCTTGTTCTGCCCTTGAATCGTTCAACATAATTTTTCATCCAACCATATGAACATTAATATTAGATAAATTCAAAGATATTATTTTTAAATTATGATCAATACATAGACACTTCAAAATATTGTCAGTTTGCATGACATTATATACTATTATAATAAATTTAAAAAAAATCAAAGTAAATGAAGAAAATGTAATCATTCTTCATATCAACCAATTCTTCATATATATATTGACTTGGATAATTAAAAGTTAAACATTAAATTTATAGCATTTATATGACCTAAATTAAATTAGGTTGCATTAATTGATAATTTGGTATACTTTGAAATTAAATGCATATCTTGTATAACAAATTCGTTCAAAATAACATATTAATGTTTGTATATTGATTTTTTTAACATATTTGACATGACATTTTTAATATATTGCAACTTAAACTTTGACTTGATATTTATGATAAAAAAATATGAAAATAATAATTAAACATTATATGTAATTAACTCAAAAATATTGATA
The DNA here is from genome assembly GCA_037126765.1 of Stenogyne calaminthoides. Taxonomy (NCBI): domain Eukaryota; kingdom Viridiplantae; phylum Streptophyta; class Magnoliopsida; order Lamiales; family Lamiaceae; genus Stenogyne; species Stenogyne calaminthoides. The sequence goes on along the minus strand of JBBCBC010000022.1, from coordinate 3,248,869 downwards.
TAAATACACATTAAACAATTAATACTTATAATAGTACGCATTATACCCAACATATACTAATTAATAATCAAAATATTTAAGAAATATTAATTAACCGTGCATGGAATTAAAAATCCAATACATAAATATAAACTGACAAATATTTTTATACATACATATCATACATAATTTTGTGTTTTCATTTTATATTTTCATAAATAATTTATGTAATATAGAAAAATGTCAATTCAGGGCCTGCAAGCTGGTAAATTTATCAATTTAAGCCCTGAAAGACTTTTTCCTATAGATTCAAGGCCTGAAAGATAGAAAACTATCAATACAGGTCTTGAAAGATAGAAACTATCAATTTGAGGCTCAAACATTTTAAGGCCATGTTTGACACATATATTTCATGTCTTTATTTTTTTATTTTTAGGGTTTAGGGTCCAGGGTTTAGGGTTTACGGTTCAGGGTTTAGGATTTAGTGTCAAACATGACCTTAAAATGTGTAAGCCTCGAATTAATAGTTTCTATCTTTCAAGCTATGTAATGATAATTTTTTATCTTCCAGGCCTTGAATCGATAAGCAAAATCTTTCAGCCCTTATAGATTTACTATCTTTCACACACACACACATATATATACACACACACACACACACACATATATATATATATATATATATATATATATATATATATATTAATTTCAACATTCTCATTTACAAAATAATTGTAGACGTTCTTAATAATTTTTTTTATCATACCATAAAAACACAATTTAAATGTTATCACATCAGTTTTCATATAATTATGGAAAATCATATTCAAATTGGAATTCGAAAGAAAACTTTAATCCATAAATTATTCATCCATAAAATTATTCAAAATTTTAATATTCACACTAAACACACACAAAAAAAAACTCACCAAAATTAAAATATTGAAAGCACACCAAAACATTAATATAAAATTAATTTTACATTAAACTATTGCAATATACGTACATATATATATAATAAAATTGATTGAACTTCACATAATTGAACTAATTAACACATTTGAGTAAAATATGCAATGTAATATAATTGAACCAATATTTGGTACACCAATGTTATCATATTATGATTAATTGAACAAATATATTTAAAAAAATTATTAACAATTAGTTCAATTTAAACTTCATAAAAATAGGAAATGTAGAATATTTAGAGAATGATTGTAATATTAATTATTTAATTAATTAGTCAACTCAGTCCCATTAATTTGATTTGTTCAAGATTGTCATATTAAATACTTAATTAATAAGTTAACTCAATCCCATTAATTTTGGGTCAACTTGAAATTTTTGGTAAATATTTATATAAATATAATGCCACTAATTACACATTATAAGATAAATATATAATTTTTTTTCTCGTTTACTACTAATTTTCTTCGTAAGCACAATAAATTAGATACCTGCAACAAAAAAAAAGATTTTTGAACCATATAATATAAACTAATAAAAAATATGAAAAGAAACGATGGTTTGCATCCTCATCATATTGCTGCAAAAATAAAAAAAAACAATGGTCTGCATCGATTTGTGTAGGAAAAAAAAATTAGAAAAATCATTACCTACAAATAAACCAAAGCTTCCTCATCCTGTTACTGTAAAAAAAACAGTGGTCTGCATCGATTTATATAGAATTTTTTTTTTTGAAAAATTATTACCTACAAATAAATGAGAGGAATTAAAAAAATCATTACCTACAAATAAATAAGAAAAATCATTACCTATAAATTATGGAGATTGGAAATTTGGGCGAGAGTCAATGAGAGGAAGAGTAGATGATTAGGGTTTCAAATGACAATGAATGAAAAATTAATGTGAGATGTGACAATTTATAGAAAATGTAAGAAAAAATCTATAACTGAGATTAACTTAAATTCAAAATTAATGAGATTAGAGAGATTAAAAATAGAGGCCTAAGGCTTTGTCACATCACCTGCCACATCATTTTATTACTTGACACATCATCTTAGGGAGATTTTGCATTATAGAGATTATAGATATACCATATATATATATATATATATATATATATGACTAACTTTGATTTGCGATTAATGCATAATTATTAGTAAAATAATTAATAGAGATAATATTAGATAGTTATATTTAAATTTGAATTGTATAGTTATCTTTGGTAAATATCTTGTGATGTAATTATTCCTGATTTCCTCTCTTTGTATTACAGAGATATTGTTGTACCAACTCTATTAATATTGATTGCGTTCAATCACCTCATTAACAGTGATATTCTATTCACTATTACAATAATTAATATTTTAAGTAAAAAAAATATCTTGTAAGAATATTTAAGAGGTGCGTGGTATAATGTTCTGAAATTATTATTTTTTACTTCCAAAGTATTAATCGATTTTGAGATGGGAGAATTTTCGATATGAATAATTGGCAGGTATAAATGCAAGGTAGTTCATCACAATGTAGGGTGGTTAGGCTTCAGTCTGCTTCAAGTAATTATGCAAATTGCCTAGTCCTAAAGTCAACTAAGTAAGAATATATATGATCTTCTCTTTTATTAATGCATCTAACTTTAATTTTAGACAAATACTCGTCTCATGAGATGGTCTTATACATGAAACGGGATACAAACGGGCTCAAATCCACACTCATCCTTTTCAAATTAAAATGTTAATGCACCATGTTTAAATTATGTTAAAATCATCAATTAAATCGTTGTTATACCATCTGAAATTTTAAATAGACAAATTATTGTCCTGAAACCTTTTCATAGGAAGAAACAAGATTCATATAATACTTAATATTCATTTACTGATACCATTACTCTTAATTATAAATTAATACCATAACATTTATAAACGCATGGAATGCTATATATAATATTAGTTTATAAGTGTAATAATATCAGTTGATTAGTATTACAATATTAGTTATAAGTGTAATTGTATCAATTTCATATTGTGGATATAAAATTGTACACATGTATATCAATTAGTGTTATATATATATATATATATATATATATATATATATATATATATATATATATGTATGTATTTTTTTTTCTTTTTTGGTACGAATAAAATATGCAATGCAAATTGGCGATGATGGTTGGAATGGAAATATATGCCCTAAATGCGATAAGCATGAAACTGAGTTTTCTAGAAATATTATAACGACCCCACAAGTTGAATTTGAAGGAAATTCAAATGTATAAAGTCAACTTATATAGCTGGCTTTTTTCAGACATTTCCCATTCAGAATATGATCTCTTTATCTTAAATTTGTAACATTCTAAATAACCCTCTCTCTCTATATATATAGTGTGTTATTAGTGAGAAATTGTAAGCAAAAAAACAAGAGGAATAAGGAAGATAGGTGTTGTATGAAGATGTAGAGTCTTGTTTGGTAGCCAAGGATGACTTGCCTAAATCCAATTTATGGCTTCTTTCAAAATTGTGCAATATGAAAGAGCCCTAGTAATGTTTCTAGGCAGCATCCTTTGACTATCCAAACAGGTTCTTGTCTTACATGCTAAACATTTTCTTCCATGCATTCAACGGTTTTATTTATTAAAATTGTGTGATACAAAAGTTTTCATACTCCTTCTTTTCTTCCTTTTTTAATCCTTTTGTTGCAATTTTCTAAGTACATTAGTAAAGATACTCTGTATTGGGTAGTGTCTGAAAATTTTGATCTCGTGTTGTGCAGTAAACTCACACGGATTTATAGTGTATTTAAATTTAATACAGTACAAGACTGTGTTATTCAGCTAAAAAACACACTATAGACACGCGCACGTCTATTGCATCGCACAGTGTTGTACAACACATGATCCAAATTCAGCGTCTGAAACCCTGTGGCATGTATTACTTTTTGGAGAATAAAAATGTTGTATATCAATTATATCCTTATATTCTATTTTACAATAATATGTGCAGTATTAGTGATTGTGTAGGCGAATTAAAAGAATAAAAATGGCACATCACACATATATATTTATTATTATATAATGTATTTCTTAATTCGTGCATAACATCCTAAAGCAACAAATAAAATGGGACGAAGAGGGCACTCATCAAATAATAGTGTAATTTCCAATACTATCTAATAGCAATGGAATGTAAAAAAAATTAAAGATTGAGAGTAGTATTGGATGATTAAGCACTAAAATCTCTCAAATTCCTAAGACATTAATTACCTTTAGACAAAAAGATTTAGCTAAAAAATTGTACCCAAAAAGAATAATTGAGATTATAATATTAAGAATGAAATACTTAATTAAGAAAACGACTTAAATTCTGTTTGCCTCTGTTGGGCCCATGAAAGCCCACTCCATTAGTCTTGGGCTGGCCTACTTAAAATAATACCTCCACATTATAATATTAGTATAAATTCAGTTCTCACGCACATTCAGTCCGTACAAGTCCTCCTCCGACTGACAGTAAAGTCTCTAGAACGGACGAAAAATGAAAAAGCTTCAATTCAATTCCGTCGAAATCAATGGCGAATTCTTCCCATTCGACGCTCATTGCTCTTGTTTCCGTTATTTTATTTTGCTCGTCGGTGTTTGCAGAATCGGGGAATTCGCCATTTCTCGTGGCTCATAAGAGGGTTTCTCACAGAAAGCTGAATTCGGATCTGGAACGGGTTTCCGTTTCCATCGACATTTACAACGCTGGATCCGAGTAATTTATCTGTCCTTCTTTGTTCTGTTTCCTTTGATTGTTGATATCTTGTTTGTTTGATGATTTTTGTTTAGAATGGATGTTGATGTTGATAATCCTCTGTAAGGTTACCTTAAAGATGCGATTGCGGTGGTTTATTGCATTGATGCCTTTTTTTTATGAGGAGATTAGTGATGCCTTTTTCGTTGATTTTTTTTTTCCATTTTTTGATTAGATATATGGATTGACTTTGTTGTTTTAATTAATAAAATATTTATGTGAGATTTGAATAAATTCCCCGGAATTAGGCCATATGGTCGTTGCACTATTTTGCCCAAATCTGTAGTTGTTGTGATAAATTGAAAGCAATTGACATAATTGTATATTGTAAAAACTTATGGTACTTGATGGTTATTATAATCCACAACACAAGTCAAATCTTTGACAAAGCAATAGAGTTAAAAATTTGATTTCTTCTACTTACAATACAGTCCTGTTTATTCAATTACTTTATTGATATGGATTCATTTTTTAAACATTTCCAGCAGAATTTGATAAACATTGAGTGCATTCTAAACTAAAAAGATCCATAGCTTGCTTGAGATATATGCTTATTGTTTCCACTTTGTTCATGATTCGTTGGTGGGACGATACCGTTGTATATTCAGTGTTCGTTGCCTGCAGTTTTGAGTACTACAGTGTTCTTTCTCGGCACTTTTGTGTTTTATAGTCATGTATCATGTATATCAGGGCATTTTAAGAGTATTTCAGGGTAAATACATTGGTTAAGACTACAAGTAATTCATTTTTTTTATCACTTGATTGAAAAATTTGACTGTGGAAAGTTTTTTATCATAAAATGCAGAACTGCGTATGATGTTACACTCAATGATGATAACTGGGCGCAAGAGGTGTTCGATTCTATTATTGGCAATACATCTAACACCTGGGAAAGACTTCCTGCGTAAGCTTCTAAAGTTTAGAAAAGTACATATTTTCAGAGATTGTTCATTTCTATGATACTGATATGTGTGTTATTTCCAATTGATCTCAGTGGTTCCCTTGTGTCCCATTCATTCGAGTTGGAATCTAAGGTGAAAACTGTTTACTACAGTGTGCCTGCTTTGATCACATACCGAATTCCCACAAATTTGAAGCTACAGGTTTGTTCTCCTCAATAGCTGAATATTATCCAAAAAACAGGTTCACACAATAATATCTAAGTTCTGATTATTGTTTTCAGGAAGCTTATTCAACCCCTGTTCTACCCCTGAGCATTTTGTCGGACTCAACCTCCGAGAAAAAATTGGAAACTGTAATTTTCTTGAACATTTTTATTACTATGAAGCTTCTGATGTTTTATGATCCTTTAATTGGCTTCATACTGATTAAATGTTTTTCTTCCTCTCCTATTTCCATGGATGCAATCGTACAAAAAACTCAGGCAAAGGTAACAACTTCCTTTCTTCATTACATTCATAAATGTGACCTGCGCTATATCAGTTAGATCATTGTATTGGATTAATTCATACACAAGAAAATTCACATTTGAAAGAAAGATCTTGGTCGTAGGCTCATAGCCAAGTACATTATCAGATTCTGTTTCGAATTTGATCTCCTTCTTGATCTTAACACGTCGACATTAGTCTGATTAAATCTTATCTTCTCCCATTGTCATAAACTTGTGAAGAATCGGCGGGTTTGTTCTTCTGCATTTTCTTCTTATATTACTGAATCTCTCTCTCTCTTTCTCCCTCTACAGAGGTTGCTGGGGAAGTATGGCTCACATTTTTCAGTGGCTCTCATCGTCGTCCTGTTCGCAAACATTCTCGTTACTCCATCAAAAGCTGGGAAGAAAAAGCATTGAATTGCCCCATATACCTTTTTGATTGTTATAGGCAGGATGGATCCTAAAATAGGCTCTCATTTTAGATTTACATACACCATCAAGAGGAATAGGACTAATTACAGTAATGAATTTATTTTACTTCATCCTAATATAATAATCTAATGGGGTTGAGATTTTCTTTCCCTGGCTTGATCTATACACATATAAAACACACAGGTAGGGAGAATGATTGATCTAGTTTTTCTGTGAGATGGTGAATATCACTTCCCAACAAATAGGTATTCAGATTTTTTTTTTTTTTTGAACTTTTTCATCTACAACTTTAAAGTTGAATAAAATTTTATTTTAAATCTATTTTTAATACACTATATATCAAATAAATTGTCTTTTTTTACGATTTTTTATTTAACATTCATATTGTATATATAAAAAATTCAAAGTATTAATTGTATTATTCTTAAATTATTTATTTTTATTGATTTTAGTTATATGAGTTGTTTTTTTTTTTTTATGGAGTAATTTTTACTGAATTTTAGTATTATTTTATTTTATAAATCTTAATACTTGTGGCGAATTTAGTATATAAGTAATTAGATAATTTTGAGACGTTCATATTATATACTATTTCACAAAATTAACATATTGCTAAAAGAAATTAATAAAAATTGATTTTTGGGTAGACTAACAAATTTTTATTTTTTTTCTTTTACAATCTATAAATTTGGTTCATAGAATAACTTTTGAAGAAAAGTTCACGCGTAAAGCTATTCCATTTATATTGTGTATCTCACATGAATATGTATTAACATATGAGCACAACAAATTCTATCCCATTTACATTGTGTATCTCATATGAGAGTTACTAGTATTAACATTGAGCACAAATTCTCTAATAAAATTTATTTATAATAATATAAAATTAATATTATTATATTTATAAATTAATATCACTATTATTATAAATTAATACTCATAACATTTAATGTTATGATATTAATTTATAAATATAATCTCATCTGTTGATAAATATTATAATATTAACTTACAAATGATATAATTTTTATATTATAAATAAGTTTAATGAAGGAAAGATTGGATTGCCTGATATCACAATCTATTTTATTTGATTACATTGTGAATTATACTAGGCGCGTCCCCATCAAAAAAATCTTCACCCTCACATTGAAAAAGAAAATCTGGAAACTGTTTCTAGAGGTCCAAGATTTTTCCAAATAACTATTTCCTACTTTGTTTATAAAGCCAAACCCTGCTTTTATGCAACATTCACTATCATGTGCATTGTAAAATAAAAAATACAAAAAATTATCTGTTGTGAAAACGAATTTGAATTTTTTTTTTCTGACATACACTTTAGTAATATAAGTCTACTACTTACACTTCTTTTCTTTATAATATAATCTTTATAATATAATTTTTTAAAGAATACACATTTATAATAAAAAATTATCTTTTACAAAGAAAAAGTCACACTTTTTTAGTAATATAATCTATACTTTAAAACTTTCAATTATACTTTTTTCAATTTACGATGAACTTTATTTTTTTAGTATCATATCACCGTCATACATAAAAACTATCTTTGTCGTGTAAAAAATTTATTTAAAAAATATTTTATATTTTTAATAATAATATTTTTTATACATAATGATAATAATTTTTACGTATAATAATTAATTAGTAGTTATAAGATTTTTGTATAAACCTAGTTTACGCTTAGTATTACTAAAAAATTAAAAAAAAATACAACTAGGCAGGTGAAGAAAAAGTGATAAGCATAAAGTATATTATCTGGTGCAACCTGGCGCATAGGATCCTCACCTCTGGTTGACAAGTCCAACATTTCTCTCTTCAAAATAACAATAAAATTCAAAGTTGGCCAGAACTATTTTTCCTGAAATAAAAAAATATATAAGTCTAATAAAAGGTCAGAGACAGAAGATCAAAAAAAAGAAAAAAAATAAAAAACGGGAAAAAAGGAAAAAGATTTAAAATGGGTAAAAAGGAGCGTACTGTCAAAACGAATTTTCTCCCTCCATTTATTGGTTCCTCCTCCTCCTCTCTCTCTCTCTCCTACATACTTTCTCTCTCTACCTGGATCTCAGCCAGGGAGGCTCCGATCCTATCCTTCCTTTTCCCGCCTCCGGATCAGATCGCCGCCGATTCCAAGATGATTACAATCCCTTACCTCACCGCCTTGACCACCTTCTTCAGCTACGGCCTCCTCTTCGCATTTGGTCAATTCCGCGATTTCTTTCGCAAGATTTTCGATTGGTGGTCCAAGAGCAACCTTCAGGTATCTCATACGCGCTTTTCTCCTGATTCGATGCATACTTTTCAGTTTTTTGTGTTTTGGATTTGGTTTTGATCTGAGCTGTTTTTTTACTATGGAAGGGCTATGCGCCGATCTGTTTGGGGCTGGAGGACTTCTATATTCGGAGATTGTATCTACGAATTCAGGTTATCTTTTTTTTGTATTTGTTGATTTTGATAATAGCCGGTGTTGTTTTTATTGGTGGATTTGTAGTTTTACGTGAATAAGGCATACGGTGTGATTCTTGTTATTTCTCGTAGAACACCCTTGCTCTTAGAGCCTTAGTCGTGCCTGATGTTCATTTCCAGATTTTTATAATTGATTTTTCATTTAGAATTTCACATATATGTTTATGTTAATGTAAAATGCCTTAGTTTGAAGTAGATTTCATTTTTCCTGCAATGGAAATGAAGAAAAAGAAAGTTGAAAAAAAGGTGTCCATTTCCAATATTTTATTTGCAAATTTTATATCATGTGGAGAAAAAGAAAAGGAGAGGAGAGGGCATGTTAAATTGGTGATTAGATTAAGATGACAATTGAGCTTCATTAATTGAAGTTGGCAAGTACAACAATGCAGAATTCTTTTACCGTGTCAATTCATCAAAAGTAAGTTTATGTTATTCTAGTAATTAATGTCGATCGATTTGCAGGATTGCTTTAATAGACCAATATCAAGCTCTCCTGATGCTTGGTTTGATGTGGTAGAGCGTGTCTCCAATGACAACAACAAAACATTAAAGTAAATGTCTAGTTTCTTGTATGACATTGTGTTGTTGTGCATTTTCCTTTTCTCTGAACGAAAACCTTGTCCATATTTAAGTTTAGACACTATTATGAATTTGATCACTATAGTGTCAGTTTTTTACAAACCACAACATGTAGTAAAATCAAATATATGTCACAAACACGATTTCTCTGCTAAAAAGCTACTTTACTGTTGGGTACTGTCCTGAGCTGATGCTACTTAATGTAGGCGAACAACAAAAGTAAATAGGTGTCTCAACTTGGGATCATATAACTATTTAGGATTTGCAGCAGCTGATGAATACTGCACACCTCGTGCAATTGAGTCATTGAAGAAATTTTCACCGAGCACCTGTAGTACTCGGGTTGATGGAGGTAAATTTATTTTCTAACTATATCTGAATTCAAGGAAAGCATATTTGCCTCTGAAATTTATATAGATGAGCGGAAATGTGTGATCAGGCACAACCACGTTGCACGCTGAATTGGAGGAGTGTGTCGCAAATTTTTTGGGGAAAGAAGCTGCCATAGTTTTCGGCATGGGTTATGTAACAAATTCTGCCATTCTTCCTGTATTAATGCAGAAGGTAGGTTTTGTTGGACCTGTATTTTCTGATTGTTTATAACTGTACACAGCCCTCAATTTATTCAAATGTGTGCAGGGAAGTTTGATTATCAGTGACTCTCTTAACCATAACTCCATCGTCAATGGCGCTAGAGGATCTGGAGCAACTATACGGGTTTTCCAGCATAACAGTAAGTTTAAGCCCCCTTACCCCTCCCCTGCTGAAATTAAATATATCGAGAAATTGTTGAATAATTAATCTGTTGTTTATAATTGTCCACTATCCTTTGTTTAGTACCATCCCATCTGGAGAAAGTTCTGAGGGAACAAATTGCTGACGGACAGCCTAGAACACACAGACCTTGGAAAAAGATAGTTGTTGTGGTGGAAGGAATCTACAGCATGGAGGGGGAACTCTGCAAGCTCCCTGAAATTGTTTCCATATGCAAGAAATATAAGGTAGATAAAAGAGCAGTTTAACATGCTCATCCTCTTGTCCCTTAAGCGATCCTTGATTTTCATGCAAAACCTTAAATAATTTGCATTGAACCAATCCAGATATTGTTGGGGTTTTGAGCATTCATAAGTCCTCTTTCTCAAAAATCAATTAGTATTGGATTATGATTGCCTACTTCATGGGAAGAAATTTGAGACATCAGCTTTTGAGGCGGCCTGTCAAATGCCAATTCATTTATTTTTGTGTATTTGCTATTTCCTTTCTGCAAATTTTTGTTGACCTTTTTATATTTGTCTTCTGTTTATATCGTTTCTCTTAATAACAGGCATACGTCTATTTGGATGAGGCTCACAGCATTGGAGCTGTTGGAAAAAGTGGAAGGGGTGTCTGTGAGCTGTTAGGTGTTGATACTGCAGATGTGGACATTATGATGGGAACTTTCACAAAATCATTTGGATCATGTGGTGGCTATATTGCAGGATCTAAGGTTCTTTCATCCACACCTTTCTAATTTGACTCTAAATATCGCATCCATTGTAATATATGTACTTCATAGACCCGAACTATACAACCTTTTCCTGTACATCTGATTGTGCTGTGAGAGAATACATGGGAATATGAGATGCTTGCTTATGGAAAGTTTTTGCATTTTATTTTTATGAATTATCTTGAGATATCATGTGCTTCTATACTCTTTTTCTCGTGTGTGGATATTCAAAAGTAGGAAAGATCACATGGAAGAAGGGATATACGGGCATCCCACACACACACACACAAAAAAAAAAAAATAATAATAAAAAAAGAAGACTCCTATACTCTCTCTGATATCTTTTTTTGCACCTTAATTAAATAGAGCTTATGACAGACCAAGTACTTCCTAACATGTTATGCATGATATCATTGCAAACACTGTTATATGATCAATTCTATGGCCCATTATAACACATTTTTGCCCATTTTGCAGCAACTTATCCAATACTTGAAGTACAGTTGCCCTGCTCACCTTTATGCCACCTCAATATCGCCACCTGCTGCACAGCAAATTATTTCTTCCATTAGAGTTGTTCTTGGAGAAGATGGTTCCAGCAGAGGTGAAATTCGATCTCCTCTTTAGTTTCTTAGAACACCAATCATGTTGTCATTATTGCCTATCATGCGCACTTGTGTCTTACTCACACATATGCGTTTTGTCATCACAGGAGCCCAGAAACTAGCCAAAATTCGTGAGAACAGCAACTTCTTTAGATCTGAATTGCACAAAATGGGTTTTGAGGTTCTGGGCGATAATGATTCACCTGTGATGCCCATAATGCTCTATAATCCAGCAAAAATTCCTGCCTTTTCACGAGAGTGCCTCAAACGGAATGTAAGTATTTTAATTTATTGACCTGTCTCTCAGATCTTTCTATTGCTATCTTTTTTTATAAGTTTTCTATGGCTATCTTTTCTTTCCTTTCGGCTAAACGTTCACATTTTTCCATTCCACTTTTACTGAATACATCACAATTTTCCAAAAACTCACTTTTTAGCTCTCCCTAAATTCTGACATTCCCTAAAAATGTTTGATTTGGGATTTGAAAACTGGATTTGGGATTTCTATATCTGAATCTGGTTCTACTTTGGGATTTTAGATCCAGTCTTTAAAGACCTAATACATTCATCCTACAAATACCTTCAAACCCTATAAATACCATTTTTTGTACAACATGCTATTTCCAATGAGACATTAATGCAAATATGGATTTTTTATTCTCTCTTATTTTATTTATCACTTTTCACACATTTTATACTCACATTTACAACTTTTTATTAAACACACTAATAATTACACAATCAATCAATCATTACAATTACAATAAACAACACACACCCTTACACATCAATATGACATAAAGTAAACCATACCCTATTTAAATCCCAAAACAAACACTCATCATTAGGTCCATTACTATTTATATCAAGATTTTGAAATCCAAATTTCAAAATCCTCCAAATCCCAAATCAAACATACCCTAAGTTTTGCTTCTGATAATTATTGTTGGAAACTTCTTCATTAGTTTGTCTCACTCATGGTTCCATCATGTAGCTTGCGGTTGTGACTGTTGCTTTCCCTGCCACCCCTTTGCTGTTGGCACGTGCTCGTATTTGTCTCTCCGCTTCTCATTCAAGGGAAGACCTTCTTAAAGCTTTGGAGGTCAGACTCTTATCTCAAATTACTCTATTTTGTTGTTTACTAAATTGCCCTTATTGATGCCAATACCTTTTATTTTGTCAACAAGTTGTATGAGTCTATGACATGATGTTATGGATTAATGTTTTGGAATCCAAATCGATGACTAGTAAAAGTCGGCAAATCCAAATTTTTCGTCATGCGTGATTGGTTGTTTCCCTTCTTTGGCATAATATACATAACTATGGTGGTTGGCTATATTTTCATAATATAATAGAAAATTACAAGATTTTTATTTTCTAATTAAAGTTGTTTGTTGTACGGTTGTTGGTTATGTTTTCATGATATAATCAAAAATTAAAATAGGCAACTTTGCACTGTGCAATTCATGTGCACTTTGGAATGGTATTAGTTGTTCTACTAAAAGCTATTAGTCAGTCGGTATTAGTTTTTTTCCACTGAACAATATTAATTGTTTTCGTTGAACCATATTAGTAGTTCACCAAGTGTTACTCTTAAGATTTATTCGCTAATTTATCCTACACGCTCCGTTTCTGTATCAGGTTATTAGCGAAGTAGGCGACATGGTAGGTATAAAATACTTCCCGGCGGAGCCGAAGAAACCGCAGTTGGAGGGAAGCAGGTCTAAAGTGGAGTGATTAAAATAAGTTGTGCTAGTGGAGATTATGGTAGGTTTAGAATTATTTCCATGAGTTCTATATAGTTTGATGTTCCTAGTCCCTGTGGATTTACAATGATATGCTAAATTTTGTTACTTTCTGTACATAGAGTTGTAATACCCCTACAGGTGAGAAGTTTCTAAGTTGTATTCTTTATTTCTTCTGAGAAACTAGGAAATCCCTGTTTCTAACTGCTTTATTAGCCATCTCCAGTTCCACAAAATGTATAGTCTTTAATATCTTAATTTATTGTCTTGGATTTTTCTCATGTCCGAAATCAATCTATGCATTTTATGGATGACCTCTCTGCAAATGGTCTCCTTTTTCTTTTCTTTTTTTAAATGTACATGATTATTAATTTATTATCCTCAAAAAGATAGGTTTATGAATTAAGTAAAAGTAGACGGGTCCAAATTCTGTTGCAGGTAATGAGATTCATTATGATTTTTAGGAACTTTATGTATTTTTTAGATAGAGCCGAGGGTATGAGAAACTAGAAAACTAGAACAATACTATCATAAAATCTCACTAACATTTATGTCATCTATCAATATAGGATTTGATTTTTATCAAGTCGGAACTTAATTAATTAGAATATAAGAGGTGCTCTCAATACAGTTGAGATTTTTTTTTCACTATTGCACCATTATAATGGTCGAATTTTTTATTAATGTAAAAATTACGGTTATTAAATAAAATTAAATATGCAATTATAATATAAAATTAAATATGCGGTTATAAACAGTCTCGGTTGATTTATGTGGTTTAAAATAAATGAAAATTTAAATTGAATCAAGATAATAGTATCGGTTAAAGTCGATTTAACCCAATGATACCATATTTGACTGAATCAAGAAAACAGCTAGAGCAGCTGCAAATGTGGAGAAGGTTCGATCCACAAAGTTTGGAGGTTCGATCCAGGACTATCATAACAATGAGAAGTCCTAACATGAAAATGTAGTAAAATATTAGCATTTCGATTAACCCAAGACGCAAAATATAAGGGTAATCCTATAGGACTTTCTTTGTCTCTTCAATGTAATCGTCAAAAATGGTTTCAACTGAAGAGCTTGTAACTACTGCATCATGAACCCTTTTTGCATTTATTTCAACGGCCATCTTTTGGAACAAATCAGGTTATCGTCAATACTCTCTCACGTATGAGTAGGAAGAACAAATGTGTACTTAATTTGCGGAGAGTTAACAATTTGAAAACATGTTGAAAGAAATTTAACAGTATATAGTACAAGTACAATATGAACTTGTTTTATATAGAGGCAAAATACGAGAATTAGAAAAACCATGAATTAGGTTTGTTACATGTGGACAAGATGAAGAATGAGTTAGAAATTTAGGATAATGTATGTTGAAGCTACGCACTTACACCAAAAAGTTAATTGTGATTTATATTAGAAACTTACCATTAACAATGCAATGCAGTTTGGTTCCAGCGATTATGGCGTTTTTTATATTTCATCTTCATCAGGCCCTGAATCGATATTTTTCCTAATAAAAACGATGAAACTGAATTTAAATTATGACAAAGTTTTGTTTGTATTATGTGCACCATACAATTTAATTATATTTTTTACAATGAATTTTGTTTGGATGAAATATGCAACTCATTTACCCAGAACATGTTATTATAAAAACAAGCTACATGTTTAAGTGTAAAGAAGTTGCACATTTTAAAAATACACTTGAGTTGCACAAGAGACAAACTCTTAATAAAGTATGGATAAATTGCAAAAACAAGATTTATTTTCTTTCTACTAATTGCACTTTGAGGACCAAATGTTCGACTTTTATAGGAAACGTATCGAACTTTCAAATTATTACAAAAAAGGGACATCGGACAAAATCGCAGGAAAAACAGTCTCATGCGAATTGACAAAAATATATCGGTTTTGCCTGCAAATTTTTCCGACAATGATGTCCTTTTTTACGAAAATCTAAAAATTTAATACTTACTCTATAAAAGCCAAAAGTTCAATGATCAGAATACAATTAATGACAAAAATAAATTATTACCATGTTTCCTGCAATTTGTCCTCAAACTAATGGCATTTTAGTAAGTTGTCATATCTTCCAAATGTTAGTAGGGTGTGGTTGGTAATTTCAGTGGATGTGAATAAAATATTCTTCAAACCAGAATTGCAAAGACGCATCTACGAATCAGATCAGCATCAGCGACGCCATTATTGCAACCTTTTGAGGATATTCCCACACGAAATTGCACTACATTTGCAGAATAATTTGTGTTCAATTTACCAGATTGGCAAAAATGGCGACTCGTTACTGGGCGGCATCTCTCCCCGTCGGCCAAGGCTCCTCCGCATCTTCTGTCTGGAGTCGCCTTCAGGAATCCATCTCCAAACAAGCTTTTGACACCGCTCTTTATAGAGTAATTTGATTTACATTTTACTTTCTCGTTTTTTTTTTCTCTGTTGTTTCCTGTAAACGGTAGATCCGCTTTTGTATAGTTTCGTTCTTCTGCCAGTTATTTTGGATCATGCATATGAGTTTCATTTGATGCAGTTCAATATTCCAAATCTGCGTGTAGGCACCCTTGATTCGTTGTTGGCATTAAGTGATGATCTCTTGAAAGTGAGTTGTTTGAGAAATCTTATTTAATTTTATCTGCATTGTTTAGGGTTTTGGTTTTATTGGATTATGTTGCATAAATATTCTGTTTTAGTCGAACAGCTTTATCGAAGGAGTGTCGCACAAAATCCGGAGACAGATTGAGGAATTGGAGAGGGTATCTGGAGTTGTTAGTAGTTCTCTTACTGTTGATGGGGTTCCTGTTGACTCGTATCTTACTAGGTACTTGTTATTCCTTGAAATTGTTTTATCATGTGCTCAGTTGTTTTGGTGATTGGATTCCATAAGTATGTTATGATTCATGTAGGTTTGTGTGGGATGAAGCGAAGTATCCCACAATGTCTCCACTTAAGGAGATTGTTGATGAAATTCATTCACAAATCGCCAAAATTGAAGATGATCTAAAGGTATGTTTCGTCATTTGGAGTTGATATCCTCACATTGGTTTGGTGTAAATTTTATCATGGTTCATCTAAAAATCCCATGTTGGTGTTTGTTAGTTTTAGAAAATGGTACACAACTGCCTTGTGTCCTAAGTCCTAACTGCGTTCCTAAGACCTATTTTGTGAGTTTAATATGAATGAAGAATCAATTTTTTTTACCTCAGCATATGCTATTGTAGTCCATGGTAGTGCCATATCACTTTTAAGTTGTCCTTCAGGTCTCAAGTTCTGCTACATTTTCCGTCTTCTTACTTTCTTATTCACATATAAGGTTTTCTAATGTTTCCCTGCTCTTGCTAATTAATTTCTTCGAAATTTATATATTTTTGTTTACACTTAAAGGTTAAAAACCACAATCATTTCAGGGCTATTATGAAAAGCTGTTTCTAGAATTGAGCAAGATCCACATTAATATTTGCTGATCAATCTCTTTCTTGCCAAATCTTTCTACTTTGACCTCTCTACTGGTCTGTGTCCCTGGCATTGCAAAAGATCATAAGCTGTAAAAAAAGAAGCATAAAGTGTTGATTGAGAATTCTTGGTGATGTAATTACCAAATATTTTGAATAATGCACTCTACTTATGGTGTTAGATTTAAGTTGAAGCTTATAGGTGTAAAAATAGTAACTCCTCTTATTTTGAATAATGCACTGGAGATGTTAAATGGACCGAGGCCCAATGGCTGTCTGTTTGACCCAGAAAAGAATAGGGTTAGGGTCAATAGAAAGCTCTTTAAATTTGGGGATGTTTAGTCCAGAATACTTATCCATCTTGTTAACAAGACCAACCTAGGTCCAAACAAGCTGACCGAGGGCCATTTTCTTCTTTTTTTAATTAGGGTGAAACTGTTTATGGCACAAGTGATACTTTATTGTGAACTTAATCATATTGGTGAATGTAATTATCTTCCAAAGGATATGCTAATCATATGAAGGTTTATTCTTTTGAGGAAAAACTCCTTTTGGCATTACTTTCTGTGTCGCATTACAGCATCTCCTTGTCTTCATACCCTTCTTTTTTGTTGCTTTTTATAAATTCACAATACTTCTAGACCAACATTTGCATAATGTCTTAAAGTTGTTTGGATTTTATCTCACAGGTTCGCGTTGCTGAGTATAATAATGTGCGGAGTCAACTTAATGTCATTAATCGAAAGCAGGGTGGAAGGTATGTGATTGATCTCAACCTTACGAATCTAGAATTTTGTAACTATGGTGGGCAAGATACAAATGCAGCGGTGAATGTTAACTGTCATTTATTCATAAAATGCAATGAATGTGTTTTAGAGAGGGCATGATCCCTTTTGCAAGATATATGGTGGATATTCGAATAAATATGTTTTCGAGAGGGTTAGCACATTTTTTACCGCATCTATATAAGAAATGTGATTTAAAGATTTTAAATTTCTAATTCAGGCGCCTAATTAAATTTTGTGTTTATATAATTCATTAGTGTTATTATTATGGAAGTATCAATAATCAATCCAAGAAGTAGTTTTACAGGCAAGTTTGGTAACCAGAAACACACCTATAAGTGCTTATCGTTGATAAAGTATGCAAACAAATATGAAACACATAAGTGGAAGCTGGGGAAAATAAATAACATAAGCAATTCTTTAGCGAGAAAGTAGTAGTTTAAATTCATAACATAAGCAATTCTTCTTACGCCTGAAAGTATAAATGAGCAAGGGTCCCGTTGATGCTCTATCAGAGAAAGCCACAGCACTGTAAGCATCGTTACATGTTTTAGCATATTGCTGCTGCAAACAGTTGTTATGCCCCAAGGCTGATTCTCTTCCTTGTCTAATTATCTCTTGCAAGACAAAAAAATAAATTCAAAAGTTGTCCAGATGTGAATTGATTGATAGTTACACCTTCAAACCTTTAGAAGCAGATACCCTACAGGTTACAACTAACAAGAATAATAAAAAAGATATATATATATATATATATCATATAGAAAGGGAAATTCGTAGGTTACATGATTTTCTATCCTTGTAGGCCCAAATTTGACATATATTACTCCCTCCGCCCCGGAAGACTCTGCGCCAACTTTTCGGCGCAGAGATTAAGAAAAGTTGTTTATGGGGGGTAGTAAGTGTGTATGGGGGGGTAATAAGTGTGTATTGTAAGAGTAATAAGTGTCCATTTTTGGGTGTGCAAAGTCTTATGGGACAGACCAAAAAGGAAAGTGTGCTAAGTCTTCTGGGACGGAGGGAGTACATTTTAGCGGTGAGATTTAAGTGACAATGAATAAAACATTAGAAGTATGGTACACGAGAAATTTTATTTTGCGGGCCAGCAGTTAGTATCTGTGTTTCTCTCTCACATACACATGCATAGGATCATGTTTGGCCTGGGAATCAGTTTGGAACTTGGAACGTCGTTGAGCATCCTAAAAGACTGCCATGTTTTTCATTGATAGTCTGAATTCTCATGCAACTCCCAGCCAAAACATCAGGCTGGTCCAATTAACTTTGGGGTCTTCTGTTTGCAGCTTAGCTGTTCGCGACCTTTCCAATTTGGTGAAGCCACAAGACATCGTTAGTTCGGAACACTTGACAACTCTACTAGCGATTGTTTCAAAGTATTCTCAGAAGGATTGGTTATCAAGCTACGAGACATTGACAACTTATGTGGTATGTACTCAATTAGCTATGAAGCAATCCTATTACAACTCAAGGGCATTTTTAAATGGTAGGAGTATTAGTTTTGTTTATTAGAATGTATTAGTTGATTAGTTGTTTTCACTGAACAATTAGTTGTTTTCATTGAACGATATTAGTTGTGTTCATTAAAATGTATATTAGTTGGTTTCATTGAACGATATTAGTTGTGTTCATTAGAATATAGTCCCTCTGTCCCATAAAACCTTTCGTAGGAGGAATGTCACACAAATTAAGAAAACAGAGTAATGAAAAGGGTTTTGAGGGGTAATTTTGTAAACTTTTATATACTACTCCCTCCGTCCCGGTATAAGTTTCCTATTTCTTTTTGTTGTTTTGTTTAAGGAATAATAATAAAATAATAAAAATGAAGGGTAGTTGTAGGTATTGGGAGAGAGGAAAAAAGTATGTGGAGTAATGAGTGGAGTAGTGAGTGGCATTCTTTGTAATATTGTGTGAAAAGTAAGAATAAAAATTATGGGTAGTGGAGTTACTTTTCCATTTATAGAAACAGGAAACTTATTTTGGGACGGATGAAAAAGGAAAGAGAAAAACTTATAGTATTACAGATGGAGTATAAAGTAAAGAAAGTAGTTGGATTGTGTGTATGTGTGGGCCCAAAAGTAATGGCATTTTGTGTGAAATTGTAGATTTTGTAAGGTTTGGTTTATGGAGGACTTTCTACTTTTAGGGTGCGAAAGGTATTGTGGGATGGACGAACAAGGAAAGTGTGAAAGGTATTTCGGGACGGAGGGAGTATTAGTTGGTCAGTATTAGTTGTTTTCAGTGAACAATATTAGTTGTGCATCAATTGCACGGTGCAACTGGTGCACCCAAGTATTACTCTACTTTTTTTTCCCCAGATTTTCACTCGTTTGAGACCTACCCCTATAAATTTCCACCTTTTGATTAAACTAATTGTTTTAGGTCCCCAGATCCTCGAAGAAGCTCCATGAGGACAATGAATATGCTTTATATACTGTAACATTATTCAGTCGTGATGCTGACAATTTTAGAACCAAAGCGCGTGAAAGAAATTATCAAGTAAGTCATGGATCCATCCATCTCTTACGCAATCTGTTTTATCTCCTATCTGTTTCCAAGAATATCTGGATGCATGATACAGAGTGGTGTTAAGAGTGATTGAAATTATCAAATCTGGAGGAATTCTGCGTTTAATAATAACTTCTTTTTTTCTTTGTGAATATAGATTCGTGATTTTGAATATAATTCAGAAACACAAGAGAGCCGAAAGCAGGAGCTTGAGAAGCTGGTGCAAGACCAGGAGACGTTGAAAAGCTCTTTGTTGCAATGGTGTTATACGAGTTATGGAGAGGTATCTTTCCCCCTCCACTATTAGTTGCTGAAATCTAGCTCTTTTTTTTTTGTTATATATATATTTTTATTGTGGTGGACACTCTTTGTGGAAGTAGTCACTAATTTATTGTAAGTGCCAATGGCATGTCACAGAACCTGTATTCTTGCTGTATGTAATGTGGCCCTGTTTGGTCTTCTCATTCCAACATTTGAAGAAATAAAAGGTTCTTATTTTATTGCCCATTGGATACTTTAGGAAGGCCTTTTGTTGGTCTAAATTTGAGTCTTTTTTCTATAATAGAACAATTCATCAAACTTGAAATGTGGATTCCCCTTTATCCATGAAATGTTTCGTCATGGGTTATTTATCTCATGAATGCTTAGGTTTAGTATTTTGTTTTTTATTAATTTTTTGATCAGTAGTATATTTTCCTATTAACTGTTTGATGATATATTAGCTTCTGTTTCTTGATTGATTTTTATTAAAAAAAAGACTTCAGTGTATTCTTCCACTTACAAGCAGTAACAACTTTTTATTATCCTCATATTTTTTTTAATAAAAGATCATTTGCCCTAAAGATGAGATGGAGTTTTGCAGAAACAGATTTAGAATTCACCATCACTGCACTTTATAGAAGAACTTGGGTATCCAAATTCTATACTGGAGTACTAAAGTATTATGTTGTTCCTTGTTTTCCATTTACTTCAAGATCTACAAGAATCAAAGAAGACCCAAAATAGTAGCTGCAATCGAATTATTACAGACGTTTGTGTAAACATCTTATGAATAATAACAATATATTGTTGTAAAATTCATTTATGTTATCCAACTGTTTTTAAATTGTTTATGTTTACTTGAACAAACCTGAGGATGTTTTCCTTTTTCTCTTAGAAGTTGTGTATTAATAGAAACATTCGAAAGTTATTGTTTCGTACAAAAGTTAACCTACTGACCAAATTATAACTTAATATGTTAATGACATTTAATAATAAGGTGTAGATAACCTGCCTGTTTACATAATAACCTGTCTCTTTATATTCTTCTGGTTCAGATATCACAATATTGAAGGAAAGAAATTAATTTACATTAGCTATAATTTATCTGCAATTCAGTCTACAGTACATATATTCTTCTGGTTGATCTTTATTTGTTCCACAGGTATTTAGCTCCTGGATGCACTTCTGCGCCGTACGTGTCTTTAGTGAAAGCATTCTGCGCTATGGTTTGCCTCCGACATTTCTGGTAAATAGATTATCCATATTTTTCTTTCCTTGTTCTTATATTTGATATACATGCTTTTATATATATGTATATACACACACACATATATGCTGAGAGGTCCTATTAATCTTCTATTTCAGTCTGCTGTGTTATCACCACCCATGAAAAGTGAGAAGAAAGTTCGCTCCATTTTGGAGGGATTGTGCAGCAACTCAAATAGGTACTAATGCCTTATCCCCTGTATCTCCTGTTTGTCTCCCTGTTGAACAATACTTTCGACCCATATTAATTTAAACCCGGTATGCACCATAGCTTTTCAAATGGTTTACCCATCCCACCCACACCCCCACGGAATAAATAATACCTTAAGCATTCCACCACCCAATTTACAAAACTTTCCTAATTTCTATGTTATTAATTCGAATAAGGGACAAATTTGTCATTTTATTCTATGTTATACCATTTAATAATGCACAACACCAAACACGAGATAACAAATAAGTCGAGCTATCATTTGTAACTTATTTTTTACAGCAAACAGTTGAATAAGTCTATCATGTGTTAAATAATCCATGTTTACATTATCCCACCTTATCACACAGTGGTAGCAAATGAGCCTACTAAATACAGGTACATCTTGCCTCATCTATCCTCTCAAAAAATTCTAAAGGAAGAGACAAAATATAAAACCTTTGCATATGTTCAAATCCTGCAGCATTTACTAAGTAATGGTTTCGGTGGTTTGGTTTCCCTTTGGTTCACCATCCAGAAGCAGATATGGTGTTTTCTGTTTGACTAATTAAGGAACATGTTCTATCGTCCCAAATCATATGATCTTTGATCCATTTCAAATACTCACTGGAGAAAAGCCTTTTTGTTGGTACATACTATGTCTGTGTATTTTATTTTTATCGGTAGTATATCATTTGTCTTGTTTATATAACTGCAGCACATACTGGAAAACAGAGGATGAAGGGGGGATGGGCGGTTTTGCAGGCGATGCTGATGCTCATCCTTATGTCTCATTCACCATTAATCTCATTTGAGATGACTCACCTCTGCTGCGGTCCATTTTTTTGCCTTACTCATCGTGATCTTCAGAAATAAGGACCGGTTTTTTACACTTGTATAATAGAGTAATTTATCCTATTCATTTCTTCTTTTGAGAGCCTGTAAAACATTTAACATCATGTTCTCATAGTGGTTTTATTTTATGTTGTTAAAGTTGTGTTTGGACCTACTGGATTAGATTCGACTGTATTATCAACAAGAAATTGTTTTAGTGAAAATAAACCATTTATCTGCAGTCTTGATAGGTTTCTGCTGTGAAATTTATTACATAATGCGAGTGACACTTGACTACTTGAGTTTTCCACTAGATGACTCCAATTTGCATGTGGTATCAAAGGGAAAATGATCTCTCTCGTTCTCAAGTTACCAAAATGGGTAGAGTTGGACCACTTGAGTTTTTAAAATAAAAAATCTATGTAGCTTTAGAGCAGTTATTTTGGAACTCTGAAAGGAACATGCTCTTAAATTGTATTATTTGTTTTTACTAAACAATATCACTTATTGTCATTAAATCATATCAGTTATTTTTTGTGAACAATGTCTGTTGTTTTTTTCACTAATTTCATATATAAAAATAATTAATACGATTCAGTAAAATAGGTAATAGTATTTAGTGAAAATAAGCAATAGGGTTAGTGAAACCAGTGATACGATTATAAACAAAAATCAATTTTAACATGAACAGGTTTCATAAGATACTTATTCTTAATAAAATAATATTTTTCTTGGATTGCAGTTAGTGCTAGTTAAATAAATTAACAATTTTTTTTGGACAACATAAATTAAAATTTTAATAAAATAATAGAATAATGATTTTTGGAGAAGTCTATATATTTATATAGGTCCCATCAATTTACTATACACTACACATGTCGATTCCAAGGCATTGAATACGTTCTGAGAAGTCGGCGTTTTTATTTTCGTATCAACGAACAAATACTTGTATGAAATTGATAAATTAGCATAAATTACTATCCACACTTCTAAAATGCTAAAGAATTATGCTTAAATTATGCTTTATCTTATTTGTAAATCGTCTCATGCAAGTGTATATTATTGATGAAATATTAATCTCTCACATTGTTGTCGCATCAAACTCGATTTTAATGTCGTTTATTAAAATTACTTTGAAACATAGAGCATGAGATTCTTAATTTGACACCTTATCCTATCTCAAATTTTTTGTTGAATATATTCAATCCCATGTTATAATAAGTGTCATCTTAGATGTAAAATTATATTTATAATTAATTTACATTTTAACTATTTTTTCACATTTCAATACTACTGGCGCATTTATCCATTCGTCAAATTCAATCAATTGATAAATCTAATTAGTTTGTTACAACGTTAAAAGTTTGTAATTTATGTAAAGGCAATAACATAATAAATTTGCGCTCATTTTTAAAAATGTTGTTATAAAATTGTTAAAAATTGAAACGTGAATTAAAAGATTGTGATTAAAGTGCAACAGCAAAAAAAAATCGTTAATATATAAAAAAAAAAAAAAAAAAAAAGAGTTCGACTTCCACGACTATATCACAAATTTCCAAAAAATAATCATATAATATAATTGCAAAATTTAAAAAAATTGTGTATCTATTATAATGGATGTGAGAAAAAATTTAAGTGATAATAAATAAACAACACGAAATTTACATGGTTCACTATAAATGTGTTACCTACATTCACGAGCAGAAGAAATGATTTTGTATATTATTCAGAATGACTACAATGTACATTTTCCAGAACAACAACACTCTCGATTAGCCTATCGAAAAGGTCACGTCTTTAGGATTCAAGATGTTCCAAAAGTATCAAATTACAAATTTTAAGAACATACATGTAAGCGAAATAACATGAAAAAATCGTAACATTTTACAACCATTAATAAAAAAATAGAGATAATCTTCTATGAACCAGGTTTATGCTATGAACTTAGATTATTTGACTCATTTTACTTATTTTTAACATATTTTTCTAAATCACTAAACTTAACCGGTATTATATCATGGGTAGAGTCAAATGTCATAAATTAAAAACAAAATTCATAGCATAAATTAAGTCTATACAAATTTTTTTTCTAAAAAATAAAATAAAAACCAAGACACAAACAAAATTCACACAACAACTAAAAACAACATGCATGTTACATATTTTGACCACCCATTTACTTTAATTTCGACTCATTAATAGGCCTAAGGGACCATTTTCAACAAAAGAAATGAAACAAAAGAGAGGGGGTGGGGTGGGGTGGGGTGGGGGGGGGTGGGGGACAAGTAGGGATGAAAATGAAAAACAAAAAGGGGTCATTAATGGCTAAGTTTTGTATGCATCTAGTTGCATCGTGAATCCATAATGCATTCTAGAATTATGTAATTTGTTATATTAAAAGATACAACTTGTTTACATTAAAATATGCAACTATTAATTAAAAAAATAGTTGCATAGTTCAGTATAAACAAATTGCATATTTTAATATAATAAGTTACATTTATATTAAAAATATTATAAATAATCTTAACACTTAACGCATTAAATCCAACTATTAATTAAACCCCCATGCCCTGGATACATCATATAGGACACTAACCTATTAAATCAATGTCACCACTCTCTCTATCTCTATAATTTTGTTTGTTTTATAGACACAAATTAAGGAGACAAAGCAATTTAATATATGAATGCACCATGCCGCCACCACATCTCCGCCGCACCGCCGGTGGGGCCACCGTGCAACCTCCCGGAACCGGTTCGGGCCTACCCGGCCCACACCCGTTATGGGATCATAATGAGTTTCCTAATTCTCCATGCCTTATTTTGTGTCAACCCTATATTTGGAGGTCCCATTAATCTTTGTTTCTAGACTTTAGTAGAATTCATTTGTTTATTTTATAATAATAAATAAATTTTAGAAAAAGAATTAAGCTGTGAAGTAAACATGAATATCTAAGTGAGTTATTGCTTCGTTTGTCCCTACGTATGAAACCCAACTTCGTGTCCCCTTTTTTTAATTTTTAAAAATTATACAGTTAAGGGGCCTGTTTGATTTTTTTTTTTTTTCTTGGCACCATATAATCTGTTTCACCTTTTATACTTGGGCAAAATAATTATGTGAGCAACACCTTACCAAAAAAATCAAAATAACATGAATTCGGTTAACTAAAAAGCCTGTTCATATATTTAAGGGTCTATAATTTTGTTTTGTTTTAAAAAATACGCTTGGCAGTATCTGGTTTGGATCTCTGAAATTTTTTTTTGGAGTTTACATTGAGGATAAATTTTGTGACCTTAAAATAATTTTTCCTATATTTAAGAAAAAAATTTATATAGATACAAATCAATCAATTTAAAAAATTAATTAATTATTTCAGCCTTGGTCGAGGATGAAAAAAAAATTGAAATTGTATTTTATTATGTTTCATAATTAAAAAATGCTATTCAATTATGTTAATACATGGATTAAAAATTCAGGTAGTAAAAAATTCGATAAAATGTGAAAGTGTTACAAATTATAAAATAACTATGCACTACTAATTAACGTCACAAATAATACAATTTGAAAGTAATATCTCTAGATCATTTTATATATAGTCAAGTAAATTGAGTTATTATTTTGTGAAAATGGAAAATTATATATAGAACAATTAATTTATAAATATCGCATCATATTCTATGAACTTTTTAATTAAATCTTGATATTTTTATAGCATGAAATAATTAAGCTAGCTAGGTCATCAAATTTTGATATACGTTATAGGACCAAATTAATGAAAAATCAATTTTGATGGTCTCATTGAATTTTATTATGATATTTTCTTGCATTAAAAAACGAGACATGACATGTTGAAAGAGACAAGTCAGCTGGATTTAAAACAAGAAAAGGACAAATGAATGGAGGGGATGTATTTTTTTTTCTTCTTAGTACCCATTTACATAATTACAAACAAATTAGTTTATATATGACGGTAATGTTCGTATAATATTAGTTTGAAATATAATGTGCATTGCATATTAAACTTATAAACCGATACTACAATACTTATTAATAATTAATACGATAACACTTATTAATTAATATTTTCTCCGTCGCACTATAATTATCTCACTTTCCTTTTATAGACGTCCCACTATAATTTTTTTATTCCATAAATAGAAAAAGTAACTCCAATACCCATAATTTTTATTCTCATTTTTCACACAATATTACAAAAAATGTCATTCACTACTTCACTCAATACTCCACATACATTTTCCCCTCTCCCTATATCCAAAACTACTCTTCATTTTTATTATTTTATTATTATTATTTAAATAAAATAACAAAAATAAATGAGATAATTACATCACGACGAAGGGAGTATTAATTTATAAATATGATATCAATTTAATAAGCAGAATAAGTTTCGCCCGTTTTTATTTTTTTGAGTTCTGAAATATGTTTAGCTCGTCTAATGGACTATTTACACTCTTTAAAAAAATAGTGCAAAAGTGATTTTTTTTAGAAGCGGATGTGACCCAATTTTTGTGAAAAAAGACGCGATCCTTGAGCTCAAGTTGAGTTTTAATTTTTAAAACGGCCCTAATTAGCAGTCAAAATATATAATATATATTTGGTAATCAATCAAGTTCGATTTAAGTGCCAAATTTAGGCCAAATCTTTTTTGTGAGGAAGATACGAGAAACTCTCCCCACCCGTGCTGTTGGCCCCTCAGTCGTGCGGATTGTAAATCGAAAGATGTGCCCAAGTGGCAGACATTTGTGGGAGAGAGTCAATATGATTCAATCCCCAGAACTAACCCCATAATATTTAGGCCAAATCTTTCTCTAACGTCTAGTTGCTTTCTTATAAAAAAGCAATTGTGAAATAATTACAATTCCGATCTATTATATTAAGACACGAATCTAGCTACTTTAAAAGCCAATTGCACTTAAAACCATTGGATAACAATAATTGCAACGATAAGTAAGGCGATAGAGATATCATTAAGCAATCTCACCTAACAACCATTTGACACATATATATGTAGGTCACATGTTAATGCAACCTATTTCTCCAACAAAATAAGTAGGGAAGCAAAACATGAATCTATTTTCCATTTTGAGCATATTATCAAAGTGATGAGTTCCTATCAACTACACAAAAAAATTATTTATTGATTAAAGAAGAAAACTACTTTATAGCAACTTGTTCCGTGTAATTTAAGTATATTTTTTAAATGCTCAACTTATTTATATTGAAATATACAATTTGTTCAGTGTAAAATAAGTTGAACGTTTCAAAAAAATAAATTACACGTTTCAACAATACATTTGAGTTGCACGGTGCATCTGCTGCATACAAGACAATGTCTCTATGTATACATCTTAAATTTATAAATAAGTAACATTAAGTAATAATTAGGTTGTCTGTGAATACATATCCGTCAATACGATGGCATCATATTTTTTATTCTACTTTGATATCTTATTTTATGTTTTATTGTTTTTTTAATATACATTGTACACACTGTATATATGAAATGACATCATTAATTAATATGTAATATGTATTAAAAGTAATGAAACAAAAATAAAATACAAAATATGTGAATAGGATATCTCAACCATAAGCAATAAAGATATTGTATGTGTCAAGAATTAGGCCTTATAATTTGATTAATAATGTTTGGTAGAGCCATACATATGGATTAAATTGAGTCCATGAGGTGCCATGTGTTTCTTCCACAAAGGAAAATGAGCGTCTGGTTCGTACAAATGGAATTAATAAAGCAAACATTTTGCCATGGGATAAAAGGATGGTGGCATGGCCATGCATCCACGTTGACAAATGGTGATACAATTGGTGGATGTGCATGGACATTAACTTTAATGGCCATATGAGTCATATATATCATCATACTCATCATAGAAGTGACCCTCTTGACCACAATTTATATGGATGTAAATTGAACTGTGTTCAATTTTAGTCCCATATTTTAAATTTTGATCATTTTAAATTTTGATCATTTTGCTATTGTCTCCATCCATAAAGTGATTTTTAAGAAAGGACTATATATACATTTTTTATCATTTTTTAATATAAAAAACGTAAAAGTTTAAAATAATAAATGAGTATAAATTTAATTGTCGGAGGGAGTATTAGTTGAGAAAAGATCATATGGAAATAAAATTAAATACAATTTGCGTTAAAATTATTTTTGACACCAATGGCAATGCACTATGAACCGGCTGCCAACATGCTACAACATCTCTATTTTGGGAGGGAGGAAAAACACTTAAATTGTAACTACAATTTGGTCAGGAGTAATATGAAACATCTGGTACGCGAGAACTAATTATATCTTCAATGATATTGCTCCACATTTGATGAAGATTACTAATGAAATTAAAGTTAGAGTTTGGTCGTGGATCATGGTTAAAAAGAAGGTGTTGACGGATCATCCATTTTTGGTGTGGTTCTCCGACCCCAGATTAAGCATGAAGTGTTTAGAATAGGTCAGTTTTTGGGAGTCTTTGTTAAATGAAAATATCATATTTTGGAAATAAAATTAAAATATTTATATATATACTTGTTTGCCTGAAAAAAAAAAAAAAATTTTTTGACAACTTAAATTATAGGACGGTTATTAATTGTTATTAACTCCTTTTGGCCAATTGTAAAAATCATATAGTATAAATTAAGTTTACTTCAAAATCAAGTTAAACAAAATTCAAATTCAAATTAAATTATTGAGTGTAGATTTTAACAATCTATTATGAAACACTTAAATCAATTTAACGGTCCACATGGTACTATGGTAGTGATTTATTTATATAAACAATTGTTGGTCATTTGTGCCGATGTTAAAATATCCAAAAACTGCCGACACGGATACCAAAATAATTAATTGGAACATAAGCACTGTACATTATATGATATGATAGAATATTAGAAATTTTGATTTATCATTAAAACAAAATTAAAAAGTTTGATATTGTCCACAACTTTGAAAAAGTTTACTTTTTATGAAATTAAAATTATTTATTAGTTTTGAATAAAAGTGACTTTTAAGATGGGATCATGATTTTTTAAAATTACTTTAATTTCAAATAGTTGAAAAAAAAACTTGGATCATCCATTTTTGTTTTTAATGACCCGGTGAATTCTCCAACCTAACCCAGATTTTCTTAAATCCAAAGTTATCCGTGCATATATGGATGGATAGTCGTTTATTCATGTCCATGCAGAATATGTCATCCCGGTTCGTTTTTTGGGAGTCTTTGTTAAAAAGTGACACATTATTAATGTTTACATTTTCCCGTTCAATTCATTCGGTTCCAATATTATTCATGGGTTGAAGTTCCCTCCCTACTTTTTTTATTTTTTATCAAATATAAAAAAAATAAATTGAAGAAAAAAAAGAAAAGAAAATCTTATTTTTAAACAACAAAATTACAAACAAATAACAAACAACTCAAAAAATTATAGGACGGTTATTAATTTAAACAATAAACATTAACTCCAACAATTGGCCAATTTACAAGTAAAAAACATTAAACAATAATTTAGTATTAAAAAATTAAATTTAACTTCTAAATTGCAATGCTAAAATACAAAATTCAAATTCAAAAAAAAATTATTGAAAAGTGTAAAAAAAAAAAAAAAGGGCTTAACAAATTTTATTTTAAACTTAGAAAATTCAAGTTAGAAACTTAAAATTATGTTGCCCTAAATATCAATTTAAAGTCCCACATGGTACTATGGTAGTGATTTATTTATATAAACAATTGTTGGTCATTTGTGCCGATGTTAAAATATCCAAAAACTGCCGACACGGATACCAAAATAATTAATTGGAACATAAAAATATCAAAATTTTCTGTACATTATAAAAGATATGATTTAGAAAATTTTCATTTCTAAGAAAATATTTGAAATTTTTTTTTTAGATTTATCATTAAAAAAAAGGGAAAAGTTTGATATAATGACTGTAGAATCACCACTAGTAGGACCAAATTGTTTTATATTCTCTAAAAAACATCCATAAGATTAGTTTTTGGACAACCACAATAGAAAGCCAAATAAAATAAAGCAAATATATAGAAATTAATTCTTGCTCCATCTATTCTTACTCTAGGATCAAGTATTTTAGAATTATAAACACATCTTATAAAATATTTCATCCATTTGACTTTTTTAATAGCATTATATTATTTATTTGGATCATTTGAAATAATAAACTCTAACACATTTCTAAAGAAGAATGGGGATAATGATAATTGTGTAGTAACCCATTTAAAACTCATCTCACATAAAAGTAGCACATGATTCCCATTGACTAGGAAATAAAGTAATTTTTTCTTGTGCAAAAAAAATTATTTTATCATTTTAAATTGAGTTCCATCTAGTAGCAACATCAAAAAAACTTTTTAGGATAAGTTTATTAAAAAAAAACTTTTCCATCTTTTTAAAACTTTTTGATGTCTAAAAAATAACCAAGTGCATGTTTAATAGGAGCAACATGCGTTTTTAAAGAAGATAAACCGTCTTGAACACACAAATTTAAAATATGACAAAAACATCTTACATGAAAAAATCTACCACCAATTGATGGTTGACAAATTGCAATAAGTTCATCTAAACTCGAGAAATTGAAAATATTTTTGTAGAATGTTGTACTGAAAAAACTCGGCGCGCCAACCGAACACTTATGCAATTAATTTTTTTAATTGTCCACGTATCATCAATCCAAATCCAATAATTATGTTAAAATCCGTATCCATATAGAAATTTTTTGATTCTACTTTCATCAAATCACATCAATTTCAATTTTTTCATAAGCAATAACCCATTTTTTTCTCATTTGCAAAACGAAAAGAAGATGTTTAAACAAATAAGTTTAGCTAATTCTCTTACAGTTTTCTAAATAAACTAGTAGGATTATTATTCCCACCCATCCCAAGACTTCTTTATGTTTTACCAACAAGTGTTTTTTAAATGTTTCATATCCACCACCTTTCTCAAAATGATAAACCCCTAGGACAATAGTTACAATGAAAAAATATATTTACCTCATCGGTTGCCACTTTTTTGAAGTGAATGGTGAATATTTTGGATCTAATGGCGTGTGGAATGGCCTCCTCCTCCTCCTCCAATTTTCTTCGTTTCCATGACCATGAGTACTTTCTTGAGTTTTTTGTTGAAATTCTTCATTTTGAAAATTGGCATCCGTATAACCCGGACCAAGACTTATAAAAACACTCCATGGAATATTGAATTGTTCAAAACCGGTGGATGGAAAATTAAAATCGGACTCTTTCCTTTTCCTTAAAAACTGATTCTCTTTTCTTGACATTTTATTTTATGTAATATAAAATATAAAGTAAAAGTATTAAATAATAATAAAACTTTCATTTATCTATAGATAATACATTTAAATTATAAAAATGTTTCTTTATTCACCAAAAAAAGAATTTGTTCTTTGGAAAATACCTAATCTAGTTTTATAGAGTGATAAAATAAAAAAAAAAAAAAAAAAAATCATTAAAAAAAAAAAAAAAATCAAAAAATAAAGGAACCGGCAATTTTTTTTTCTTAATCACAATCACTCAAACTTTCTGATATATTTAAATAATACAAATCGCGCGGTTCTACCTCGCCTCGAACCGGCCGATTCCTGCCTTTGGGCAACTCTATGTCCATTTCTACTACTCAAATCACATGTCAATTTCAATATTTTATCGCTTTTTTAAAATTATTATTTTCTCCCCCATATAAGTTTTTACACCTAATCGATTCGGGACAACAAACAAAAAAAAAAAGACATTTATGCAAAAAAGTTTTATGAGTAAATAAGTGTATTTTTTTGTGGGAGAAGAAAAAAATTTTTTGGAGACATATAAAACTAAAAAAGAGATGTTTTAGGGAGATTAAATATAATAATTTCATTTATCTAGCAATACATTTAAATATAAAAATGTTTCTTATTCACCAAAAAAAATTTGCTCTAAAATACCTAATCTAAATATCATAATAATCACAATCACTCAAACTTTTACGATATATTTAAATAATACTAAGTAAAAATTTAAATTTGAATTTAGAAAAAGTTTTTATTAGTATTTAAAATAAAAAAATTTTTTAATATAATAGATTGTAGATTTACTATACTTCCTTCTTAAAAAGGCAAATATTTAATAAACAACCAAGAAAAAAGTAAGTGTGAATAAAAAGTAAATGATTGAGTAAAATTTAAATTATTTAATATCCCAAAAGTATAAATATAATTTTTTTATATATATAGTACAAAAATTGATAGAAATATGTAAATTATAGAATAAAAATCAAAAGAACCGAAAAGTGAAAAATTTGTAAATTATCTGATAAAATTCAAACTGTAAAAAATTAATAGGATAAAAAAAATTATGGGACAAAAAAATATTTTTTTCCCATCTTTTTAGTTGAGATTGCTACAATTTGTTTGCCTTGATGAACAGTAATTATCCATGTGGTGCACCCAGACACAAGAGATTAAAATGCATGACGTTTGTCTTTTTCACATCTTCACTTTTGGGCCAAGTGGTTCAGATTTATTTATTAATTTGCATAATTCAATTAATTAATTAATTAAATGTCTATTTTTATTTGTCGGCCTCCCCACCTTGAAAATCAGTTCTATTGATGTTACTTGGTTATTTTGATATACAAGTAATGAAAATAGTAATAAACAATTGATTACCCTCCTCCACTCAACCCACCTAACATGATATCATTGTTGATGAACAAACCAAACAATAACAAAGCAATCAATAACTTTTTATGATTGATCTCATAATGATACTCATTATTATTATTATTTTCATGCCATACCAAGCGGGTCATAAATTTATCTTTATTTCATTTTTCTTTTGGAAAAGTTTCATTGAATCATTATAAATTCAAGGAGAAAAATGTAAGCAGATGGAGAAGCAGGATTGGCTCAGAACCCAATTTTTGGGATATACTTATCTAATTAAATAAATGGTGCCGAACTCAATATCATTATTGAATGGATATATTAATTATTATGACAATGAATCCTATATATAATTTCTGTGAAATTAAAGTGACAATGAATCCAATTTCCTATGGAGATATATTTATGAGTTAGAATTTAAACAGTTTTACACAGGGGGTGTGTTTGCAAAAAAATATAATTAATTTATAGCCACTTACAATTATATGCATGAATAAATTGAAGTGTTTCTTTTTTTTATTAGAATAAATAAATTTTCACAAGTTATAAGCTAAAAGTTGTAAATGATGTTACTTTTTGTAGCTTATGAACATTTTTTTAGTATTATTAACTATTTTTGCAAGTGCTATCAATGTTTCTTTGATTTTTTATACAAATACCGTTAATTTTTATTATTAATTAATTTTTTTATAATCACGTGTTTAAAATGATATTTTTTTTGCAAACATCCCCATAGAATGAGCCAAGTGGAGGGGTCATTTCCCTCTCCTTTTAATTAATCAAAACTTATTTTTTTTTATGTAATTGTTAAATTTTCGTTTATATATTTATTTTCAATAAAGCTAGAGTATATTCTATTTTCTTTTTCACTTATTTTAATGTATTGTTGATTATATATATATATATATATATATATATATATATGTATGTATAATTCTTGTCAGAATTAAATTCAAAATTAGCCTCAATATATATATATATATATATATGAAAATTTTGTTGATGTAATGAAAAGCTGCCCAAAAATGGGCATGGATATTCTTTCAGATGATTTAGTAATTACACTGCAACAGTGACATTTGACAAATTATTAATAAAACATATTGTAATTTAAGTATTTTACATTAGTGGATGAAAGGGACACACTTGCATAAGATTGTTTTACGATGAAATGGGGCATAAATTGACATTGACGTTTTAATATTTTAAAAGGAGTGTGTAAGGTTTGTGTTTGGGTGAATCCCGTCTCATATAAGTTATTGTCCTTATTGAAATATAACATGTATATCTGAATTTTATACTAGTAGTTGATAAATATTTGACCAATTGCACTTAAATTCCCTGCACGTGTATGTATATATTCATTACTATATATTTATACATGTATGGTGTAACAGTATCAGTAGTAGCATCAAATCAAACACAAAAAGTCAGGAAATTGACAACAAAACATGCCCATAACTGTAAATTTAACCGTATTAACAGACACAGTAAAAAAAAAAGTTAAAAAAAGTGCCCTAATCAAGAAACAAACAATACATATCCAACAAGTGTTCTTCTCTAGATCATATATTCTTGACTAGCAACTGCCTAATTGTTCTAAACCACCACAACCTTAATTATGGGTGCATAAATTTTGATGGAATAAAAGGATCTTAAAAAAATAAAAATATTTTCCTCATATTTAATTTGGTCGCCTCATTTCATTTGTGACACCCAACACTTGGAATTTTTGGTGCAATCTTTTTGGCTATGCCCACTTCAATCTCCATCACAATTGATACCAAAGAGAAGCTTCAGTATCCTTTCCTTCCTTTTTCTTTAACCAACAATCTGAAAAATTAAATAAAAGAAAATAAGAATTTTATATAAGAATTATTATAATCTTGAGTAGGTTTCTACACTCCAAGTGCACTGTGTAATTCAAGTTTATTTTTTAAACATGTAGTTTGTTGCATTTAAACACGCAATTTGTGTCGATAAAGACAAGTTGCATGCTTCATTATAAAAAAGTTGCACATTTTAATGAAACAAGTTGCATGTTTAAAGGAACACTTGCATTGCATAATACACCAGGTGCACAGAAGAGTATACCGTGCAATTCAAGTGTATAATTAAAATAATATTAAATATTATTCTTTGTTTTTACTAAACAATATTAATTGTTTTCACCGAATAATAATGATTAATGTAATAAATAAGAGAGAGTGAAATAAATAGGACTAACCAGATACTCATAGGCACTAATACATATTTGGGGTTAGACAGTTGTTAAAAAAGTCTTAGAGAGTGGTTATAACAGTTGTCCAAGCTTGGACAGCTATTAAAAAATCGTTGTCCAAAAGTTGGGCTTGGACAACGATTTTCAACCGCATTGCAAGAGGGGGGCTTGACAGCGGTTATTAACCGCTGTCCAATATCTTCTTTTTTTTAATTATTAATTTATATTTAAAAATCCTATAATAAAACTATAAACCAAAACTTATATATACGTCCAATACCATAAACCAAAAATCCTATAATAAAACTATAAACCAAAACTTATACCACATATATATATACAAAAACATCAAATAAATAAACATACACATCATGAAATAAATAAACATACAATCAGAAACATACGTCCAATACACAAAAAACATGAAATATATATCATCACAAATATATAATTTAATTACATTCTACCAAAATTTCAAACAACTATCACTCAATATCGTATGAATATAAGAATCGATTGTAAAAAGGTACCCGTCAATCGTTTTTCCATTTCTCCATCTTTTCTTAGAGTAAGACTTGAGCTCACGCTCATAGACAAAAACGCAAAAACAATCGAATCAATCAATATAGTATGAATTTTTATTCAATCAATAATAATTTAAATAAATCGATAAATTGACTTACATTGAGAGGAATGTTCATTAAAAAAGCGCTAATTATATCTTCAATAAAGCAACACACACAAAATGTCCACAATGTTCATTATTTCATTGCCTCGGACCTCGTTGATTAACAATTATAATCACGTATTATTAATTATGATTTCTTTCTATTAATTTGATAATTTACTAAATTAAATTTACCTTCTTTATTAATCCAGGTTCACTTTATTTAACTTAAATCTTGAACCTTGACTCTGAAGGCGACTCCGATACATCGTCATCGCACTATTATTATTATAATTAAAAAATAAAAATAGATTAAATATGCATAATTTTAAAAGTAAAACAAATCATTGTATAGAATATTAAAAATGAATTTACTGTTTTCATATATGAAACGAGATCGTATGATTTGAATAAACTCCATCCCGAAATGGGTTCATAAAATACACACTTAATGTATTCATGTGTATGACGATCAGCACCCAATGGTTTCTATATTATATTGAAAATATTAAAATTAACTGCAAATTTAGCATATATATGTGCAAATATTATAAACATGAATACAAATTTTTAAGCGAAATGTTTATCACTCACCCCACATTTGTTGGCCAAAAATGAGATGATCGCTCCCAGTTTGATTCAAAGCATATGATTAACTAATACATCCATGGTATGTACCCTATCACCCAATATGCAAGACACCTGGGGGGAGACGAAGGAATACATTTCACTTGCTCGGACATTTCTGGAGAGATATACCTCACCCAAATATCTTTAACCAACATATATACGCTTAATTAATATTTAAAAACAAAATTAAACTATACGAAAAAGTGAATATTGAGAATTAGTAAACACATACCAAAGTAAAGGGCTATGGTGGTTGCACTCAACCACTTGTCAATCAAGATTCTCGCAAGACATGTTCCCATTTCACTAATTCTTGGAAAGTATTCGATGAAAGTGAGCAAGCATAGGAACCGTGAAGATCTCGAAAGCATTAAACGATATCATCCAAGCACCCTGGAACATAATCATCGTGATCTAAGTCTCTAGTCATGGAATAACCAAGTCTCGAAAGCGATTGGAATCCTCGTTCTCCTCCGATTTGTCTCGACACCCCCGATTTCTCTTTAGCCTTTTTGTGGTGATTTCTTTTCGAGGCATTTGTGGTGTCGTGATTCTACAATTAATTTGCAATATTATTTAGAACCACAAATAAGATAATGAACTTTAATAATATATATTTTACCCTCATGGTACTAGAGACCAAGTTGCTCAGTCATTCGATGAAG
Source organism: Stenogyne calaminthoides (assembly GCA_037126765.1). Taxonomy (NCBI): domain Eukaryota; kingdom Viridiplantae; phylum Streptophyta; class Magnoliopsida; order Lamiales; family Lamiaceae; genus Stenogyne; species Stenogyne calaminthoides. The sequence goes on along the minus strand of JBBCBC010000022.1, from coordinate 3,211,173 downwards.
TGCGGAACCACTATTCCGATCATTTCATCGATTGGTTTTAACACCGTAATCCTCTTCTCCGATTCTGAAGACAACGATTGTGACCCTCACGAAACCCGGAGTGATTGGATGACCATGAATCATTCCATGGGAGTTGTGCAACGTTCCTGTGGCCACCAACCGATCGGGATCCTCCAAATAAAAGTAGCAAAATGTCATTTGCTGTTCGAATAAGATATTTAGTTAGAAAATTTTAATACACTAGTCTTTAATTAAAACAAATGTGAGACATGCATATCGATACACGAGAGACGTTTGAAGTGCCTCAATAAAGTTGTCCCTAGGGTTAGTTGTTAAACATAGCATTAAGCGACACTATGTTCATGAATTATCCACTCGGCGACATTTAGTGGCTCGTTCTTCTCTCTCGGACCTCAAACATTCCACATTTTTAGACAACTTGGCAACCTCGATATACCCACCCAATTCATGGCTTGAAAACCGTAGATGTCTTAAATCGCTATATCCCGACACTACGTGGCGGTATCGCTTTCACCAATAAGATATTCATCGTAGATAATGCGGATGTCGTTTTAATACGAGATAGACGCTTTCACGAATCATAAAAACAAAAGATTATTATTTAATTATTTGTTTATAAATAATAGTTTGTAAAAAGATAAATTAATGGATAGATTATCAACTTCTTCGATGATCGTTGTGGGAACGTGAATATTCCCGCTCCATCGACTTGGCTTGATCGAGCCACAATATCGCGCCTCCATCAACTTGGCTTGATCGCGATTTTTATTACTTCGATTCTACGAAAGATAATAGAAATATGATAAAAAAAAACTATATGCATTAGAAATTGAGAAAATGACATTGATCAATTTTACCCGGGTTCCCGAAGATTGAGCCACCATAGGGCTATTATATCTTAGGCGGACTAGTCGAAAAAAGACCAGGTTTCGGATCTCGTGTGTTACTTCTCAACCAAGTCCGAAAATTCTTATTACTCCACTTGAGACAATATTTGAATCTTTGTGGGTCAAGACCTCAAATGTAGTCTATAACATATAACATAACAATTTAGTAAATTTAAGGGTCATACTACAACTTTCAATAAATATATAATTAACATACCGTAAATTTGTCCCATATTCTTTCCTTCAAAGGAGATTGAAATTTCCACGCTACGAATATTTAAAGGCAAAGACGATAGGATCACGCTCCTTGTAGAAGGACAACGACTCACTTTTTTTTTCTATTGTCATTCAAACTCATTGAACGATAATCTGCAATAACATAGTATTTAATTATGTTCAACGATCAATCAATATATTTATCGATTTCAAAACTGTTCAATTGTAATAAAATTACCTCCTTACTCTGAGCTCTCTTAATAGATGACATGATGACTATACAAACTTCTCCCCGGTCATCGTGGTGGGAGCATAAGTCATCGAGGATGTTGTCGATCATATGCACCATGATCATAAACCGCATGATCTCCATCATCATCTCCATCATCATCTCCATCATCTCCCCTAATATGGCAAACGAGACATGATCCTCAAAAAAGATTTAATAAACAAAAAATAAACAATATTCAAAATTATGCTTAAATCCTCACACAATCATATTATCAAACATCTTGAGTGCATCAATTGTTTATGTTGAAAGATAAATTATGTGGAATTTGGTAACAACTCACAAACAAAGTGATTAATCGAACAAACAACTGCGGGAAGAACCGTAGTTCTTTAAATGTGGGTGTAGGTATATAAGTGGAATAAAGTGTGTGTCCTTTACAATGATTTTGGATCCTTTATATAAAGAGGACCTGAATCATAAACCGCGACAAATCGTTAAGCCGCACAAATCAATAAACCAAGTCGTTAAGCCGCGAGCCGACAATTTGTAATTGGGACTTTATTGTTATAAATAAATCCTGATCGATAAATATTCTTTCCATTCTTGATCACTTGGATGAGATCGAGCCACAATATTACGATTAGCTATCGTCGTTAATATTTGATGTCTCGACCAATTTTATCTTTATTTACTGATCGATTTTTGAAATCGAAATATCTCTCGTACTTTGAACCATCCATCAATTTTACATTTTGGGTTTGATCGAATTTATTTTATTACTTGATTCACTAAAAAGGTGTAATGACATTGATCAATTTTACAAAAAATACATCCATTAGAAATCGTAAATGACCTTGATCAACCATACTTCTCAATCATCTCCATAAAATTCTTGGCCACAAACTCCTCCCTAAATATTGAGCCACCATCTCGTGTTTTCTTCTCAACCAAGTCTGAATAAATTAGCGGAAAGTGTTTCCCGTCGATCGTAAATAACATAACAATTTATTTGTAAATTTGGTCAAACTTTCAATAAATTCTTTGATAAAGTCCGAAATACCTGGCCATTAACAGAAATTTATATTTGGCCGACAGCAACCTTTCAATAAATATATAATTAACATAACTTAAATAACGTCCTCGGATAAATCAATTTCCTACAATGAAACGACAATAAATATATAATTAATTTTATTTGTTGGTTCTTTCCTTCAAATGAATATATTCCAAACAGTTAAAGACGATAAAAGATCACGTTTTTAATTATGTTCAAATGATCAATCATTTATCGATTTCATTGAGTTCAATTGTAATAAATAACGATTCTGATTAAAATATAAATATGTTTTTTATGTTCAACGATCAATCTTAATATGATTTGATCGATTTCAAAACTTCAATTGTAATAAAATTACGAAGTGTTTTTAAGTGGTTTAATAGATGACATGATGACTCTACCGAGTCATCGATGACACTGTCTGTGGTCATATGCACCATGATCGGTCAATTCTTTCTCTCTCAACTCATCATCTCGAAAATTAATGATGTTGTCGATCATATGCACCATGATCATCTCCATCATTATCTCCATAATATGGCAAATTAGAGATGATCATTCGTAAAATTGAAAAAACAACATTTAATAAACAAAAAATAAACAATATTCAAAATTATTAATCCAAGAACAAAGAAATCACAAAAAATAAAAATATTATCAAACATCTTGAGTGCATCAATTGTTTATATCTAAATTAGCATAAAAAATCAAGTCAAGCCACACAATATATATTCATCTCTAACAAGTTGTTCATCTCTAACACTAACAACATTAATCCTAATAAATTAACACTAATTTATATTTAAATCCTCACACAAGCATATTATCAAACACCTTAAGTGCATCAAACACCAATATATATACAACAATATACATACACCAATACATACAACATGATATATATACACCAATATACATGATATACATATATACACCAATATACATACACCATACATACAATTAAACAAAGCCACTAACAACAATTAAACAAAGTCATACAATATATATATATATATAAACAATTAACAATATATAAACCAAGCATCAATTGTTCATCTAACAACAATTAATCCTAACAAATTAGTTAATTAATCAAAACAAACACAATTATATAAATATTTAATCCTAATATATATATATACATATACACAATATTAATTCAATATATATATATATATACTAACATATATATACATATATATATAGAAAAGAAAAATTACCTATGGAAGGAGAAAGCTAGGCGGCGGTGGCGGTAGGGGAGCTTGGCAACAATGCGAACATGCGGGTGAGGGAGGACGCGGCGGATGGTTCGATTTGGGGAGAGGAGGGAGGAGGCTAGGGCTTTTTTTGCGATTTGGAGCTAATGGGAAGGCGGCGACGGAGATGAGCAGAAGGGGAGAACGCAGCGAGTTCGTTTAGGATAGAGGAAGGAGGCCGGGCTTCGATATCAGCTGCAGGTTTAATTTCACGATTTGGGGAAAATTTCCTTTGGTTCGCGATTTGGGTGTATATATATTAATTATCCGACCTCTTGAATAGGGACAGCGGTTCAAAACCGCTGTCTAAAAACATTTGCCTGAATGTTCTAAATCGCTTTAAAGTGTTGTCTTGGGCAAATCTTTTTGAACCATTGTCTATTTTTTTTATTATTTTTTTTAATTAAAACCGCTCTCGAAGCTGTAGCTTGAAGAGCTGTTTGAAAAAAATAGATGTCCAAGTGCAGCTGTACAAGCTTAAATGTGTAGTATTGAGGGCACACAATAATGTGTGTTATATTACATTTATGGGAATGAAAACAAGTTGTTGTTGTTGAATCCTGATTGATTTATTATTTTCTGTCTTTGGCTCTGCTCATCCACCCCCCAAAACACCTGTTTCTCTCCCTGAAAATGATGTGCATTTTTTGTCAATATCAAATTACATATATAGATATATAAATTTAATATTTTAAAAATTAGAATAAATTATTTTATATATAAAATACCTGAGGAAGTGCATATGGAATTTGGGATTGTTGTTGTAACATAAAAGAATTAGAAGAATTATCCAAGAGATGATATGTATTGGCTGTTGAGGGACTAAATGCTTCAAATGGTGATGCCAAGCTACTCAAACTCTGCATGCATTTAATTATCACATATAAAAATATAAATTTCTCAAAATAATTTAAAATAGATTATCTATAAGAATTCAAAAAAAAAAAAAAAAATTGCATTACCTGATCTGGCCTAACCATGAGTGACTCCAAGTCCATCCCAAAGTCATACAGCATAGGATTTACAGAAGCAAGTTTCATTGAAAGAAACTGTAAAATGGGAAAAATGAAATTAATATATAAATATGGATTAATATTTTAATTTCTACAAAAGTTAATTAAAATGCAAGGAAAAATTATATTAGAAGAATGACCTCAACTTGATTTTGGAGTGATTGGACATAGTTGATAATTTCATCCAACATGAGGGCCTTTCCAGTTACCTATTGATCACTCAAATCCACATGAAGTTGTCAGAAAAAAATATATAATTATAAGAATAAAGATGTAGACAAATTAAATTAAATTCTTGATCTTGACCACCTTGTCACAACCAGGGACAAGAGATTGTAGCAGCTTCATTCTCTCACTTATCCTCTCTCTCCTTACCTAATTAATCCCATGATAATTAGAAAACATATTGAAGAAATAATTAATAATGATGTATGTTCAGTGAAACAAATAATACTATTCAGTGAAAAAAATTATACTTTCTAAAAAAAACACTAGTTACTGAATAATATTAACTGTTTTTAGTGAATAGTAAATTTTTAATTAGTTGATCAGTATTAGCTGTGTTCATTGAATAGTATTAGATTGTTGTATTGAACAGTATTAGTTAAAGAAAGTACCCTTTCAGCAAGGCTGTGGCTATCAGTTGCCTGTCCCCTCCTTGCCCTAACATGAATATAGCCTGCTGGAGTTTCTTTCTTTTCTCCACAATCTTTCACTAATTTCCTCTGTTTTTTCACTTTTACTTCCCTCATATCCTGCATTAAATTAATTCAACCAACTTAATTTCCTCTAAATAAATTACCAAAAAAAAGAAAAATGCTTACAAAAATTTATAATCAGTAAAAAAAATAATAAATAAAAACCTTGGATTGGGCAGAATTTGGAGAAGAAGAAGAGGAGTGTTTGGATGTTTTCCTTTTGTTAGAATCCAGATTGGAGGGAAGGGTGTTTTGAGTAGTGAAACCACAGTACTTATGAGTTACAACAGAGGTGGAATCCATGCTATTTTTGTTGGTTACACTAAAAACAGAATGCTCCTCATTATTGCAAAGATTGTCAAGATCGTGGAAGGCCGTGTTTGGTTGATCCAAATTAATGTGGGATGAGTTTTGCAGGAAGAGTGATGATGATGATGATGATGGAAAAGCTGCCATTGAAATGAGGGATTAGAAAGTGATGGAAGAGAGATGGGATTGTTGAGAACTTTTGTGTAATGATGGGGTTTATATAAGGGTGAAGAGAGAGAGATGGGACAAAGACTTGGCTTATATCCTCTTTCCCATGCATTTTGACTGGTCTAGTTGTTACTGTTCGTGTATCATCAGTTGAGGAATTGGATTGGGGATCACAAGTGTGATATGTAGGCCTCATGTTTGTGTCTAGTATTAATTATTTAAATTCTATTTGGTGTTACTAATTGACAAATTGGCCTTGTAAATGATATTAACGTTGACATGTATGGATGTGTATGTAAAAAAAAATTGAGATCAGATCAAATTTAAATTATATATTGTAAGTTTGATGTGCGTCAAGTGTACACAAGACTTTGCTAATTGTACATATTCATTTATAACCTTTTCCCAAATTCAATGAACAAGACAGGATTTCTTTTGCCTAAACTTTTATACTTATAAAAATATTTATTTATATAAAGAAAAAAAATGGGTTTGATTGAAATTAGGGTAAAGCCCTAAGCCATTGCAAGTATAAAAATGGTTTATCAACCCCATAATAGAGGATCAGAAAATTAAAGAGCAAAATACCTAGTGCATTTATTTGCTTCCAAATAAAAACATTTATAAACTCAAAAATTTATTTATTTATTAGGCAATCCCTAAAGTCATATTACATTAATCATTCATCCAGATTCGAACTATCAACATTATCAAACAAGCTCAAAGTTAAAATTCAAAACACGATAATATTTCAAATAAGTTTGAACACCAATATATTTGACATTTACACCCATGTTTTTTTTTATGGTCCTATTCATTATACACAATTTTCAAAAATATAAAAAACGACATATTTAATGTGAATAAATTATATATTGAAAAGTCCCTAATGGAAAATTATAAAATTCATTTATAACCTAAACCTACTTTTTTTGGGAAAGGTGTTATTAATTAGCTCACAAAATTAAACTCATCCAAATAGGTTTGTATCCCGTAATTTGATTCCAAATAAAAAAAAAGTATAGTGTCACCTTAAATTTCATACCAAATGAAAAGAACCTAATGGACAGAGAATCATGATTAAACCTACTTTTTTTTGGGAGATAAATCGGTTTATTAAATAAAAAAATAAGTAGTTAGCATTTGGCAGGTAGTAATGGATACAGTAGACATTCATGATCTCTCTCTCTCACGCACAAATAGGTGTGAGAGAGAGATAATGAGACAAGACATGATTTTGGTGGATGGTATTTTCTGGTGATTAGTTAATCGTAAAAAAAAGAGAGGTGTAAATTATCAACAGTTGAATGTCAGTTTGCTTTTTTTGAACCTTTAATTCAGCACATTGCATATGATTCAGGTATATATGTTACTTTATTTTATTTACCAAAATATTGCATGAACAAGTTTTACGGTAAAATTGGTTATAGAGTGTGACTTATATTATTAAAGTGTATGATTTTTTTCTTTGTAAAGTGTGACTTTTTTTTATTTTGAAAAATGTATTCTTCGTAAAAGTGAAGGTGTGATTTATATTATAAAAAAAGAGTGTAAGAAGTGATAATCAAATGTGTGATTTATATTACTAAAAATAAACATATTATTAAAATGTATATACATAAAAAAAAAAATAATTTCACGATGAACAAGTTTCGCAGCATACCAACTCTTATTATTTATATTTAATCTCCCCACCACTATTTATCAAAGCACAAATCTTCCTTCAGAACGTTTAAAATAAAACATATATTTTTTTTTAAAAAAAATTAACACTATTTAAAATGTGATAAAAATTTGTGTGAATCCGAATTCACAATGAACTCTATTTTTTTAGTATCATAATTATTTATAAAAATTATAACTATTTATAAAATATTTTATTTTTTAAAACAAAATAATTTATATGCATAACAACGATATTCTTTGGACATATGATTCATATGAAGTATTGTATATTTAAAATAATGAATTAATGTTATCACTATTTATCATTTTTTCATTGATTTTGAATTCGCTTGAACTTTTTTTTTTTTTTGAAATATCATTGTTATGCATATGAAATATTATTGTTGTACATTCGAAGAATTATTGTTTAAAATTTAAGTTTTTTTTTTTAATAGTGACACTTCACATACAAAACAATGATACTCGAAAAAAAGAGTTCACGTGAACCAATATTCATAGAAAATCTACTCAAACATATAATACATGTTCGAAATTTCCATAAAGGCGATTAGTTTTGTTGAATATATATGATAAATGATTTCACATGTGAGTTGTCTCACATCAAAATATTGAAAAAAGTGAGGTTACCTTATAAACCTAATGAGCTACTCCTCCTATCACCAATTAATTTTAGGATGGAACCTTACTAGGAGCATGGCTAGTCTCATTCACTGTTGGATGCGTATGAACCGCACAGGGCGCCCCCAATTTTTGCAAGTTTAAAATAAAATCTTCCACTTATTCTATTTGGAAAATTTTGGGAGAAAAATATTCCACTATAAAGTCACCCAAAAATTTACAACCAGCTAATGGTATTGTACTTTGCAGGATCAATCTGAAATGTTGAAATTGATTAAATTCGAGATTCAACTTGGTATAACGGGGAACAAAGCTTTATCTCCCTTTTATATGCAGTAAATTGTGAAGGACACGGGGGGAAATCGTGAGGAAACAAGTAAACGTAGCTTAGAAATTGCAGAAAACCACAACAAGAATAGAGAATACATAGGAACATATGTTGATTCGAATGTTTTGCTCATCCATAAAGGTAAAAATATGGTGATCTCAGGAAAAAAGAGGAATTCAACACAATCTAAACCCAAATCAATTATGTAACTGAAAATGTCATACAGCATCTTGAAAACAGTAGGAAATAGCCAAATGTTCATAAGAAGCATATGTAAATAAGAGACATGATACTAAGTAGTATACTTAACAATATGTGGGATAAAGAAGGACTCTATAGAATATGTTGGTTCAAATCCAAATAATCTGATGTTGGATCACCGGATATTTCTCCAATTTGTATTGCATTTATTGGGTTCAAGATTTTCTTCCAATAATTACAAGATTATACACTACATGGAAATTTTGTAAAATGGAGGAATCAATATGAAGCTCCAAAAATAGAGAGATGGAGCTCCTAACTCAACTAATCAACCGAAAATTTGAACTCAATTTTTTTAAAAATAAAGTTAACCCAAATGATCAGAAAAACCATCACATATAATCAAAATTAAATTACTCTCAAGCCGAAATACTAGAATCGTGTTTTTTTAAACTAAGAATAATTTAGAAATATATATAGTTAATTAACCTGCATATTGCACTTGACATATCAAGAGGCGTAGCGGCAGTGTGAGTGAGACCACAGCAGAGCATTCCCCCCGCCGTACAACCTGCATAATACGCCGGCGAGAACATCTCTATCTTCCCTTCCTTCGGCGCCGGAATCATCAAATTCCGCCGACTGCCGGCCGGTAAATCCGATTGCCCAGATGGGTTATTGAAACCCGCCATCTGCTTTGACGCCATGGATGGAGTGTAAAGGAAACTCGGAATCAACGATTGCCGGGATGGGTTCTCCGAAACGCCCATTTTTTTGAAAATTTAATCAAAAAAGAGAAAGAACTCTCGGGGGAGGAATCTTTATCTGGTGATTGTTGCAATCTTCTGCGCGCCATTTTGGGATTTGGGGTTTTGTATAAAATATATTTATATTTCTTTTTAAAACTTTTAAGATTGTGCCAAAAATTTATGAAAGAATTTTATTTTATTTAATATTTAAAATTTAAAATTTATAAATAATTTTTTTTTTAGTAAATCCTTATCAAAATGTTTGAATCATGACAAAAACGTGTATGCAATATTGCATATAAGTGATATATGTAATTGAGTATTTTTTTTCTCGCGGTCAGGGGAATGAATTTTAGGGCAGATTGTTGGTGGGCCAATGGGCTTTTCATCTTCTTCCTCATAAAAATGCAAAATGACGCCGTCGATTTCCTCTTCTCTTCTGGCGAATCTCATGTGCTTTCTTCTTCCTCGTTCGTGCCATAATTTTCTTTTTTCGCTCCGATTATTGGATGAAACCAGGTCATTCAGTTTGGATTTCGATGTGGATTCTACTAGAAGAAGAGAGAATATGTGTGTGATGTTTGATTACCCTCAACACAAAGTGTGTGATGAAATTCAGATCATTCGCACTTTTTTTCACACTTGCTCAGAAATCTGTAATTTTGGATTTGGAGATTTTTTTTCAGCGTTTACTCTTGGTTTTTATTCATGTAGTAACACTCTTTTTTCTCATATGGTAACACTTTTTTTTTCATGTAGTAAACACATCAAATTGTTCTTTAAATCAGAATTACGGATCGTGATTTATTTTCGCGCTTGTACTGATTTTGTTCATGTGGTAACACGTAATATAATAATGTAGTAACACTTATACATAGATGTAGTAACACACAAAAATTTGAGAAAAAAAAATAAAGAAAAATTATGTGTTTGTATTGATTTTGTTCATGTGGTAACACGTAATATAATAATGTAGTAACACTTATACATAGATGTAGTAACACACAAAAAATTGAGAAAAAAAAATAAAGAAAAATTATGCATACAGTTGGAATCGAACCTGCAACCAAATTTATTAGCAATAAACCTGAACCACTAGCCTACAATACATATTTAATAAAAATATTCTTCTATAAATACATATCGTCCCCAACCCAACCCCAACCCCATCCGCGTCCCGCCTGCCCAGCCACCTACCCGACCGCCCAAACCCGACCAGCGCCCCAGACCATGATTTTTAAGCAATTTTTACCTTATTTATGTTGTATTGCACATAACACTAGTGTGCAATATTTCACACAAGAATTTCTCTTTAATTATACCTTTAAATTGATATTTGCAAGTAGCTAATTTAAACGAAAGAAGTGTGAACGTGTGGTCAACTAAATGCATTGGTACTTCGAATTTTGTCTTTCTTCATCGCTCCCACGATCACAGTATTGTAAATTATTCGTTGTTTACATGTTTTATTGTAATGTTACTCCTATTTTGACTCTATGTTTGTTCAGGTGTTAAAAAAATTACAAACGAAAATAGAGACGCGTAATTTAAAAAAAAACAAAAAAAATTGTCAATTCATATTTATATTTACAGAAATAATTTATAAAATTGTAGTCGTAACTTGTAACCCCGTAACATTTATATACCAATACCCATTTCATGTCGTGCCCGTATCGCCGTATTTGTATCTCTCCAAACCTGGGTTTGTTGATCTACAAAACTTGATTCACAGGTCTACTGCTAATTCCTTTTATTTAATGCTTTCGTAATTTTTTTTATCTAAAAACATTTTTCACCTATTTTATTGATATATACTGTACAATGGTGTAATAGATAATGATAAATAAAATAATAATAATGTTGTCACATGCAGCGTTAACGTTTGAGGCTGCGCATAAGAAGTAGACTAATCGTGAAAGAAGAGTATGCATTATTGACATAAATAAAGACATGAATTTCTAGATTAAAAATTCTTCTTACACGTACGGATTCATCTGTTTCACATTTGGGTATTCCACTCATGTTCCACTCTCATATTTTAATTATTTAAAATTAAAAAAAAATATTAAATCTTTTTTTTTTAATTTTTTTTTCAGTTTTTTCTGTTATCCGACCCGGACTTAACCCGACCCAAGTGGTTTATAGTTCACTCGGCCCGAATGGTTCATAATTTAGGGTTTAGGGTTCATGATTTAGGGTATAGATTTTAGAATTTTAAATAATTAAAATATAAATATGTATCAAATTTTAAAGATATGGAACATGGGTGACGCATCCTATTTTGGCATTGAGGAATCCAACCGCTTCTTACATTGACCATAAAAACATGATTCCACGAAGTTGTGATTCCAACATTTGCCGTTGTTGACCATGAAATTTCTGTTTAACAAGATTAAGTTGATATGCTGTGAAACATGTTCACCGTGAAATTGGTTTTTTTTTATAGACATACATTTTAGTAAAATAAGTCACACACTTTAGTAATATAAGTCACACACTTTAGTAATATAAGTCACATACTTCAGTTATCACTACGACACTCTTTGCTATAATATAAATCACATCCTTCACTTTTATGAATAATACTCTTTATATGACGATCTCATATATAAATTTTTTTAAGCATTTCATTGTCTTTTTCATATAGTTATATTTCTAATCATCCTGAACATATAATTTATTTTTATTTTGCTAAAAAGAGGGGGGCACATGAGCCGGGTCGAGAAACGGGTCAAATGATTAATGTGAAAATTACTAAAAATTTATGTGCTTATTTTGCAAAATTTCATAGGAATTCATGCATTATTTACATTAAAATTGCCTACTGTATTGTCTGTATTAAAAAGAGAATTTTAAAAGCAAAACCCATCTCAATTATTTTATGGAAATCAATCGAAGAAACGAGGGTGTAAGAAAAAAAAATACAAAAAGAAAATGAGGTCAAGAAACACCAAGCAGAGGCCCATAACTCAAGAATTAGAAGCCCAAGAACTGAAGACCAAATGGGCCATCTAACAGCAACAATTTCAGAGCATTATTTAACAAAGGCAAGCCGCTCATGTTGGCCGAAATTAAGAAAAGAAGTCGCTGCTATTTTGTGGCCCCATTTTAAAGTTGCTAGTTCTATTATAACGCTTCAGCGCCTTATTAGCCAGCAAAGTTGAGCGACTCTTTGGCGAAAACAGTATCAATATATACACTATACAGGGTCAGAAGGCAATTCGGAGAAGACATTCGACGTTTGCTTTTTTTTTTTTTGGCTCAAAAATGATTAACTCGTATTATTGCTCATGCAAGAAGAACATAAAGAATTGAGAAGATTATCCACAAAAGACGGAGGCTCGACCCAAATATGAGGACTTGAAGAAGACCTCGAGTTCCTAGCAATAGTGTGCGCTGCCGGATTAGCAGAACGCAAAATATGGAATAAAGAACATCCAGGAAGAGAGTGAAGCATGTCTCTGCAATCAAGAACTCATCTGCACTAATGTTTTCGGGAATTATGCTCGAACGACAAGAAACAACGTGTCCCAAGTCGTCCCGAATTATAAGGCCAATGCCCGTCTCCTGAGTATCCACAAATTGTGCCGCATCAACGTTGAGTTTCGAGAAGTCCGTTGCAGGTCTATGCCAGCTCCCACATCTTCTAGTTGCGACCACAGAGGCGGTCGATGGTATACGGGCTGCTAGTCATTCGTCCAAGCAGCCTTCGATTCATGGACAGCACGAATCGGTGTCGTGCGCTTCCCTTCCCAACATACATCGTTTGGTTCTTTCCAAACGCTCCATATTAGCATAGCAAAATCGCCCGCTCGTTCGAGGCTCAACGTAGCCAACATTCGACAAAACAACTCCTCACATTGTTGTAAATTTATTATTTAAAGTATTTCAAAAATATTTTTAATTGTCAATAGCTTTCCATCAAGTTTGTTATCTATTTTCTCTCAACAAATAACAATATTTATCTCTTATTCCTTCTCAACAAAGAAGAATACTTATCTCATAAAACAAACTCACGTCAGTTTCTCCCAATCATATTTTTCGGTCAAATCCTTTATTCCTCTTTTCCTCCTACTTCCTTGGAAAAAGACTTGTCATTTAAAACTTGTAGTTGCAACTTTTGTGGGTGGAATAAGTCCACTTCTTATCAACTATGCCAACGTGCATCTCTATATATATACAACATATATTTTCGTGAAGAAGGGGAAGTGTGACACATTAATTTTTCTACGTCTCTATAATACTGCTGGGTTTATTATTCTGTTGCTCCTGATCCTAGGTTTATCCTAGAAGACTTGTTGAATCCTGGGGGATTGCTAAGTGTAAATCCTTAAGGACAGTGCATTTCAAGCACGCCTCAAGTGATTTTCCTTTGATCTTAGTTTTTATCTTTTCCTTGTTTTATTTTGATTATTGGATTTTCTAATATTTCCAACAATTTTAAGGATTTACATTCACCAAAATTCAATTTTGTTCTACCGTTTTTATCCTAGTTGTTTTTTGGTTCTCTGAAAAAACGCTTTTAAGTTTCTGGATTTTTGTGCAGCTGGGAAGAGTGCTTCTCTTATCTCCAAATGGGTTTATCGAAGAGATGATGATGGCTTGCATTCTGCCTCTCACTCCTTCCTTTTCTTCGTTAAGAATAAGAATATACCCCTGTGTTAAATCGTCGTTGCCATATTCTTACCGCAAATGTTTTTATTCTCATTTTCGCTGTAAAAATTCTCACAGAAACTGGGGCGTTAGTGTTGCCGGCAGAGTGTTGATGGACATCCAAAAATCCGGCATAATTGCTTGCCTCCGCGCTCAAAGAGGTAGCAATTGAAGTTGCTCGTGCAGCACTTAGTGGTGGAGTCTCAGTTGGCATTATTTCTGAATATGGGATTCCGTGGAGAACGCGCTTTAGGAAAAGTTAAAGTTTCTTCAATCGAATTCAAACTCTGCATTCCATGGATCAAGCGTTCTATGGATCAATCAGACGATCCCTTGATGCTAAAGGGAGGCCCGGGAAGCAGGTGCAGCTCGTAATTAGATGGTTCGAAATCTCAAAATTCGGGACGTGATTATAGGCAAGTATGAGTGCAGAGAAAATTGGTATGGTCATAAACCCTACTCTCTATGTGTGTTATATTATGAAAATATTTGGGAGGCTATTCTGAAAATTGGTGCTCGTGTGAATGAGTGATGGTCTTGAACTTTAGCACGCGAAAAAGAAATTTTCCTCTGAAATCTGCATGTGTTTATGTGTATCTGGTTGGTTTATATTATTTGTCAAGATGGGTTATTCATATACTATTGTGTTGGTTTTTGCTTTATATAATTGAGCATTCACATGTTATATGTTGTTTTTATACGTTTCCTACTATCGAAAACTGGCGTCTAAGGACTCCTCCTACTTATATGTGTGTACACGCAAAATAAAATGTTTAAATGAAAATTTGGTCTGATCATGTCAGTTTTTATTCTTTAAAAGGAATAGTGTTTTTTAATTCAGTTTTTTTAAACGAAAAATAATCAAGTATGTTATCTCTTATCTATTTCCTTTTACATATTCATTCTTTATTGCATGTGGTTTTCCATGTGAATGTGGTCATATATAAATATTTATACAGAATGATGGGTTCATTACTTCATGTACATTCTATTTGTTGAGGGTTAATCTCTTTGTGATTCAATATAAATGGGATATTCATTTATTGATGCCAGTATTAAAGGAAATTAATGTTTAAAAGTGTGAGAATGTCCAACTCTAAATATATGATTCCATGTTTACTGGTTTTCTTGAGCTTGGTACGCTTATAGATTTATAATGTTGAGAAGTGATGTGTTGGGTGTTAATACTATTGTTGATACAAATAGTATTATTTGTACTTGTATCCTTTTGAATGATGAGCTAATTTCTCATGCACCACAATAAAGTTGATCATTTAATTGAGTGAAAAGAATTTTTGCAAATGATTTTTTTTATATTTACCTTGTTTTAGAAGGATTCACGAAATTTTTCAAATCATATTATTTCAAATGATTCAATTTTTTGCAAGATTATTTAAACAATTTTGAGACATATTTTTTAAATGATTTATCATCTGGTTATAAACCTATTGGTTGTGAATGAATTTTCAAAATAGTTTTATTCAAAATAAAACTTTTATTCTTTTTGACATTGTTTGACAAATGTCTATAATTTCGTCCATTCAAGGTTTAATTAAATTGTCTTCTTTAAAAAAAAAACTTTTATTCATCAAATGGACGTCTAAAGAATTTTAAAAAAAAAAGAGATTTAGATTATGAGATTTATATAAATGGCATGAGTGATATGATCAAGTTTATTATCTAGTGACTTTACTTCTCTTGAATAAGATAGTTGTGTATATCAAGGTGATCTTGTGGCTCAATTTGAGTTTGCACAAATTATTGAGAATTTGATGCACAAACTATAATTGTTAAACATACTATGATGTCAGAGTTTTATACTCACAAATTGTCCAACAATGAGGCCATGAAAGCTAAGAAATTGCTTAATTTCAGTATTTCAATTAGATGAAAACAGATATTACATTGTCGATGCTTTGTGATTGCTAAGAAGAATAACCATTGCTAAGAATAAAACTTCAATGGTAAAATAGACATATTCAGATACTGAAATGAAGTGGTTAACCAGCTGGTAGAAGATGAAATGATTTGACTAGTCTTAATTGAAGAGGAATGGGACAAGCCAATTGAAAATTAACAGTGGTGGGAACCCAACCTTTGTGATTGGAAATCTCATGAATAAGGTTCATATGGGTAATAACAAGCCACTTGTTAGTTCTGCTAGCACCTTAATTTATATCCCTTCCTAAATGTGTAGTGCTTTAAAGCAAATGATTTCTAAAATAAGTGTGGTGCTTTCTTTATAATTGGGAGGATAAAAATTTAAAAGCTTTTAATGAGTCATAGCCTTTTTATGGGTGGTATATTATTCTACAGAATATACTTTGATGAACTCATCTATATGAGTGTGGAGTGGGGCCGCTCCTATGAGACAGTGGCTAAGTCTCTAGAGCACTCATGAATAACCAGGCACGCGCATGGCCTATTCGAGCACAACCGCGTTGAGCAACAAAATAAACACATGTAATGTGATGGATAAGCTATTTAAGTTACAACAATAAGTTATTGGTTCATAGAAGCTATATGCTTCACCAATGCTTAGTAATTTATACCTTATCTCTTCTAGGTCTGGTTCATAGTCCAAAAGACACCAGATTTGATGCATTACATAGTCCTGTGATACCCAGCTGTTTTTATTTTATTTTGGCATTTTATAAATCTTCTTCCTCGAGACTTTATAATTGATTTTATAAATATTTTTGAAATAGGTGAAGATTGTTGTAAATTTATTATTTAAAGTATTTCAAAAATATTTTTAATTGTCAATAGCTTTCCACCAAGTTTGTTATCTATTTTCTCTCAACAAATAACAATATTTATCTCATATTCCTTCTCAACAAAGAAGAATACTTATCTTATAAAACAAACTCACGTCAGTTTCTCCCAATCATATTTTTCGGTCAAATCCTTTATTCCTCTTTTCCTCCAACTTCCTTGGAAAAAGACTTGTCATTTAAAACTTGTAGTTGCAACTTTTGTGGGTGGAATAAGTCCACTTCTTATCAACTATGCCAACATGCATCTCTATATATATACAACATATATTTTCGTGAAGAAGGGGAAGTGTGACACATTAATTTTTCTACGTCTCTATAATACTGTTGGGTTTATTATTCTGTTGCTCCTGATCCTAGGTTTATCCTAGAAGACTTGTTGAATCTTGGGGGATTGCTAAGTGTAAATCCTTAAGGACAGTGCATTTCAAGCATGCCTCAAGTGGTTTTCCTTTGATCTTCGTTTTTATCTTTTCCTTGTTTTATTTTGATTATTGGATTTTCTAATATTTCCAACAACTATCAACCTCCCCAGCAAGTTGTCCCATCTGCATCCGAAAACCACCAATGTTCCAGCATGTCAAAGCAAAATCGCATTGCATGAAGAGGTGACACGATGTTTCCCCTCCAGCCAAACAAAGGTCACACATAGCTTCAATATTGATTCCTATCTTTGATTGACAAGAAATGTTAGAAAATTGGTGTTGTGTGTGTAGACGAAGACGATGCAGACTCAATACGAAAAGTCGAGGTAAGAGTTGGACTCTCTTTCCATAAGACGATATTGCCCCGTACTCCGGTGCAATACGGTATCAATGGCAATCGTCCCCAAGATACAATGACTTTAGAACTTCATGATCGTTGCACTACGAATCGGAAGCTATCGGCGAACGGACTCGGGTGTCCGAAACTTTCTTAACACGACTACTAATGCAGAAATCTAGATTGCTAGTATGCTTTTGTATGCACAAAATGCTATTTGATTTTTCGATGGAAGAAATGATTTATGGGGATTGAATTTATAGAAGTTGAAGAGTTGTGGTGTCTTCTGGTGAATAGGTGCAACTTTTTGGACAAGAGGAATCTGGGCCCTCTGATCGTGTCTTTTAGATCAGATCTAGATCCGATAGCCCAGATCGCACCCTTTCGCATGGGAGGTTCGACCCTTGTGCGCGATTCGACCGAACCGGTCTACTGGACCGACCCGGCTTGCCCGATCGTGAAGCGATGCGTCTCGCCCGGTAGCGAGTTCCGAGTTCGATCCTGCTAGTCGTCGCCTTTGTGTCTCTTCTTGGACATTCGCCAAACCCGGGGTTCGAGACCAGCGAATCGCGCGTCCGTCTGAGTCTGCGCCCGCGGAATGGAGCCACAAGGTTCGCACCCTCGAGCCACGACCGAGCCTTCGTTCTCCAAAAAATAAAGGCTAATGCGACAAGTGCAACATGCGCGTGCGCGTGCGGTCAATAAACTCTTTTGGGTTAGCCCGAAGCACCACCACTAAGACTTTAGTCAAATTGACTTTCCATATCACAATTCTATTAATAAGGAAGCCATTTCCTTCCTAATTTTCCAATGTGGGATAGAAGGGATTTCCTTTTCCCCACAATTTTCTCTTCAACTTTTCCACAACAAATTGTCATCTTTATGTATTAATATCTCATTCACCCGAAATTGGTTTTGAGCAAATAAATACATCAAATTAATCTACTAAAAGCGTAGAATACGATTTGCAATTTATCTCCATTTTTCACAAATGGATCATCATCTCGAAATTTGTCAACATTTGGGTCAACACTCAATTTTACAACCAATTTCCAACAATCCCCCACATGAATGATATTAATGCATGTGAAATCTAAGAAAGTGTCGACGAGCCATTGTTGCATCAGGATAGGTAGCTTGTGGCTTTGAACCTTCCCAAGTGAAATGCCATCGAATTTACTTGCTGCTCAGTGAACACGATGTCTTGAAATGGTCAGCTTTTTGTGTAAACCAAGACAATGACATACACACAACAGTCACATCTTTTTGGTTCTCACGTTGTTGTCCATTTTGGCCGTGGACCATATCTTGGATTCATAAGTGTGTACTGAAATGTCAGTTGAAGCGGCCCCACTTCACACTTATATAGGTGATCTCCTATCAAGAGTACCCTGCAATACTCCACTTTAGATAAGATATAGCAATCATTAAAAGCAGTAAAGCTTAACCTCACCACACGTCATCAGGTTTTGCATTTTGAAAATGCAAGTAACACTTGAAGGGATTCGAGAATGGGCTTAAAATCATGGGTTTCAAGTGCATAACTGAGTGCTTCATAGCTTAGTTGTCTCATTGAACCAAGTTCTTGGGATCCTCCAGTCATCATTGATGAGTTACCACTATGAGCACCCTTTAATGTGTGGGTTTTAGCCCCATTCCCCTTACCGCACTGTACATTTGTTCTCTACCAATGCCTTTTGTTAGCGGATCCGCAATATTTTCTTTTAACTTCACGTAGTCAATGGAGATTACTCCACTTGAGATCAAATGTCTAACAATATTATGTCTCATTCGTATATGTAGAGACTTATCATTGTATAAGTGACTTTGTGCCCTTCCAATAAATTTATGCTATCACAATTATGTATCATAATGGGAGGCACCGGGTCTGCTTCGATCGGGAATATATCCTCTAAAGTTTCAAGCCATTCCATTTCTTCTTCTCCAAATTTATCCAAAGCTATAAACTCCGATTCCATTGTGGATCGAGCTATGCATGTTTTCTTAGAGGATTTCTATGACACTGCTCCTCCATCTATATTGAACACATATCCACTGGTGGCCTTGGAGTCTTTAGTGTCAGATATCCAGTTTGTATCAGTGTATCCTTCTAACACTGTTGGGTATCTTGTGTACAAAATTCCATGAATTAAGGTATGTTTTAAATACCCCAGTACTCTTGTCAGAGCTGTCTAATGATCCTTGCCAGGATTACTCGTGAATCTACTAAGTTTGCTAACAAAATATGCTATATTTGGACGTGTACAATTTGAAATGTCATCAAGCTCCCTATAATCCTAGCATATTGTTGGGGTTATACGTGAAAGTATTTTTTACTTTGTATAACCTATGTATTAAACACTTATTTACTGAAATAAATTATTTATAATTGTTGCTTTAAATATGATTGAATGTTATATATATTTATTGCAAACCGTTCATATAATAGCACGTGTTACACTGTAGTTAACGTGGTGATACCGGATCACATAAGATCACGTTAACATTTCCTTGTAAACAAGTGCGCGTTTCACAACTTAGATAGATCCGAACAATCTATTGATAGAAGTTGATGTGTAAGACTCAGGTTGACTTGTCTTGATCAAGAGATTACACTAGTGGATTCGATGTGCTGAAGCGGACCTATAGAGAGGATAAACTCATTCGCACTAACTTATGAGATGAAGAGTTAGACCTCAGTGGTTGTTTGAATTCTTAATCTTTGTCACTTGATAAGGACTGTGTGTGATTAGTAGTTATTGCTTTGACTTATAAATGGGAAGAGAATCATTGTGACTTCGATACCCTATATCTTGGGCAATAATGTTAATTGCACGACAGTTGCTAAATTAATACAGAGAATCGTGTGCTTGCAACGTCTTGCGTGATTGGTCTCCTTGGTGGGCTCAAAACCTTTATCATACGAAATCTTGCAAGTGGAATTAATTTTATGGTATGGATAATAAAGCTGAGTTGTCCTATGTATATTAATTCATATAAAGCTTTTCAGTGGCTTAATTAATTAGTGGACTAAATAATCTTAAACATGAAAAATAATAATCGGGAGTCATATTACCATAATATGGATTAAGTTGGATAGTGCAATATTAATTATATATTGGTATTAATTAATATTAACGGGCTGAATTATATTGTGACTCAATATTGGAATTCAGTAGCCCATTGGAATGTTCATCTTAATTCTCCTAAAGGCCCCTCAAGTAGCCCAAATTAAATTCCATTAAATAAAAGGTGCTTAAAATAAAATAAATTATTGTTGCATTATTTTTTCCTTGTCGAAAATATTAGAGAAAAAGAGGGAGAAGGATTTTCTTGAAAAGATCTTTATGGAAAGGAGATAAGTATTCTTGGAATACAAGATTATCTCATAAATTCAAAAAATCTCCCACCTTGTTTCTTTAATTGTAATTTTTGAAAAATATAGAGAAATAAAAGGGAAGAAAGATTTTCTTGATTCTTGGAAATATTTTATGGAAGATATGTATTTTAGGATACAACAATATCTCATAAATTCAAGAAAGATCTAATCTTGAAAACACCCTATTATTTTCGAAAATTTGGCTAAATAAGGGTGTGAGATTTTTGTGGAAAAATACACATGGAAAGAAGAATATATGGAATATATTCAAGATTTTTTGGAGATCAAGAAAAGATATTTCCTAACCCTAATTAAGCTCCAAAATTTCGTTCCCCCTCTATATAAATAAGGGGATGAATTTTTTCATCCCCTACAGTTCCATGTGTTGGAAAAATTAGAAATCCACAAAGGTGGTGCAACAATTATTTATTATTCCTTTGTTTTATAAATTGTTCATTGTAGAACCTTCCACTGGGGTTATTGAACGAGGACTTGAGAAACTTGAGAAGGACTTTTGGTGGATATCCGGATACTTGATCCTGTCTGTCTCAGACCGTCTCTCCAACGGGTACGTTTACGTAAACTCCTTGAAATATTATTTGCATGTCGTTGTTGGATTAATTATTATTTAAATTCACTTAGGTTAATTCATGCTAGTAATAATTGTTAATTTGAATTTGTGTTTATGAGGTCATCCAGATAGATCCTTGCATATGTTTTCCCAACACATATTCCCGTTGTGATACTGGGTCTCCCTTGTTTTTGGCTAAGTGTAGATTTGGATCTACTGGTGTATTAGCCGGGGGTTTATCGAAGGCATTGAATTTCTTGAGCACACTCTCCACATAGTGAGATTGTGTTAAGATAATTCCATCAGGTTATCTAGAGATCTTTATCCCTAGAATGACATCTGTCGAACCATATCCTTCATGTCAAAGATTCTCTTTAACATGTTCTTAGTATTCGCGATTAAATCATGACTGCTCCCTGTAATGAGCATGTCATCCACATATAGACACACTATCACATATTCTTCTTGTGTGCCATTTATGTCGACACATTTGTCACACTCGTTGGTTTTGAAACCATTTGATAACATTACTTTATCAAATTTCTCATGCCACTTGAGAGGTGCTTGTTTGAGTCCGTACAAGGATCTAACAAGTTTACACACATTTTTCTCTTGGTCAGGTATCACGAACCCTTCAGGTTGTTCTATGTATATCTCCTCATCTAATTGTTGGGGAATAGTGGGTGCTCGGATCTATTCGAGGTGAATTTAAATACAAAT
This sequence comes from Stenogyne calaminthoides, assembly GCA_037126765.1. Classification (NCBI taxonomy): domain Eukaryota; kingdom Viridiplantae; phylum Streptophyta; class Magnoliopsida; order Lamiales; family Lamiaceae; genus Stenogyne; species Stenogyne calaminthoides. The sequence continues at coordinate 3,188,875 of JBBCBC010000022.1, read as the reverse complement.
TTAATTCTGACAATTATTACTAGCATGAATTAATCCTATATTAATTCAAATAATAATTCAACAACAAATCATGCATACAAGGTCGTCACATAAATCCTACGCATGCGGAATAATTAGGAGTTTACGTGAACTAACCTCTTGGAGTGGCAACCGTCTAGAAGGTGGATCACGTTCGCACGAACACACCAAAAAACCTTCCCAAGTATTCTCAAGTCCTTGCTCGTCAATCCGGTGGTAGGACACTCGCGAACAATTAACAAAAAGGAAAAATAAATTTTATGTTGCACCACCTTTGTGGATTTCTATTTTTTTCAACACATGGAATTGCATTGGGGATGAAAAATTCATCCCCTATTTATAATACAATGGGGGGAAGAAATTTAGGGCTTTAGGGAGATTGAGAAATTTCCTTGCTTCTTCTCCAAGAAACAATTTTGGATATGTCCAATATATTCTATTTCCCAATATATCTCCCAAGTAAAATCACCTCCTCCTTATCTTATGGAAATTTCGAAATTTTCATCATGAATAGCCAAGTGGGAGATTTCTTGAATTTAATGAGATAATCTTGTATTCCAAGAATACTTATCTTCATTCCATAACAAAATTCAAAGAAAATCTTTCTCCCTCTTTTATCCATGAATTTAAAAAATAATAGAAAAATTAGGCAACAATAATTTATTTTATTTTAAACACCTTTTTCAGTTATTGGACTTTATGTTTGGGCTACTTGGGGGGCCTTTAGGAGAATTAAGATTGGACCTTCCAATGGACTTTGAATTTTCAATATTGAGCCACAATATTATTCAAGCCCATAAATATTAATTAATCCCACTACATAATTAATATTGCACTATCCATCTTAACCCATATTATTGTTAATATGGCTCCCGGTTATTAGTTCCCGTGTTTAAGATTATCTAGTCCATTAATTAATTCAAGCCACTGAAATAACTTTATATTAATTAACATCTTTTTCCTTGGTTAAGAAACGACTCAATATTATTATCCATACCGGAAATAAATTCCACTTGCAAGATTTGATATGATAAATCTTATGAGCCTCCCAAGGGGACAAATCAAACAAGACGTACTTGCACACATTTCACCGTATTAAATCTTAGCAATAGTCGTGTAATCAATATCATTGCCCAAGATACAAGGTATTGAATCTCAATGATCCTCTTCCCATCATAAGTCAAAGCAACGGCTATTGATTGCACACGATCCTATTTAAGAGACGAAGATTAAGAAATAATGAACCACTGAGGTCTAATTCTTCTATTTTCAGTGCTGAAGAATTTGTCCTCCTGTAGGTCCTGTTCAGTGCATCATGATGCACTGGTGCAATCTCTTGGTCAAGACAAGTCAATCTGAGCCTTACACCTCAACCTTTCGTGATGGTTTGTTCATTTCCATCTAGGTCGTGAAAGTGTACTTTTTGTTACAAGGGAATGTTAATTTAATCTTCTGTGATCTGGTATTACTAAATTAACTACAATGTAACACGTACTTCTTATTGAACAGTTATGCAGTAAATATGTGTAACATTCGATGATATTTAAAGCATCAGTGATAAATAATTTATTTCAGTAAATAAGACAGAAACTCAGTGTGATTATACAAAGTAAAAACATACTTTCCAGTATAATCCCAACACTAATTCCACATTTAGGAATGTCGTTTTCACATCCATCTGGTGTATCTCAAAGTTATGCAATGCTGCAATGACAATAAGTACTCTTATGGATGTGATCCTTGTAACAGGGGAATACGTATCGAAGAAATCGTATCTTTCCCTCTGTTTGAACCCCTTTGCTACTAAACGAGCTTTATACTTATCGATTGATCCATATAGTTACAACTCATGCTTAATATTTGCATTTAATCATTTCAAGAAACATTAATCAAATAAATTGATAATGTCTCATTTAACTCATGTTAATATTTTATTATATATTTTTTTTAATATTAAAGTGTCCAACAAATTATCATTATCACTACATATAACAAATAAAAAATAAATTATTTATACATATACCTCAAAAGAAAATGACAAAAAATGAGAGAATAGTGTACATACTTAATCTTGAACAAGTTAAGTAACTAAAGATATTAAATTAAAAAAAAATATATTCAAATGATTGTACTCTGAATGTTTATGTGGGAGGTTTATTTGAAGGAAACACATCCAAAATTACAATAAATCAAAATCTTTGTTATGCATGAATTTTGAATTTCAATATTTTAATTAAGTTTTGATAAGAATAAGAAAGAAAAAAGAAAAGAAAAGAAAAGAAAAGAGGGACACGACAAAAATCACGGAAATAATATTATATTAAGCTCAAATCACATATTGTATCTTAATTTAACAACTTATTGGACAATGTGGGAATGAACTTTAATTTTGGACTTGGGATTGCAAATTAAATACAAAGTAGAAATTAATATTAGACTGGGCTTAATTTTATATATTGAATTTTATTTACATATCATATATAAATATATAGCAGATTAGTTAGGGCTTGCACTGAGCTGGAGTCCGGTGTAGCGCTTATGTAGAACGTCCCTAGCTATGTTTACTTTAAGTTTTAAGAGATTTTTAAATTTTGATTTTTGAAATCTTGATGAAATGTAATATTTGTTCTTTTTTTGAGTTTTGAGTAGGGAGAGATGTTATATTTATGTCAAATTAATGTGTAAGAGTGAATGATTTTGTATTATTATAATATTGTTGAGTGAACTTTATGTCAAATTAACTTGTAAAAGTGAATAATGTTACATTATTGATGAGCGGGATTATAATGATTAGATGATTGTATAATGATTAAAGTTTATAGGTTGATAGGGGTGGTTTTTTAAAACCAATTTATAAAATCTCGAAATAAAATCGATTTAGAATTTTAAAACCCAAAACCTAGTTTACAAAACCCAAAGTAAACATAGTCTAGGATTTTGAGGGTCTTCTACACACATTCACACCCACTAGGTGGGGGTGTTTACTTGAGAAACAACGAAGAAGTTTGGGTGCAAGAATAAAGTGAAGATCCTCCCACAAAATGTCTTCTAGGGTTATTTTTTACTTTATTTCTTGTATTTTTCATTATTTAGTTTTGTGGTGTTTATTTTCTAATTTATATCATTTGGTCTTGGATTGTAAAATCATGAGCTAAACTCTTAGTGCTCTTAGACGATGTGATATTAGTGAATTTTGAGCTTATGATTTGATGTAATTGTCTTAATTCAATTTCTTAATTGTTTGATTAGGTTATTGAGTTTTGATTGATCAACTGCATGATTTTTTATATTAGTTCATATGTTGAAGCATAATTGTTGCAACAAGAGTTGAATGGTTGTGTATAGTTGTGTGAGTACGAGTTGAGATTGTGTGATTTGAGTGGATATTGGTTTATCACAACGACAGTTGGGTAAATTTTATTAAAATCCCACTGGTTATTTGAATGAGAATTTAGGTAATTAATGAAGGGATCATTGGAGCTTGACCCTACCCTAGTATACACATGGAAAAATATAGCTAGGGGTTATAATAGACAAATCAGTAGAATTGCTAGGTAGAAACCCCAGAGTTTGTAATTAATCAGGTGGGAACGAATCAATTCATCCTCTCAATCTTAAGTGCTTCATTTGATAAATTAGTTGATGTAATTTTAAGCGATTATCCTTATCTCTCAATTAAGAAATGAACTAGGACAATTTTATTAATTTGCTTGTTTGACTTTTACAATTTGATCATCACATGAGTTCGCGATTATCTCCACTTGACTCCACCTAGTTGGTATTTTTTTTATTATTTTTGTATTTTTTGCTCTTGTTACTTTTCTTTCTTTTCTCATATTTTCGCTCAGCAACTACAATATCATGACGACACATAGTTAAACATTTTTCTGACACTCTGCATTTTCTAAGTACTTTTTAGCATATTTTTTCACCGTTCTTTCCATTCCCTAGCTAGAATTTAATTGAGTTTTGTAATTTCCTCAAGCTAAAGCAACTCTTTAGAGGTGATACCTTTTAATTTTAAGTTTTGTTGATTCAATCCATGTGTATGGTTGGTATTTTCTCTTTAACCATGGGTTTTGCTTGTAGCACTATATGTTCTAATCTATATTTGCTCTGAATGTTTGACTTATGAATGAAACTAGTGCGATTATGGTTTTATAGCTTTTGTTTTGTCAATTATTTTTATATGAATATTTATATTGATGTTTATCTGTAAGCAAACTAAAACTGCACCCAATAAAATGACAACACATGAACAAATATATATTAATATCAAATTTAAATTGAGAATTTAAATAAATTAATTTTCAAAATTAAATAGTTAAACCAATGATGTCATAACAGGACCAGACCGACCTGTTCAACCGGTTGAACCGGAAATTGGCCAGGAAACCGGTCCAATTACTCCTAAATAACCGTTTTTCAGGTTAAACCGAAATAGACAGGTGGAACCGGGTTTTTCTTCCTTTTTCTTGTACTTTTTATCCCTGACAAAAACGCAGTCGCACAACATCTCAACGGATTGAATTGAACTCCACGGCTTAAAAACCCTTATTCTCAACTTTATTTTTTATCCTCTCCATGCCGTCACCGTTGGCATCCCCACAGCTCGCGACGTCGCCAGTTTTCTTCGAACAGATTCTTTCTTTTTTCAAACAGAAGTATTTCTTTATCTCCATATACATACATTTATACATACATATATTATATGCTGGGCGGTGGTGTGTAATAGGCCATAGTGGGCGGTGCGTGTGTAATAGTGTCAAGTTTTTAATTTGGGCCTTATAGAATATATAGTAATACTAATAGGAGTTAGTATTTTAAATTTATTTTTTTAATTTAGTTGCTTAACATATATGATATATGTAAGGCAGTAGTTAGATTATAGACTATTTAGAATGTTAATTACATATACTCAGTAGTAATTAAATTATAGCTTATTAATTGTTAAAAATAATTGTTATTGAAAAGAAAATTATGAATAAAATTTAATAATTTATCACTATTATTTTAAATGAATTCCTCATCAAGTGGTCAACAATCTAATACAGTAAACGATTGAACCACCGGTCAAACCGGTTGAACCGGCAACCGGTGACCAATCCGGTTTGGTCGCCGGTTCGGTTATGAAAACATTGAGTTAAACAATTGGTATAATGATATTTAATATACACTGTATGAGTTAATCAAATTTTCGAAGCGCTCGAATACACGTATTTGGCCGATCAGACGGATATCTCGCCAAAAGTGGAGATAAATATATGAAAATCAATTAAATTTGATTGACCAATCAAGCCAATCAAATTAGCCCGATCTACTCAATACCAAGACAAGAAGGGAAGATCGTCATCCCTCACCTATTAAATAGGGGTCCATTCTCATTTAGAAGCAACATTCGATCCGAGATTGAAGTGTTGCACCCTTCCGATCGTTCTTCGTGCAAATATCAGAGACTAAGGTGCTAAGTCCCTCCAAGAATACGTTCTTTCCAAAATGTTCTTCATAACTCTTTAAGATTCAAAGGCAACTTCAATACATTTTTTATGGAAATCATCCAGAAACGACATTCGATCCGAGATCAAGGTGTTGAACCTCTCCGATCGGCATTTCTCCTTGAAGGTGTTCTTGAATATTTGAAAGCCTTCTTAGAAGACTCTTAAAGATTCAAAAAACGTTCTTCATCACGTTCGAAGACGTTCATTCACAAAATCTCCAAGCATAACATTTAATCCAAAATAAGACATCACGACTTTGGCCGTGATAAATTTAAGGCTAAGTCTTGTATGCACAAGGTGCACTGTGTACTCCATAATGCATTTTAAAATCAAGCAACTTATTATATGCCGAAATATGCAACTTATTTACAATGAACCACACAACTATTAATATGTGAAAATATCCTGTCAAAAAAAAATATGTTCAGTGTAAACAAATTACATATTTCAGTGCAACAAATTGTATAATTTTAAAATACATTATGATGAGACCCACTTTAAATTTAATGGTATATTTAAAAAATAATAATTATTAATCTAATCAAAGAAAATCTCTAATAAAAAATGACCTTTATTATTAAAAAGAAAAAAGAAAAACAATTCATCACGTGCCTGTAATTCATAGTCACGTGCGTACACATCATCAGTGTATTCCTATTTGCTGTGCATCATCACTGAATATCTGTAATTAAAAACCAGAAAAACAAAAAAAATTCATATATCCGACGATATTCAACGATTATTTACCCCAATTGGTGAATTTTTGCTTCGATCTTTCAGAAATTCACCTCCCTTTCGTGTTCTTCTCCATCTCTTCAACTCTACCTTGATCCACAAACATTTTCCATTAATCCAAACCGCTCTCTGCTTTAAGGGTTGTACATTTTGAAGCGCAAAATCGAGGTACCTCCAGTTTTTCCTCTCAGTTGATTACGTTCTTGATGAATGCGAATTTGTTGATGTTATGTTATTCGTGATTTTTTAGATCCCAATTTGATGCAACCATTTATGTTTTTCGTTTAGTCAGATCGAAGTCTTGTTGGAAAACGGTCAGTTCTTCCTGTAACGGACCGGAATTTCGGCCTCAATCCCAGGTTTTTATATTGTTAATGATGTTTTTATATAGGCTTGATTGATCTGGGGAAAAAGATTGTTTCTTGATTTATCTTTTTGGGTTGATTTTTTGATTTATAGATTTGGATTGGATTGGGACTGAATTGAGGCAGAGGTTTTAAAGTTGCATTTTGTTTTGGATCGTTAGGGCTTTTCTGATTAGGTGAACTGATGGCAACTCCAGGGGGAGCTAGACCAGGGAATTTCCCCCCGAATTATAATCCAAACACTCTTGCTAATAATATGCAAAATTTACAAATCAACCCTAATCAGCAGCAGTCGAGTAATGTTGGTGGTAGTGCACCTAGACCTCCAAATACTACTCCCTTCGGCCAACAAACCCCTCATTTTACACCCCCACCCGGTGTTTTCCCATAGGGGTCCAGCCCCCCCTAATGCTCCGGGTCAACCTACATTCCCCCCAAATACTGTTTCTGCTAGACCCTCTGGCCCACGTCCTGGTTCACAGCCCCCTCCCTTTGCATCAAGACCACCACCACCAGGGGCAATACCGTCATCCATGGGTGGGCCCTTTTCCCCCTCTCTTTCTGGACCGGGGCCTCGTCCAGGACCTTTCACATCTTCCCCTTTGTCATCAGGTCCTACCCCTGGCCAACTTAGTAATGGACCGCCTACATTTAATCCAGGAATGGCTCAAAGTGGGCCCCAGTTCCCTTCTTCTATAGGTGGTATGCCTAGGCCAGCAGTTGGACCTCCACAGTCACCAGCTTTTTTATCTTCTAGGCCATCTCCTCCACCGCCACAGATGCGCCCTAGCTTCGGTAGTCCACCACCTCCTGGAGTACCACCTGCCACTGGACAACCAGCGCCCCCTTTTTCAGCCCTATCGCAGAATGTTCCGCCTCCTCGGGGTCCGTCCCCATTTTCAGCACCAAATGTGGCCGGGCCTCCATCTTCGAGTTCTCCTTATGGAATGCAGACATGGCCAGCACCGTCTCATCAGGTTAATCTATGTTTTGTTGTTCGTTTTGCATTGGATTATTCTTCGTTTTTCATTGTCAAAGCCTTAATATTAATGTTCAAGTTATGTGGGGTGAATCATGAAAAAGGAATATGTACCGTTGAGACGCACTTGACTCTTGCTATTGGAATATTGCGGTTCTGATGTGAATGAAACCCAGCATCTTATTAATAATTTTTCATTCTTTCTAAATAAATTATTGATGAAAGCCAACTATACTGTATTGGGTTTTTCAAATTACTTTGTAAATGTCTCATTCAGATTATTGCAAACTAAAAGAAACTACCTAATTTGTATAAATTGCTTGGGGATAGAAAGATGCTATGATCGAAGTTGCCCTGTGTAATTCCGGAAAGTAGAACATTGAGTTGCATAACTGATCAGCTTTGTTTGTAGAGTGAAACATTAGGTCATGGCCATCGCCTTTATATTTGGATGCAAGATTGCAATCAAAGTCATGTTGATCTCGGGGTGAAACTTATGTTCACATAGATTTTGCTTTTGTTCTCAAAGCAGCTTTATTGAGTGCATAATTTGCATTTAAATTTATTCAACCAATGGATGAGGGATAAACAAAATTTGTATGTGTTCTAAGATCACATGTTAGATGTATTCAATCTTTTAGCTAGAGAGCAAACACTTTTTTCGGGGATTAGGGCTATGTGTCTGTGCTGCCTGCTCGTCACCATTCAAATTTCAAATCTGTAAATAGGAGTTCAAATACCTTTGACTAACTTGTCATTGGTGCCACTGAGATATAATTGTGTTATAGAGCAGTTTAGTTTGCCAGGTCATTCAATGATAATTTGAAGAGTTTCCATACTGTGTTAAAAATTGAGATGTCCTTTAGTTGTGACTGTGATGTGATTTTTCGTTGGAAATGATCCTTCATTTCTTGGTGGACTTCGCTTAATTGTTAGTAATAATTTTAAATATGAAAACTGAAAAGTGTTTCGCGGTAGTGCGACTTGATATTTTAATGATGACATTGCTATAAAAACTTTGACAAATTAAATGAGAGAGGCATCTGTGAAAAATGGGAGAAGGTTGCTAAGTAAACAACTAAAGAAACCAATCAATTATCTCTTTGGTGATAGTGTGAGTAATGCTATCAGTTTAGGTATCCTTTTCAAGCCTCAGAATAACCAAAACTAACTGTTCTTCTACTTTGCAAATTACAAGTTCATAATCCACGCTTCAATGGTCATCATTCTTAGAAGGGAAATGCTTGCTTCTTCAAGAAAATATGTTAATTTTTACACCTTCTATATTGGAAATAGGAAATGGTGCAAGTCTAGTTAGCTTCACTTTAAGGGGTATGTCTGATATGTCATAGAAGATTTCACATCTAAACAGCATAAAGCAAGATCGCGTGGATAAATTTCGATTCACTTCAGCATTGCCTCTAGTCTTTTCTGTTTATTAATTCTGAAACTAATTTTAATTTTGTCGGTATTACTACATAGCACATACTTGATTTTACTCTCTAAATATTGTGCTGATGTGTAGATGGCCCCACCTTCAATTCCTGGTCCTATGCAGCAACCGCCACGAATGTTTGGAATGCCACAAGGTGGACCACCAGGTCCAAATCAATCTATGGCTTTGGTACAACCAGGGCAATCCAAAATTGATCCCAACCAGATTCCCCGCCTTACTCCAAGTTCTGACATAATTTTGCATGAGACCCGTCAGGGCAATCAGGCAAACCCTCCTCCGGTAATTAGCAGTACTTTTAAAAAATAAAAAATAAAATTAACATTATGATTTTATGTAATGAAATCTTTATCTGTTGTAGTTTAGTACCGTAGTGCAAGTTATTCCTCTTTATACTTATTTATCTTTTCTTGGCCAAGCCTGCAACAAGTGAATATATAGTCAAAGACACAGGAAATAGCAGTCCACGTTACATGAGGTGTACTATCAATCAGGTTAAGTATTTACTTGCATCATTAATTGAAGCTTTTTCAGCAAATATTGTATTTTCTCCTGTTATTCAAATTCTCGATATCAAACACCATTTAGTTGTGGCTTTCTCCACAAGGTTTTAATTGCAAATAACAATGATTTTTTTTGTTTGTTTGGTTAGATTCCTTGTACTGTAGATCTTCTATCTACATCTGCAATGCAGTTGGCTTTGTTGGTCCAGCCTTTAGCTCTCCCGCATCCTTCCGAGGAGCCCATCCATGTAATGTGAAAGATTCTATTCTTGTTCATTCTGTTCTTATGATAGCATAACTGTCAAACTTTTTCTTATGATAACTAAGTTATTTTACATATGCTATTACTGCTAGGTTGTTGATTTTGGGGAAAATGGTCCAGTTCGATGTTCCCGATGCAAAGGTTACATCAATCCTTTCGTGAAGTTTATTGATCAAGGAAGACGTTTCATTTGTAACTTGTGTGGTAAGAATTATTACTATCTTGTTTAACGTTTTCTCTAATAATTAGTGAGGTATCATTTTGCTGTCCATCGGGTACTCTCATTTGTTTTCCAACGTTAGAAACATAATCTGAATATAGAAGGTGCAGATGTATTGAGCTTTACATAATCCTAGCTCTATGATCGGCAATTTCTATAATCTTCGTTCTTCATTATATGGATATTGTTATTTGTTATAATTACGGTAGTTGTTTCCCATATTCAGTAATTTCTCAATTTCTTTCTTTCTTCCTCTTTTTCTTCACCCCTCCTTTTTTCTTCCCAGGATTTACGGATGAAACTCCGCATGACTATCACTGCAACTTGGGTCCAGATGGCAGGCGCAGAGATGCTGATGAGAGGCCTGAGCTATGTAGAGGAACTGTTGAATTTGTTGCTTCTAAGGAATACATGGTTAGTGCCTTGTTTGTCCTAGCAAATAGAATTAAAATTAAAATGATTTTTTTCTAGAAATTAATTAATTAAATAGAGCCATTCATTAGATAGACTCTAGAGAGAACTTTGAAAATGTCATGTAAAAGTGTGTCGAGTAACACTTATGTGCACCAGTTGCACATGCAACTGGTGCACAAGCACAACCAATATTGTTCAATAGAAACAACTAATATTGACCAACTATGCATTGTGTGTATGGTATTTCAGGTGCGTGATCCAATGCCTGCAGTATTTTTCTTCCTGATTGATGTATCTATGAATGCTATACAAACTGGAGCAACTGCAGCGGCTTGTAGTGCAATCACCCAAGTTATAGCTGATCTTCCTGTAAGTTCATACTTGGATGTACAAATACATTGTATGTATATAAGGGGCTTTCCATCTTGTTACTGATTTCTGATGGATATAATTCCTTTATAAATTTCTTAATTAAAGTCCAACTTGGATATGGGTGTATTAACATTAAACTTTTAGTAACAAATGCTGGATAATAAACTTGTATTTAGCTTAGAACTGCATTTCCTGTGCTTAATGGCCCACATAAGATCTGCTAACATGCTTTTTTTATTACGTTACTTTTGAAAGAGACTTTTCATTGATATAATTTTGTATAAGATTTCTGCCTTTCTGGGTTCATAAGCGCTATGGAACTACAAAAAACACTTTTAGCCTTTTCAGTTTTCACTGGTTAGTTTTGCAATTCTTTATTAAGCTAAAAGGACGGTCAAAGGGTTCCTTTGGTAATCGACTTATCAAAGAGAGCAAGATTAACATGGATTGATGATCATTTCTTGCAGACGGGTCCTCGAACAATGGTGGGAATTGCTACATTTGATTCCACCATCCACTTTTACAACCTAAAACGAGCTTTACAGCAGGTTGGTGGATAGTTATCGAATTTTATCTTTTTTGTAAAACTTCATTTGCTATCTGACATTGGCAACAATGGTATATAACTATTGTTTTCTGTTATTTCAAGTTCATATTGGTGTTTAACTTATAAGGATATGTTTGATTGGGATTTGAAAACTGGATTTGAGATTTTGAAATCTAAATGCGGTTCTACTTTGAAAATTTTGGAATTTGGTTTTCAAAAACTTAATAACACTCTCCAATAACACATATTATTTTTTTATTCTCACTCTTTTATATTTATCACTTTTCACACATTTTAATTCACACTTTTGCAACTTCCAATAAAAACACACTAATTATTACAGTTATAATCAACAATGATATAATAATACAACATCACATACTCTTACACATCAATTTAACATAAAGTTAAATCCTACACTATTTCAATCTCAAAACAAACACACTCCACTACTATTTCTCAAGTTTTTGAAATCCAGATTTCAAAATCCTCTAAATCCCAAATCAAACATACCCGTAGTGTTAATATGTTAATTACTTGATTAATCCAAAACAATAGCTTTGGTCAGTGGTGCAAAACTTTACTGTTGTTATATTTTATTTCAGCCGCTGATGCTCATAGTTCCTGATGTACAAGATGTGTATACTCCACTCGAAAGTGATGTTATTGTTCAACTTGCCGAGGTTTCTATCGTTCTCCTTCTAGATATATGTTTAATATGTAACATGTTGACTTTCAGTTTATGTAACTTTTCTTTTCTCAAACTCCTCATCTTTGGTTTCTTAGTTTGATTTTAACATTTCTTTAGTCACTGTAAATAGGGTGGTTAAAGAATCAGGAGATTTAGATGTTCTATGTTATGTTAAAATATAATGAAATGAATGATTATGATTTTGGTAAGTGCAGTGCCGCGAGCATTTAGAAATGCTGCTTGAGAACATCCCTACAATGTTTCAGAGTAATAGAACTGCAGATTCAGCTTTTGGTGCTGCCGTAAAGGTATGTATACGATTATTATTGCAAGATATCTGTTTTTATTTTTTTGCATATAATTGCTGAGTTGTTGGTAGAATTCACTGGGCAGGGGAAGTATTTAGCATATCATATTAAATATTTGATAAGGAATTACTACAATTAATCATGCTTTTCAAGAAGCTGACTGACTATGTTTTGTTCTCAATTAGTCTTGCATAGTGACACTTTTCTGATTACGTCATTTTATTCATTTTTTTATCCCCTTGCTTGTGATGTCTCAATTGATTTTGGGCAGAATAAATTATAGCCATTCTTTGTTACTTCTTCTCTTTCTTCAGGCTGCTTTCCTGGCAATGAAAAGCACTGGTGGCAAACTTCTTGTTTTCCAGTCGGGTAAGCTATCAAATATAATCATGTTAGTTGTATGAGCATGCAAACCACACTCCCCCTTAAACCCCATTATACCAAATGACTGAAAAACTAATGAGCTTAATATTAATCTATTAATTTACAACATTGCAGTCTTGCCATCTATTGGCATTGGATCCCTTTCTGCAAGAGAAGCTGATGGCAGAAGCAACAGTTCAGCTGGAGAAAAGGTGTGTATATTTAAAGCTGCTCTCAAGTTCCATACTCGTTTAAGTGGACGCCGTTTATAATTTATCATATCATTTATTTTGTACACATGTCAGTCCTATTATCACTTATAACGATTTAAGCTAATGTTCTTTGAAGTTATAACATTAAATTATTTTTCGTTACTTTATCTAACAAATTGTTTATCCATGAACTTGTCCTTAGTACTCTCGATGGTACTTGTAAACATGTGAACTTTCTTCCAAGCTTTAGAAACTTGTATCTTGTTGATGAGATATAATGTCTATTAATTGAATATATATGCTGATTTTCAGGAGGCTCACAGATTACTACAACCTTCTGACAAGATTCTAAAAACCATGGCCATCGAATTTGCAGAATACCAGGTGACATTAAAGTGTTTTATCTTGATAAACCGTGATATACATATTGCACACTCTTAATATGTTTCTAGTTTCTGATTTAGGGCCAATTTTTGTCTGTTCTTGTATTTATTGTTTCTTGGTACTTCCAGGTCTGTGTTGACTTGTTTATTACAACACAAACATACGTAGATATAGCTTCTCTCTCTGTCATTCCAAGAACTACTGGAGGCCAGGTATTAAATAATATCCAAGCTCTTAATGATATCGTACTCAGTGTGACCATTCTATATTTGGCAATTACAATATCTTTGAATATTGACTTCTATTATTGTTACTATGACGTAACGCCTCTTGTGTCTTGAAATCTGAATCTCTGTGATTTAACTCTGCAGGTGTACTATTATTATCCTTTCTCTGCAGTTTCTGATCCTGCTAAGCTGTACAATGATCTTCGATGGAATGTCACAAGGCCCCAAGGATTTGAGGCTGTGATGCGTGTTAGATGCAGCCAGGTGAGCTTGTACTAGTGAGGAGTCTTGTTATTTATGAATTTGATACTAGGTTATATTTTCTAATCTCGCCACCCCCCGAATAGGGTATTCAAGTTCAGGAATATTCTGGAAACTTCTGTAGGCGTATACCAACTGATGTTGATCTACCAGCGGTATCTCTCTGTCTCTCGCTCTCTCTCAACGGACACAAAATTTATTCTGAAGTATTAATCTTGATTTTGATTTTGGATGCGAAACGAGGTGGTCAATACCTTGATCATTTGTCCACCCAATCACTGGCGAATTAAAATTTGTTTTCTACTGGCCTTTTTAACTGTTAACTTACAACATTTAGGGTATCTTTGATCGGGATTTAGGTGTGCGAGAGAAGTCATGACTTAAAAATCCTATGGATTTCAAAATCCTGATGAATAGTAAAAGTATGTGTTTGTTTTGGGATTTTGGTAGTTTGAGATTTTTACTTTTTCTTCGAATCAATATTGAATAGTGATTGATGTTGTATTATTAAATTGTATTGGGTGAGAGAAAAGTAGGAAAGAGAATGAGTGGGTGGACGAAAAGTGGTTATGTGATTGTATTAAATTTTGTGAAATATGTGTATAGATATAATTTATAGGATAATAGGAGTGGATTTGAAAACCGGATGAGAAAATCCCGAACTAGTGGGCCATTACAGGCACTGTTATGGAGCTAATTCAAGCGAATTTGGGGGGGATCTATTAGTAAAAAATGCAAATTCTTGTGGAGGATAGCAGTCTTGGTAGTGACATGGTTCATTTGGCTAGAGAGGAATAGAAGAGTTTTTGAGGCTCAGTTTTGTATCTTTAGAGGAAATATGGGATAGGATTAAATACACGGTTGCATTGTGGTCCTCTAGTCATAATTTGTTCAAGGGTGTATATTTTGTCGAATTTTGCTAGGAGTTGGTTTTTTGCTTTGTAATGTTTTAGGATTATCTCTTTGCTTGTAACTAAGGGATTTCTCATCCCTTTTTTCCAGCAATAAAAATTCTGTTTATTACAAAAAAAAAATGATACCCCGAACTAGTATGGGACGTGGATCTCAAACTCCTAAGTCCATCCGAGTGAATCCCGAAACAAACATACACTTAAGTCTATTCAGTTACAAAGTTTATCAAAAAATCTGTTTTGTTTCAAGTAAAAAAAAAAAAAGGATTGGCATAAGCCCGCTTTTCTGTGCGGTAATCTCCTCATCTTTTTTTGCCATCTAAACATAAATAATTGGCAACAGTATTTGCATATACCATGATCTATATTCATTTGTAAACTCATTCTTATTCTTCTTCTTCCCTTTCTAAATGCACCATGGTTGCAGTACATGTATTGTTACTTAGCACCATTTTTCTAAACGCTTTTATTACTTTATATGATAAAAATCTTTATTTAAGATTTGTTTAACCTTCATTTTCCCCAGATCGATTGTGACAAAACAATAATGGTGTCCTTAAAGCACGATGACAAGCTGCAGGAAGGCTCAGAGTGCTCTTTCCAGGTGCTAATTCGAAGCTCTGTAGCAATTGCTTCTTCTCAGAATCTTTATCTTTATTTTTTGCTGTGCTGTATGAAAAATATTTCTTTTATCTACTGGGAAAGCAAGATATTTGTAGCAATGTTCTTTTCTTTGTTCACTTTGTAACATCTAATTATTTTGTATGATTTAGTGTGCCCTTCTCTACACAACTGTATATGGACAAAGGAGAATTCGAGTTTCAACCTTATCTCTCCTTTGCACCAATATGCTGAGTAATCTGTTCCGCTCTGCTGACCTGGACACCCAATTTGCTTGTATTCTAAAGCAAGGTACTTTGCTATTATGATTTTCTTGGGCTTGGTGCATTTAGGTGATGTTTGTTTTTAAAAAACCAGGATTTGGGTTTTGAAATTCAAAATCAGTTTTAGTTTCGGATTTTGAAAACAGGTTTTAAGAAACCACTACTACAACACGTATAAAATACTATCACATTTTCCAATACAATCAATTCTCTCTCCTTACACTTCAATTTATTTAAATCATAACCCACATCATCCAATCATTGCAATCACACCTAACAACAATATACTAATACATCATTCACTCTTTACACATTGATTTGACATAAAGCTAAATCTCATCAAAAACCCAAAACAAACACGCATCTTACATGTTAGCTGAATTTCAAAATCCACTAGATCTTAAAAACCCTTTTTCAAAACCCAAAACAAACATCACCTTACTGTGTCTGGGTTTATTTATGCTCATTTGCAGCTGCTATTCAATTAAATTTGCCTCTGTTAGTTCCTTTCTTCCTCTTGCTTCTTTATTTTTCTTAGCTTCATTTAGTTTGATTTCTGAATGTCTGCTTTGCATCTCGAAAGGTTTTAGAGCAAAGACATAGTATAGCTTTAATTTCTTCGACTGACTCTACTGCCTTGATTTTCACATGACAGCTGCTAGTGAAATTCCTTCAGCCCCGCTTACACAAGTCAGGGATCAAGCTACAAATGTTTGCATCAACATTTTATACTCATACAGGAAATTTTGTGCAACCGTATCATCTTCTGGACAACTTATTTTGCCTGAGGCACTTAAATTGTTGCCTCTCTATACACTCGGTACATTCTAAGTTTCCATTTAACCATATATGACAATATTTTTTCCTTGCTGGCCTAATATATTGAAGAAGAGAAATTTTATACTTAAACCAATATAGTTATTATTGTATTCATTTATGCTTCTATTAATTCTCTGCAACCACGATAGTCTCCCATTTTGAGTCATTTGACTGCCCGTGGAATTTTGGATGAGAATTGAAATGCTTAAACCTGTTTAGTTTTATACTGTTGCCATTGAGATGTACATCACATCAACTACTTTGAATTAAAGGGAATAAAATATCCATTTTAAGACTTGATAGATGTCCTATAAGGACGTAGGAGTGACTACTGTCGGACAGTGGAGTAATATCTTTTATTGTGGTGCTGAAGAGATGCAAATATGCAATACATATAATGATATTCATGATTATGGAAAACAAATAAAAATGCATTTAGGTCAAGTAAATGCTACCTGAAAGCAGTGGCAAGTGCCTCATTGCATTTTCACTGCAATGCTGTGTCTTTATTTATGAAATTGAAATATATGAAAATTCTATTGAACGGTTCCAATCTTGTTGTATGTGCTTGGATATTATCCAACGTATATCCTGTTGTGTTGATCCTTTCAAATTTTTCTCATGTGATTTGTCATTTTGGTTTTTACCAGTTGTTTTCTGTCTTTTTCAGCCTTACTCAAAAGCACTGGTTTGCGATCTGATGGAAGAATCGATGACAGGTCCTTTTGGATTAATTATGTTTCCCCTTTACCAACTCCTTTGGTGATCCCATTGGTGTACCCTAGGATGATTGCTATTCATGACCTTGATGAGAAGGTATGGATTTTCTTTCCAGAGCAAGTCAGTACACCAGTTGTATGGTGCAACTTTACCCAACTAATACTTTTCCGTGAAAACAACTAACACTGACCAACTAATACTGTTCAGTAAAAAACTAACACCATTTAAAAATGCACTTGAGTCGCTCGATGCACCTGGTGCATACAAGAGTCTTTTCTTTAAAATTATTATTATTGATGTCGGTGTGTGTGTATGATAATGTCATTGGTTTAATGTGTTTCCCCTTACTTAATGCTAAATCATCAGGAGTTGGATGATTCCATCATTCCCGTTTCCATTCCACTTTCTAGCGAGCACATTGCCGGTGAAGGAATATATCTTCTTGAGAATGGAGTAGATTGTTTGGTTTATGTTGGTGACTCTGTCAAGCCAAATGTTTTGCAACAGCTATTCGGCATTTCATCAGCTGAAGAAATTTCGAATCAGGTAATCAATTAAAAGTATGATGATTGGACATTAGTTAAAAGAGTAAGTCTCTTGTACACCAGTTAAGCGGTGCAACTGTACACAACTAATATGTTTCAGTGAAAACAACTAATACTGTTTAGTTAAGACAACTAATACTGTTCGGTGAAAACAACGAATACTGCTAAAAAATGCATTAGAGTTGCATGGTGCACCTGGTTTATACAAGAACTTGCCTAGTTTTTTTTTTAAAAAAACTCTTGCTTATTGCCGTTTAATATCTGTGAGCATGAGTCTTGCTTTCTTTGGTCATCAAGATTCTTTTTGGTGTTGCTGGACTTGAATAAAAGGCGATCAAAATGATATGCTATGTATAATATAGCATGCATTGACATGTGTTTTGTGTTATGTACATGCCAAAAGAAACAGTCAATAGCAATATGTGCATCAATTTTATGTATTTGGAAATCATATATAAGTACTTATTTTTAAGTATATATCACTTACGGTGTTTTGCCTTTCATCAGTTTATTCTGCAGCAATACGACAATCCTTTGTCAAAGAAGCTGAATGACATTATGAATGAAATAAGGCGTCAGCGATGTTCTTACCTACGGTATGAAAATAATTTCATTATTTTTTGCTCCTGTTAATATAATATTTCTTTTTACGATATGCTTAATTACTTAACTCTTGTTCACTTGTCTTTCTCTTTTTATTTTTGTGTTTGTTCTGCAGCTTGAGATTATGCAGAAAGGGAGATCCCTCAGGTTAGTGCACAAGAAATTATTTTCCATAACCAATAGCTATTTTTCATTTACGACCTAAAGAATAACAGCGAACTCAAGAATATCTGCAACTTACTATGGAATATATTTTTTATTCTACTTATTTCATTTTGATGAAATCTTTTTCTAAAACGGGTTCAGGGCTCTAATACTATATAATTAGATTATCTTGTTAAATTCTATTCCTCCACTCTTTTCTCTTTTAGTTAATCTCCATATCAACTCTCGACTATCTTAAAACTTTCATACTATTGATAGTAAATTTTACTGTCTTATATTGTTACTTATATGGTAGCAATTCTTATCCTAGGTATTAATAATTTTTCCTTTGCAGGGAATCTGTTCCTCGCTTACCTGGTAGAAGACAAAACGGCAATTGGGTTTTCATACGTCGAATATTTAATACACATCCATCGCCAGATTCAAAGTAAAATGTCTTGAAAAATAGACGAAAGTTTTGTTTAGAAGTTTTAATTATCTCAAAGAAAGAGCTCAAGGTGGGAGAAGGTCGATTTTGGTCTGCATCGGTCGCTATATTATCCAGGTGTTTGTGGGGCTGGTGGCTATATATTTTTGTGAAGAGGATTATTACTTTTGATGGGTTCCTTAGAGGTGAAAAGAGGATGGAAATAAAAACACAAAAGAATTGCATTTAATTCAGTTTTTGGATATCTCTATTTATCAACTTTTACTACATTTGTTTTGAGATGTAAAAACAAGTTTGTTTTTAGATCACTGAATGTTGTATTATTATTGTTTAGATACAATAGTGTGTGATGTTGGACCAACTGTTGTAAGGCACACCGGATGGTGAATCATTCTTGTTACTTGAAAGAATTGCATCGCAAACTCTCTTAGAATCTGTCTCGACAATCACTCTAAGTACACCCCAAATCTCCCCTTCATCCACTTTCATTAGCCCTCTTCGATTAAGAAAGCAAGCCCTATAGTCTGGTCCCTGTACCTTGTAAGGTCTGATTGTTATTTGTAAGTCTTGTTTTGACCGCGAGAAGGTGAACTTTGCAGTCATGTAATTATAACACTTTTTATTAGGTTTCGTATGTAGTGTATTTTTTAAATATATAATTTATTGTATATAATTTATTTACACTAAAACGTCCAACTTGTTTTACGAATACATGTTGCACGTTTCAATGTAAATAAATTTTATTTTTCAGTACAATAAATTGTATATTTTTAAAATACACTATAGAATGCATGATGCACCTGGTGTACGGGAAACATACTTTCTGAATTCTTTATGTCGTCATTAACATTAAACATTCCATAATCGTAATTGATATTTGATACTCTCTCTATTCCAAATTTATTTACCAATTTTTCAAAAAGTTCGTGTCAAACTTGTTTACCCATTTACATAAAAAGGCAATAAAATAGTTATACTATTTTAAACTATCTACTCTCAACATCTCAAAATTATATCTCATGCCTTATATTTACCCACAAAAAAAATCATATACTTTAACAATAAAGTAGAAACGACTACAATATCCTCAATCAAAAACTACTTTATCACTTTAAGGGGAGCTTTGAAAATAAGTATTTCTGAAAACTGTTTTAAGTGTTTCAAAACACACCCTAAATACTACTCCCTCCGTCCCACAACACAGTGCATACTTTTTTTATTGAAACGTCACACAACACTTTGCATACCTATAAAAGGAAACTCCTCATTAAATTCTACCGTCTCAATATTTACATATTTACATAAAATGTCATTGCTTTTGGGATCCACAAAATACTCAATCAAACTACTTTATTTATTTTATACATAAAAATTTACAAAATTATCCTCCAACACTTTACTCATAATACTTTTTTCTTAAACTGCGTGAAACTTAGCATTATGTGTTCCGGGGTGGCGGTAGTAATAAATAACTCCTACATTAAAATTTGTGCAAAAAGCAAATGCGTAAACAAGTTTGGGACGGAGGAAGTACTTTTTATTGGGCCTGGGCTGGGCTTCACTTAAACAGTGCAGGCAAATCAGCCCAAAGGCCCAAAATCTGTAATCGAATCGGCCCAAAGGCCCAGAAGCTGCATTTCTGCCTTTCTCTTGTAAGTTGTAACCACCTCCTTCTCCGTCATTTCCTTGGCTATTTTCTTTCCATTTCTTATTTGAAAAAAATAATAATTCAGAAAGTCGGCTCTTGTTTGTGCGGCACGCATATAATCCTATAAATACTTTTATCTGCACAAAAGAGAGAAAAATCATAATCGGTTCCAATACTTGATTACCCTAATCCAAGGGAAATATCGGGGGAGCAAAAGGAGGGTATCAGTTTTCATTTTCAATTGGATTGGGGTTTCAGTTTTGTGATTGTTTTCTCTCCAGGTGAGTTCCGCTTTTAAATTCTTGATGTGGCTGTGTGATTGCGCTTGTTTTGATTTATGTGTTGATTAATGAAACGATGTTTATAATCGCTGTAGAGATTTAGAGTTTGCGTATTGATTTTGATTGTTTCGGCATTTCTGTTGTTGAGTTTTGTGTTTTAGGTTAGTTTATGTTGTGGATATCTGATTGATTTATGCTTTGTGTATTTTAGTTGTTGGAGCTGGATTTCGTTGTTTCGGCCTTCGTAATAGATACGGATCCGGTGTGTAATAGTTCGGCATCTTTTGCAGAATATGAGTTTTTCCGAACAAAACAGACCGAGGGAAAACGGTAATCGTCGGCCAAGAAACAACAATAATCCCAGGAACAACCGCCGTGAGTGGATCCCGAGGGGCTCTGCACCGGTGGTCACTGCCGCACACGTTCCACAAGCTAGTGTTGATAGTACTATCCAGAGTGAATATGGTAATGGTGGGGAGTCGGTGAATAGGCCATTTCGTCCTCACAATCGACCCCATGTTGCGGCTAGTGTTGATAGCACTGTTCAGAATGAAAATGGTATTGGTGGAGAGTCGGTGAATGGGCCAGTTCGTCATCGGAATAGACCCCATGTTGCAGCTAATGTTGATAGGACTATCCATGGTGAAAATGGTAATGGTGGAGAGTCGGTGAATAGGCCTAGGGCAGTCCAGCAAGTTCATCCTCGGAATAGATCCCATGTTGCAGCTAATGTTGATAGTATTATCCAGAGTGAAAATGGTAATGGTGAAGAGTTGGTGAATAGGCCAGTCCGTCCTCGGAATAGACCCCATGTTGCAGCTTATGCTAATAGAACTATCCATGATGAAAATGGTAATGGTGGAGAGTCGTTGAATAGGCCAGTTCCGCCTGTTCTTCCTCGGAATGGACCCCATGTTGCAGCTAATTTTGATGATACTATCCATAGTGAAAATGGTAATGGTGGATATTCGATGAATAGGCCAGTTCAGCCGGTTCTTCCTCGGCATCGAGCCCACGCTGGACCAAGAGGAAATCCTGCTCGGTATGCTGGTAAGAGGGAGAAAGAGAAGGAGGAGAGGAAAGATAACCATGAAGAGAATAGGGTGTTGAAGGGTGTGAACATGCCCCAACTTGTGCAGGAAATCCAGGAGAAGCTTTCAAAGGGATCAGTTGAGTGCATGATCTGCTACGACATGGTTCAAAGATCTGCACCCATTTGGTCGTGCTCCAGCTGTTATTCAATTTTCCATCTGACTTGTATAAGGAAATGGGCTAAAGCTCCAACTTCTGTTGATTTGTTGGCGGAGAAGAATCAGGGGTCGAATTGGCGTTGCCCTGGATGCCAATCAGTGCAGCTTATGTCATCGAAGGAGATTCGATACATGTGCTTTTGTGGAAAGAGACCAGAGCCTCCTTCAGATTTGTATTTGACTCCACATTCTTGTGGAGAGCCCTGTGGAAAGCCATTAGAAAGGGAACTTCCTGGTAGTGGTATGAGTAATGAGGACATGTGTCCTCATGTTTGTGTTTTGCAATGCCATCCAGGCCCTTGCCCCCCTTGCAAAGCCTTTGCTCCTCCCCGTAGGTGCCCTTGTGGGAAGAAGGTTATTAACACGAGATGCTCCGATCGTAAATCGGTTCTCACTTGTGGGCAGAGATGTGATAAGCTTCTCGACTGTGGCAGACATCGTTGTGGAAGGGTCTGCCATGTGGGGTCCTGTGATCCTTGCCAGGTTCTTGTTAATGCTTCTTGTTTCTGTAAGAAAAAGACGGAGGTTCTTCTTTGTGGGGATATGACTGTGAAGGGAGAAATCAACGGTCAAGATGGTTTATTCTCATGCAATTCATCATGTGAGAATAAGCTCAACTGTGGTAATCATATTTGCTATGCAACCTGCCATCCAGGCCCATGTGGGGACTGTGAGCTGTTACCAGGAAAGATAAAGACATGCTGCTGTGGTAAAACAAGCTTAAAAGAGGATAGACAAAGCTGTTTGGATCCAATCCCAACTTGTTCGGAGATTTGCGGTAAGATCCTCCCTGTGGCTTGCATAGCTGTGTGGAAGTATGCCATTCTGGTGTTTGTCCCCCATGTGATGTGCATGTTACCCAAAAGTGTCGCTGTGGGTCAACCTCTCGAACCGTTGAGTGCTATAAAACCGCTCCAGATAGTGAGAGATTCACTTGTGATAAACCATGTGGTCACAAGAAAAGCTGTGGAAGGCATCGCTGCAGTGAAAGATGCTGTCCACTTTCAGTATCATCATCGGGTTCTTTCTCGGTTGATGGGGATCCACATTTGTGCACAATGCCATGTGAGAAGAAGCTAAGGTGTGGTCAACATTCTTGCATTCAGCTTTGCCACAGTGGTCATTGCCCCCCTTGCTTAGAGACCATCTTCACCGACCTCACTTGTGCTTGTGGTGGTACTTCGATTCCTCCCCCCTTGCCATGTGGCACAGCCCAACCTTCATGCCAGTACCCTTGCTCTGTTCCTCAGCCATGCGGTCATCCAGCTTCACACAGCTGCCATTTTGGGGACTGCCCACCATGCACAGTTCCTATAGCTAAAGAGTGTGTGGGTGGACACGTTGTCCTTCGAAGCATACCTTGTGGATCAAAGGATATCAGATGTAATACACTGTGTGGAAAGACTAGGCAGTGTGGCTTCCATGCATGTTCTAGAACCTGCCATCCACCCCCATGTGATGCTTCTGCTGAGACGAGCTCTGGTTCGAAGTCATCTTGTAGGCAGACGTGTGGGGCCCCGAGGAAGGATTGTAGGCATACCTGTACAGCCATTTGTCACCCTTCCTCTCTTTGCCCTGATGTAAGATGTGAGTTTCCTGTTACAATATCTTGTTCTTGTTGGCGTGTTTCTGCTACAGTTCCTTGTGATGCTGGAGGTAGCAATGGTGGATATAATGACTCCGTTCGTGAGGCTTCCATAATCCAGAAGCTTCCATTATCTCTCCAACCCGCCGAAGAAAATGGCCAGAGAATCCATCTTGGTCAAAGGAAGCTCATGTGTGATGATGACTGTGCGAAAGTGGAGCGCAAGAAGGTTCTTGCCGACGCTTTTGGGGTTAATACCCCGAGTTTGGATGCACTCCATTTTGGTGAGGCTGCTTCTGTTTCTGAAGTGCTTTCAGACCTTCTGAGGCGTGATCCTAAGTGGGTAATGTCTATCGAAGAGAGATGCAAGTATTTAGTTCTTGGTAGGGGGAGAGGGGGGCTAAATGCTCTTAAAGTCCATGTATTCTGTGTGATGACCAAGGATAAGAGGGATGCAGTTAGGCTGATAGCAGATAGGTGGAAGCTTTCGGTGAATGCAGCTGGATGGGAGCCAAAGAGGTTTGTTATTGTTCATGTTACTAACAAGTCAAAGGCTCCAGTTCGTGTGCTCGGTTTCAAATCATGCAATCCAAGTAACATGTTGCATCCCCCGGTCTTTGACCCGCTGGTGGATATGGATCCCCGTCTCGTTGTTGGGTTATTCGATTTACCTAGGGAGGCAGATGTTAGTGCTTTGGTGTTGAGATTCGGTGGTGAATGTGAACTTGTTTGGTTGAACGATAAGAATGCTTTGGCTGTTTTTAGTGATCCTGGGAGGGCAGCTACTGCTATGAGGAGACTGGATCAAGGGTCGGTTTATTACGGTGCTGTTGCTGTTCCTGTTCCTCAAGGTTCGAGCAGTGGTTCAAGTGTTAATACGGGGGGTAGCGCGTGGGGGTCTGGTGGACTGTCGAAAGATGCAGCAGCAATGAAGGGGAACCCATGGAAGAAGGTAGTTTTGCAGGACTCTGAGTTTAAGGATGGCTCGTGGGGGGCTGAGGATTGGTCTCCTAATGCTGCTGCTGCAGATGATGATTTAAAATTACAGAATTTGAAAGAGAAAGAAGCTCACACTGCTGCTGCTTCGGGCAATAGGTGGAGTGTTCTGCAACATGGGAGTTCCTCGAATTCTTCGAAGAATGCGAATCTTCAAAAACAGTTGGAGAATCCTTCCGTTTCAGGTTCTAGTGAAAACCCCCCGACGTTGCAGCAAGGAGGGACGAGCAACGATGTCATAGTTGATGATTGGGAGGAAGCTTGTGTTTGAGAAATTACACAGGCTCTCTTTCTTTCTCAAACTTGACCAATAATGCATTCAGGTGCTTCTTCTATTTCATTTGCTATAGGAGAAAGGTGGTATGTGTATTGGCTGGATTTCTTGTGTACATTTGATATTATTTCTCCTCTGAAATTGTTGGTTATATTGCATGCCACTGTATATTGGCAGGGAATTTTGCAGCTGCCTTTATTTTTTTGTTGGAATTTGAGCTCAAAAATGCAACTTGTGCTTGTCTGATTCTTTTGATAAGCTGATAAGTGCTTAATTTCATCTATTTAAACTCCTTAATTTCACTTCTCTTGGTATATTTTTGTGCAAAATGGATCTCTTTTGATGTAATTTCTAAAACTGAACGTGTATGTTATAAATAACTATTTTAGGGCTTATTTTATGTTTTATTTCAGCCATTAGTTATTTTATGTAAATTAAACATACCAAGAATTTCCTATGAGAATATTTAATTATGCTTGCAACATATTTCATGGGCTTACAAGTTCTTATTTGATAATTTACTGCAGCCTACACATCCTTAAAGAGCAGCTCAAGCTGAATACCACAATTGAGAAAAAGGGCAGCCCATTTGTCTTAGGAAAGATAGCAGCCAAGCCCAAAACTTCATGAAGAAGAGAAGGACACGCAGGTCTGCGCCATTGAGAGAAAATTGAAGAAAAACAGCTGCGTCACTCTCTTCTCTCTTCCAAGAGAAGAAATTGCAATCCTGCGGACAAGATTTCAGCCACCGAATCAACACTCCAACCCCAAGAAGCCGACTTTCAAAAGTAGAAGCCCTACATCATTCTAGAGTGGAAAATTCAAGAAAGAACAGAGATTATTGGCTGAAATTTGACAGCAAGAAGCGGCAATTTCAGCGCCTAGGGTTGCACGAAACTCCAATCTTGAGAAGGAAGAAAACCCCCATGAATCTGCTATAAATAGAGAAGCAAGGGAGAAAGAATCACACACCGATACACCGGGAAACACTCAAAAATTCAGGAAAGAGAGAGAAAAGAAAGGAGAGAAGCGGTGAGGGCAGAATTCGGTAGAAGCCAGGACGAGAAGAAAGCCGTTAGAGACGAGCTGGTTCGTGATCTGCGGAAGGAGAATTCAACTCGGTTGCAAGACGTGTCAAAGCGAGCTTACAACGGGGGAGTCTTCCTGTACTAATTTCCTAATTCTTCTCTTCTTTAGTTTCTACTTGTTAAATGCCTTTACTTGCCCTCCATATTTGATATTGTAATCTTGCTTGGAGTTAGCTTATTGTACTCGTGAAAATTTTGTTGGATGAATGGAAATCGATTTGATATTTGAAGTCATGTTTGTGCCTATCAATTTAAATTTCTGAATTTATTGTACAATTCTTGGATCCGTCTTGTGCATTTAGGTTTGAAATATATGCTAATTTGTTTGGTTTGGCCTAGTTTGAATTGAACAAAGATAAGTAGCATCTAATTTAGTCTTGAACATTCACTTGATCTTGATTAAATTAGAGTATGACTTGAAATAGGTGATTTGAATTCTAGTGTTCAATTTCACTTAGGATTGATATTTTCCCTTGTGCTAATAAAGCTAGTTTCTCCATGTTAATTGAATAGTAAAGGTTGATGTGGTGAATATAGTTGGTTTTAGAATCTTCCTAAGTTGATTCTAGTTCTTGTGAGGAAAAAGTGGAACTTTGGCTACAAGAGTTTGCACAATCAATCTATCAAGTTGATTCTTCTCCATCCATCAAGTTTTATTTAGATGTTTGAGTGATTGTTAATTATTTAGCTTTCATGATCTTTCTTGTCCACGTTAAGATTTAGGTTTATTTTCTTGTCCATGTTTAGCTTTTGTTGCCATGCTTTGAAACCCCCCCCCAAGAACCTTGTCTATATGTGAAAATTTAGAGAATAGATAAGCATGTTTTTCTATGTCTTAAACTGGTTTTTCTTTGAGCTGTGAACTGATGTTATATACATTGTATGCACACTTTTGGAGCTCAATTGTTGGTCTTTAATGTAGAATCAGTTTTGCAAGAAATAGAGATTTGAAGCTACACTTTTGGGGTGAATTCTATGTGATGAAATGCTGAAATTTCTGGTTTTTGACAGCAAAAACCAGATCTGTTTTGGGTTGTTCTCTTGCATATTTTGAGCCTAAAATATCATGAATATCATGTATAATGCAAGAGGATAGTGTATAGTACCCTAGCCTTCATTTCAACATCATTTTGGTATTAAAAACCATCCGAAACATATGATTTTTTCACCACTCATGTCAAAAAAGAAAATTCTTGTTAAAATTGGTCCTAAATATGTTTGAACAAGCTATGTAATTGTTTAGGTTAGTTTAGTTTAAAATTTTGTTTATTTACTTATCTAGCTTTCTTGTCTTAACTATTTTCGGAAATCTTTAAGGTGAAGTAAACAAATTTCTCCTCGTGGGAACAATCCTTTCTTGCCATATACTATATTGTTACATATTATGATGCTAGATAAGGTTAAATTTGTAGTGGTAACGACACGCTACCATAAGCTTGTTATCATGGAGTACTATTTTACAAACCGTCTTCAATTCCTAGTGTTTATTCAAGATATAAAATGAAGTAATTAGTTTATGAGCATGATTGTCATTAGATGTACAGATAGTTTAGAGAAATTGACTTACTTATGAAGAAGTGTCACCTCTTTGGAGACCCTTTTAGGTACTGGACTGTGAATGGTCAACATCACTTTATTGCAATTTGTTATGTGAAAATTGTAAGTCTTTAGTTGCATCTCATGAAATGAAATTAATGAGACGGTCAAATGAGGATTTGTGGCTTATGAATAGCACTGTGGGAAGGATGATGTTAAATTGGCTCCTCAAGTCTTGGAAAGAATGAGAAAAAGTAAATAGTTCACAACTTGTAAATTTATTTAGGGTCCATTTGGTTGGAGGTAATGAAAGTGGGTAATGAGAATTATTTCTATTGATACTGCTTGATAATTTTGATGTGTCTGTAATGGGAATGAAAATAAGTAATTGATTATCCTACTTTTATCACTCACTCAACCCTCCTCACATGATATTCAATGTTTACTTTTTAACCAAGTAATAACAATGCAATTAATAATCTCATAATGATTGGCTATTTAATAATACCTATTACAATTACCATTTCAGTCATACCAACTGAGCCCTTAATGATATTTTTGAAGTATGTAAGATGTAATACTCCTTATAAATTGAGTTATTTAAGTATTTTGGATAAAATATGATGGACCAACTCTTTTTTAATCCGAAACAAGAGATGCAATAAATTAGAACAAGAAGAACCAGAACATGAAAAGAACCATATAAAGTTATTCGCAATTTTCAGAGTCAACTCGATAATGATGGTTCGGAAAAGAATAAGATTTACATTTTGATAAATACAACGCTCAACGTTACAAGAGCAATGTACCAAAATGAAATATAATAATACAGTTTAATTTAAAACACGTACAAAATCGTACTTGGTGTCAATATGTATCCTTACACAAAACTGTCTTACGTTTTTTTTGATACATTGTCATCCCAATCATATTTTTCAATAACATAAAAACTATAAAAAAAACTCGAACAAATTAATAATAAAAAAAGACTAAGTCTAGTATGAAAATTTTTATAAATGAAAAAACTTTAATTTACAACCAAATTCTGTAATTGGTGAAGGTAAAACAAAATTAAGTGGTTCATGGTTCATTCGGCCCAAATGGTTCATGGTTCACCCGTCCGAATATGTCATAATTTAGGGTTCGTTATTTAGTATTTAAGGTGTAAATGATTAATTTATGACAATTTTATAGATTTTTATATATGAAAATTTTCATTAGATCTACTCATAAAAAGAATAGTTTGTTGAAGAAAAAACTATACATTAATTCAAGGGAGAAAATCTAAACCCACCCCAACCCACTCTTGTATAAAATGACCCCAATATTCTTGTTGGAAAAAATAATATCCAAATGGGTTATTTAATGCACTTCAAATACTGCATCACAATTCTCAACCCCATAATATAAATAAATATATATAGCGAATTTGTTAACATTAAAAAAATTTGGACGTGAATTAATCAAATAAAAGTGGTCTTAGAGTAAATGTCATCAAGAGAAAAAATGCATAATTAATTAAAACACATGATAGATTAAGAAGACTAGAAAAATGCATAATTAAATCTGAACCATTTCTCTTAATCTCATCACCTCAGCCTCAGCTTCTCAACCTCCTACACAAAAAGACACATGATCATATTCATTTTCAGAATATATAAATAAAATTAAGTAACATATATACATAAACTCAAATTAGTTGTAAAGGAATTCGATTGATATTGATTCCATGTATCTATAAAAGAGATTCGACGACTCAAACGTACATATATATAACAAGAATTTTGAATTCAAACTCAAGATATTAGTTGTAAAGTTTATAATGTTAGTGTAATCTTTTTTCTCTTTGGACTTTTTTCTTTAAAAAGTTTATAAGATAACAAAAAAAAGTTTATAATCTCTTGATTATTCATACGAATGGGACTCTATGATCCAAGTTCACATTAACTCTTTTTCTGAATGTAATACTACCTTTCAGAATATGAAGTATCACATTACAAAATATCATAATTTTAAAAAAATTAATATTCGGGCTTACGTGTTTTACTTCTCAAAATTACTAAAATACGTACTTCCTATACTTATACTGAAAGGTATTACTTCGTATACTAAACAATATTAAAGAGTTCACCACGAACCAAAAGTTTTTGTGTATTAATTCATTTTACCCATTTAGACATCATTGAATATAGAAGATGACATGAAATATGTTTGTTCATAATGTGTTTTAGGGTTCAATTAATACATAGTATTACATATATATACACACATACATACATATCTTACTTGAGGAATTAGGAAGATCCAGTAGAAGGTCATCAAGTTGAGAATACATGAGATTGATGAATGTCATAGATTCTTGTTGGGGTTCCTCTATTACTTCCTTTAGCTTCTTTAAGCTCACACAATATGCTTCCTGCACCACATTATATTAATAACCACTTTTTAACCTTATATATGTATATATATTTTAGAAAATGAAAAATATTGGAGTTGTGATGTTACCATAAATTGGTCCAACTCTGAGTGATTATGAGCAGCAAAAGAGTTTGGGTATTGATTTGGAAATGCAGTTGGAGTACTTGTCACATTCTCATTCTTACCTATACACAGCTGCAAGTATGATTATAATTTATGATTATTTACCCTTAATTTTCTTGTATCTAATAAAAAAAAAACCATGTTTGAAGTATCTCAGAAACATACAACTTTGTGAAAAATTACATCATGGGGTCCAAATTAGGTAGTATCATAAAATTAAACAGAAATAAGTTGAGAAAAAATTAATAAAGCAAGATCAAACCTTTAAGCAGTCCAAGTGAGACTCAACCAAGTGAGCATACAAAGAATGGCAAGAAATTTCCTTTTTAACTATATCTAAACTCTCATCATCATTATGATGGTTTCCATTAATAGAAATGTTTGTGCCCTGCACCATTTCTCCAACTTCTTCAAAATCCTGTTTTCTTTCCATTTATATTTCAACCAAAACTATTCAATTTTCTATATATCTAGGCAATGAAAGTATAGATATATAGATACAAAAATCCCAATTTTTTTTTAAAAAAAAAGTGGAGTTTGATTGAGTGATGAATGCATGAGGCAGAAGAAGACAGTGGAGTGGAGTTGAGTGGGCTTTTTGCCTCACTAGTTATGCATTTTTTTTCCACAATTGAAAGTAACATTTCAATACTTTCTTCGAGATTTAATATCACTTCTTTTTAGATCTTGTATTTGGACACTTTCTTGATACATAGTCACTGTGCTGACACATGTGGACTGGTTTTTCTATGATGCACATCTCATTTTTTTCCTTGCTCTTATTTCGACTGTTTCCCAATTTGGAACATGCTTCTCACTCCATTTTCAGTGATTTTTTGCTTTTAGGGGCTGCCCTATTTATAAATAGTAAATTCTTGAATAAGAAAAAGTGATTTTGAAATGACAAAAAATTGTGTGAACCTCAATTCACGATATACAATGTGGTACAACACTAGAAAACTTTAAAGTCCCGTTGGACAGTATCAAGCAGGGTAGCATAAAAAGATTCATCTAATGGTATTAGAAGGTAAAAGTATTCCCAAGTATATAACTATGAAATGATATATGTGGTGTAATAAATTTTAGGTTGTGATGGTTCGTTTCTTGGTCGATAAACTCGCAGAAAAATCCACTGAGAAATATCAAATTTCCAAAGCTAGTGAGGCTATAAAAGCATCCACATCAATGAGTTATTGTAGGGTTATAACTCATAAAAACTAGTTACTACCTATGTGAAATTTGGTTATAACTCAAAGAAAATTCTATCTTCTAATCAGTTATGACTGAGTAACCCCAACTTTATTTTACCAAAGGACATGTTGTCATACTTGCTGGTTACTCTTTCTATATTTTTGCTTTGATTTTAAAATGAAATATATTTGATGGTGGAATCCCCAAAAGTGAGTTATAATATTAAAATGGATGTGGAAGTTACTGAAGTTTGGTTATTTTTTGTGGAATATTTTGTTAAAGAAGGCGTGGAAGAGAGATAATGGTTATAACCGCATGTGGATGATCTAAGGTAAGAGGTGATGAAAAATCAAAGACTAAAGTTGTATGTCCAAAAACTTTTTTGGGCCTTCTAAGAAAAATATTAATTAGAGTGTGATTGTTATATATACAAAGTATTAGTGTTTTAAAAATATTTAATTTTTAAATAGTAATATTTCATATATATAATAGTGATAGTGCATACTCCATATGCACAATAATGATAGTGCATATTTCAAACCTGATTTTTCGAAAATAGACCATGTTTATGAAAAGTATTTGCCAAAATTTGCAATGAATTGTGAACAATTTTTGCCAAAAATATTTAGACAAAAAACTTTCGAAAAATTAAACAAATTTTGAGTTACTTTTTTTTAAAATATGTTAGTATATTCGATAAATTTTTTACCGATATTATAATTAAATTTCAAAAAATCAATTTCGAAATTATATTGTTTTTCTTCATGTTCATCACGATTTTGCCACAAAAATCAAATCCATTGGAGCATTATCATCAAAATCAATCAAAACTAAATGAAACAAAACGATTTTGCCACAAAAAATTCAAATCCACTTGAGCATTATCATCAAAATCAATCAAAACTTAAATGAAACAAAATGGGAAAACGATACGAATCTCTATCGGCGTTGGTATCTGAAACATTTTCCGAAGGGTCCATGCAACTTGCAAGCTGTTGTTGTCTCCGGGCTTCTGCTTAAATTGTCAAATTTCTTCTATTTCTTTCTCCTCTTATGATTATAGATGTATTTGATTTTTTTTTTAAAATGAAATGAGAGAAGAATAATATTGATAGTTTATGAGATCAATGTCTGAAAAAATCCGATGAATTAATTGATATGAGGGTGTATCTTCTATTGT
The DNA here is from genome assembly GCA_037126765.1 of Stenogyne calaminthoides. Lineage (NCBI taxonomy): Eukaryota > Viridiplantae > Streptophyta > Magnoliopsida > Lamiales > Lamiaceae > Stenogyne > Stenogyne calaminthoides. Next base: position 3,156,419 of record JBBCBC010000022.1, on the reverse strand, counting down.
TATGGATGTAGATAACCGAGCACAAAATGAAATTATTAGTTTGTCCATGTTCAAACGATCATTCCATCAGTTTCACGATCAATACAAAATAAAAAGATGGATCCATTTTACTTTATTAATTTTTTGAACAAATGGAGCGAATAAAGTTGGTTTTGAGTGTGGTATTTCCAATGAAAAAAAAAACCCAAAAGAGCAGCATATGTAAAAACCAAAAAAATATTACAAAATGTACTATTGTTCTTTTAATAAATTGCAACCTGTATATTTTTTGAAATAAAATATAACCTGCATTAATAAAATTGATAAATTCCAATCTCGACTCACTTTTTTTTGTTAATTTTTTTTATCAAATTTGCTAAAATATTTTTTGACATATATATAATATACTTATTATTTATAGACTATATCTAGCTGGAAAGTTTTACAAAAAAAGTGAGTCGGAGTTGAAATCAATCACTTTTTATTAATTGAGATTGTATTTTATTTCAACAAATAGCATTTATAGTAATTTGTAAAAAGTGCAATAATAATACATATTACAATTTGTAATTAATCCGTTTTTGAAATAAGATAAGAGGAATTTAGGTCCACAGTTGTTGAAGAGACAACACTTAATTACCAATATACCCCCACCATATCATCAGTGCTATCATAATATTCAACATGTACAATATACATCTTAAATATCACTGAGAATATACAAGTTTTATTTGAAGTACATAAAGGGCATGAGGAATTCAAATCATAAATTAATCATAACATGATTATTGAAAATGGACAACTCCTTTTAGATGGCAATAGAACTACGTTGATATTACATAATCACATCACATGGGAATCATCAATCATGTAACAATCCATATATCGAATAATTGAAGCTCCATCCATACTATGTATATTTGAACTGGCAGTTCAATGCCATTATTAATTATTACCAAGAACCAACAATTCGAAGCGTTATGAAACAAGAAACTGAAAAACAATCCGACTATTGTTTGTGCACATCATAATCAGAAACTTTTCATAAAGACGAGGGAAGTTATTTATGGACCAAAACGAGAACATGTTTTTCAAGAAAGTAGAATCAACTGTATTTACTTGATTAGTTTGAGACCATGCTCTCGGTTTCTTTCACGAAGCCATCACCTGTCCAGTCTTTGTCAGATTGCAAACCTTTCTTGATGGCCTTCCTTTCTCGTATGGCTTCTTGTTGCCTTTTCACTAAATCCATATGGGTGGTGAAATACTCGAGCGAAGCCCTACTCATGTTGATAAAAAAAATTAATAATTTAAACTAAAAGTATAAAGAAATGATTCTGATATGCAGGAAAAGAAATTGAAAGTTTTTAAGTGAGTACCCCCTGAAATCTTCAATGGATGTGAAATTGTGTTTCCTCATGAAATCTTGCAGCTCAGAGCAAAGAGTTTTTACGAGACCATATCCGTGCATCATCACACCAGTGCACACCTGGAACAGAGCTCTTGTTAGATGGTTATTTTTGTAACTTCAGTACAAGAGAAATTGGATAAGAGTCAATATTGATGTAAAATAGAGTTCCTTTTATTAATCATATACTCTGGTTTTCATATTTCCAAAATATATTTGAGAAGGATATTTTGAGAAGAATAAGTGGTTACAGACCTGAACTGTATTTGCTCCTAAAAGAATGAATTCAGCGGCATCTGCACCAGTCTCGACACCTCCAATAGCTGAAAGTGAATAATCTTTGTCTCTGAATTCATTTTTCATCATTTGGGCAATGCTCATCACTTTTGCAAGTGCAATAGGATGCACGGCCTTGGAAGAATAGCCACCCGGCGTTGAGTATCTAATTTAGCATATAATGTGACGTACATTTTAGAAGCATTAACTTCATACTGATAAAGAGTAACACACTAACACCTTGGCGCATCAGTTGCACTGCGCAACTTGTACAATTTTGACTCATTTAAATGGGTAATAGGACCCACCAAAAAAAAAAGGAATGAACAGTATTAGTTCATATAAATAAAAGTATTAGCTTGTATGCTGAACAGTATTAGTATTTTTCAGTATAGAAACTGCTTTCATGAAAAAGCAAAAATAAAAACAAAAAATCAGTATAGTTGAAAATTTGTGGACCAAAATTGGGTCAAAATTCCGAAGTATTACTTGTTGATAAATAGTAAAACGCTTACCCTTCTACACAAGGTTCAGGCCGCAATGTGTTAAGATTAATTCCCATTACGCTCATGATTGTATTTATTGCAGCAATCCCTTCACATCCACTCTGCAGAGAAACTCTAGCTGGCTGCACAACCAAATCGTTAATTTAGCTACGGGATTGAAACCTTAATACACAACTGGCCAACGTAATAACAACATTTCCAATTGAACCAAATAACCAAAAATGGCATTGCCAATTTGATAAGATTTAATGCATAACAAATTGTTATCTTTAAATATATGTGCATATATATATAATATTCGCAAATATAACACTGGCTATACGAAACAAAAAAACAAAACAAAAACCTCTGTAATATCTGTGATGTTTGGTGTCATCTTAGCCCAAACAGGGACGGTTGCTTTAGCATTAATCCATCTGCAAACTTCCTCCAACAAACCGCAATCTTGGCCAACCGCAGCACCCATTTTACGCTCCGGCATTCCATGTGGGCATGAAAAGTTGATCTCAATAGCATCCTGTATGAGCATCAATATCCAGACCATGAATTTTCTTACACAACTTATTTTGAGATTAAATTTAACACATCTGTAGGGTTATATTTAACTTATACAGTAAAATTATTGATATTGTTTGCTTACAACTCCAGTTTGCTCGACTCGATCAATGAGTTCCTCCCATGCAGCTTTATTGTACTCTTCCATGATTGAAGCAATGAGTATCCTATCAGGAAACTCTTCCTTCAACTGCCTAAATTCTTTTAACATTATATCTAGAGATCGGTCACTTATAAGTTCAATATTTTCCCACCCGATAATCTGTCCTTTTGCCGAGCCATTGACTCCAGCAGCCCTTAATCTGGCATATCGAGGGGTCACATTTACAACTTTTGAAGCGTCCAGTGATACCTATACATCAATTTTACAATCAAGTGTCTTTATATTTACATTAATGCAGCTGTAAATAAGTGTATTTCTGTTCTAATGGAAAACTACTAAGCTAGATTGGAAGTGCAATCAATTGCACAGAAATAGTAAATAATAAAGAATAGGTCCCAAAGTCACCTAACTTTCTTTTCATTAACATTGACAAACAAGAAATATAGAGGTGTCTTTTTCATTTTTCTCCTTTAATATAAATAAGCTCAGTTTCTTTCAAGATAGGTCATCTTTATCATAATTTCAATCTTGCAATAATAGAAGAAGTTTTTGAACAAAATAATTTTCATTAAAAGCTAAGAGAAATACTAATTTAATACAGTTTATGGATTATCGATTCATATTCCTATTTTATTTACAGAATTATAACCTCACATGCCTTGATCTATCATAGAGGATCAATTCTATTTTATTTGGTGAGAAGAGGTAGATTAATAGGAAGACAATAAATTCAGCTATTTTTCAGTAATTTTTGAGTTAATTAGAAGATTTCAATATACGTTGAACCCAAAATTCAATTTGACTTATCTACTTCCATTCCATGAATGTCTCATCAACACATATGATTAGAGAAAAATAAGCTAAAATCTCACGATCTTAAATCCTTTAAACTAAATTTAGTAATTATCCATAGTTGTTGTTTCTGGCCGATCAAACTTTCACAACTAAATTCTCCATCAAAATGCAGGATAAAAAATTACGGATAAATGTAAATCGATCAAAAATAAACAATAAACACAAGGATCTCTCTTAAATCCACACCAAGCATAATGAAATCAAAAAATTTAACAACAAAATTGCAGTTAGGATGAAGAAGCATACCGTTTTGGCGATAACGGCGCCCCAACCTTCGTCAAAAGCGCGTTTCATGACTGTGTAATTGGTGCCAGGAGGACCCGACCCGATTACAAACGGGTTCCGCATCTTCAACCCGTTTACGGTGACACTAAGATCCGGCTCCCCGCCAGCCTCTGCAAATACTCTGAACCCGACCCGATTTCTGCTAATGGCGGAGCTTCGACTCCGGCGCGGCGGCGCCACCGGAATCCCGGCCAGCGAGGAGTTGAATTTTAGAGATTCCATGGTTGGATTTGTTGAAATTTTGTGGAGATGGCAGATGAGGATGAAAATGAATATACTGGAATCAAAGTAAAGGAGTATCCTTTATTATATAGTTGAATTGGAAAGAGACGTAGAGAATAGAGTTTGCCAATTTGAAGGATTGATCTAAAAAGCGGTGAGGTGACGTTGGATATTTTGAACAGTAGTGACAACTCCAACGTGCAATTAATTATTCTAAAATATTTAACTTATTTACACTAAAACGTTTAATTTATATTACATTAAAAAAGTTGAATATTAATTTTATAAACCATTTTACAAGTGTAAAGAGGTTATCTATTTATACAACTTGACAAGTATATGTTATTACATTTCAAATTAAAAATTACATTTAGTATCGACATGTGTCCCTAAAAGGTCACGCAACTGCAACTTGTCATATTTTTAGTTTTGATGACACAGGTGACCCCCCACATATGACGCACACTCAGTCACCTATTTGCTCCACAACCAAGCACATTGGGATCCTTCAGGGGGCCCATGTGATCGACACGTGGTCGTTGAGGGTGGGCGAGTCCCAAGGTGGCATAGGGTCCCTGCTAGATTGTGTTTTAAAAAGCGGGTTGGACCGGTCGGTCGGACCTGTCCGACCGCTAAGCGGTAAGTCCACCGAACGGCTCGAAAGCGTTGGACCGGGTGCCCCCAAAAGCGCCTGCAAATCGGTTAAAAGCGGCAAAAGCGGGTTGAACCGGTCACTGGTCGGACTAATCAACTCGCCTCTTTTCTGTATTTGGGGGGAAAATGTTAATGATTTTTTTGATATTTTTTACATTCAAATTCTAATTAGAATCTCAGATTAGATCAATTAAATTTATTTAAATATTACTAACATTTGATTTATATTGTTCAAATTGAACTTTAAATTGCAATTGTAGACGCATATTTATTTAATTTTTATGGTCACATATTTATAAGATATACTATTACAAAGAAAAAAATATAGACGAAATTTATTATTTATATATTACGTAATTATAACGTCATACCGCTTTAATAACGGTCGGGCCGATCGAACCCGGTCCGACCGAAAGCATTAAGGTTGTCCAATTCAACGTCCGTTTCCCGCTTTAAAACATAACCGCAAGCACGAACTAGTGTCACACCTGATGTGCCCGTGCGCTCATCGGCCCATGTACACGAATAAACTGAACATATTAACTTTATTTATTTTGGCTTAGATCAGATAAAACATTTACAAATAGAAAAAAGAAACCAATTTTTTTGATTTGGATTGGAAGTTTGAATACAACGTTCGGCTCCAATCGTTCAAGTTATTGTGCGGAGGTGCCTTGCACTCCTTAATGTGTCAAAGAAAATGATGGGTAAGAACAATAACATTTTTAATGTTAAAACTATTATTGTTTAATATACGAGCTATCACCGATGAACATAAAAAATATATAATTTCTTCTCAATACGATGCATGACTTGTTAGACTATGAACTATTATTTTCGTACTAAGATAATGTGCACTTCTATTTAAACACATAGATTAAGAAAGTGTAATAATGAGTAGAATTTTAAGGAATAATTTTATAAATCTTAATATATAAAATAAAGAATTTTTTTAATTGCTTGTATGTGTGAGATCAAATATAATATTAATATTTTGTATAATATTGTAAATATTATGATGATAAATATTATGAAGGGTTTTTTTTTTTTTAGGGGTGTGCATATTACTAAGTTAATATAATACAAACAGTGAGCATGTACACTATGACTATTTAATTGAACATCTATAAATATATAAAAGTAAAAGTTTATCAAATTTTCAAGAATGAACATTTAAGTAAGTGTATCTACACTTGCTTTATAGTGAAGGGGGTGAAGTTCACTCTCTAACAAGGAGTGACTTAATATCAACCTATGAAATTTCTTCTTTTTGTTCATTACATTTTACTTTTCACCTACATTTTTTAAGTTTGATCATTTTTATTACAAATATATTTTTAACATAATAATTGCCAAACTAATCGTCTTTTTACGGTTTTCAATTTGACATTCATATAATTCAAATTCATATTTAAAATATTAATTTTCATGTTTTAAAATAATTTCAAATTATGTGATTATTGAGTTTACTTCTTTTTTTAACCTTTTTAAATCTTAATATCATCCAACACAATTTAGATGTGTTATGAGTTGAATGACTCATTAAAATATAAATAATTAATTTTATAATAGTGAGATGCACATGTATTATTCCATAATATTTATATATTAGTAAAAACAAATTAATAATAATAATATATACATTAACATAATAAATTTAATTCTAAATTTTTATTATAATTAATTTCACGTTAAAATTTATTAATATTCAATTCGTGCAAGGGCGCGACTACTCACACCCACAAAATTACTAAATACACTTATTACTAAATAAACCCACCACATATTTTATTTGTTCTTTAATTTTTCTTAGTACACCCTTAAAAATCTACAATTATAACCTTAATACAATATTTAGACTCATGTACTAAATAAACACACCCATCAAATTAAAATACAATTTTTGGATTGAAATAAAAAATCTATTTTCGACAAACCCTGGTTCTGCTCCTTGGCTTATGCATAAACAATTTGTGTTCTTTCTACCTCAACTATTTTCGGCACTGTTTTGGTGGATTGAAAAACCCTAGATTGAATATTGCATCACTGGAAATCAAGGTGATACACAAGAGGTCGACTAGGTGTTAGGGTATCTATGGCTGTTGTAATTGCTGGAAAAGTACTGGAATATATGACCAACAAGATGTGAATTAAACAACATGATTTAACTCTATAATCCTTGAAGCCCATTAGTTATTTGTGTTTTTTCAGGAATGGATTGCCTTGATTCCCTAAATCTACTAGTATATGATTTAAACTTCAGAGAAGAAAGTGACGCTGTTTTTATTAATTTGAGACTTTTCTTCTTGAAACACTTAGGATTTAGGGATTTTTTTTTATGAAAATATAAGAAAGATGGAGATAGCGTTTTTTATTTTTGTGCTGGATGAACTTTTTAACGTGAGGTTAAGAAAAGTGGGTGAATTTAGTAAACATAATATTTTTATTTTTATTACAAAAGGTATAGTAGTATTTTTAATTAAGGTCATTTTCGTAAAATAAAAAAAGTGGGCGTACTTAGCAATTTTGTGGGTGTGCGTAGCCTCGTCCTTCGTGCAAAGCACGGGAGAAACACTAGTATACTAAAAAAGACAACACAATGTTTAAAGAACATAGTTTTTTCTATGCTACAAAACAGTGTAGTGTCAAGTACCTAGGCCTGTCAAAATGGGTCACTCGGGCCCGCCTATATACGGAACAAGTTGAGTTGAATATTTATGAGCCCGTCGAAAAATGGATCCGTTTGGGCTTGCCCGGTTGGAGTGGATTGGGTTGGCCCGCATGCTTTAAAAAAAAATATCATTCAATTTAATTAAAATAAAAAAATATAAATACAACAAAATAATTTATTTCTCATTTACGTACACAACATAAAAAAATAAACACATTTTATTTATTACGACTATTTTGTGGATATTGTTGCTTAATCTTTTAGTTTATAGTAAACTTTGTTGGCAAAGTATAGTGTGAACAAGTTTTACGGTGAAACTGGTTAATGAGTATGACTTATATTACTAAAGTGTGTGACTTTTTACTGTAAAATGTGTGACTTTTTACTGTACAGTGTATTACTCATAAAAATGAAGGGTGTGACTTATATTATAGCAAAGAGTGTCGCAGTGATAACTGAAGTGTGTGACTTATATTACTAAAGGGTGTGACTTATATTACTAAAGTGTATGTCTGAAAAAAAAAAAAAACCAGTTTCACGGTGAACAAGTTTCACAACATACCAACTCAACTTTGTTTGTTTTTATTATTAATCAAGATATTGTTTACATGTTGCTTAAAATTTACACAAATTCTCATGTGAAACATGTTGATCACATTATTCAACCACTATATTATTAACATGTTGATTACTCAAATATGCATTACCATGATAAAGACTTTGTCCGTAAGATGATATCATGAGCTGTAGCCTATGTGTTTCCATGTGATCCTCTAATTCAATTCACAATAAAATAATACGTTTGAAACATTATTGCTTTAAATTTCTTTGCAACCTCTGTTCTTAATTAAATTACCATGGTTTTTTTTTTTAGGTAAATATGATATTCTCATAAAACGGATTACCAATGGTACTCAAAAGATGTAACAGTTACAAAAGAATAGTTGGTCGACAAATGAAACAAATTACAATTTTGAAGACATACAATTGGAAGGATGAGACAATCAATCGTGATACGCATAGTGAAAAAGTTTTTCTCTCAAAATATTTTAATTTTAAATCCATTTTCGTATTTCATTCTTCTCAGATAACCTATAAGTAAGGTGAATTTATATTGTGAACTTAAAATCTGCATCCGAAGACCATAATCCACCGTCTACTAGCAGGGGTCCACTTCAAATAGGAGCATAACTTTTGGCTCATCATGAGAAGACTCACTTCAAGTCAGAGCATAACTTTGTATGAATTGACTCATCATAAGAATTGATCGCACCTAACGAATTTTGAACTCGAAATTTAAAGAGGAATATACTCCTAAGTTTCAAGGTCACATCACTTGGACAATCCTTGGGTGTTAGGTGAATTATTATAGGAGTATATATATATATTTTTAAACAATTTCACCTGTTCATAATTCATCCTCCAAGTAAATTCACATGCGATAAGATTAAATATTGCATTCCTTAAGAAATATAACTTATTTTATTGGATATTTTTCAACTATTTTCCTATTCTATTCTTATAATATCATTTTCCTAAAAATTATAAAAAAATAATTTGCATGGAGAAATTAGTAGGGTCCATAATTTGGGGGAACTAATTTTGGGCTTTGTAAATTGAAAATTCTTCAAGTTTTGATACTTCAAGACTGGGCCTGTTATTATTGGTTCACTAATATCTAGTTTTGCAAATTTTGAATTTTTCAGTTTGGCGTTTGAAAGAAAAAAAAAAAGTAAGATCTCATGGTTGAGTAATTGTGGGTGACTCAACCGACTAAATGAAATAGTTTAAGTGGTTAGACCACCACTGTCTATACCGTGGGTCATAATTTTTAAAACATTATTTATCTAATTAAAAAAAATTATGGGTGACTCAATCACTTTTTTTTTCCTTTGTTGTGCTATATATACAGTGGTGGTCCTGAGAGTGTCGAGAGTGTGCCGTCGCATAGGATTCCACTTCGGCAAGAACCCCCAATTTATATGTATAAGTTTGGTTGGGCAAATCAGCCGGCTACTCATCTTCGGTTGTCTCTCATTTTGTGGCTTTTACTTCTGGAAATTACATTGGTTCTAGGAAAAAGCTCATGGCCTTAATTTGGCAATGTATCATTTGGAAGCTGTGGAAATTCAGGAACGAGCTAATCTTCAAAGAGAGTAACTACACTTTGGAGATATTCATTGACGGAATCAAGTTTAGTGCGTGAAAATGGATTCGATCTCACTATCCGCTTGTCTTTTCCGCCCCTTATGTGAGTTGGGAAGATCAACCTTTAATCTGTTTATCGATTAAGCTGTAATAGTTATGTTATGACACATTGATTGCTTTATTACGGTTGTTTGTAATCGTGTGGAATTTGAGCACCTCTTGTACTCTGTTAATGAGATTTATCTTTACCTTAAAAAAATTATAAATATCTTAAAATATTTTGACTATTCGAATTGGTTTGCTCATGCGCTGATAAATCTTAATATTTAAAAAAATTATAAATATCATAAAATATTTTGACTAGTCGAGTTGGTTTGCTCATGCGCTGATAAATCTTAATATTTAAAAAAAAATTATAAATATCATAAAATAATGGCAAAGTATAGTGTGAACAAGTTTTACGATGAATCTGGTTAAGGAGTGTGACTTATATTACTAAAGTGTGACACTTTTTATCTTTGAAATTGTGTGACTTTTGTATTGTAAAAGTGTATTCTTATATTATAAAAAAAAGGGTGTGACTTATATTATAAAAAAGAGTTACTAAAGTGTATAATAAAAAAAACTAATTTCACGGTGAACTTATTATTAAAAGATACCAACTCTAAAAAAAAATTTGAGTAATCGAGTTGGTTTGCTCATGCCCTGATAAATCTTAATATTTGTGGATTACGGGATTGAACCCTTCTTTGTGGATTTCACATGATCACTTCATAATATTACTATTTATTCATTTACAAGATTATTTATTATTTTGTTGCTTTTATTTATTGAGTTTGAAAGTAGTTGTCATATGTCACATTTTATTTGTTTATAATGAAATTGTATTCATATAATAATTATTTATTTATTTATTAGACAAAGTGTGAAGGGCTTACTATTTATTTCGTACCAGACACTTTAAATAGTTGGACCGGCTCTATATATATAGGTAAATGAATTAAATTGTAACACCCCGTCCCACGGCACATTTTCCCTCCTTCCTATATATAACACCTCCCTTTCCTTCACTTCATCACTCAAAAAGAAAATACGCTCTGCACAATTTCATTCTCGTTTCACCTGCTTTCCAATACAACGCCGCTGCTCCATTCCTTCCTCAAAATCAAAGCACCAAGAACTAAAAAGGACAGTTCTACACTTCAACTCCATATTCCTTTCTTTTTCCAAAGAAATCAAACCCATCTTCCTCCATCAAACTATAGACGGAAGCTGCTCTACATCTCGATCACTCAACGAGCCTTCGAGGATCGACGATCAGTCGAGTTTCTATCAAAAATCTAGACGGAAACAACAAAGGTTGTGATTTCGACCTTTGTGTATTAGTTGTGTTCTTATTTCTTTGCTATTTTGTTATGGGGTGTATATTAGTGAAATCTGTAGAAATAAACTTCTTATATGTTGGTTGAAGTGCATACTTCATGCTCGTATTTTTGGTTTTCAAAAATTGTACCGTTATGCTGCCGAAATTTACGCTCAAATATGTCAAGTTGAAACGTCAAAACTGTTTCCAACTGATTTTCGGCTACGCCGTCGAGTACCATGTGGTACTGGAATTTTGTGTTTTAAAATACCTTTGTGCTCCCTTATATGTGTAATATGTGATCGTAGTCTCGGTACTCAATTTTGGTGTTGTTACGCTGCTCGTTTTTACGTTTAAACATGGTCGCTTGAAAACTGAAATTTCCAGAAAACTGCTACTCAAAATTTCAGAATGCTAACTTTAAAAATTCATATCTCGGGTTCTAGAAATCATTTTGAGATGAAACTAGTGGAAAGTTAAAGTTCATAGAGTCTACTGTATTTGTATAAAATCTCGTAATTCTTCATTAGATAGAATCGGAGTTATGATTTTTTTTCAAAAGTGTGACGCGCTGGAATGAATTCTGAAATCTTGGTATGGAGGAGGCAACTTCGCCCGTCTATAACTTTCTGTAAAAAGCTTCTTTTCAACTGAAACAAAAAGATTCATATTCTCTACATACTATAGTTTCTAAATATAAAAATTTGAGTCATTTCGTTAATTTTGTAAAAAGTTACGTACGTTCTAAAAGAAGGACAAAAAACTGGGAGTTTTCCTTTGAACAAGAAATGTGTTTCAAACTCCCGAACTTCACGACGCTTTTAACCAACTTTCGTTCGTTATTTCAAAACGATTTTTCATGCCAGTAAACTTCAGATTACAAACTATAAAATCCCTAAAGTTTCACCTCGATCGGATTAATGAATCAACGGGAAACAGCTCGCAAAAATGGAAGAAAATAATAGTTTTGGGACACTAACTTTCCGAAAAAATGTTAAAACTAAATACTTAAACTTTTATGAGGCTTGTAAGTTAGTATTATGATTTTTGGTTAATTTTTATCTCCACAAAACCTTATGTGTTTCATTCTTCTTTGTGCCACGAAACTTAGAGTCCTTTAAAAATCTTTTCGAGAAATAATTTTAGGACTTTAATTAATAAACTCTAAATAGCCGTTTCTTGTAGAAAATTCAATAAATATTCGAGTGGATAAAACCCTAAGAAAAGAGCATAACGTTCTCGTTAGACTTACGAATAAAATTTCAATCAATAAATGACGTGAACCTGAATATATATTGTACTAGGTGAAGTGCTGCTCAAACAAATACTCGGACGATTACTACCACGCTCGAACTCTCCAAACCACTTCCAAGTCTTATAACTTTTCATAAAGTTAACGAGGTGGGTGTCATTACTGTATTGCCTAGAATGTTATATGGAGTGTTGGTGTATTTCGAACTGAACTAAACAAATATCAATCTATAACTAAGAACACAAGAAAACAATTAATAAAAATGGCAAGCTTATGAATGATATGATATGTATCTTACAAGATACATAATATGCGATTTCACGAAGGAGATGGGAAGTTGTAAGAGGGGATTACACGTGGTAGCTGTTACCAGTGTCCCACATGATAATTATCATGTGATGTAGGCTGGAAGCGACAAGGGGATTGCATGTGGTCGGAGCAACCAGTGTCCCAAAATGAATCCAAATGAGTTAAATGAAATGTTTATGATCAAATGATCATGAAGGATGATATCTTATGAATATCATCGATGTTATGGAATTAAGCTACTAATAAGATTACCATAAGACACCAAGTTACGAACGAGTCTACACAACGACTCTGTACAACCCCCACAATTATCTACGTAAAAGCGTATGAACAATTCTTTAATAAAATACCAAGATAATTATATTTCGGCGTACTGCTAATCTGTATAACAACGTGCAAGATGCCCATACGTGAGGGGGGCGTGATACCATTTAAGGTTTCAACTTCGATGGGCCAGAGCAGTAGCAGGGATGACACAGAGTTTCCCAAGCTTTAATAATTTGATGCATATATATATATATTTATACTCATATCAAAATTCTCTAAAATAAATGCTTCGCTCCCATGTTGAGTGAATTTATTCATATGCCAAGTAACAAACTCTTTAAAAGTTACTCGATGATTTAAAATGTATGCTACCTTATAAATGACTGTTTTCGCTATAATGTTATCATCTATTTTTAATTAAATGGGCCCACACCTTTTCGTGTTTTATATATCATTATTAACTGTGAAAAACTTATATCGTTTACTCGATGCATTACCTTTAAAAGTTTTTTTTTAATTCGGGTTTTTGGTTACTAAGTGACAACTCGAATCTAGAGCGTTAAAGCGATAAATGCTTCATTTTGGATTCGGGGCGTTACATAAATCACTCTTATTCCGCTTTGAAAGTCAGTAAAGAAAAATATTCTAGTTTTAAAGTAGGGATCTTCTATGGTTAGGAACGGCTTCGCCCTTCCTAACGTCAGAAAACTCTTTCATTACCGTTGGATCTTAATTTTAATTTTAAATGATTACACTTTGCACTAGTGCATTTGCGATGTGGATTCTGCAATTGCACTGCATCGTCCTACTAATAAATTAAATTAATATTTATAAAATAACTAAATTATCCCGAACTCGAACCGGACCCAAACTCAAAACTGGACCTTGATCCGAACCTTGACCAGGATCAGATCCGGACTGCACTTGACCCAACCCTGACTGAATCCTCTCTGACCCGAACTCGATCCCTGACGGACTCAGACCCGGACACGGGACCAGTGTTGGAATTTAGAGGCACTTAATCACGTAAAACAAGCGCAGCGGAAAGAACAGTTCACCAACAACGAACACATAATTGCATACAATGATTACAATAATCGTAACGAGTAAATTTACAGTAGCTGTAGGACAGAGTCCTCTACTATGGTATCCACGTAATCCCCTTCAACAGATCTGCACGGATTTGCCAATGTTGAATCTCGAGTCAAATCAGCTAGGAAAATCCAACTCTTAATTTTATGGAGAATTGTGAAGTGTAAAACCGTTTGTGAAATCCCAAGAGCTAATATATATAGGGAGACCCAACTTAAAACCTAAGCCAGCATGTTGGAAAATTAAAATCCCTTTTAATTAATTAAATTAAACTCCTTTAATTTAATTCCCTAAATATAAATCTCTACGGATTTAAATTCCATATATGACAAATCTCTACGATTTGTTTCCATATATATTAAATCCTACAATAATATTCCAAATATTATTATTGAGAATTCTTATTTAATTAAATCCAATTTAATTAAAAATTAATAATAATTAATTCTAAATTAATCTATTATTAGTTACTTCTCCATAAATTAAATATTAAATCCAATTTAATACTTAATCAACCAACTATAATCCGTCAAAGGGAATTACTTGTTGTGTGACCCATAGGCCCTCATATATCGAGCGATTAGTCAAACTAACGGTCTTAATTGAACCCTAGACAATAAATTAGACATTCTCAATATATGAGGTACGTTGCGAGAAACATGCAACTACCTGTAACTGTAACATGGGCTATTACGATTTACTCCTTTCATTCACGAATACTCGATTAGTCTTGAACATGATGAAGTGTCTATTCAAATAACTTAATCATTTTATCTCCAATCACTAATTGATCACTTATGTCACACTTGACCACAAAGTCCAAGTTTGACATGCATTGACCAATGACTTTGATCCAATTATGATGAGAATGTGAGTATTCTCTCTAAATCCACTTTGAGGAATGAATCCTTTTCTTGGCTCAACTACCATGCACATGCACTTCGTGATGAACTCAATCCAAGCCATATCTACCCATGGAAGGGTGCAAGCATCGGTCATGGTCAAAGTTCATCACTCCACACATGTCTTGCGTATTGACCTCAAGTCAAAGGAGTATCACATTGCTCCCACTAACCGAGAGTAGACACATATAGTGGAACTACATCAAACGGTTTCTCGGATGGGTATACCAATACCCTCTAAGGTATTTGTGCATCCATCATGATATACCTAGTATCTCGTAGCAAGTGAGATCTTACTACACTCTCTAAGAGTATGATGCAGATCGCACACCAATCTCCATTGCATCATCAATATCCCATTCTTGATGATCCTCGATTGGGGCTATTTGAGAATCATGCTTAAGTCATCTGAGTTCTCACACACTCAATGACAAAAATGACTCAAGGGAACACAGATAAGAATAGATGCAAACAATCAAACATAATATTCTAATTAGTGCAACGCCATATATTTAATATTAAACAAATAATAATATTAAACCAATACTGAATATTATCTGAGTATTATGTCCTTACAAAGGATTGTCTCTAGGACACTAACACTAACAATCTCCCACTTGAACTAGAGTCAATCACCTACATGCCTAACCCCTAGACCATCAAAATGTCTAGTGTGTACATGAACGCTCAAAGCCTTGGTGAAAGGATCATCCAGATTATCCTCCATGGGGACACGTTCTAATTCCATCTCTCCTCTAGCGATTATCTCTTTAATCAAGTGATAACGCCTCTGTACATACTTATTTCTATTATTAGATCTCGGTTCCTTAGCTTGCGCAACCGCACCAGTGTGTCACAATACAACTTTATTGGACTGCTGGCACTCGGAACTACCCCTAGTTCATTTAAGAACTGCATTATCCAGACAACTTCTTTGGCAGCTTCTGCCGTAACAATGTACTCAGCTTCGGTTGTTGAATCAGTAGTAGTATCTTGCTTGGAACTATTCCAACTAACCGCCCCACCATTGAGAACAAAGACATAGCCCGACTATGACTTGTAATCATCACAATCAGATAGAAAACTTGTGTGAGCATAGCCGGTCGCGACTAGCTCTGACTGACCTCCGTAGACCAGAAAGCAATCTTTAGTACGTCTGAGGTACTTAAGAATGTTCTTGACAACAATCCAGTGGGGTTCACCTAGATTCTGTTGGTATCTACCAAGAAGTAGTCTTGACAAATGAAGGCCACATCCGCCTAGTCTTAAGTCATGGCGTATATGATGGATCCAATTGCAGATGCATATGGTATATCCTTCATGCGATGGATATCACCTTCTGTAGAAGGACAATCCTTCTTAGACAGCTTTATCCCATGACATGTCGGTAGAGAACCTCTCTTAGAGTTCTCCATCGCAAATCACTTCAACAACTTGTCTACGTAGGTGGACTGTGACAGCCCCAACATCTTCTTGGATCTATCCATATGGATCTTGATCCCTAAGATGTAGCAGGCTTCTCCAAGGTCCTTCATCATGAAGGTCCTTGACATCCATTCTTTCACGGACTGCATGAGTGAGATATTGTTTCCCATAATGAGTATGTCATCGACATACACAACTATGAATACAATATTCTTCCCACAGCATTTTCGATAGACGCACGGATCTTCCGAGTTTCTGACGAAGTCAAATGATTTGACAACTTCATCAAATCGGATATTCCAACTCCTAGAAGCTTGCTTCAATCTATAAATGGACCGTTTAAGCTTGCAAACGAGATTATATTTTGGTTTTGATATGAAACCTTCAGGTTGAGTCATGAACACTTCCTTATCAATGTTGCCATTGAGGAAAGCTGTTTTGACATCCATCTGCCAAATCTCATAATCTAGATGTGCTGCTATCGCAAGTAAAATTCGAATGGATTTGATCTTAGCAACTGATGAGAAAGTTTAGTCATAGTCAATGCCTTCGCGTTGACTGTAACCTTTCGCCACCAACCTAGCCTTGTAGGTTTGTACTTTGCCATTTGCATCGGTCTTCCATTTGAAGACCCACTTGCAACCTATGGGTCTAACCCCTTTCGACAATTCAACCAAGTCCCAAACTTGATTGACGTACATCGAGTCCATCTCGGATTTCATGGCTTCATGCCACTTTTTTGAGTCAACATCTAATGTTGCCTCAATGTAAGTTCTAGGTTCGTCCTTATCCGGGATCTCCACGTCATCATGCTCCTCTACGAGGAAACCATAATATCTTGTGGGTGGATTACGAACTCTAGTGGACTTACGGAGTTGTGGTTGTTCATGCTTCACATTCTGATCGTGAAAATTTTGTGGTGCAGCGATTTCATCGTCGACTGGGGAGACCTCAAGAGCGACACTTCTGGATGCTCCTTGAGCACTTCCGGATGCCTCTTGGGTTAGAGTTTGAACTATGTTGTTCTCATTCAGCCCACTTGGAGTTCGTTGCTCGGGCAATGCAACTCCAATTACACTTCCACTGGCTGAAAGAGGATCACTTAGTGATAAACTTCCACCATGTGAGCTGCTGAATGCTCCCACTGATTCTTTGTCATGTTGCTTTGACAAGACATCAGTCTCCTTGTTAAGTTGTGGTTCTTGAATTTCTTCAAGTTCTATCGTCTTACAACTTTGTTCCTTGAAGACGTAGTCTTCTTCAAGGAATTTAGTCTGCATTGAAACAATCACTGTTTGTTTCTGAGGTAGATAGAAATAATATCCTCTAGTTCCTTAGGATATCCCACAAAATAATCCTTTTCACCTTTTGCTTCCAACTTGTCAGTGAGCATTTTCGTCACAAACGCGGGGCAACCCCATGTTCTAATGTGAGAGAAATTTGGCTTCTTGCCATGCCATAACTCGTATGGCGTATGTTCAACTGATTTGGATGGAATCATATTCAGAATGTAGATTGAGGTTTGGAGTGCATATCCAGATAAGAATGTCGGAAGGGAGGAGAAACTCATCATGGACCTTACCATGTCTAACAGGGTTCGATTTCTCCTATCGGACACTCCATTCATTTGGGGTGTACCGGGAGGAGTCCACTGTGATTGGATTCCATGCAACTTTAGATAATCAATGAATTCATGGCTAATATATTCTCCTCCTCGATCTGATCGAAGAGTCTTAATACTCTTACCAATATGTTTCTCTACTTCAGCTTTGTACTCCTTGAATTTTTCAAACGATTCAGACTTGTGTTTCATTAGATACACATGCGAATCTAGAAAAAATCGATAAAAAAGTTATGAAGTAGCGAATTGACCCCTAGCTAGAGTGGGCAGTGGTCCACAAACGTCACTGTGGATCAACTCTAGAACCTCTTTGGCACGAACCCCTTTCCCAGAAAAGGGTTTGTTGATCATCTTGCCCTTGAGACAGGATTCACAATTACCATAAGACTCAAAGTCGAATGGGGTTAAGTAGTCTAACTTTCTTAACCTTGCTATCTTATTCTCATTTGCATGACCAAGCCTACAATGCCACAAGTAAGTCGGGTTTTTATGATTAAAAAGTTTGAGTCGTTTGTTTTGTATATTAAGAATGTTATGTCCACAATGCAACAAATATAAACCATTAGATAAAGGAGCATTTCCATACACATCACCATTAAGCGAAAAATAACAATTATTATTTGCAAAATGGAAGGAAAAACCTTCAATATCCAACATCGGAATAGAAATAATGTTGCGGGTAATAGAAGGAACAAAATAACAATTATTTAGTTCAAGTCTAAAACCAGAGGGTAAATCTAAAACGTAAACGCCAACACGTTCTGCAACAACTCTTGCTCCATTTTCAACGTGTAAGGCGACTTCACCCGGCCTAACTGCCCTGCTATGCTTGAGACCCTGCATATTTGTACAAATGTGTGAGCTACAACCGGTATCCAATACCCAACAATTAGTATCATTTGTGGACATGTTTATCTCAATAACAAACATACCTGTTCTAGTGGCTGAGACACCTTGTGTCTTCTTTTCAGCTGCTAGAACATTACAGTCCTTTTTCCAATGCCCATTTTACTTACAGTGGGGGCATACATCCTTGTACACCCTATCCTTCTTTTGAATTCCACCTTTGGGCTTAAGGAAGCTAGGCTTAGAGCCTTTCTTTGTCTTGCCTCTCCGCTTCTTCTTTCCTTTCGGACCAGAAGAAGTAGAGGCACTCACCATGAGTGCGGGCTTCTCTTTAGCAGTGGAAGACTCAAAAGTCTTGAGCATGTTATGCAGCTCGGGCATGGTTGATTCTGTCTTATTCATATTAAAGTTTACTACAAAACTCGAATATGAATCGGGAAGCGACTGAAGAATGACATAAACATCAACGTTGGTCTTGAGCTCAATGCCCAGACGACCTAGTTTCTCAAATAGCCCTATCATCTTCAATACATGAGGAGAAACCTTCCCTCCCTCGGACAATCGCCATCTAAACAGATCTCTCATCACTTTATAAATCTCAAAACGAGATTCAGAATCAAAGAGATCCTTCATATGCTTAATCATCTCGAAGGGAAGCATCTTCTCATGCTGCCTTTGCAGCTCGGGAGTCATTCCGAGTAGCATAACACACTGAACCTGGGAAGCATCCTCTTGATGCTTCTTTTGGGCTGCAGTGTCGAACGCTTCAGTCTCTTCAGTACCAGCCTCAGGGGTAGCAGGGATTGGCGTGTCCAACACGTACTCAATCTTCTCTTGCCTGAGCACCAAACGAACGTTTCGGTGCCAGTCGAGAAAGTTTGGCCCAACCAACTTCTTCATTTCCAAAACACTTCTCAATGATAAGTTATTCATTTCAACAATCCTAGAGAAATAAAATAAAACGGGAATTAAAACACATAATTCCTATGATCAATATTCAGTAATCAAAATAAATATGGCCTTTCAATTTATTTTGTCTCCATTATTTTCACATACTTAACGACCTCATCGGAAAAGTACGAATTTATATCTAATATAAATCATAATGGACTAGGATCCACATTACTACTATCATAATCCCAACGAGGGCTGATCATTATGACAGCATAACTGGTAGGTCTCCAAACCAATTGCTAGATTGCAACTCCTAGTTTGTCGAACCTAGTTCGACTGATGTCACTTACCCTTTGTTCCTCGCGAGGGCTAGCGAAACAAAGTTAAGTTGGTTTACAACCATCAAGCGGCGACATTTTCATGTCCCTCTAAAAGTCCCGTTAGATGTAGATCCGAGCAAAAGACGAGGGTCTTTAAGTACTCATTGGAACGAAATCTCCGGTTTACTTTTAATTTCGATGGAAGACATCTTATCAAGTTAATGAGTAAACCATATTTTAGTGAGAAACGTTTTAAATGCGGGGTATTAATTGTTTAATCGAGATCCATGAAGTCTAAGTCATATTTGAGCAATTACGGGCGCCGCCTACCCAAACATGATATACACGGATTCACAAATATATGGGCGCCGTCTACCCAAGCATTTAACACGGTCCGACATTTATTGGGCACCGCCTACCCAAACAGTTATAATGCGGACTTAAACGTTAACTAATTTAAAACGATTAAACAAGTTAACAGTGGGTTTTAATAAATCCTTTTAAAAATGAATTTAAATTTAATTAAAGATTCATTTTATGATTATTAAAAATTAATTAATTCAATTAATCATCTCGGTCCAACCGAAATTTTAATCTCAGAATTATATCCAATAAAATTCCAAAATTCAATTTCTATTTATTTTAATCTTGGGGGCTCAGGAGCAATTTCTAAAATTTGCACGGGAGGTTCTGTCTCAAATCAAATTTGCAAAACAACCCTCCTACATCATCACCCAACCAAATCGAATCCAAACACCCAATTAACCCAAAATTCAGAATCAAAATCGCATCACAATTAATCAAATTAATTCATCCATTCAATCCAACCAAGGAACCAAAACAATTGAAACAGTCCAGGTTCCAAACGAAGACGAACATAGTCGAAAAGGCAACGTGACGAGGTTCTGCCAGTGATCCAACGCGTGTCGCGAACTCCACGCCTAGCGTGCGGGCGACCCGTCATCGATGCAGACGGAACGGAGTGTTGGGGAATTAATTGCCCGGATCTATTCGGGATGAATATTGAAATACAAATTTAATTCTAACAATTATTACTAGCATGAATTAATCCTATATTAATTCAAATAATAATTCAACAACAAATCATGCATATAAACAGTTCACATAAATCCTACATGCGAATTGCTACGGGTTTACGTGAACTAATCTCTCGGAGTGACAACCGTTGAGAAGATGGATCCCCTTCACACGAACACACCAAAAGACCTTCTCAAGTATTCCCTTATCCTTGTTCAACAATCCGGTGGTAGGAACTCGCAAACAATTTAACAAAAAGGAAAAATAAAATTATGTTGCACCACCTTTGTGGATTTCTAATTTTTCCAACACATGAAATTACACTAGGGATGAAAAATTCATCCCCTATTTATAATACAAGGGGTGACCGATTTTTGCCCTAGGTATAAGATGGAAAATCTTTTTCTTGCTCTCCAAGAAATCTTGAATATATCCAATATATTCTTTTCTCCATATTTAAAATATTCCACAAAAATCCCAACTCCCTTTATATTTATTTTAAATTTTTAAAATATATCACATTAAATATGGAAGAAATAGGATCTTTGACTTTTCTTGAATTTACGGGATAATCTTGTATTCCAAGAATACATATTCCATAAAATCTTTCCAAGAAAAATATCAAGAAAATCTTTTCTTTTCTTCCTTCAATGTTTTTTTTAAAATTATGAAAAAAATTAGAAACAATAATTTATTTTATTTTAAACACCTTTTTTTTGGTTATTGGACATTATGTTTGGGCTATTTGAGGGGTTTTAGGAGAATTAAGATTGGACCTTTAATGGACTTTGAATATCTAATATTGAGCCACAATATTATTCAAGCCCATAAATATTAATTAATCTCACTACATAATTAATATTGCACTATCCATCTTAACCCATATTACTGTTAATATGGCTCCCGGTTATTATTTCCCGTGTTTAAGATTATCCAGCCCATTAATTAATTCAAGCCACTGAAACAACTTTCCTTTAATTAATATCTTTTTGTCCTTGGTCAAAAACGGTTCAACATTATTATCCATACCGAAAAACTAATTCCACTTGCAAGATTTGATATGATAAATCTTATGAACCTCCCAAGGGGGCAAATCGTCGAACAAAGCGTGCTTGCACGATTCTTCAGATTAAATCTTAGCAATCGCGTGTGACCAATAATATTGCCCAAGATATAAAGTATTGAATCTCATTGATTCTCTACCCGTCATAAGTCAAAGCAATAATCACTAACCACACATTATCCTATTTAAGGGATGAAGATTAAGGAATAACGAACGACTGAGGTCTAATTCTTCCTAATTCAGTGCTGAAGAATTTATCCCCCCGTAGGTCCTATTCAGCGTATCAGTCATGCACTAGTGTAATCTCTTGGTCAAGACAAACCAATCGAGCCTTACACTTCAACCTTTCACACGATGGATTGTTCATTTCCATCTAGGTCGTGAACAACGTACTTTTTTAGTTACAAGGGATTTATTAATTTAATCTTACGTGATCCGGTATCACTAAATTAACTACAATGTAACACGTCTATTTATTGAAAAAGTTATGCGATAAATATATATAACATTCAATGATATTTAAAGCATCGATGATAAATAGTTTATTTCAAAGAAATAAGATGAAATTCGGTTTTTTATACAAAGTAAAAGCATACTTTCCAGTATAACCCCAATAATCTCCCACTTATACTCAAAGTTTACTTTTAAGTATACTACATCATATCTCGTGTAGTTCTGTCGTGTGACATCTAATGTCACCTACACGAACCTAATAATATCTCCCACTTATACTCAAAGCAGATTGGCAAAATCGGTCTTGACACCCATTCCTTCCACATGTCTCTCGAATGTGTTCTGAGGCAGACCCTTTGTGAATGGATCTGCTAGGTTGTCTTCTGACGCGATCTTTGCCACCTCTATATCTCCTCTCTTAACGATTTCTCGTATAAGATGGTATTTCCTTTCAATGTGTTTCTTTGCCTTGTGGGCTCTTGGTTCCCTTGAATTTGCAAATCGCTCCTCGGCATTATCACAATAAATGATGATTGTCTTTGGGCAAATTCGAACTACATCCAAGTCCACTAGGAAGTTCTTGAGTCAAACCGCTTCTTTTCATTTGCCTCAACCAGCCTACGATTCGCTTCCATGGTAGAATCGGCGATGCATTTACGCTTAACGCTTCTCCATGTCATGGCTCCTCCCCCCATGCAAAACACACTACCGGAGGTAGATTTTCTGGAATCTAAGTCCGTTTGGAAATTCGAGTCCTTGTAACCAATGGAGATTAGACTATTTGACTGATAAACTAATATTCTATCCCGAGTTCTTTTCAGATACTTCAGAATGTTATTAACAGCCGTTCAATGCGCTTTTCCCGGATTACTTTGATATCTCGCTACCATGCCAACGGCAAAGCAGATATCCGATCTCCTGCACAACATTGCATACATAAGGCTTCCGACAAAGAAGCATGAGAATGCCTTTCATGTCATCTATCTCTTTTTTTTGTCTTAGGGCACATTTCCTTGATAGATGGATTCCATGTCTGAAAGGTACGAAACCTTTCTTGGAATCCTGCATGCTGAATCGCTTCAAGACAGTGTCTATATATGAAGCTTGCGATAAGCCTATCATCATTTTCTTGAGATCTCGAGTGATCTTGATCCCAAGGATGTGCCCGGCTTCCCCTAAGTCCTTCATATCAAACTGTTTTGAAAGTCATGCCCTTACGTCTGACAACACCTTTACATCGTCCCCGATGAGCAGAATGTCGTCTACGTATAGTACCAAGAATACCAATGCAGTTCCGACACGCTTCTTGTACACAGAACTTTCGTACTCGTTTTGATCAAACACATAAGACTTTATTACTTGATCAAAACATTGGTTCCAAGCTCTGGATGCTTGTTTGAGTCCATAAATTTACTTCTTGAGCTTACAAACTAGGTGTTCTTGGCCTTTTTCAATGAAGCCTTGGGGTTGTTGCATATAGATTTCCTCTTCAAGATTTTCGTTAAGGAAAGCCGTCTTGACATCCATTTGCCAGATTTCAAGGTCGAGATGCGCAACAATCGACAAGAGGATTTGGATGGACTTGAGCATTGCTACAGGTGAAAAAGTTTCCTCATAGTTGATCCCTTCTTTTTGAGTATAACCTTTCGCCACAAGCCTTGCCTTGAAGGTTTCCACCTTCCTGTCCGGTCCTCTTTTCCTCTTGTATACCCACTTGCAAACAATGGGTTTGACCCCATTAAGTGGTTTGACTAGCTCCCACACTCTGTTATGATCCATAGAATCCATTTCGGCTTCCATTGCTGTTTGCCAAGAAACAGCATCCTTGTCTTGGATTGCCTCGTCGTAAGTCCATAGGTAAGTTCGAGGACTCTCCTACCCCCATGAATCTCTCGGGTTGTCTTACAACCCTCCCACTACGATGAGGTTCCGGTTGTGTAAGTGTGTCGTTTGGTATGTCATCTTGTACAGTTGGCACTGAGGTTAGCCCCTTTAGCTCATTTAAGGTAATCTCACTTCTGGGCTTTCTTTCGTTCATATAGTCTTCTTCCAAAAATCTAAAGTGGGTGCTTATTACCACCTTTTGATCTTCGGGACCATAGAACATACACCCTTTTGTTCCCTCAGGGTATCCTATAAACAACCTTAATTATGATCGAGGATCTAATTTTTCGGCTTCCTTGTCCAACACATAGGCCGGACACCCCCAAATTCTCATGTGTCTCAAACTGGGCTTGCGCCCGGTCCACAATTCTTTGGGAGTTTTGGAAACCGATTTGGATGGCACCAAGTTCAGAACATAAGCCGTTGTTTCCAAGGCATGACCCCAGAACGACTTCGGTAGATCCGCATAACTCATCATTGATCTAACCATTTCTAAAAGAGTTCTGTTTCTTTGCTCTGCAATCCCGTTTTGTTGAGGGGTTCCGGGTGCAGTTAGCTGGGATACAATCCCTTCATCTGACAAGTAGTTTAAAAACTCATCGCTGAGGTAGTCGCCTCCACGATCAGATCGTAGAGACTTGATACGTTTTTCCCTATGATTCTCTGTTTGAGCCTTAAATTCTTTGAATTTGTTAAAGGTCTCAAATTTATGCTTCATAAGGAAAATGTAGCCGTACCTTGAGTAATCATCAATAAAGGTGACGAAATACTCATAACCTCCTCTTTCTTTGATTGACATTGGACCACATACGTCTGTGTGAACGATTTCTAACACTTCTTTGGCTCTATTCCCCTTGGCTCCGAATGCCCTCTTGGTCATTTTACCCTCCAAACATGATTCGCAAGTTGGGATTGGTTCAACCAGGAGAGACTCCAATGAACCATCTTCTACCAACCTTTGAATCCTTTTTAGATTAATATGTCCCAATCTGAGATGCCATAGAAGTGTCTCGTTCACGTCTGATGAACGTTTTTTTTTATCGGAAACAGTTGATGTGTTATAGGATGCATTTCATAAGTGGTGTGCACAGTTAATTGTATAGAGATTATTCGACAACGTTCCATGACAGATAAATTTATCATAAAGAGAAATGGTAACAACTTTGTCAAAAGTAACCGAATATCCATCAAGGTAAAGTTTAGAAACCGAAATAAAATTCTTTCTAAAACTAGGAACGTAAAGAACGTCTCTTAAAATTAAAACTCTGTCATCAAAAGACAGGTGCACTTCTCCCACTACTTCAGCTGCCACTCTCGTAGCATCGCCCAGTGTGATGAGGATCTCACTCTCACTAAGTTGTCGGGTCCTCTTGAACCCCTGTAAAGTGAAACAAACATGATCAGTGGATCCCGTATCCACCACCCATAAATGGGAGGCATACGCCGCTAAATAAGTTTCAACAACTAGTGCGTGAGAATTACCTTTCTTTCTATTCCTTTTGGGTTTGGAACAGGCTGACCTCCAATGTCCTTTTTCACCGCAGTTATAACATTTTACTTTTGGTACCTTCTTGACACCCATCCAGCTAGCTGTCTTTCTCTCACTTTTCTTGGTAATGAGTTTGCTTTGGTTCTGACCACTTTCCTTTTCTTGAACCTTGCCTACCACTGGCCTAGATTTTGAGAAAAGACTTTTGGTTACCAATGCTTCGTCTTTCTTTCCCAAATGCTTCTCTATTTTCTCCAATACTTCTTGCAGAGTATCCATAGTAAACATGTGATCACTCATCACAAAACTACAGTAAAACTCATCGAAGCACCTTGGAAGAGTTAGGAAAAGAAATTCAATTTGAGCTTCATCACAATACTTAGTACCGATATAAGCAAGTTTATTAAAATGGCGCTTTACTCTGAGAACATGCTCCCTCATGGGTGTTCCCTCAGCCATTTTTAGCCTAGCCACGTCGTCGTTTTTAAACTGATTGATCATGCGGTTTTTTGTTAAAAATATTTCTTCAAGACTTTGTATAATTTCCGCAGCAGACTCAACACCTTCATGAATGTATCTCAAATCATCAGACAGTGAAGTCAAGATTATACGCTTCATAGGTTCGTTAGCCTGCTCCCAAATATTATACAAGTGCCTTTCCGCATCTGTTGATCCCTCAGTAGGCATACGAGGCGTGGGTACATCAAGAACCCAATAATGTTGTAGTTGAGCAGTGATGACAAATTTCATATTTCGTTTCCAAATAACATAGTTATCACCAGAAAGTTGGTGTTCTTTGAGAGTATAAAGCAACAGATTAAAAGGTTGCGACATGCTGAACTAAAATAAATAACAATTTGTATAAGCACAAACATATCACAAGGTTCGATCACATGTATCATATTAAAATCTCAAAAAAATATGAACATGCATCAGCCAACATCTCAAAACAGTTTAAATAAGCCACATGGGGTGGGTCATTATTTAAACACATTCAAGCAGGTTACAAACAAGAAAACAATTATAAACCTTTAATATCCAGATTAATAGTTGGTTCCCACTTGACCAATATAAAATTGACAGGGACTTCGGGGAAGTATATGCATATCAATTTTATACCTAAGTAATAACCATGATTAAATACATAATTATTATTTTATTTATAACGATCCTCGTGGGGAGGGTCATCGTCGCCATTAATAATAACCCACAATCATCATATCGGAATTTATTCATGTGAAATCTATCTTTTGGCCATCCCGTGGGGGGAATTTCTCCAAAAGAATCCACAAATAAATAAATCATGGAGGTCAAAATTAATTCAATTTTATTATCCGGAATAAAATTGTCAATTAATTATTTAAACATACTTAGTAATTTTCGAAGATGAGATTTTTCAAAACATTTTCTCATGCATCGCATATTTAAACACAATTTAAATAAGCATAAAATAATGCAAAACATCAAAACCAAAAATTAAACACATTGGGCACATATATCCAATTGTCACGGTTAATTTTGTCATGTCTTAATCTTGAGAAATCGTCTTCATAGCCTTCATCGTTCGTCTCGAAAAGCTCCCACTCGTCCGCAATATGTTCTTTAAAATGTCTTCCGTCTAGGTCCGAAACGACGTCCGACATTAGGTAGCTCACGGTCCCGTAACACGATATCACGCCATTGCTTTTGTCGTACGCCTGCATCTTGACCGCCCATCCACTCAAATGTCGCTCGGCGAGAAGACTTCGCGGAATCATGGCGTGCCTACGTTTACCCCTTTGCGCCTCGCCCATCGCCCCGAAGCCGCGTCCCCAGAAGCGCGCCCTTGTTTCCGGTGCTCCCCACGCCGGGCTGTGACCCACGACGTCGCGCGTTTCGTATGTGGCATCCTCTTTTTCTTAAACGCCAATCTCGCCGATTAACTTCGCCCGGCCACGCCCATCGGCGCGCGTCTTAGCACTCCCGCATCCGCCCACGCGTCCAGCGCAACATAGCACTTGGTCGTCCATTTTTTGTTTTTTAATTCTTCATCTTCGTTCACGATCCGGTTACAATTTATTTACAAAAAATAAATAAACCTAGATCTAGACTAGTCTATTACATTGATCAAATCAAACAAATCTTAATCTACTCGTGAATTTTCTCACGAGGCAAAACGAATTCGAACGAATCGAATTAAAAACCACAATTTATATGCATGCATAAATATAAACATTTCATCAAATACCATGACAATTGGATACCTGCAAAAAAGATCTAGAAATTCTAATATCCAATTTCAAATTTAATGAAAACGAATTAAATTGCAATTTAAAACTCAGAGCCCGAAATTGAGGCTCTGATACCAGTTGTTGGGGAATTAATTGCCCGAATCTATTCGGGATGAATATTTAAATACAAATTTAATTTTAACAATTATTACTAGCATGAATTAATCCTATATTAATTCAAATAATAATTCAACAACAAATAATGCATATAAACAGTTCACATAAATCCTACGCATGCGGAATTGTTACGGGTTTACGTGAACTAACCTCTCGGAGTGACAACCGTTGAGAAGATGGATCCCGTTCACACGAACACACCAAAAGACCTTCTCAAGTATTCCCTTATCCTTGTTCAACAATCCGGTGGTAGGAACTCGCGAACAATTTAACAAAAAGGAAAAATAAAATTATGTTGCACCACCTTTGTGGATTTCTAATTTTTCCAACACATGGAATTGCACTAGGGATGAAAAATTCATCCCCTATTTATAATACAAGGGGTGACCGATTTTTGCCCTAGGAATAAGATGAGAAAATCTTTTTCTTGCTCTCCAAGAAATCTTGAATATATCCAATATATTCTTTTCTCCATATTTAAAATATTCCACAAAAATCCCAACTCCCTATATTAAGGGATTTTCGAAAATATCACATTAAATATGAAAGAAATAGGATCTTTGACTTTTCTTGAATTTATGGGATAATCTTGTATTCCAAGAATACATATTCCATAAAATCTTTCCAAAAAAAATCAAGAAAATCTTTTCTCTTTCTTCCTTCAATGTTTTTCAAAAATTATGAAAAAATTAGCAACAATAATTTATTTTATTTTAAACACTTTTTTCAGTTATTGAACATTATGTTTGGGCTACCTGAAGGGCCTTTAGGAGAATTATGATTGGACCTTCTAATGGACTTTGAATATCTAATATTGAGCCACAATATTATTCAAGCCCATAAATATTAATTAATCCCACTACATAATTAATATTGCACTATCCATCTTAACCCATATTACTGTTAATATGGCTCCCGGTTATTATTTCCCGTGTTTAAGATTATCCATCTCATTAATTAATTCAAGCCACTGAAACAGCTTTCCTTTAATTAATATCTTTTGTCCTTGGTCAAGGAACGATTCAACATTATTATCCATACCGGAAACTAATTCCACTTGCAAGATTTTGTATGATAAATCTTATGAACCTCCCAATGGGGAAAATCGAACAAGCGTACTTGCACACGATTCTTCATATTAAATCTTAGCAATCGCATGTGACCAATAATATTGTCCAAGATATAAAGTATTGAATCTCATTGATTCTCTACCCGTCATAAGTCAAAGCAATAATTACTAACCACACACGATCCTATTTAAGGGACGAAGATTAAGAAATAACAAACCACTGAGGTCTAATTCTTCCTAATTCAGTGCTGAATAATTTATCCTCCCGTAGGTCCTATTCAGCGCATCAATCATGCACTAGTGTAATCTCTTGGTCAAGACAAGCCAATCTGAGCCTTACACTTCAACCTTTCACGATGGATTGTTCATTTCCATCTAGGTCGTGAACAACGTACTTTTAGTTACAAGGGACTGTTAATTTAATCTTCTGTGATCTGGTATCACTAAATTAACTACAATGTAATACGTACTATTTATTGAACAGTTATGCAAGGAAATATATGTAACATTCAATGATATTTAAAGCATCAGTGATAAATAATTTATTTCAAAGAAATAAGATGTAATCTTGGTTATACAAAGTAAAAGCATACTTTCCAAAGATAACCTCAACACGGAGGGGTAAGTGCCGCACTTTGCCGATGTCCGTTAAACCGGACGACAAACACAGTAAGCGACAAATCCAAGCGACGCGTGTAATCGACTCTTCCCCGAATCCGTGATTTAACCGCCTTTGAAACGCTGAGACGAAAGCACGCTTCGCCAAGCCCCGAGTGCATTCAAGAGACCAGCGTCGAAATCGGAGAGGTGGCGATTCTCCATGAATCGAGATGGAGGAGATCGACGCCCAAGATTCGGGTCGGAGCCGGAGTCGAGTATGAAGTTCCCCCGACGCTGTCGGCGAGGGCACGGCAGCCTAGTACGGCCTTCGGCCGAGGACAAAATGCGAAGAAGCAAAGGCAAATGGGTGCGGGGAAACCCTAATTCGATTTTGGGCTAAGACGGGCGAGACGAGCTTAACCTGTGACAAGAAACAAATAAGGGGTGCGGTTAATAAGAAACCGAGCCCCACTGATTTTAAAAAAAAAATTTAAAAAAAAATCAAATTTTAATGCAATTAAAACAAGAGACTGGAGCTCTGATACCACTGTTGGAATTTAGAGGCACGTAATCACATAAAACATGCGCAGCGGAAAGAACAGTTCACCAACAACGAACACATAATTGCATACAACGATTACAATAATCGTAAATTGAGTAAACTTACGATGGTAGTGTAGGGACGATTCTCTACTATGGTATCCACGTAATCTTCTTCAACATATCTGCACGGATTTGTCAGTATTGAATCTCGAGTCAAATCAGCTAGAAAATCCAACTCTTAATTTTATGGAGAATTGTGAAGTGTAAAACCGTTTGTGAAATCCCAAGAGCTAATATATATAGGGAGACCCAGCTTAAAACCTAAGCCAGCCTATTGGGAAATTAAAATCCCTTTTAATTAATTAAATTAAACTCCTTTAATTTAATTCCCTAAATATAAATCTCTACGGATTTAAATTCCATATATGACAAATCTCCACGATTTGTTTCCATATATATTAAATCCTACAATAATATTCCAAATATTATTATTGGGAATTCTTATTTAATTAAATCCAATGTAATTAAATATTAATAATAATTAATTCTAAATTAATCTATTATTAATTACTTCTCCATAAATTAAATATTAAATCAAATTTAATACTTAATCAACCAACTATAATCCGTAAAAGGGAATTACTTGTTGTGTGACCCATAGGCCCTCATATATCGAGCGATTAGTCAAACTAACGGTCTTAATTGAACCCTATACAATAAATTAGACATTCTCAATATATGAGGTACGTTGCGAGAAACATGCAACTACCTGTAACTGTAACATGGGCTATTACGATTTCCTCCTTTCATTCACGAATACTCGATTAGTCCTGAAAATGATGAAGTGTCTATTCAAATAACTTAATCACTTTATCTCCAATCACTAATTGAACACTTATGTCACACTTGGCCACAAAGTCCAAGTTGATGTGCATTGATCAATGACTTTGATCCAATTATGATGAGAATGTGAGTATTCTCTCTAAATCCACTTTGAGGAATGAATCCTTTTCTTGGCTCAACTACCACGCACATGCACTTCGTGATGAACCCAAGGGTTCAAGCATCGGTCATGGTCAAAGTTCATCTTTCCACACATGTCGTCCGTATTGACCTCAAGTCAAAGGAGTATTGCATCGCTCCCACTAACCGAGACACCCGTAGACGCATATAGTGAAACTACATCAAACGGTTTCTCGGATGGGTATACCAATGCCCTCTAAGGTATTTAATATTAAACAAATACTGAATATTATTGCAACACCATATATTTAATATTAAACAAATAATAATATTAAATCAATACTGAATATTATCTGAGTATTATGTCCTTACAAAGGATTGTCTCTAGGACACTAACACTAACAACCAGACCCTGCCCCAAACCAAGACTCAGACCGGACCTGGACCCAGACTCGGACCCAAACCAAGAATCGGACCCTGACCTGGACCCGGAGCCAGATCCGGACCGAATCCAGAGCCTGGCCCGGACCATGACCCTAGACTGGACTGGACCCAGATCAAACCCTGACCCCAAATCCGAACCAGACGTGGACCATACCAGACCCAGATCCGAAATCAGATCGGACGTGGACATGCACCCGACCCGCACCCAAACCCGACCTGGATTCGGACCTGAATCTGACTCGGACCCAGACTCAATCTGGACCCGAACTTGACCTGGATCGCGAGGAGGGGTTGGGGAGGGTCGCGCATGGGTTGAGTTCGGGATTGTGAACTAAAAAACTTAAATTTATGAATATTGTATTTTTTTATTAAAAAAATATTATAAGGATATTTCAGTAATTTTATCATTTTTATTAAAAAAATTAATTATTTTATCTTATGGTGAATCATGATCACCCATGACAAAGTTAAATAATGTGATAACTTTTTATTGAACGTCTAACATCAGAAATGGTAAAGTTGTTCCTGACCGTTAAAAAAACCCTTTAAAGTATTGACATTTATAAAGTATTAACAAAAGTGGAACAAGTAATTTGTGCATGTCAAATCTCTTCTTTCCAAATTCCAAGCATCACATTCCATATTTATTCATGTAAATAGTTTTTCTTGACGGTGCACGAAATACACACTTTCATTTGTATCCTATCTACTTAAACCCTTAAACATAATTATTATATGTAAAAATATTAATAACAATGTACAATACATTATGTTATTAATAGTAATTATAGAATTATTGCCATTATAATTTCTAATTCAGATTGTAAAAAAATACAATTAAAACTATCAATAATAATGTATTATTATTATTAAAAAAATTAAACAGACATTTTAGACCTTATTTTATATTTTTATTTTTACTTTTCATGTCTGCATACAACGTGTTAGTTTATTATTTGTAACATTGTTGTTAATTTATCCTAAAACTTGTCAGTATACCATATCTGCCCCTGTAAATTTGAGGCTTTTAATTTCAAATGACCAAATCAATTGTCAAAACATTCGATTCAGTATATATAGACTTGAAAATAAATGTTCCATGATTCTTATATTTAGCCCAAAAGGTCCAAAAAGTTGAACCCCACAACTTCATTATTGTTGAAGCTAAGTGTACAGTAAGATACCCAAGTTTATTATATTTTTGTTTGTTATGTCATTTAATTAGAAAAAAAAAAACTATGAATCAATTCGTCTAATAAATATCAATGAGAAGAGACAATGGTCCAAAAATTCTCCACTTTTGTCCAAATGAAGTCTTAAAAAAGTTATAAAAGTATATATTACAAGTAACAACTGGAAATATGTTAAATGCATTAAAAAAATAAAAAATTATGGATCATTCCATGCATAAAACGTTGTACTTTTATATATTTTTATGATATTTTTAAAATTAAATATATAAAATCTGCAAAAGTATCACGCCTCATGCATGATATTTATTATTTATTTGTATTACTTTTCCATATATATTTATGATTTTAGACACAAATTGTATGCATCAATTGCCCCCATACAATCAACATATTAGTTAATACTTAAAAGTGATCATTCATTAATATATTACACCATTTAATTAGTGCACTGGAATGTTTTTAGGGGTTGTACTCCAATCTTTTAGAAAAAAATAGTAACAAACATAAAATTTAGGATTAACTCACTAATAGATACAAAATAGATTGTATATGTAGTTAAAATTGCACACTGACAAAAGTATAAATGTGTAATTATTTTATATTTATTAATAAGTTTGTCAATCTTTTATTCTAAGAAAAAATATAGTATGATGCTATGAGCTGAAATATTAAAAAGTGACATATAACTGCTTGTTTTAATGAGAATTGAATGTAGACAGGCCTTTTGCAATATTTTTGTGTCAATGCTTTCTCGTGATAGTGTAGAGTCTTCTGGCCTCTGTATTAT
The DNA here is from genome assembly GCA_037126765.1 of Stenogyne calaminthoides. Lineage (NCBI taxonomy): Eukaryota > Viridiplantae > Streptophyta > Magnoliopsida > Lamiales > Lamiaceae > Stenogyne > Stenogyne calaminthoides. Next base: position 3,122,553 of record JBBCBC010000022.1, on the reverse strand, counting down.
TGGGTTCTTTCCTTTTTCTTTTTTTTATCAGTATTATTGGTTTCTTTCTTGTTCTTACTTCAACTTATTTTCATTTTACGACTTAATGAACAACTTAAAAATACACATTAAATCAATTAATTATCGTTATTACCTTTTTTTAGTGTTCATAATTTTAAAGTATAACAACATAATCGAAAATCGTAATATAGACTGATGATCATTGATGTTTTCAAACGTAGTGACCAATTAAAAAAATTATCACCTTACGATCACGCACTATTTGGTTCGCGGGACTGATCATGATAGATTGTGTTTAATATTTTAATTCCACGTAACAAAAGACGAACCTATTATGGGACAAGGGGATCACTGGGCCCTAACCGTAGATTATTTTGTTATATTACGCATTTAGACCATATTTGTAACAAATAAGGATTTTGACAAGATTAATCCATTTTGTAGTGATAACAAATGTGGTTTGGTTTAGGAGATTTTGCTCTTGAGGTCAAGGGTTCAAACCCTGATCTTTACATGTGTATGTTTTAAAATACAAATGAAAGATTAGAAGTGTTTATTTTTTTAAAACATAAGTAAAAGACTAGAAGTGCTTATTTTTTTTTTTTTTTTTAAAGTATGAGCCATACCAACTTTAAAAAAAAAAAAAAAAGGCTTTTACCTCTACACCTTATTTTATTCAAAAAGAAAATTTATCTTTTAACTGTTTCACTTAATATTTTATTATTATGCTACAATTTTAAAAATAATAAATAGAAGAAAAATCTTGAGAGTGATTATATATAATCATTCTTATTAGTTGGGTTCCCTGATTAAAATTTCGGCGTCCGTCCTGCAAGTAATCGTCTGTTTGGTTTGTCGGACAAAGGCTCAGGATACATTTTGAGTTTAAATAAAAATGTATTTAATCCTTATATGAAGGGATATATTTATTACATGTGGAAAGTGGGATTGATCGGGATTAACATTTTAATCCCTACATTAATTTTTAGTGCAGGATTAAGAGATGAAATTCTACGATCCAAACATATATCTTCATTTAAACAATTCAATTTTACCAAATTCTACTCAGTCTTATCACAACTAATTAATTCAGTCGTGTGAACCAAACGGGGCCCGAAAGAAAAGAAATATTGATTGGTGATAAGTTTAAGTTAATTATTATTTCTTTTGGAATTGAATTAGTAGTATTACTCCAAAAAACAATCAAAAAAATTCATTTACAAAGCATCAACGCAACTTGGTAATGAAATATTTTTTCCCTTTATCATTTTGATGAGATGGGGGTAACATATTCGTAATGTGCCTCTTAAATGCACTTGATCCACACAAACAAAGTGATTAATAAAGCATTATCCGACATAATCTGAATCATTTACTATTTCAATTGATCTCTAGTAGTATCTTATTCCAATTATCACTACATGTTACTGGGTTTTATCAAGTAATATTTTTAAAACTCGCATAGATTGTTCAAAATATAGTTTATACATAAATTGCTGCTTAATTTGTAATTTTATATATATATATATATATATAGTTTTGATATGAAGACCACAAGTGGTCACCTTATGGAGCCCAATTGATGATTTGACTTTCCACCTCAGCTTATTACCTAATTAAATAATTTAAATTAATTTTAAAAAAACCCTACACCCTAAAACCTAAATCATGAACCCTAAACCATGACCCATTCGGGCCGGGTGAACCATGAACCACTCGGGTCGAGTTTGGATCCGTAATTTAATTTAAATTATTTAATTAGTGCAAAGTGATTTTTTTCCAAAATTTAATTTAAATTATTTAAATGAGTAAATTAAATTACGGAGAACCCGGCCGAATGGTTCATGGTTCACTCTCTCTCGAAAGTGGTTCATGGTTCACCCGCCCGAATGGGTCATGGTTTAAGGTTCATGATTTAGATTTTTTTTAGGTTGTAGGATTTTTTTTCAAAATTAATTTAAATTATTTAATTAGATAACATGTTCGAGGTGGAAAGTCAAAAGTCAAATCATCAATCGCCTATAAGTCTGATTCCATATCAAAACTATATATATATATATATATATATATATATATATATATATATATATATATATATTGTTGGACTTTAAGGGAAGCAATAACAAATCAATTTTTTTTTATCTTTACCATTCATTGTATTTTGAGGAACGAACTTTCTATTTTTATAGGATAGATACTAAATTTTTATTTTTTGTAAAAAAAAGAAAAAAAGATCTTACAAAAATTCGTAGGTAAAATATGTGGATATTTTCGTCAATTAATTCACGTGTGATTGTCTTGACTCCAAACTTGTTGATGTTCTTATCTACAATAATTTAGAAGTTTGGTACTTGCCTGCAAAAGTAAAAAATTCTAATTTTAAAGTGTATTTTATTGATGACAAAGATAAATCATATTTTTACAATTTATCCTCACTATTTTTACAATTTATCCTCACTAATATAGAAGAATTAAATCTAACAATTACACTTAAATGGATTTGTTATTATGAATTTCATATTCATTTTAGATATTTCCTTCTAAATCCTTCTAAATGTATTTATAAGCTTTCTTTTCTGTAAATTTCAAGAATTCAATGCAGACAATATAAAAAATTTGAGAATTCAATCAAATAATATTACTCAATAAAATAAAATTTAAAACTTCCTAGAAATACATGTTGCCTATACATTTCTAATTCATTACAATTTGAACATACTTTCATTTGTGTGCACATGCAACCACCGCTTCACATTTAATAAGGTTCAACATAAATAAATAATAATTATTTAGTGAAAATAATTAATACTGATTAACTGTAGTAGATAACAATATTCACGATAAATACTATTAATATTATTTGATGAAAATAATTGATATTATTAAATTAAAATAATTAATACTGTTTGAAAATTTACATCAATTGCAAGGTGCAATTGGTTATATTTTATACAAGAATTTAGCTTTATATATATCTTAAAAACATCATTAATACACACATGAGGTGAATTAAAACTTAGATTGCACCCCTCATTTACTCCCAAACCGACATGTAAAAAAAGCAGCACATATCTTACAAATAAAACAACTAACTAGACAAGATTGTACCATCATAAATCAGCTATACTTTTTTTTTTTTTTGAAAGCTGATAAATCAACTTTCTGAACACAAAGATAACCAATCTTTGGTGCAAAAACACTCAATAGTACACTGAAAAATTAAGAAGATGCAAAGGAGCAGAAGTAACAGAGAAAGAGATGATGATGATTATGAATCAGAAGCAGAAGCAGAGGAATTTAAACTTGATGATCTGCAACAAAACTCCACCAGATCATCATGGAAAAACATGTATCCTTTCAAGAATCTGCGAAATTACAATTCTAGACATGACTCTTCAAGCAGCATCAGCCATGGCAGAGCTCATTCCCATGGACATTACATCATTCGCCCGGAGAAAAGGTTACAACTTTCCTTGCAAACATACATGTTATGTGTTTCTTTCTTTTTAAGGCCATTTGCAAGAATTAGTAAATATATGTTGGTCCCGATTTGAAAACTCATTAGTACGGAAAATACCATGTAATGCATATAAAACAAGGGTGAGGGCAGAGTGATTCCAATTTTTTGCTTGCTTTTAAGAACCGATGTGTGTTTTGCTTATAATCAAATGCATATGGCAAGTAAGAACATAAGACAGTAAAGAACACACGATTTTATAGTGGTTCGGAGTCCAACTCCTCCATCCACTCTTCCCTATCATCAGGGGCACCAACTTAACCAACTGGACTTAGTTTAACGTGTTAGTCCAACACCCAACAGATGTTTACCGAGTTCTCACTCAAACGGGACTTATAACCCTTACGGGATCGCCTATAGATGTTTACCGAGTTCTCACTCAAACGGGACTTATCACCCTCACGGGATCGCCTACCTTCCCTTTCGGGATTGCTTAGATGTTTACCGAGTTCTCACTCACCTACAAACTTAACTTATCAAACTGATTTGAGTAAGGTTTGTTTGGTTTCCAACTAGGGTGAGATTTTCCCTTACATTTGTTTAGCCTCAATGCTAAGGATGAGAAAATCTCTCTAAGCTTAGGATATTACATTTATGCTTAGATCTAGGATAGACCACTCTGAATATATGCGTGTATTTCTTGCTCAGTGTTCTATGGTGGGAATGCTTGAGTATATGACTCTTGGCTCTGTAGCATCTTTTTCCACATTCTCCACATCCACCACAAGAATAATGAATGAAGAACTTGTATTTATAGTGTGGATTTGAATGTTACCGTTGGATGGAGTCACATTCAATCCATACTATTTTGTAGCTTTTGCAGCTTTTTCAGGCTTGTTGTCTTCCTTTCATTGGTCCACGTCAGCTGAATCTAACGGCTATAATCTTCAGGATCTTCTGAGTCTTCAGGTTTCTCTGAGTCTCAGAATTCTTGATCCAAAGAGACTTCTCTTCATGGACCTTGTCGATCGGTATATCTTGACACTCGAAGCTAACCGAGTTCGACTCTTCGACTTCGGACAATCTAACCTCAAGTCACTAGCTTGATCGGTTTACCGATCATCGATGGCGTTAAATTCTCATTGAACATGACTTCAGATGACTTCTCTTCTGATGACTTCTCTTCTGAATTCTTCTACTTTGATCCGGTATCTGCAGTTTACGGTGGTTACGATATCTGGTTTCTTCTCCGATTTGATCGAATTTCACTTTGATCGGATCGATATAAAGATCGTCATCATATCGGTTTATCTGCGATCGTTAGTACATCCGGAGTTAGTTGCATCGAGGTTAGCTTATCGATCTCGATCACGTCGATCTCGTCGATCTCATCTCTTCCTCTTCCGATCTACGCAACCTCCTCTTCCGATCTGGTCATCCGGTCATCCGATCGGTGGCTTTAGCTTTTTCTTTTCTTACGATTTTTGCATAAAATCATCGATTAACCCCGGAACTCATCTTACTCATCTGATCTCGACCAGCCTCATCTGATTTCGATCATCTACTTCTGATTTCGTGAGTTCCCCCTCAACTTGTTCTCTCATTCCCCCTCAACTTGTTATCTGTAGATTAGCTTCAAAAATACAAGTTGATAATGTTTTGGCATAATTCATCAAAACTAAAATATCCCAACAATTTCCCCCTTTTTGATAATGACGCCAAAACATTAAAATATATGCACTTTTACAGAAACGGGTTTTTGTTTAAAAAGATCAGTTCATGTCGTCACATTTGAAATCAGTGAACTTTTGAACTCCCGCTCTGATACCAATTGTTGGTATCAGTTCAGATGGTCACATTGAAAACAGTGATATTTTGAACTCCCTCTCTGATACTAATTGTTGGTATCAGTTCAGATTGTCACATTTAAAAACAGTGATCTTTTGAACTCCCGCTCTGATACCAATTGTTGGTATCAGTTCAGATTGTCACATTTAAAAATAGTGATCTTTTGAACTCCCGCTCTGATATCAATTGTTGGTCCCGATTTGAAAACCCATTAGTGCGAAAAATACCATGTAATGCATATAAAACAGGGGTGAGGGCAGAGTGATTCCAATTTTTTGCTTTCTTTTAAGAACCGATGTGTGTTTTGCTTATAATCAAATGCATATGGCAAGTAAGAACATAAGGCAGTAAAGAACACACGATTTTATAGTGGTTCGGAGTCCAACTCCTACATCCACTCTTCCTTATCATCAGGGGCACCAACTTAACCAACTGGACTTAGTTTAACGTGTTAGTCCAACACTCAACAGGTGTTTACCGAGTTCTCACTCAAACGGGACTTATCACCCTTACGGGATCGCCTATAGATGTTTACCGAGTTCTCACTCAAACGGGACTTATCACCCTCACGAGATCGCCTACCCTCCCTTTCGGGATTGCTTAGATGTTTACCGAGTTCTCACTCACCTACAAACTTAACCTATCAAACTGATTTGGGTAAGGTTTGTTTGGTTTCCAACTAGGGTGAGATTTTCCCTTACATTTGTTTAACCTCAATGCTAAGGATTGGGAAATCTCTCTAAGCTTAGGATATTACATTTGTGCTTAGATCTAGGATAGAACACTCTGAATATATGCGTGTATTTCTTGCTCAGTGTTCTATAGTGGGAATGCTTGAGTATATGGCTCTTGGCTCTGTAGCATCTTTTTCCACATTCTCCACATCCACCACACGAATAATGAAGGAAGAACTTGTATTTGTAGTGCGGATTTGAATGTTACCGTTGGATGGAGTCACATTCAAATTCATACTATTCTGTAGTTTTTGTAGCTTTTTCAGGTTTGTTGTCTTTCTCTCATTGGTCCACGTCAGCTGAATCTAACGGTTATAATCTTCATGATCTTCTAAGTCTTCAGGTTTCTCTGAGTCTCAGGATTCTTGATTCAACAGACTTCTTTGGCCGGACCTTGTCGATCGATCATCTTGACACTCAGCTAACCGAGTTCAAATTTCTTTGACTTGAACAATCGACCCTCAGTCACTTAGCTTTTCATTGCTTGATCATCGATGGCGTTACGATTCTCGATGAACATGACTTGAATGACTTCTCTTCCGATTTCTTCTACTTTGATCCGGTATCTGCATTTTACGGTTTTTACGATATCGATTTCTTCTGCTTTGATTTGATCGGCTCACCGTCGGATCGATTATAGCATCGAGTAAGCATATCGAATTTATATGCATCCAGTTAGTACATCGAGTTAGCATATCGGGTTAGTTGCATCGAGGTTAGCTTATCGATCTCGATCCACGTCGATCTCGATCGTCGATCTCGTCGATCTCATCTTACTTCCTTACGATCTGCAACCTCCTCTTACGATCCGGTCATCGATCGGTAACCCACTTTTCTTTTCTTACGATTTTGCCGCAATCATCGATTAACTCAGGAACTCATCTTACTCATCGATCTCGTCTCGTCGTCCTCGACCTGCGTCGATTCGATCATCTACTTCTGATTTCGTGAGTTCCCCCTCAATTTGTTCTCTCGTTCCCCCTCAACTTGTTATCTGTAGATTAGCTTCAAAAACACAAGTTGATAATGTTTTGGCATAATTCATCAAAACTAAAATATCCCAACAGATGTTTACCAACATTATCAGAAGTTCCACCTCTAAAAGCAAGTACTTTCATGTCTTTATTTTTCTCATGTTTATCATCATCTAACATATTTGAGTTAATCTCATAAGTTTTCAAAATACTTATCAACTCATTTTGACTCAATAAATCAGTGTTCTTTGCCTCTTCTATTGCACATATTTTTGCATCAAATCATTTAGGAACAGTTCTAATTATCTTATTAACTAACCGAGTGTTGGAAATTGGATCACCAAGTGAGTGTGACTCATTAGCAATCTTACTTATCCTTTCATTGTATGATGAAATGTTCTCATCATCTTTCATCTTCAAGTTTTCAAACTTGGTTCCCAACATTCTGAGTCTAGTTCTTCGAACACTTTCTAATCCTTCACAATGTTCCTGCAATATATCCCATGCATCCTTAGAAGAAACACAGTTAGATATCAGTTTAAACATATAAACATCAGTAGCAGTAAAAATCACATTGAGGGCTTTAGAATTGAAATTGGCCGATGTGCATTCATCATTGGACCAATCAATCTCCTTTTTGACTTGCGATTCTCCATCAATATCACCCACTGTTTTTGGAGGATTCCAACAAGACAACACACTACGCCATGCTCTCTCATCTATAGACTTAATATACATGCGCATTTTGGGTTTCCAGTATGTGTAATTTGATCCATCCAAAATTGGAGGTTTTAAAGAAGGAGTTAGTGAATATTCCATTGCAAAAACACACTTTAAACACATGACCTTTAACTTAGTGTATCAAGTTTATGGCTCTGATGCCAACTGAAAGTGTGTGTGCGTGTAAATTCAAAGTATTGTAGAAAATGTTGTGAAACATATAAAACAACATATGACAGCGGAAGTATAAAAACACAGTGCAAAGGATTTTCCAAAATTGTGTATAGTCTATAATAAGACTATACGAACCTCATGGTTAAAAATATCACTATAACAAGTAGTGAGATACACACGAATCTCTTACAAGATCCTAAAAGGTGTAGTGAAAAACCACACACCAAAAATCAATCTATTCGAACAAGTAACTAGTGATCTTATTCAACCTAAAACTTGATCTACTAAGACAAACACAATACTGATGGGAAATGTTGGTATACACTCGACCAGTACAAATAGACATAGCATCGACCCTCACACTCCACTCACGGTTGTGTCTCAGATGCTACTCTCTTATGTTTGGAGTAGAGCAAATGGGATTTCACTTTAACTCAAACTTGAATGTCGACCAATGCAGTCTATTTATAGAAATTCGGACCAACTTCATTGTCCTATCCACTTGGTGTGGACAACCTTGAAGATCTCCTCCACTATCTCCATGATCTTGGTGTAACCACCCATGATCTTTCTATTCTTACTCCATTATTGCAACCACTTGACAATATCTGAAATTGTCTTCAACCTGCAATGTAGGAAATATAGAAAAACACATCTAATAAAACGGAGTCAGTGTTAGGAGAAAGGGTAAATTTAAGATGTTGTGCAGAATATTGTTCAACATATGGAACAACATCCGTGCAACATCAACAATTAGTATCTTATTTAGTTGAAATTTTCAGAGATTTATAGACCCCACATAGTGATTTATTAAAAAAAATAAGAAAGACTATAAGTTGGTTAAATAAGAGGTCATCAAACATTTGCTTCACATTTTAAATGAAAGTTATATAATTCTTGCTCTTCTTATGAAGAAGAAAAGCTAAATCAAAATGCAGAGGGCTTTTATTTATTTTCTTGATCTGTTTTCTTCTTTATTGATGAGCTCTTCATTTGTCTCATAATACACAAAACACCTCCTGTGCTTGTTTCTATCTCTGTGAATCCATTCACATCCAACTCCTTTGTACCTTTATTTGTTTACATCAGTAGAAAATTCAGATTGCATCTTGCAGCAGTTTCACTAGTTTCAAATCTCCACCTACCCGAGCTTCGTCCACCGGAGTTCTACCCCATCTGTACACGAAACGAACAAATGAAACACGAGACGAAACACAACGACAAATACTCAACCGCATACCTATCTGTTGCAACAACACTAGCACCAGTTTCCAGAAGCAAAACACACTCCGAATACAACCTTTCCGCTGCAGCCAAATGCAGAGGAGTCTGAAGATTATAATTCTTCGAATTAGGATTAATTCCATTCACTAAAAGCGTCTCAAAAAACCCGAATCCTTTCTCGCAACAGCTTCACACAGATGGTTTCCAGTATTGTCCACGGATAACGAAGCCCCCGATTTTACCAACAAAGACGCTATGTCGTCGTGTCCGTTCTTGATCGCTTCAAACAACGGCGTATTTCCAAAGTTATCTACGAAAACATTCTCATTCTCATCATTCTTAAATTTGAAAATGATCATTGATTAGATCAGCAAGAAACTTACCTCTAAGATTGATGTCCACCTATACTTGGAGGAGGAACTGAACGATATCCTCGTACCCCTTCGACGCAGCCCGATGCTGCACGCGACAAGCGACGGACGATGATCATTCGAGTTTTATACCATGAGTGCACAACTAATACCGTTCAGTTAAAACAACTAATACTTTTCAGTAAAACAACTAATACCTTCAGTAAAACAACTAATACCTTTCAGTAAAACAACTAATAACATATCTTACATACCAGAGCTGATTGGCCATTGTAGTCCATTTTATTAGGATCTGCACCTCCTTCAATAAAATGGCGTAGACGATGCAGATCACCATCATTAAGCAAAGACAGTTCAATCTGATAAATAACTCCGATTCACATTTCTCAATCTGTAGACTAATGGGAGACTCTAGGATCTTCTTCCTAAGATTATGTGCTCTTCCCTGAAAATCGAAAAACACACAAACATGAAAGAATATTCATCACAAATCCATGCAAAAAGAAAAAGGGAAAAAAGAGCTTACCTTAAGAAGATTACTAATGATGATTCCCCCATCTGAGAAGTATATCTCCATAAGTTCTCAGAAGAGCTTGCTTCTATACTGAGTAGTCTCGACAGTTCGAGCTTCGAATCGCTCGAGGCTCGAAATGCTACAAATAGCATAAATGTCGCCTATTGAACCGTAAATCACTGCGTTAGAAGTCGATCTTTCCAACCGACCGCCTTTCAACATTTCTTACTTCATCCTGCAAATAATACCTTTAAGTAAAACAACTAATACCTTTTAGTAAAACAACTAATAATACATAGCATACCAGTCTTCCATCACGAAGAAAGTAAAACTGATAACCAGTGCTTCCCTCTTCTACAATCACTTCTCCGGGAAGAAAAAACTCTTCGTGCACTCTAATAGCCTAAATATCAACATGGCGAATGAGACTAATAATTTTTATAAAACAAATCAAATCTCGAATCAAATTCACTAGAAAATCAGTTTCTTACTACTTTCTTGATGAAGCAATCCAAGCAACCTCCGAAGAGAGGAACTTCTTTAAGAAAAGGCTCGTATAATTTGTTCGATATCTGCAAATCTCAAGAAACATAGTCAGATATGACCTTGCAGTTATGCAAGAAACGAGGTACGATGTAGTGTACCCGAGCACGTAAAGCAAGAGGGAGATCCCCGAATAATGCTTCCATCGGTAGATAACTTTTAGATCTTCGTCGCAAACCTAACATGGCCCTTGATCTCTTTACTTATATTCTTCCCTAACTTGTTTCTGTTCATGTACTTGATCAGTTCCCCCATTTTGTCCCTAAACCTTTCGGTTTTGGATCCTTTAACGATCAATGCTGTCATGTTACCGAGCAGATAAGCACCAAGAATCATGTCGAATGAGACGTACATCATCACGAATACCATTTCCCTCGAGTTCACAGCATGAATTTCACCATAACCTTCATCAGATTTAGCAAAAAGTCAGAGGATGAAAGACTGAATATGTGTAAAACCAGCAACTTGATCATCATTAAGAAACGTGTCACGACGTAATACTTGCTGACGATATTCAATGATATATAAAAGAGTAACACTTGGGTGCAGTAACAACTAATACTATTCAATGAAACAACTAATATCTTACAGTAAAACAACTAATACCTTACAGTAAAACAAATCAATGAAAACAACTAATACATATAAACTAATACCTTACAGTAAAACAACTAATACCATTTTGTCACCAACAACTAATACACTTGGGTGCAACAACAACTAATGCAATTCAATGAAATCAACTAATACATATAAACTAATACCTTACAGTAAAACAACTAATACCTTACAGTAAAACAACTAATACCTTATATTCATGAAGAAAGGAACTTACCAACAGTGTCCATGGTGACAACAACAAAGTAAAGAACAGTTATATAACTAGTCGAAAGATCGATGGCTCTGAAATTTGCATAACTGAAATCTCCCAACTGTAAACTTCCTATCCATGTGTATCCTTCTTTTGATGGAGGAAGAGTGGTGGCCAAATAGTAGAATATACAAGCAAAATTGTAGTGTGTGTGCGAGATGTTCCACGACAAAACGGCTTTTACGATACGCGTAAAACAGATAGTTTAACCGTATGTCTTTCTCCGCCAAGAAATCATCACCCTAACCGCCCGCTCAAATCGGCTCCATCCATAAGCAGTACCTTCATCGCTTCCTTTCTACCACAAACCTGTTGTTTTTAACACACATGAAAGTTGGCATTTGTACGAAATTTATTGCATCGATTTATCGTTAATAGTTATGTTGAAAACAATTTGAACCTTGTATATGTAATCCCATGGGAAGCAACCTAGGAGATCAACTGCAAATCTTGACTTGAGGTACCTATAGTGAATCAATAATTTGTTGCACGGCGTAACTAATACTTTTTAGTAAAATAACTAATACTTTTTAGTAAAATAACTAATACTTTTAAGTATACGCACCAGTTGCACCCTTTGAAGAAAAACCTAGAGTGAACAAGGGAGTTAAAATGGCTAAAATAACTAATACTTTTTAGTAAAGTAACTAATACTTTTTGGTATAATAACTAATACTAGTTGTTAGCTGTGTATCAAGAAAACACAAGATTTAACAAAGGGAGTTTAAAAGGGCTAACCGGATGGCGATGAGGTTATGATCATAGACCATGGTGTGTGAATGAGGGTCCCGATAGGCAACGAAGAACGTGATGCAAATGTCGATTAGGAAAGTGAATTGTCCGGTGATGTCTAGAAGGAAAAGATTCTCGAGGCCTCTAAAGAAGGCGAATTCGAGCGGAGTAAAGAAGGAAGAGTAAACAGCCCATATAAAGATGAAATGTGTCCATGCAACATACCACCTGCATTTTCTCTTCACATTACAACTAATACTTTTACTTGTACCAACTAATACTGTTGGTCAAATAAGTTTATTTGGATGTTGACTCTCCTTTACAACATTTCTTGAAATCAAATCAATACATCCATGTATCCAAATCATTATTATTAAAGGCTGTATATATATTGTTGGGATATTTTAGTTTTGATGAATTATGCCAAAACATTATCAACTTGTGTTTTTGAAGCCAATCTACAGATAACAAGTTGACGGGGAACGAGAAAACAAGTTGAGGGAGAACTCACGAAATCAGAAGTAGATGATCGAAATCAAACGAGGCTGATCGAGATCAGATGAGTAAGATGAGTTCCGGAGTTAACTGATGAGCTGTGCAAAATCAGAAGAAAAGAAAATCTAAGCGGTGATCGATGACCGGATGACCCGATCGGAAAGAGGAGGTTGCGGATCGGAAGAGGAAGATGAGACCGATCGAGATCGGGACGTGATCGAGATCGATAACCTAACCCGATGCAACTAACCCGATATCTAACCTTGATGTACTAATCGATGCGGATAAACCGATATCTCGACATGATGCTATAATCGACCGATAAGGTGAGCCGATCGGATCGATTTGAGAAGAAACTAGATATCAGAAAACTAGAAATCTGCATACCAGATCAGGCGAGAAGAAATCAGAAGAGAAGTCATCTGAAGTCATGTTCACTGAGAATCGAACGCCATCGACGATCTGTTTGCTCGAAAAGGTGACTGAGGGTCGATTGTCCGAAATCGGAAGAGTCAACTCCGCCTTAGCCCGAGTGTCGAGATACCGACGCATAAGGTCCGTGAAGAAGAAAGTCTCTTTGAATCAAGAATCCTCGAGACTCGTGAGAAATCAAGACTCGTAAGATCCTGAAGATTATAGCCGTTAGATTCAGTTGACGTGGACCAATGAGAGGAAGACAACAAGCCTGAAAAAACTGTAAAAGCTACAGAATAATATGGATTTGAATGTGACTTCATCCAACAGTAATATTCAAATCCATACTATAAATACAAGTTCTTCCTTCATTATTCGTGTGGTGGATGTGGAGAATCTGGAAAAAGATGCTACAGAGCCAAGAGTCATATACTCAAGCATTCCCACCATAGAACACTGAGCAAGAAATACACGCATATATTCAGAGTGTTCTATCCTAGATCTAAGCACAAATGTAATATCCTAAGCTTAGAGAGATTTTCTCATCCTTAGCATTGAGGCTAAACAAATGTAAGGGAAAATCTCACCCTAGTTGGAAACCAAACAAACCTTACCCAAATAAGTTTGATAGGTTAAGTTTGTAGGTGAGTGAGAACTCGGTAAACATCTAAGCAATCCCGAAAGGGATGGTAGGCGATCCCGTGAGGGTGATAAGTCCTGTTTGAGTGAGAACTCGGTAAACATCTATAGGCGATCCCGTAAGGGTGATAAGTCCCGTTTGAGTGAGAACTCGGTAAACACCTATTGGGTGTTGGACTAACACGTTAAACTAAGTCCAGTTGATTAATTTGGTGCCCCTGACTATAGGGAAGAGTGGATGTAGGAGTTGGACTCCGAACCACTATAAAATCGTGTGTTCTTTACTGCTTTATGTTCTTACTTGCCATATGCATTTGATTATAAGCAAAACACACATTGGTTCTTAAAAGAAAGCAAAAAATTGGAATCACTCTGCCCTCACCCTTGTTTTATATGCATTACATGGTATTTTCCGCACTAATGGGTTTTCAAATCGGGACCAACAATTGGTATCAGAGCGGGAGTTCAAAAGATCCCTGTTTTTAAATGTGACAATCTGAACTGATACCAACAATTGGTATTAGAGCGGAAGTTCAAAAGATCACTGTTTTTAAATGTGACAATCTGAACTGATACCAACAATTGGTATCAGAGCGGGAGTTCAAAAGATCACTGTTTTCAATGTGACCATCTGAACTGATACCAACAACTGGTATCAGAGCGGGAGTTCAAAAGACCACTAATTTCAAATGTGACAACCTGAACTGATCTTTTTAAATAAAAACCCGTTTCTGTAAAAGTGCATATATTTTAATATTTTGGCGTCATTATCAAAAAGGGGGAAATTGTTGGGATATTTTAGTTTTGATGAATTATGCCAAAACATTATCAACTTGTGTTTTTGAAGTTAATCTACAGATAACAAGTTGAGGGGGAACGAGAGAACAAGTTGAGGGGGAACTCACAAAATCAGAAGTAGATGATCAAAATCAGACGAGGCTGCAGACGAGGCTGATCGAGATCAGATGAGTAAGATGAGTTCCGGAGTTAACTGATGAGCTGTGAAAAATCAGAAGAAAAGAAAAGCTAAGCCAGCTGATCAGATGACCAGATGACAAGATCATAAGAGGAGGTTGTAGATCAGAAGAGGAGCAGATGAGACTGATTGAGATCAGACGTGATCGAGATCAGATAAGCTAACCTAATGCAACTAACCTGATATGCTAACCTGATGTACTAATCTGATGCAGATAAACTGATATGCTGACCTGATGCTATACTGATCTGATCAGGTGAGTTGATCATATCAGGTGAGAAGAAACCAGATATCAGAAAACCAGAAATCTGCATACCAGATCAGACGAGAAGAAATCAGAAGAGAAGTCATTAGAAGAGAAGTCATCTGAAGTAATGTTCATCGAGAATCGAACGCCATCGATGATCGGTTAACTGAAAAGCGCTAGTGACTGAGGGTCGATTGTCCGAATTCGTAAGAGTCAACTCGCTTAGCCCGAGTGTCAAGATACCCGACGACAAGGTCCGTGAAGAGAAGTCTGTTTGAATCAAGAATCCCGAGACTCGTAGAAACCTCAAGACTAAGAAGATCCCGAAGATTATATAGCCGTTAGATTCAAATTTGACGTGGACCAATGAGAGGAAGACAACAAGCCCGAAAAAGTCGCAAAAAGCTACTGTATAGTATGGATTTGAATGTGACTCCATCCAACGGTAACATTCAAATCCACACTATAAATACAAGTTCTTCCTTCATTATTCGTGTGGAGAATGTGGAAAAAGATGCTACAGAGCCAAGAGCCATATACTCAAGCATTCCAACCATAGAACACTGAGCAAGAAATACACGCATATATTCAGAGTGTTCTATCCTAGATCTAAGCACAAATGTAATATCCTAAGCTTAGAGAGATTTTCCCATCCTTAGCATTGAGGCTAAACAAATGTAAGGGAAAATCTCACCCTATTTGGAAACCAAACAAACCTTACCCAAATCAGTTTGATAGGTTAAGTTTGTAGGTGAGTGAGAACTCGGTAAACATCTAAGCAATCCCGAAAGGGAGGGTAGGCGATCCCGTGAGGGTGATAAGTCCCGTTTAAGTGAGAACTCGGTAAATATCTATAGGCGATCCCGTAAGGGTGATAAGTCCCGTTTGAGTGAGAACTCCGTAAATATTTGTTGGGTGTTGGACTAACACGTTAAACTAAGTCCAGTTGGTTAAGTTGGTGCCCCTGATGATAGGGAAGAGTGGATGTAGGAGTTGGACTCCGAACCACTATAAAATCGTGTGTTCTCTACTGCTTTATGTTCTTACTTGCCATATGCATTTGATTATAAGCAAAACACACATCGGTTCTTAAAAGAAAGCAAAAAATTGGAATCACTCTGCCCTCACCCCTGTTTTATATGCATTAAATGATATTTTCCACACTAATGGGTTTTCAAATCGGGACCAACAACATCCTTATGTGACTGAAGTTGATTCTGATGATGATGTTTCTGATATATGTGATGAAAATATTTCTGAACAATTTGCTCTTATCACTAAGCAATTCAAATCTTTTCTAAAAGGAAAGTTCAGAAGACCAAATGGTCAACTTCAATCAAAGGATAAGTTTAACCAAAATACTTCTCCCTCTGATAAAAAGCTTGTTCCAAGTCAGTCTTCCAGTTTCAATCAACCTAGACAATTCAATGAGGATAACAAGTTCAAATATGATCCTGAGTACAGAAAAAAGGTTAAAATGTGATGCATGTTCTGGATATGGTCATTATGCTAATGAATGTGCTAATATTATGCTTAGGAAGAAAATGAACTTTAATTCTACCTTAAGTGATGATTCTGATGATGAAATTGATTCTGGTAAATGTGAGCTAAGTGTTATGTCTGCTAGAATAGTTTATGATGATACATTTGATGATGATCTCGATGATTATTGGTCTGAAGCAGATTCAGATGTTCATACAACATCTGAAACAACATTCAGTCAACATAACTCTGAGATTAACTGCTTTACTGGAACTATTATGAATGTTGAAACATCAAAATCTGTTGATTGTGACTCTGAATATCTGAAGTTTAAAATTGATTTAGAAACTCAAAAACAGGTGTTGAGTTCCTTATCTTTAGAAAATTCAAATTTAAAAGAAAATCTTTTGAAGCTTGAAGTTCTTTTAACTAGAAAATATGTGGAGATTTCTTCTTTGTAAGATGAACTTAAATGCTCTACTCTAAGTTTTAAAAAGTTTTCTGCAAGCACTACTAAATTGAATGAGGCATTAATGATTGGTAGATCTGATAATGCTGGATTTGGTTTTGTGAAAACTTCTGAAAATACTCCTTTATCTTGTGAACCTATTTCTTTTGTAAAAGCTGGAACTTCTTTGCCTAAATCTTTAAAAGGTAAACAAAAGAAATCTGATGGTTTGTTTAAAGAGTATGTATGTTTTAATTGTGCTAGAGTAGGTCATATTCGTCCATATTGTTCTAAGTTAAGAAGAGACTTAAAAGCTGGAATTGTTTTACCTGATAAAATTGAACACCCTATAAAACAGGTTAACAACACTAAAAAGTTGATTCATAAGAACATGTCTTGTAATGTTGTGTATACATCCTTGAAAACATGTGTTCCTGGATCTTAGGTACTTTGATAGTGGTTGTTCTAGACACATGACTGGTCAACTTAATTATTTATCTGATTATACATCATGTAATGGTGGTCATGTTACCTATGGTGGTGGTTCAAAAGGTAAAGTTGTTGGTAAAGGAACCTTGAATGTTCCTGGATTTCCAAAGTTGAAAAATGTGTTACATGTAAAATGTTTACTTGCTAATCTGATTAGTATTAGTCAGTTATGTGATGATGATTTACATGTAAAGTTTGACAAGAATTCATGTTATGTGTTTGATAAAAATGATGATTGCTTAATGACTGGCAAAAGATCTGCTGATAATTGCTATTTGATTGGTACAAATCATCTTGTAAAAGTGCTAAAGCAGATGATATTTTCCTGTGGCATCAAAAACTTGGTCATGCTAATTACAGAAGTATTCAGAAATTGCATAGACTAGGTGTTGTTGTTGGTTTACCTAATCTTAACTTTGAAAAAGGAAAAATCTGTGGACCATGCCAGAAAGGTAAGCAAGTGAGGACAACACATCAAATGTTGTCAGCATGTACAACAAACAGGTGTTGTGAATTGATTCATATGGATCTAATGGGTCCTATGGAAACTGAAAGTTTAGGTGGAAAGAGGTATTCATATGTTCTTGTTGATGATTTTTCTAGATATACTTGGGTTATCTTTCTTAAAGAAAAATCAGATATCTTTTCTGAGTTCAAAATTCTTTACAAAAGGTTCAAAACTATTTTATGTTTAAAGATCAGTAGGATAAGGTCTGATCATGGAAGAGAATTTGAAAACAGTTTGTTTACTATTTTTTGTGAAAAGAAAGGTATTTTGCAAGAGTTTTCTTCACCTAAAACTCCTCAACAAAATGGAATTGTTGAAAGAAAGAATAGAACTTTGCAAGAATTGGCAAGAGTTATGCTAAACTCAAAAAATCTTTCTAAGAAATTCTGGGCTGAAGCTTTGAATACTGCTTGTCACATTGTGAATAGAGTCTATATTCGTTCTGGTAGTAATTGTACTCCCTATGAGATTCTGAATAAAAAGAAACCAAATTTAAAATACTTTCATGTGTTTGGTTGTGTTTGTTACATTTTGAATGATAGAGATCAGTTGCACAAGTTTGATTCTAAGAGTGATAAACGATTTTTCTTAGGATATTCTAAGAATAGCAACTCATATAGAATCTATAACTTGAGAACTGATACAATGCAAGAATATGTTAATGTGGTATTTGATGAACTTGCAAGTCTTGTAGGTAAAAGTGCTGAAGATAATGTATCAGATTTGATAGAAGTATCCAGAAATACTGATGACACTGAAGATAGTAAAAATGTTGATCATAATCAGAAAGTTCCTTCAACATCTGATGCAACATTACCCAAAAGTTCAAATACTGAAAATCTGTCACAAGATTCACAGTATCCAAAATATTTGGTTCCCTCAACAAAGATAATGAAAAGTCATCCATCAGATCAGATCATTGGAGAAGCTACCACTAGTGTACAAAATAGAAGAAGAATAGGTATTCATATCAATAACCTTGTAAGATCGGTTTGCATGTCATCCATATGCAATCAGGTAACATTTGAGCGTTATCATTCCGAAATTGAGCCTAAAAATGTGAAAGAAGCTCTTGATGATGAAAATTGGATAAATGTTATGCGTGAAGAGCTTAATCAGTTTGAAAGAAATGATGTTTGGACACTTGTACCTAGATCTAATTCTCATATTAATGTCATAGGAACAAAGTGGATTTTCAAGAATAAAACTGATGAATCTGGTAATATTGTGAGAAATAAGGCTAGATTGGTTGCTCAAGGATATACTCAGATTGAAGGAATAGACTTTGATGAAACATTTGTTCCTGTTGCTAGAATTGAATCTATTAGATTACTTCTTGCTATTGCATGCTTCATTAACATTAACTTGCATCAAATGGATGTTAAAGCTGCCTTCTTAAATGGTATTCTGGATGATGAAGCTTATGTTGAACAACCTAAAGGTTTTGAAAATCTGGAATTTCCTGATCATGTTTACAAGTTAAAGAAAGCTTTGTATGGTCTAAAACAAGCACCTAGAGCTTGGTATGGTAGACTTACTGATTTCTTACTTGAATTTGAATTTTTTAGAGGTGAAGCTGATAGATACTTGTTCATTAAAAAATTTGAGAATGATATCATGGTTGCTCAAATATATGTTGATGATATTGTATTTGGTTCAACTAGTAATGATATGCTTGAGAGTTTTGTTAAAGAAATGACCTGTACCTTTGAAATGTCCATGGTTGGAGAACTGAATTTCTTTTTAGGTCTTCAAATCAAACAAATGAAAGATGGTATTTTCTTTTCTCAAAACAAATATGCTAAGAATTTGGTGAAAAGATTTGGTCTTGAAACTGCTAAAACTATGAAAACCCCTATGGGTTCAACTCAAAAGTTGAGTAAATACTTGATTATAAAAGATGTTGATCCTACTTTGTATAGATCAATGATTGGAAGCCTTTTGTACTTAACTTCTAGTAGGTCTGATATTATGTATAGTGTCTGTCTTTGTGCTAGATATCAAGCTAATCCTAAGGAATCACATCTTAATTCTGTGAAAAGAATTATAAGATATGTAGCTGGAACATGTGATCTAGGTATTTGGTACTCAAAGGATACTAATTGCTCTTTAGTTGGCTATAGTGATGCAGATTGGGCAGGTGATTGTGATGACAGAAAAAGTACTAGTGGAGGATGTTTCTACATGGGAAACAACATTATATCCTGGCACAGTAAGAAACATAATTGTGTTTCACAGTCTACAGCTGAATCTGAATATGTTGCTGCTGGATGTTGCTGCACTCAACTGCTTTGGCTTAAAAAGATGTTTGATGATTATGGGTTGGAAAGTGGTATTTTGACTGTTTATTGTGATAATACTAGTGCTATCAATATTTCTAAGAATCCTGTGCAACATTCTTTGACTAAGCATATAAGTATAAGACATCACTTTATAAGAGATCTTTTAGAGAAAGAAATTGTGAAGTTAGAATACATTTCTACTGAAAAATAGCTTGCTGATATTTTTACAAAAGCTCTTGATAATGAGAGGTTTTCTTCACTTAGAAAATCTCTTGGTCTTTGCTATATCTGAACGTAAACACTAGATGTTGTAACAAATGTTTTACAACATTTGAAGCAACATTGTGGTTCTGATAACGTGTTTATCTGCTGTTTTGCTTATGTTTGAATTTTAAATGATAGTGTTATGATCTTATTGTTGAATCATGGTTTAGATACAGAGTCTTGGACATATATCTCTTAAATGCATTGAAAAATAAAACACAATTTAGATGTGTAATCACTCGGTAACTATGGGACACGGAGCTCGCTACTACGATGTTCTCTTTTCAAAAGGTGAATAAATATACATCCATGTTTGTTCACAATCCATTGAGTAACTATGGGGCATGGAGCTCGCGACTACGATGTTCTCTTTTAAAAAGATGGATCAATGTGAACATGTGTTTAAAAGAAAATTCCAAATATGCAACACTTTGATGATGAATTTCATGCAAAATTAAGTGTTGAGATATATGTGGGCCGATATTTTGTGAAACCTTAAATGATTCAAACTTTATCTATCATACATGATTTGTTTAAATTTCTTCTTAAGTTGAATTCGTGGTCAAACATGTTATTTAATCTAAATTGTGTTTATTTAAGTTGGATATGGTTTCTTTTGTTTTCAAAATTGCTTTTGGCGGTTGATTACACATCACACGTTCACTCAAACTTAGTGGGTGGTTATTTTACTCCACTATGTTTCGGTTTTATGGTGGTTTTTGTGTAATAACTCCCCTCTCTTCTCTATTTATTTCAATTATTCTGTGTTGTTTTCCATTGTATGCTGAAAACATCTTGAGTTGCACATAGTAATCGAGGTTTGTTGATTTTACTTATGTTATTACTTTAATTCGGTCACTTATCTTCCTTTCACTCCTACTTTTTTCATTACATTATTTTAATTGCCTTTGCTTTATTGTAATTGGACAGAAAATGGGTGGGATGGCTGATAAACCAAACCCTTCGGGCTTCCCCGATCATTCATCTAAACACTCAAACCCTTTCTCTGTAGAAAACCCTCATTTCACTCCTTCCTCTCCTGAAAACTCAAACCCTCTGAACTTACTAGCAGAAATGGCCGCACAAAACACAGATTATGATTCCACTAATGTTGGTGGATCATCCTCTTCTTCCGTACAAAAACCTATTCCATACGAATTTCCCGCCGATACTCCCAAATCGTTGATTCGCTTGATCATTGAGCAAATTTTAGAGAAAAACCTTCCTGTTCTTCCTGATGTTTTTGTTGGGAATAAACTTATCAACATTAATGACTTTTTTGATCTCTCTGCTAAACCCCTAGCCGAAGAACCTGCTCCAGAAATTCCTTCAGAAACCCCTGTTTCTGAACCCGCTGAAGAAGCTCCTAACCCATCTCAACCCGCAGATGTTGAGATGAAAGCTTCTGATTCCTCTGATTCAGATGGAATGGGGGAGAAATTAAAGAATATTCGCTTGAGAAAGAAGCAACTTGCTCCTAAGAGAGGTATTGGGAAATGGGGAAAACGAAGAATGTCTCAAAGAAATCTTGGAAAGAAGGTTGATTATACTGGTAAACGACCAAAAAGGACAGATGGTGGTGCTGATGACCCTATTGTTGTTGAAGATTCTGGTGAGGAAATGGCAAAGATTCGGATGATGATCTTACTATGGAGGAGTTAATGGCTAAAAAGGAAAAGAGAACAAAGAGGAGAAATGATCCTCCTGTGCATGCTACTGCTGATGTTGCTGAATCATCTGATTCAGAGAAAGAAGTAGAATCCCAAAAGGATTCTGAGGAAAATATGGAAAGTGATGAGATGGAACCTGAAGAAGATCCTGAAGAAGAAGATGTACCTGCTGGAAACCAAACTGATGATGAATGGGATCAATTGTTTGATGAGGTATTGGAATCTGATTCTGACTTTGATGATAAGGTTGAGTATGGTAGAAAATTTGTTGTTGTTAGATCTATGCTAAAAATGGTGATTATTGATGAAAGGATCATAAAAATACCTGACTTTGAGGCTAACAATCTAATAGGTTTTCTTAAGAGTAGGTCTTTATTGCATGCTCTTCAATATGCCAAACCTTATTATGTGTCATGGGTTGCCGAATTTTATGCTAATCTGAAGAAAAGATGTGGAAATGTGCAATCTGCAAACTATGGGAAAGTCAGATTTAGGTACAATGTTGTCACTATTTCCCCTAGGCTAATTAACATTTTTCTAAAGACTAGAAACATGGAGGATGAGTCTGGTGAATTAGATATTGGGGAAGTAATGTCTGTGATAACTGGTGGGAGATATACTGAATGGACTCTTCAATTTTCTGCTGCAAAACTGACTTCTTTGTACTCTGTGATGCATAAATTGTTGGTTTCAAACTGGTTGCCTTTCAAAAATTCCACTGTGTTAACCAAAGAGCAAGCATTCTTGTTGTACAAGATTGTACACTTGAATAAATTCAACATGGGTCAGATTATCTTGTGTCATATGATGGTAAACACACTGAAGGAACCATTCTTCCATATCCAAGCCTGATTTGTCAGCTGTTGGATAGATTAGAGTTTGAAAGACCAAAGGGTGAGAGAATCAGCAGCTATGTTCCTAGTTTTGGTATATCTCATGTTCTGAAAGGTGGTAACCGGGTAGTTGATTTGCCTCTGAAAGATAATGAACAGCAAACCGAAAATGTTGCCCATTCTGTTGGCAACATTCCCTACACAGTAACCAGATGTGATGGTGTCCCTTTTGTTACCTTTTCAAATTCATTTAGTTCTGATCAAATTCAACCCATCCAGTGAAGTATAAATGCTCTGATCATACAGAGAACCTTCTGGAGAAACCTGCTTTCTACTCCAACAGGGGGAGATTCACCTGATGATGATGGTGATGATGGTGGTGATGGAGCTGGTCCATCTAGCCATGCATGAGAGAATGATGATGTTGAAGATGTTGTTGTTGATGATGATGGTGCAGATGCACAAAATGATCAGAATAATGAAGCCGATGCTGATGACAGAGAGGTGGATGATGTTGTCAATAGAGCTGTCAATGAAGTTGTGGATGATGCTATGGAAAATCTTCTTGATGGTGAACAGAATGTTGATGTTGCTGCTGAACAAGTTGTTCCTGGCCCTGCACCAATTGACCCTACAACTGATGATAACACTGATGAAGATCTGAGAAAGACTCTAGACGGGGAGGATATGTCTTCTGAGGGTATTGTTATGCTTGATGAGATGTATGGTCATGACAATTGGTGAATAGGTTCAATACTGAGGGAGTTTTTGATGTATGGGGGAGCATTTGCAGATTATGGAGATGTAGTCATTTCAATGGCCCAGTCCTTCCCTTTACTTCACTTGAAAAATTCCTTTATGTATTGCAATCTTTATTTTCTGCTCTTTACTTTATGAACTCTGTTAATGGACAATTAGATGATAGGTTTATGATTCTGTCATTTACTTTATGTTGGATACTTTTGGCCTAAGTACACTGTTGATGTACTTAGTGCTTGTGTTGGTTGTTTGTTTTTAAATTATGATTTGGTTGAATAGTAGTTGTTCTCTAAATGACTATTATTTGTTTCTTTCCTGACACAAGTTCGGATGTTGTTTTTAACATCAGGTGTGTTGTAGTAGAAAGGCCAAATTGGGGGAGTTTGTTGATGTTGCACGGATGTTGTTCCATATGTTGAACAACATTATGCACAATGTCTTAAATTTTCCCTTTCTCCTAACACTGACTTCGTTTTATTAGATGTGTTTTTCTATGTTTCCTACATTGCAGGTTGAAGACAATTTCGGATATTGTCAAGCGGTTGCAATAATGAAGTAAGAATAGAAAGATCATGGGTGGTTACACCAAGATCATGGAGATAGTGGAGGAGATCTTCAAGGCTGTCCACACCAAGTGGATAGGACAATGCAGTTGGTCCGAATGTCGACCAAAATGTCTATAAATAGACTGCATTGGTCGACATTCAAGTTTGAGTTAAAGTGAAATCTCATTTGCTCTACTCCAAACTTAAGAGAGTAGCATCCGAGACACAACCGTGAGTGGAGTGTGAGGGTTGATGCTATGTCTATTTGTACTGGTCGAGTGTATACCAACATTTCCCATCAGTATTGTGTTTGTCTTAGTAGATCAAGTTTTAGGTTGAATAAGATCACTAGTTACTTGTTCGAATAGATTGATTTTTGGTGTGTGGTTTTTCACTACACCTTTTAGGATCTTGTAAGAGATTCGTGTGTATCTCACTACTTGTTATAATGATGTTTTTAACCATGAGGTTCGTATAGTCTTATTATAGACTATACACAATTTTGGAAAATCCTTTGCACTGTGTTTTTATACTTCCGCTGTCATATGTTGTTTTATATGTTTCACAACATTTTCTACAACACTCTGAATTTACACGCACACACACTTTCACTAATCTTGCTAAATGTAGTAATAATTGTGTGATTAGGTACCTTCCTAAAGTTACAAGCATAGATACAAGAAAACAAGACAGAACCAAACCTAAATTAGGATGCATGTAACACCAGCAAGAATTATGAAAGAATACTAAAACACTAAGGATTTTCTAACCAGTCGCCCTTGGATTTCACCGAGAACCAGCTTCAAAGACGTACTTTTACAAACCTAATATGAAAAGGCGCATACAAACATAACATGACTGGTATCGACAAAACGTACAACATGTTGGAATATAAGGGCACGTAAACACGTTATACATGCGCAGCGGAAATAAATAGTTCACCAACAACGAACAGTTAATTGCTTTAAACGAGTGTGATTAAACATAACAAGAAATCTTACAGTATTTCAATAGCAGATTTCTCAACTACGGTATCCACGTAATCCCCATAGACAGAATTGCACAGATCTGCCAGTGTTGAATCTGAGACGGAATTTGCTAGGAAAACTCCTATCCTAGATTTTATGGAGAAACTAGGTTTTCTTGTAGTAGTTTATAATGAAACCCGGGACGTCATATATATAGGAAGAGATTAGCTTATATCTTAAGCAAATCTTTATTAGGAAGATAATTCCTAATCTTGAAAACCATATCTCAAAGATATGTTTTTCCCTACAGATATTTTCCTACAATAATATTCCATAATATTATTTTGGGATTCTTATTTAATTTAATCTAATTTAATTAAATAATAATAATAATAATTAATTCCAAATTAATATATTATTAATTCTCCATAAATTAAATATTAAATCTAATTTAATACTTAATCAACCAACTATAATCCGTACATGGGAGTTACTTGTTGTGTGAAACTAACGGTCTTAATTGAACCCTAGACAATAAATCAGACATTCTCAATATATGAGGTACGTTGCGAGAAACGTGCAACTACCTGTAACTGTAACATGGGCTATTGCGATTTCCTCCTTCCATTCACGAATACTCGATTAGCCTTGAACATGATGAAGTGTCTATTTAAATAGCTTAATCGATTTATCTCGAATCACTAATTGATCATTCGTGTCACCTTTGGTCACAAAGTCCAAGGTGGCGTGCATTGGCCAATGACTTTGATCCAATTATGAAGAGAAGATGAGTATTCTCTCTAAATCCACTTTGAGGAATGAATCCTTATCTTAGTTCAACTACCACGCACATGTATTTCGTGATGAACCCAATCTAAGTCATATCTACCCATGGAAGGGTGTAAGCGTCGGTCATGGTCAAAGTTCATCACTCCACACATGTCGTGCGTATTGACCTCAAGTCAAAGGAGTATCGCATATCTCCCACTAACCGAGACACCCGTAGACACATATAGTGGAACTACATCAAACGGTTTCTCGGATGGGTAAACCAATACCCTCTAAGGTATTTGTGCATCCATCATGAGATACCTTGTATCTCGTAGTAAGTGAGATCTTACTACACTCTCTAAGAGTATGATGCAGATCGCACACCGATCTCCATTGCATCATCGATATCCCATTCTCGATGATCCTTGATCGGGGTTGTTTGAGAATCATGCTTAAGTCATCTGAGTTCTCACGTACTCAATGACAGCAGTAATTCAAGGGAACACATAAGAACAAATGCAAACAATCAAACATAAAATTTTAATAAGTGTAATGTCATACATTTAATATTAAACAAACAATAATATTAAACCAACACTGAATATTATCTTAGTATTATGTTCATACAAATGATTGTCTCTAGGATACTAACACTAACACAACATATGATTTTGAAAACAAAAGAAACATCCCCCAAGTCTTTACAAGCAAATGCTTATAAAGAGAGGCCACAAAACTCGTATTCTCTGTTGTTTCACAAAACTATGTTTTTGTAGTGCGAAAAAGTACTTCATCTAGCAAGTCAAATTTTATTTATATATGGTGCTAGTTTGTTTGTCTATTTTACTCCTCCTATAAAATGTCAGACCACACTGGTCAAATTTTAGTAATGTCGGTCAATCTTGCCAATTTTTAAAAGTATCAATCATTCTTGTCGATTTTTGGAAAATGTCGACCAGACTAATTGACAAAACAAAAAATCAGTTATGATCGATCGATATTTTTGCGATTTTCAGTCGCGATTTTCTAACACTAAACACGCAAGTAATTTATATATTTATCATTTAAACTTACAAAATGCATAAAAAAACTTACAAAAACTCTATTTATCTATTATTTTGTATGAGTATTTGACATGTATGAATTTTAGAGGGTTAGGGTTTATGTTTTTTTCCTTCAAATTTGAAGAATGGTGTAAATAAGTTGGGGAAGATGGTGTATATGAGCTTAGATTTGAGCTGTATTGAATATATTTTTTAAAAAAATTAATATAATAATATATATTAAGAATATTTTAATCTATTTATATTTAAAAAATATAAAATTATTTCAAATGTGTGAAACAAAAACTCGTGTGGTATTAACGGTCACCTCTTATCTTTTCATACAATATTATCATAAATTTTCCTTTCTTTGGAAAATTGCATTCATGATTTCGTTCGACTATCTATGAATAGAAAATGCAATAAGTACACCAGCCTTTTAAATCACGAAAAATGCAAGAACTGATTATTGACATTTCTACCCAGTGATTCAGCTGATGGACATTTTATGGATTCCATTTTGGATTTTAATGGGCTTTCTTCTCTCAAAGGAAGGTTCCTCTTGAGAGCCTGGTTACTCGCACTCCCAGAACTCGTGATTTATTACATTGAAACATTCAATTATATTTTACGAACACAGATTATACGTTTCAGCGTAATAAATTGTAAATTTCAATATAATAAATTGTAAAAATTTTAAATTCACTATAATTGCACGGTACACCTGAACTCCTGATGCACTTGAGGACAACTCATACTAGAGTGGGACTCAGAGGCATCTAGGTGCAGCGTGCACTCATAATGAATTTTAGAACAGTGCAATTTATTTTATTGAAAAATGGAACTTATTTATACTAAATCGAATAACTATTAATATAAAAAAAATAGTAAATTCAATATAATAAGTTGCATCTTTCAATAAAACAAGTTACACGGTTCTAAAATTCAATATGAGCGCACAATGCATCTAGATACACAGTGTTGCGAGACCAGAGAGAAACATGAAGAATAATGAGATGGGTACGAAAGGGGAGTTAAAATTAGGGTTTCCTTTATCAGTGGGAAAGAAAGGTTCAGAATATATTTATCTGAACGAGGAACCTGAGGCTCAGGATGCACCTGAGCCAAATTATCTGAGCGAGGAACCTGAGGATCAGGATCCACCTGAGTCAAATTATCTGAACAAGAAACCTGAGGTTCAGGATGCGCCTGAGGTAAAATATCTGAACAAGGAACCTGAGGTTCAGTATGAGCCTGAGGTTAATTATCTGACCGAGGGACCTGAGTCTCAGGATACGCCTGAGACAAATTCACCTAAATGGTTTATCTGAATGAGGAAATGTTTGGGCTTCTCACCAATGGGCCCAAACATTTAGAATGATCTGGAAGATCCATTATCTATTTTAGATTCTGCATTTAAATTACATAAGGAATATTCATCTGTGTGTGGACCCCACTGTTAGTTACAAATAGGGTCTCTGACCGATGAATGAGAATATCAAAAAATTTGCATCATTCTCTCTCTTCTAACTACCACTCTTCCTATCTAATTCTCTCTCTCCCAATTTCTTCAAATATTCATCTTGTTTTACCAGCAATTTATATTTTAGCAACATTATTCCAGAAAATCTAAAAACACATTACAAACATCCCAGAAAATATAAAAAACGTAACACATAGGCGATTCTAAATTGAGTGTCATTAAACACACCCCAAAATCCTCTAAACACACCTCATTTGTTAAGCACACCCCAATAAAATTTAAAAATTAACATGCATTACTAAACACACCCCATTTTTTTCCTATTATATCATTCTTCTATTAAAATATAAAAATAACACTTTTCTACCTTTCCTTTTCTCATGAACATTTCTCTCGTAAAAAAATCATTTGATTATTTTGTATTCGTTATTTTTTTATGAACACATTCTTAAAATTTTATATAAAATCAGAAACATATTACAAAAAAGTCAACTAAATTATTTCAAACATAAATAAACTCAAAAACTTAATTAGAAAAAAAATCTTCAATATCATAAAAAAGCTAAATACAAAATAAAAACATTAAAAAGTAAACTAAATTTTTTTTAAAATATTTAAATTAAAAAAACTGAAAAAAAATAAATGAAATCAGTAAAATTTAAAAAAAAAAATCTAAAAAATAATTAAGATTAAAAATTTCAATAAAACTAAATAAAATCTGAAAAACCCATTTTAGTTAAATTAATTTTAAAGATTTATTTTATATAGTTTTAATTGGTTTTTTATTTTTCTTAATTTACTTATTTGGAAGATTTAATAAGATTTTATAAAATTTAATTTAATTTTTTTTCAGATTTTTTTTTCAATTTTTGCTTATTTGATTTTTTTTATTTAATTCATTTTAAAGATATAGTTACTATTTTATTATTTTTTATTAATATATTTTTTTTCAAATTTTTTTAATTATTTTTCCACGTATAATAATTTTAAAAAACTAGATTTATAAAAAATAAAGAATCAATTTTAAAGTGAAAAAAACTTGCGGATTAAAATCAAAATAAATAAAACTTAAAAAAAAGACAAAATAGTATCTCATATTTATATAGGATAATTTAGTCATTTTATATATATCTATTTTTATTTTAAAAATTATGAGATGTGTTTAGTGGCACTCTTCTAAATTTTGCATAAACAAATTATTTATATGATCAAAAGAATAGGGGAGCAAAAAGCGAAGATTAATAAATTAGGGGGGCAATTGTTATTTCTTATAATCAGACGACTTGTTAAGACTTGAGAGAACCTTCTTCAACCTTGCCCATTAAGCAAAACAAACCAGAGATAAAGATTTGATCATAAAATTTATCACTCATCAAATCGAATTAAGAAATGGCGTTGCAATGGATGATACTGGCGTACGTCGTCGCGGCGGAGGCCGCGGTGGCAATTATCCTGACGCTGCCATCGCCGAAGGCAGTGAAGTCCCGAATTTCATATGTCATCTCGCGAATTCTTCAGCCCACGCTCTGTATTATACCCTTCGCGGCTTTTCAGCTCCTAGGTATTCAATTTCGTTTTCCTTTTTGGTATTGATTTTGTATCTATAATGAATTTGATTTGATGGTTGCATTTTGAGCTGGATTCTATCTGTTTGCGCTTTTTTTGGTAGATATATACTGGAAGATGGAACATCGGCTGATGTGTAAAGGGGAGACCTGCACTGCAGCTGAGAGGGATCGATATGAGAAAGCGGTAATTAGTTTCTCTTGTTTTTATTGGATCTCTTCTGTTGATTGGGTAACTATGTTAGGTTAATCTTGTTTTTTCCATGAAAATGATAGTAGTGCGGTTCTTTTTTCATCAGACGCATCAATTACTGTGTTCTAAGAAGAATTTATGCTTGTTTTGAAGCTATTTACTTGATATATTAAGCAGAATGTTGATTTTCCCCCAAATTTCCTATGTAATTGTTATGTTTTTTCTGTATGTTGTTTGTGCCTATCCAATTGAATGATAACACCAATATGCTTTACCTGGTTCAGTATGTTATCTTATGTTTTGTAAATTCTACCTCTAACTTTGTTTGAAAGTGTCACTCAAATTTTAGCCTGATTATAGTATCGTCTTAAAGTGTGATCAAACAATAAGATCTACTCCCCCACCCCTAAGTCCATTCATTGAGTTTTTCAATCTCGTTCTCATATTGTGGCTGCATAGTGTATAGTACATGCCACATATGACATATATTTCTCAAATATGTAACTCGATTATTGGATTGAGTTGCGTGAGGAAGTATCGCTGTGAAGTAATTTATCCTTGAGTGGAGCTATTGTGGTGTTCATGTGTTGGTGCTGGTGGAGCTTCAGTTATGAATGTATTTCTATTCAATAGATCACATTTAGTAACTTATGTAGTCATTAAATAATTGTGGACTCCAAAGTATGTAAATTTAGATATGCCATTTTTTATGATTTATGCTTCATAGACACACAGAGCATTATTCTTTCCTTTACATGCATCAAATCTATCTTTCATATTATGTGTGTATAAAATCCTTAATGATGGAATCCTAAACTAACCTCCATGTTGGTGTGCTACAGTAGATACCATAGCTAACATCAATATCAGATTCAACATATTGATGATCTCATGTTTGCTTAAGTGGAAAGAAACTTATCCTAAAAGGGAAGAAGATAACCAATTTAATGTGTCGGGGTTGCACATATGCACCTATCTATTTCTCTCTCCCCAGAATAAGTTTTCAACTTTTCATTTTTCATCCTTCCTGAAACTATTGGATGTTAAATAATTTTTTATTGCTCGTGCTAATGGTTTAAGATTTTTTTACTTAATCTGGTGAATTGGGCTGTCTCTTGTAGTTAGATCTATTCCATGGGATATTATTCAATAAAATGATAAAGGGACTTAAGACAAAGTTACATATCTATATGTATAGAGAGTGCACCATAGAATTTAGTCGTTGAAATTTCATTATTTACCAAAAGTTTTATTAAACATTTCTTGCACGGTTTTTGTTACCTTATTGTGCTTTTAGCTATTCAATCTGTTAATTTCTGATGTTGTCGTTGAGATGCAGACTTACAAGGCTCAGAGGAACGTAGTCCTGTGTGTTGGTGCATGCCTTCTTTATTGGTGAATACAAGTTGCTATTCTTTTTCCATTCTGCTTTTAGTCCCCAAGCCTTTGCTTTCGTTATTCTTACATGCCGGTTATTAACTTCTACGCAGGTGCATCTACATCATCTGCCACTTTCACAAGGAGATTCAGCGTATGGAGGAAGTAGAGAAGAAGTACAAGGACGAGTAGCTTAGACATCGGTAGCTATGTTTGGCAAAAAATTATGTTTTTGTGACATCTGTTATATGTGTGTGTAATCTGTACTCCTTCAGTTAAGATCTTGCATCCACAAATCTCATAAAGTTGAATTCATCTTTGAATGTTAGTAGGATTGCATCTTGTTCTTATTGCGGTATTGTAATATAACTGGGTTTTCTGAGAATGACTATTCCTTAAGCCTTACTCTAGGTCTAGGCTAGGGTCAAACTCAAACCCGGAGTGGAGTGGGTTTGGACCAGCCAAACGGGGCCTTAGCAGGTGTGAGCTATGACCCGGGCAATTGGTTTTGTAGAGGGATTGGTCGGATCCAGGTTTTACTGTATATTTCATGTAGAATTGTTTTTAAAATAAATTGGAGTAGGCACGCTTTTTCCTTAGTTGAGACTTCAATTGAAATTTGGGGTGCGTGTAATTTCTGAATTTTCAGTTTGGCCCCGTTTAATACACGAAATTGAACAGGATAGGTCGGGATTAACATTTAAATCTCATGTAATCGATTGTTTGGTTTGTTACATTTTCAGTCCGGATATAAAAATATGTTTAATCTCTACATGGAGGATATACATATCCCATGTGGAAGTGAGGTTAATCGGGATTAACAATTTAATTTTTATATTGATTTTTTAGTGTAAGATTAAGAGTTATAATCCTACAATTCAAATACATATTTTGAATCAAACAATTTAGTCCAATCAATTTAATTTTACTCATTCTACTCAATTTTATCGTGACTAATCAAAATTCAGTCATGTGAACTAAACGGTTCTTAATTAACCTTTTCACCATTGAGTTGGTTTCATGTAACGCCGTAAGTCTATACTCAATTTTATCAATGACTAATCAATTCTGTCACAGTGAATTAAACGATGCCTTTATGTAATTAACGTTTTCATCATTGAGTTGGTTTCATGTAACACGGTAAGTCTATAATACTGGTTCACGTCTATCACTTAATATAACAATTATAATATTTTTGGCTATGTTTTAATGAAATGGGGTAGATGGATGCTAATAAATTAATACCACCAACAAACTCACATTAAATGCTCAACTTAATCAATGTTTGTGAAGAATAGTATTTAATTAGTAGCTCTGCAAATGAAGTCAAAACTTCACTTTATTTAAATCTCCACTAAATGCACTTTATTTTTGGAGAGCTAGCCAATGATATATACCAAGGTATGTTATAGCTGCGACGAACAATTTCGAACTAATTTCCAATCAAGCTGGAGAGCTAGCCAAGGATACCATAATGAACAACTATACATATTTTTCCAATTTCTCTTTGTTACATGAATTCTTGATTAATACCCCCAACAAATAATGTCAAAACGCACAAGAGGAAATTCCATTCTTTTCTAATAAAAAAAAGGTTTATTTCATTTAAAAATAGAATTAATTACTGAGAGGTCTAAAAATCACATCTACATTACTCGTAGGTCTAAGGGCAAAATACCATCTAAAAACCCCAAAATACCCTTCCACCCTCTTTCATGCTTTCAACAACAAATTCATACCAGAATAGCTTTTTATGATTCAAACACCACTTATTACAAGAAATTTTGAGGCTCCAAGCTCCTTTTGCATTGATCTAGCTCCAAAAGGAAACTCCATCTTGTATATAAGAAGCTTAAAAAGCATCTCAAGAAGCTTTCAATATTATCCGCGGGTAGGTTTTGTATGCACCGTGCACTCCATGTTGGAAAATGGAGCTCAACTTTTGAGTGAATGTGAAATTACATTCTCAAAATATTGTAATCAATAAATGAAAAAGTTGGGAAAGGAAAAAACAAAAAACTTTTTTGTCCCACATAGGAAAAATTGAAATGAGGAAGT
This sequence comes from Stenogyne calaminthoides, assembly GCA_037126765.1. NCBI lineage: Eukaryota > Viridiplantae > Streptophyta > Magnoliopsida > Lamiales > Lamiaceae > Stenogyne > Stenogyne calaminthoides. Next base: position 3,088,882 of record JBBCBC010000022.1, on the reverse strand, counting down.
GGGTATTAAAGGAGATACCCACATCATATAGCTTGTAAATAGTTATGAGATTATGCTCCTCCACCTTCTATATAGGTGCAAATCTTCACTTAAACATACAACTATTACATTAAAACATAGTGTAACAAGTAATATGTTTCTACCTAGTGCACTGGAGGCGTCCCACTCTTGGTTGAATATGTTTCACGTGAACTCTATTTTCTTTAGGCATGTTTGGTTTTGCGGAATAGGCCTTGATAGACGATCTAATTCCAAGTAATCGGTTGTATGGTTCAGTGGCTCTGGATACAAAAATATTTTTATACGCATATTGAGGGACTAACCCATCCTAGGTGGAGGGTGAGACGAAATATACCTCATGTACAATATTATCATATTTAATATATTTACAAAAACTGAATTGTGGAACATTTATAACATTTCAATAGGTATCAAATAATCTCTCAATCCATAATACAAATACTAATTTTTAGGCCAAATTTTGTATGCATCCAAGTGCACGATGCACTTATAGTGCATTTTAGAACCATGAAACTTGCTATACTGAAATATACAACTTTTTACATTGAACCGTTCAACTATTAATATGAAAAAAATAGTTTCTCAATTCAGTGTAACTAAGTTATGTAGTTCTAAAATACATTATAAGTGCATGGTGTACCTTGATGCACATGAGACCCACTCTAAATTTTTAAGTGTAGGATAAAAAAAATGCAATCTTGCAATCCAAATATATATCTCGATTCAACAATCTAGTTTAATCAGTTGAATCCTATCAAATTATATCCCACATAATTCATTCACTGTTATGCATTTGAAATATCACTATTTAAAAATACTTAATTCTAAATGATGACACTTTGTTTCTTTTGCAAAATAATAATATGAGTGTAAGCAAATAAATTTAATTACACGTGAAAAATCGGACGTTGAAAGTCAATTGAATTTATTTAATTGGGAATATAAGATTAATTCCTAAAATAAATAAATAATTGATGATGTAAATTGGGCCTCTAAAGTCCAATAAATTGAATTGGGTCTTTAAAGTCCAAATAAATTAAATCGAGCCCAGTCCAAAACTGTGGAGCCCATCAAATAATTCTAGAAAGTTCTAAAACCTTCCGGCCCGTCAGGTCAAGCCCGTCAAATCTAGGGCAAAGGTCACATTCCACACCTATAAATAGGGGTCTCATTCCTCTCATTTGACACAACAACAATATTGAATACACAAGAATTTGTAAGTCCTAGCGACCGAGTTTTGTGATTCAAAGTAATTCTTCAAGGCGTTCTTCAAGTTCTTCAAGGCGTTCTTCAAGGAAGTCGACCACGAACGATCTTCGATCCAATATTACAGTGTTAAGCCTCTTGGATCCGCGTTCTCCAAGTTGAAGTTCTTCGAGTTCTTCAAGGAAGTTCTTCGAGTTCATCGTGTCCCTCGAGTGTCCCTCGGAAGTCCCTCGAAAATCAAGCAAGAACGGTCGTCAATCCAACATTACGGTGCTAAGCCTCTTGGATCCGCGTTCTTTTCAAAAGTCCCTCAAAAATCAAGCAAGAACGGTCTTCGATCCAACATCACGGTGAAAAGCCTCTTGGATCCGCGTTCTTCTCAAAAGTCCCTCGAAAGTCAATCAAGAATGGTCTTCAATCTAAGATTACGGTGTTAAACCTCTTAGATCCGCATTCTTACCACAAGTCCCTCGAAAGTCCCGGTCCCTTTTAATCCAAGATCAAGGTGCTAAACCCCTTGGATTAACATTACAAAGTCCCAGTCCCTTTTAGTCCAAGATCAAGGTGCTAGACCCCTTGGATTAATTTTTACCAAATCCCAAAATTCAAGCCACAGATAAGATTCGCTACAGATCCGACTCCGAAAATCTTGGAAGAAAGTCAAAGTCAAGATCTAAGAGAGAATCAGAGGATCAAGTTAGAGATTGTACTCGAATTTACATTCAACTCAAGAAATTATCTTTGTAATTCCTTTTTCATGTTTATTCATATATTAAATACGAAATTTGTGTTTACAAATTTTGGCACGCCCGGTGGGACAATCTCTACCTCTCATCTCTTCTCTTCAAGCTCAAGCTACTACGATGACACCCCTTAAGATCAAGATCATAAGGACTGATGCGGAATCATCAGAAATGGATTTCGAGAATTTGAATGTCATCACAAGAAGCATGTCGAAGGGTTCGCAATCACTCGGTACTTTTGACAATGTTGTGAGTGAAGGAAACAACTCAGTGTGCTCCACTCATCGCTCCACCTCAAGCTCATCATCAGACTCCAACATGGCTTCGGTGATGGTAACAGGCGCTACGACCGTCGAGGACCAGATAGCACATCTGACTAAAGTCATCAAAGGACTCACGAAGCACATTCAAGGACAAGATGTTCAGATTACCAAGCTCATGAGCAATTCAGATAAGGCAGAGTCAAGTCGTTCTAAAGGAAAAGAAGTCAAAGGGAACGAGGGGGATGAAACGTCTGTTGAAGATCAACAAAATGAAGACGATGCATCTATGAGGGACTTACATATCTCCGTTGATGGTCTAGTTTCGGTTGATCAGATAAGACGGATCATACTTGGCACAATCAAGGACAAGTACGAGGAAAGTTCTAAATTGTCTTTCACTTACACCAAGCCATACACTAAGAGAATTGACGGTTTGAAAATGCCGACAGGTTATCAACCTCCCAAATTTCAACAATTTGATGGCAAAGGCAATCCAAAGTAACATATTGCTCACTTTGTGGAGACTTGCAACAATGCTGGTACTTACGGGGATCACTTAGTCAAGCAATTTGTGCGCTCTCTGAAAGGAAATGCATTCGATTGGTACATTGATTTGGAGGCCAACACAATTGATAGTTGGGAATAGTTGGAGCAAGAATTTCTTAATCGATTCTACAGCACTCGAAGGACGGTTAGCATGATCGAGTTGACAAGTGTCCGTCAATGGAGGGAAGAGCCAGTGATTGATTACATAAATCGATGGAGGAACCTGAGTCTAAATTGCAAAGATAGATTATCCGAAGCTTCAGCAATCGAAATGTGCATTCAAGAAATGCAATGGGGTCTTCGATATATCCTCCAAGCTATTCAACCGAGATCTTTCAAAGATTTGGCTACTAAGGCTCACGATATGGAGATAAGTATAGCCACGAGCGGAGTTGAAAGATCGCTATCTCAAGAGTCTCGTAAGTTTGAGGACAGTCAAGAAGTTAGAAATGGGGGCAAGCCCTTCGTCAAGGGCCCAAAACAAAGAATCCATGGCGGTGACTACTACAACAGTTAAATTCCGTAGAGATGAGAATGATGCAAGTGACAAAGGAAAAAACGTTATGCAAGATAATGGGCAAAGGAGAACGTCTTTTAAAGAGTTGCAACGAAAACAGTATCCTTTCTTGGACTCCGATGTTCCGGGCATATTCAACGACTTGCTTAAAGCGAAATTCATCGAGTTGCCAGAAATGAAACGACCTGAAGAAGCTGGACGGACAGATGACCCTAGATATTGCAAATATCACCAATTGGTAGGGCATCCAATTCAAGACTGCTTTATATTTAAAGAGAAAATCATGCGGCTAGCCGAACAAGGAAAGATTATACTTGAAGATGATAATACGACTGCGAATGTTCTCACCTTCGAAAATGACAATACTTCGTGTCATGTGGCTAATGGAGAAAATAACGGAGCATGCCAGTCTGACCACGATCATTCTGCAGCTGTAACTTTTACAGACGAAGACTTGCTACTTGGTTCACAACCCCACAATCGACCATTATTCGTAACTGGTTATACTCTGCAGCAAAAGGTGAATCAAATTTTAATTGACAGGGGGCTCAGGGTTGAACATCTTACCTTTGAGAGTGATGAAAAAGTTGAGGATACTAGCAGACGACCTCATGAATAGTCGGTTGATGATCCAAGGGTTCAATCTAGAAGGACAAAGAGCTCTGGGCACAATAGTATTGTATTTACTGATCGATGAGATGCCCTCAACTGTACTCTTCTATGTCATAGATGCAAGGGCATCATACAACATGCTCTTAGGACATCCATGGTTGCATGACTACAGTGTGATACCCTCGACATTACACCAATGCTTCAAATATCGTGAAGACAACAACATAAAGACAGTGTTCGACGATGATAAACCCCTCACCGAGGCTGAATCATACTTCGCTGATGCTAAGTACTTCTTAAAAAGCACGAAGAAGAATAAGACCAAGAAAGATTCGTCGAAAGAAATAACCAAGGATGAACAGATTGGGCCTAGCAAAGGAAGTGTGCCTCCATCTCGCGCCAAGGACAAACAAATCATTGAAGAAATCAGGGCATTGGAAAAATTGACTCTTCCCTTGACTAAACTTGACACCGAAAGGCCGTCTTCGCAACCACTTGAAGGATTTACCCGTCCCAATCAAGGAGCTAGAACCGAGCATGGAGACATATCATAAGTTGTGATCACAGGGTCATACGGTCCTCAAGCCCTTAACCTTCTTATTAAGGCCGGATATAGTTCGCAAGAAAGCTCGACATTGAAGGAGTCACCCCGTCAAACTCCAAAACAATCAGAATATGGAGTCAATATTACTCAGAAAATGTTGAGAAGAAGTGGCTATGCTACCAAGAGCACTAGGATTGACTTAGGGTACACGCAACAAAGTCCAATTCGCATTGCAATCAACAGAGCAAATACGAACTACATCACCGAAGGAGAAGCTTGCTCAATGGAAGATATGTTTGAAGAAGGTGTCAAGGAAATGGAGCGAGTTTCAATCTTCAAAAGGTTGGGATCACTGAATAAGCGTCAGAAATCGAGATCTGTCTTCAAAAGATTAGGGCAGAAATTGTAACCTGTCTTCGAGAGATTGGGGCAGAAAACGGGAATTATCTTCCAGAGATTAGGACCATTAAATAATCGCCGAGAGTTGGGGGTTGTCTTCAAAAGATTAGGGCCACGTGAAAGAAATGACTATCGAAAAGTGAGAATTGTCAAATTTTCAAGCACTCAGAGAATTCGGAGCTTGTATCCATCTCGCATGAGGCGAAAAATCACCTTGATTGTATCATGCGGAGAAGAGCTAAAAGGGAAAATGCAAACAGTCATCCATACTCAAGACAAGGAAGGCGATGAAGAGAGTGTAGCTTCATCTAATTTTGTTGATGCTTATAGCATTCGACATTCAATGCCTTACAATAGAGAAAGAGCTCTACAAAAGGGAGTCACGTGGATGATCAGAAATGGGTACATTACTGGTGTCATCAACATGCAAACAATCCCAATTAGAGGAAATGATGGTCGAGTGAGATCACGTGTTGATTTCAAGAATCGAGAAGAACACAAAGAAGATGTGACAACTGCAAATCACATCACCACATATGAAGATGACACCAACACGAGCCCTATAAACGGGAAATTCCTGAAACGCTACTACGCGTAAATCAAGTCAGTATGCTCCATGACGCACGAGCCTAAACTGCATGTCACTCCTGGTCCGCATGAGTAAAAACTGTGAACGACACCCACCAAAGGTAAACACATGTGGTTAAAATGTTAACTTACCCCACTAAAGGTATTTAGTGGTTAAATATCAAATACTCCACTTTGTCTATATTGGTAAAAAAAATAGTCACTCCTGACCCGCATGAGTATAAACTGTGTGCGACACCCCCCTTAAATCAAATTATGTTACCTTTGAACTACGTCATGACTTGATTCTCTTTGAAGAGGTACGTAGGCAGCTTAGAAATCCTCTAAGTTCAGTCATGATTCAGTTATCTTGTTTAAGTTCATAAACTTAATAAGTGATTGAAATAAAAAAGCAGCATGCGAGATGAAAGATGAATCCGATAAATTTTATTGATTATATCGTGAAGATGGATTACATAAAGTGACGATTCTCAACGGATGGGTGAGTCCAATTGTGTCAAAATGGATGCTCGTCATTCAAGATTACTAAGTACCATGTCCCGGAAGATGTAGTTGAATTCTCGAAGTAAACCATGTTAGGCGGATGCAAAATAAAGAGATATGGGTTAAAATGAGAGAATAAAAGAATTAAAATGCAATTAAAAAATAAAATATTGTAAATATTTTCCATTATTCTAGCATTAATTTCTTTAAGAGAATAATATTGTACGAGTCTTATTTAATTAAGGTGGTGTTTTAGAACACTATTAAGACCCTAGAAGCACTTCTACTTTTTAAAAATTGTATCTATCCAACTTAAAATTTAAATGTTTCTGCACTGTAGAAATGTGACTGCAAACAGGCACTAAGTCCAACAAAATTATTCCTAATCTAAAAGTGGGCATACTACTTGAATTAAGTAAATAAGGCCCATATTTTGGTCTTACTAATGAATAATGAGCCCAAAGTCTGATCCGTTATTCAAGGTCCAAAGCATGGAGATCTTCATCTTCCCAAATCCATATTGCACGCCGCTTCGCTCACAGAAAATCCACGACAAGATCTGCGGCCGTCTGGTCGTCGAATCTCAATCACCACGAGGCGCCATCTGTCGATGCCAAGAATCGTCGCCTCCAAAGTCTGCGTAGGCCGCAATCCCGCCGCCTCTGCCCAGAAACTCCACCGTCGTTGCCCTGCGAATCGCTCGATGAAACCCGCCGCGCAGCGCCAAACGCGCCGCCGCTACCCTCCGAATCAGATCGACGCGCGAAACCGTCGCCGCTTCTCAACCCGCAGGCGCATAAGCCGCTCGATGATTTGCCCAAAAGAAGAATGCCCAGGTAGTTGTCGGGGTAGCCTTTGACGTCGCAAAAATCTTGCAGTGTGTTGAGTAGTTGTAGTGGAGAAATCAATGGTAGTTGTAGAAACTCACGAAGAAAGCAGACGAGCCAAATTACACCATCGATCCAGGGCCTACCCTAAATCGAATTAAAACCGAACCATCGAAACAGGGCCTGCCCTGAGACGAACCAAAACCGAACCATCGAAACAGGGCCTGCCCTGAGTCGAACCATCGAAACAGGGCCTGCCCTGAGACGAACCAAAACCGAACCATCGAAACAGGGCCTGCCCTGAGTCGAACCAAAACCGAACCATCGAAACAGGGCCTGCCCTGAATCGAACCAAAACCATCACCGATAAATTGCACCGTCAGGGCCTGTCCTGTAGCGATGACTTTCGAACACCTGTGCGCGGAAGGTTGGGTCGTTGAGGAGAAAGCTGTTGAATGGCATTGAACATTGATGATTGTTGAATGTTAAAGATGATGGTCATGAACTTTGGTGAAGATTGCTGACATTGATGAATGATGATAAATGATCCTTTTACTCAACCGTTGAGTACCTTACAATGGACACGCAAAAGAAAAAAAAAAAAAAAAGAAGAAGAAAAAATTACCTGTTAATGGCTCTGTTCTTGCTTGAGATGAAAAAAAATAAAGAGCCCAAAGTCCCTTTATATAGTGCTTGAAATCATAAGTCGAAGAGGATTTGAAAGATTCAATATCATGAAAAGATTCAGATCTTGTGAGATTTTGAAAAATCGGATCTTTAGATTCATATCTTGTTGATTATAATGAAATTTAAAGCAAAATATATTCAATATCTTTGGAATAATATGTATCTTGCATATATATTTATCCATATCCATTAAGTCGTTCTTATATGGAAGTTTAGACTTACAAATTTGTCCAAAAAAAAAATCGCAATTCGTCCACATCGAATTAAATCTCGTGAACAAAGTGCGAGGGGGCATTTGTAAGCAAATAAATTTAATTCACGTGAAAAATCGGATGTTCAAAATCCATTGAATTTATTTAATTGGGAATATAAGATTAATTCCTAAAATAAATAAATAATTGATGATGTAAATTGGACCTCTAAAGTCCAATAAATCGAATTTGGTCTTTAAAGTCCAAATAAATTAAATCGAGCCCAGTCCAAAACTTGTGGAGCCCATCAAATATTTCTAGAAAGTTCTAGAACCTTCCGGCCCGTCAAGTCAAGCTCGTCAAATCTAGGGCAAAGGTCACATTCCACTCCTATAAATAGGGGTCTCATTCCTCTCATTTGACACAACAACAATATTGAATACACAAAAATTCGTAAGTCCTAGCGACCGAGTTTTGTGATTCAAAGTAATTCTTCAAGGCATTCTTCAAGTTCTTCAAGGCGTTCTTCAAGGAAGTCGACCACGAACGATCTTCGATCCAATATTACGGTGCTAAGCCTCTTGGATCCGCGTTCTCCAAGTTGAAGTTCTTCGAGTTCTTCAAGTTCTTCTTCGAGTCCTTCGAGTGTCCCTCGGTAGTCCCTCGGAAATTAAGCAAGAACGGTCTTCAATCCAACATTACGGTGCTAAGCATCTTGGATCCGCGTTCTTCCCAAAAGTCTCTCAGAAATCAAGCAAGAACGGTCTTCGATCCAACATCACGGTGCAAAGCCTCTTGGATCCGCGTTCTTCTCAAAAGTCCCTCGGAAGTCAATCAAGAACGGTCTTCGATCTAAGATTACGGTGTTAAACCTCTTAGATCCGCGTTCTTACCACAAGTCCCTCGAAAGTCCCGGTCCCTTTTAGTCCAAGATCAAGGTGCTAAACCCCTTGGATTAACATTACAAAGTCCCAGTCCCTTTTAATCCAAGATCAAGGTGCTAGACCCCTTGGATTAATTTTTACCAAATCCCGAAATTCAAGCCACATATAAGATTCGCTACGGACCCGACTCCGAAAATCTTGGAAGAAAGTCAAAGTCAAGATCGAAGAGAGAATCAGAGTATCAAGTTAGAGATTGTACTCGAATTTACATTCAACTCAAGAAATTATTTTTGTAATTCATTTTTCGTGTTTATTCATATATTAAATACGAATTTTGTGTTTACAAGGAGTTTTATCAACTCAGAACCTGAAAGATGGTAAAGCTATCAATTTAAGATCTTAAAGATTTTTTTTATCGATTTAAGGTCTGAAAGATAGAAAACTATCAATTTAGGGCCTGAAAGATATAAACTATCAATTCGAGGCTTATAAATTTTAAGGCCATGTTTGACACTAAAAACCTAAACCATGAACACTAAACCCTAGACCCTAAACGATGAACCCTAAACCTTGAACCGTGAACCCTAAACCCCCTGAACCGTAAATCTTAAAAAAAATAATAAGAACATGAAATTTGGATATGAAATATAAGTGTCAAACATGACCTTAAAATATATGAGCCTCAAATTGATAGTTTTTATCTTTCAGACCATGGATCGATAGTTTTCTATCTTCCAGGCCTTGAATTGATAGGAAAAATCTTTAAGGCCTTAAATTAATAATTTTACCATATTTCAGGCCCTAAATTGACTTTTTCCATAATAATATTATTTACACATAACATGATCGATTTTGAAAAGAAATACTCCTTCCATCCCAGAAGACTTAGCACACTTACTTTTTGCTCGTGTTTTTGCGTGCGAGTTGTTTATTAGTATTTGAAATAATAAAATGACTTTTAAGGTGGGGTATGATAGTTTTCACCCTCCTCTGTCATACACATTTTTTAAAATTACTTTATCATTTCAAATAGTAATAAAAAATTCACTCGCTAAACACACGAAATGAAACAAAGAATTTCAAAAAGTGTTTTTAAGGACGGAAAAAGTAAAAGTTTATATCAAGTAATTGGTTTTTGGTTGAGTTCACATAAATTGCTAATTGGTTTTTGGTTTGTGTGGGAACATTGTCCCTTTCTTCTTCTTTTTTTTTTCTCTTTGTTGATTTGCCACTTAAACTAAATTATGCCCACATCAGTCATCATACACTCCGATGCAACATGTAGTTCCGACGAAAAAGTCCGGCAATTTAATCAAATTAGGACTAAGATTGCTGGATTTTAAAATTTATGGGACTTAAATACGAAAATTAATTTGTGGGGACCAAAATTGCAAGACCCAATAGTTACAGGATACTTTTTACAAATTTTGACCTTTTTTTTATTAATAGGACTTTTGTTGTCGCCAAACAGCACCTATGTATTAATTTAAAAAGAACTAAAAAGATCCATCCATCCCATTTTTCCTGCAATCTTCGATTTCACCCTAGGCTTCGAACCCCAATCACACCCTCTCAATAGTGAAGACGATGGAGCACAGTGACGATATTGGCGGAGAGCATCGGGAAAAACATGATGATGATCGAAGACACGATGACGAGGTCACAATTTTCATCTTATTCTTTTTCTCCTTTTTTTTTTTTTGGAATTGGTTTCACTTGATGGAATTGGGGTTCCTGTTATGAGCCCTATTGCTTCAAATTGGATGCGAGGGAAGACATACTTGAAACAATGAGGATTTTTTGTTTATTTAGTTTTTAAGTTGTTGAAAGTGAAGTAATTGTTGTACCTCTGATGTTTGGCTTCTGGTTGTGGCAGTTTTGATTTTATTTTTCTTTCTGCGGAATTTGATTTTTTGTTGTGTCGTGTGTGGCTTATCCAATTGTGGTAGGCTAGGTGCTTTATCAAAATTTCCTTAAATAAATTTATCTGGTACAGGAAACTGTTGCTCGTCTTGAGGAACTCAAGAAATCCGTTGAAGCTAAAACCACCCTTCGGCAGAGTAATCTGAGCCCAGAAAGGCCTGGTTAGTACTTTTGTGGAAATGAATTATGTTGATATCACAGCATCAGCAGCTAGATAAGTTTAACTTTTGATATCCCCTAATTATGAGGGCTTTTCAAATTCCAAACCATGCTATTTACTGTTAATCATAGCATGGGATTATGGACAAGTATTAGCTTGTTGGAATACTTTATATGCCATAAGTTAAATAAAGTTTCTTGAGGCCATATTATATGTTTGTCGCTTTGTCCTTATGTTATGTTTGGTTGGAAATTGTAGCCTATGATAGAGATCTTAGGTCTTCACAATTTCGTAGTCATACTATAACCAGCACTAAGTGCTTGAGCACTGAGATTGTTCATATCTAGCTTTAGGGTAGAATATGGATATCATATTCATGGATGTAAGCCTTTTTTTTTCTCTATATGGGCACAGCAGTCTCTCTCTACCATCCTCAGTGTGCCCATAGGGAGTTAGTTTCCCAGCCAACAGTTTGTCAATTGAATGGCAAAACACTTAGTTTATGCTCTTTTAATTCAATAAACATGGGTATTGGGTATCGTTCTGCATCAGTCTGGTTATTCAGATACCATGTTAACATAATATTCGCAGCGTTGTATGCTTTCTGCCTTAGCTTAGGTATCTAATCATAGAACACAGCTGAAATTTATTTTTATATATTATGATAAACCGAGATGATGAATGTTAAAGATCTTCTGGTATTGTGAAATTTTGACTAATGACATATATATACTTGAGAAGGAATTCTTTTAGCAAGTGTAATTCTATCATGAAGGTTAATTCATATTGCACACACAAATAAGCATGTGGAAGTGAAGTAAATGGATCATCAACTATTAATTTTCTTGTTTTCTCTAAGATAATTTCTTCCTTATCTGGGATGATACATTTTTAGCTATGTTTATGGTGTGGTAGTTATTCAATTTTCTTTTTGCGCCGACCCTCTAGTGCTGAATTGTCAAAACCTTCCCCCTTTTCATATATAGGGTTTATTTACATTGCATTGAATCTTGGTGTTCTTAAATAAATAGACTTTTGATTGTTTTTCATGTCTGGCTGGGTTCTTAAATTTAATGTTGACTTGGCTTATCTTAATTAAAATGACTTTTAATTGCCTCTCCTATAATATAATTAACTGATTAAAAGGGTATAACATTAATACTGAGTGGAACTTGTGGAACATCGACCTTTCTTGGAAAATTCAAAATATTATTGTCAACCTCTTTTTTATTTAAGGTGCTGATATAGCTATTTGTCTATTCCAGACTCAGGCTTTCTCAGGACATTGGATTCTAGCATCAAGCGCAACACAGCTGTCATTAAAAAATTAAAGCAGATAAATGAAGAGCAGCGAGAAGGTTTAATGGATGAATTGCGCAGTGTTAATTTGAGCAAATTTGTTAGTGAAGCAGTAACTGCCATCTGTGATGCAAAACTTAAATCTGCAGACATACATTCTGCTGTACAGGTAGCAATTCAGTTTTCCCTCATTTTAATGCATGCATTCTTTTGGCTCGATAGTACTACATAATTAATATTTTACTTGCCTAATGGATATACATGATTTCTACCTCTAGAAATTTTGAATTTTGGAATGACAATCAGCCAGTGAGCCTTGAAGTATCTCTTATACTAATACATCAATTTTGTAAAAAACAGACTTCTGGAACCAACCTTGATTTGGCTTAAGATTTCAAATTTACTCTTTAAGATCAATTTGCAATCAGGGAGTAATAGCTATCATTTAAAATGATGCGATGATTTGAAATACACCACGTTGATCTAAAATAAACTTAAAATTTGTCATAAATGCTCTCCAATGGTCACATAACATTACAATAACATATTCAGGAACACACTTCTTCAATTCTGCCAGCTTCTTTTGTCTTTAACTTTGTTTTGGCTTCTCCGGTAAATGTATAATTACTCTAAATAAGATTCTTTTGCAATCAGATTTGTTCTTTGCTCCATCAAAGGTATAAAGAATTCTCGCCTAGTCTTGTTAAAGGTCTGTTAAAAGGTTTTGCTCCGGGAAAATCTGCGGAGGATTTAGATGCAGACAAAAATACAAGAGCCATGAAGAAGCGGAGTACTTTGAAGCTTCTTTTGGAACTTTACTTTGTTGGAGTGGTGGAAGATTGTGGCATCTTCGTGAACATCATTAAGGATCTTACTAGCGCAGAACATTTGAAGGATCGTGATGCAACACAGACAAATTTGTCCCTTCTTGCTAGTTTTGCTCGACAAGGAAGGTTCCTTCTTGGACTTCAACTAACTGGGCAAGATATTCTTGAACAGGTAGAACTCATCAAATTTGTAATCTATTTCACTCTACACTTAATTATACATTTTGCCTTTTTTCTGCCATTGTGCTGACTTTTCTATATTGAACTATATATATGTATGTATGTATATATATATATATATATATATATATATATATATATATATATATTTGTGTGTGTGTGTGTATGCGCGCACTAAATCAATGAAGCCATGAATATGGTTGGTGCTCTTTGTTTCATGTCTCGAAATGTAAAACCTAGCCCCTCCTTAACTAATGATGTGAGGTGAAGTGTCCCTATCGAACTATGTCAACATTTCTATAACCTATCACTAGCCAGGTTGGCAAACTTTGTAAGTTGTGATTGATCAAAATGGTTGCTTTATTGATATAATAATAGAGAGATCTCTTTTTTTTCAACACACACATATATATTGTTTGGTTGGCTGTATGTTCTATGCCCTGCTTGAATTATTTGTGTGAGGTGAAATTCTGAGTGCATATAATTTGTTAACATTTTTGTAGTTTATTGACTTAGTTGTGCTTGTATCGATGACTTACAGTTTCTCAAGGATCTTAATATTACGGCAGACCAGAAAAAAATCTTCAAAAAGGCATTCCAAACTTACTATGATGCTGCCGTGGAATTGCTTCTAGCTGAGCATTCCGTAAGATTTTGGAATTTATTTTTGCTTGTTTGTTTAAGATTTATTTTCTATCTATTTGTTTCTTGAAATATGAGAATCTATTACATTTACACATTTAATTCTTTATTCCTTTTAAATATTTAAATTGTAGTCACTTCGCCAAATGGAGCATGAAAACGCAAAGATTTTGAATGCCAAAGGTGAATTGAGTGAAGAGAATGCCACTTCATATGAGAAACTGCGAAAATCGTATGACCTTTTAAGTCGCGGCATCTCATCGTGAGTTTAACTTTCAATATGCTCTTCTAGACTCATATATTTCATACTGCATGAATTATGTGACTCCTCTAGAATTATGTGGTTTATCGCTATTCCTTTCACACAATGCTGAATGTTATAATTCCTTCGGCAGTTTAGCAGAAGCACTTGATGTGCAGCCTCCTGTGATGCCAGAGGATGGCCATACAACCAGAGTCACATCAGGGGAGGATGCTTCGTCTCCTGTTTCTGGAAAGGAGTCTACTATTGATGCCCTGTGGGATGATGAAGATACTAGAGCTTTCTATGAATCCCTTCCCGATCTTAGGTGGGCTGTCTATGGTCTAATTCTTGTGTTCTAATTTCTACCTTAGGGTGATGTTTGTTTTGGGTTTTAAGTGACTTTTGAAAACCTGTTTTTTAAATCTAGGGGATTTTTAAATCTTGATAGATAGTAAGATGTGTGTTTTTGGCTTTTTGAGTAGGATGAGATTTAACTTAATGTCAAATCAATGTATAAGAGTGAATGAAGTTGTATTATTATATTATTGTTGAGTATGATTGAATGATGTGATTATGATTTAAATATATTAAAGTGTAAGGAGAGAATTGATTGTATTGGAAAGTGTGATATTAGGTTCATAGGTATTGTAGTGGTGGTTTCTAAAACCGGTTCTCAAAGTTCTGAACTGGTATCGATTTTCAATTTCAAAACCCAAATCCTGGTTTTTTAATCCAAAACAAACATCACCTAAATGAAGCAATGTGGAGTCAGATTGTTGACTGGTTTTCCTGAATAGAGCATTTGTTCCTGCGGTGTTGCTTGGAGAGGCAGAAACAAAGTTAAACGAGCAATCTTCAAAGACACCTGATCAATCAACTGTAAGCACATGAACCAACTTTTCTCTCTCCAATAATATTTGCTTGGTAGCATTTAAAATTACTAAAGGTTAATTTCTTTTGGCTTAAAAAAAAAACTTTTCTATGAGTGTTCCTTGTACTTTTTATCCGCTGTTGGTAAGAAGCTTCTTGACTAGCAAGCTTCACCAAGAATTTATGGTCCCTGTATGCTTGATGTTACCACCTTGTTTTTTCTTATCCTTTTGTTTTCATGGTAGGATGTGAGTGGTTGAATGTTGAGGGGGAAGAAATCATTCAATTCATGATATTGAATGCCGTCCTTAAAAATTTAAGTGCTCATATTCTTTAAGGAAGTTCTTTTCTCTATCTTGCTATTGTTTCCTAGACAGAAAGACATCACTTATTTCTATGACATTCTTACGATTCTTTATAAGGTCTGTAATGAATTTTGAATCAGTGTTCAATTTTTTGCTTATTTTCAGTTTCTCTGTGCTTTGTCATGTTATATCAGTATAATGTACTGCCGAGTTTTTTTTAAAGAATAAGTTATGGGATTTTTGATGACATGTTTATTTCTTTGGAAGGATGCGGTATCTGAATCAGATAAAGGTCAGATAGCAATACAAGAAAATCCCGAGGTTACTGTTGATGCTGCAACTGTATCAGAGGATAAAGAGGGCAAAGATAACAATAAAGAAGAAAAGGAGAAGGAGAAAACCAAAGACTTTGATAAAGAGAAAGGAAAAGAGAAGGATGCTGAAAGAAGAGAAAGTGAAAAGGATAAAACTAAAGGTCTTGAAGGAACAAATCTTGAATCTCTGCTGCATAGGCTTCCTAGCTGCGTTAGCCGTGATTTGATTGATCAACTAACAGTAACTCTTTTAACTTTACTTTGCATTTTCACAAGGAGTATAAGTTGGGATGAATCTCTCATATTTGTTATCTAAATTTTCCAGGTAGAGTTTTGCTATTTGAATACAAAGTCCACTAGGAAAAAGCTTGTGAGGGCTTTGTTCAATGTTCCAAGGACATCTCTGGAGCTACTGCCATATTACTCACGCATGGTTGCAACACTGTCAACTTGTATGAAAGATGTATCATCCATGCTGTTACTGTTGTTGGAGGAAGAATTCAACACATTAATTAATAAGAAGGTAAATATAGCTGATTTACATGCATTATTTCTGTAATACTATGTGTTCTTGTGAGATAACGCATTATATATCCTATTACTTTGCAGGATCAAATGAATATTGAAACAAAAATAAGGAATATCCGGTTTATTGGAGAACTTTGCAAGTTTAAAATTGCTCCTGCCAGCCTGTTTTTTAGCTGTCTAAAGGTATGAAAAAGTTTATCGCATGTGTGTATATTAAGCTCTTTTTGGTGCGTAAAGAGCTTATATGTCTCAATTATTATGTTTTGTCTGATTGCTGTCACTTGGGTATTACAGATCTTATGTTTTCTGACTTTGGTTAAAGCTACACATTTAGTTGTTGGATTTTTGGTGTATCCCACTTGTCCTTGGCTTCACATTTTATTCTTGCAATGAATTAATCTCGCAAAAACTTTTCTAAATGTAGCAAATATTTTTTTCCAATTAGATTGGTAGGTAAATTATGGCAGTGTTTTCTTTCTTCAGCAACAGTTTTCTCTGATTCAGGCTTGTTTAGATGATTTCACTCATCATAATATTGATGTGGCATGCAATCTCCTTGAGACATGTGGTCGCTTTCTGTATCGTTCCCCTGAGACCGCTGTACGTATGTCGAACATGTTAGAGATACTTATGCGCTTGAAAAATGTCAAGAATTTGGATCCCCGTCAAAGCACCATGGTTGAAAATGCTTATTACTTGTGTAAACCCCCAGAAAGATCTGCACGAGTCTCCAAAGTCCGTCCTCCTCTGCATCAGGTAGTCTTGGTTCTTTATTGGCTTTTTAATGATAGGCAAAGTCTTATGTAAACCAGTTTTACCGTGCAACTTGGTTTGCATTTTGAGTTTATTTTAAAACAGTAATAGTTGTTTCATTAAAAGTATTAGTTTCTTTACTATAAAGTGATAGTTGCAAAACAATTGTAAAGTAACTGTTTCATATAACACCAACTCTTTATGATATGTCTAATTGTATAGACGTGGTTTTAACCTTGTATATGGTGTATATTACAGTATATTAGGAAACTACTTTTCTCGGATCTTGATAAGTCTTCCATTGAGCATGTGCTGCGGCAGTTGCGTAAGCTACCATGGAGTGAATGTGAAGCATACCTTTTGAAGTGTTTTTTGAAGGTTCACAAAGGAAAATATGGTCAGATTCATTTGATTGCATCACTTACTGCTGGTCTGAGTCGATATCATGATGACTTTGCCATTGCTGTTGTTGATGAGGTTGGTGACTAACTCTAACTTTTGGCATTTTTATCTCTACTTTTATTCAGATTGCATTGTGAACAATTTGATTAACAAAGAGCATATAGTGAGGTAGTATCCACCTGCTGCCTTAATCTGCTTACTGGAATATGTGTTCGGAAAATTTATATTTCTAAGATTTTTACCATCTTACTCTCGATTATGAAACATGATATCTTTCATATACAACTGTTAAGGCCCAAGGGAACTTCAGACACTGTCTGTTTTGATACCCATGTATTTTCTTTGTCTTTGGATGATTAAATGTTTTACTAGTTCTGTAATGAAATCAAGTCTCAGTGTCTCACAGTATAAGAGTTTAATTTGTTCAATCACTTCATAATCTTGCATTGACAAAAATAGGAAAAACATAGCATCTTTTAAGTGTGAATGTCACGTGTCTGATAGGTGGTTGTGGAGAAGTAGGATAAATATAGCTAATAGCTCATACTGAGAAATTCTCTTTCTACGTTCAGGTTTTGGAAGAAATTAGAGTGGGATTAGAGCTGAATGACTATGGAATGCAGCAACAACGCATTGCATTTATGCGTTTCTTGGGGGAACTGTACAACTATGAACTTGTGGATTCATCTGTCATTTTTGATGCCCTATATCTGATTCTTACTTTTGGCCATGGGACAACAGAGGTATGGCATTATCCATTATTATGAGAAATCGTTCAATTCTCTGAATTAGAATATTTATTGCCTACAAATTTAAATTGCAGAATTTAGTAACATTCCTGTCTTTAAGAAGTTCCTGTCTTTAAGAAGTTCGAGACATTCAATTTCTTTTATTTGCTTTTGAGAATAAACTGTAAAAGCTTTTGGTGAATTTAGATTTTTCATATTTTTTAAAAATTCTCTCTTTTTTTGTTTTTGGGTGCTATGACACTCTGGATATTACAACACTGATGAGTTGTTTTACTTTGATGATACTAGCAAGATTTTTTGGATCCTCCAGAGGACTGTTTTCGTATCAGAATGGTCGTCACACTTCTCGAGACCTGTGGACATTATTTTGATAGAGGTTCATCGAAAAGGAAGCTTGACAGGTTCTTGATTCATTTCCAGAGGTATATCCTGAGCAAAGGCGCTCTTCCCCTGGATATTGAGTTTGATCTGCAGGTCAGTTATTAACCCTGTATATTAACTTTGAACTAGTTGTCTACCAAATTGCATTTTACAGTTATTTCATGAATGAATTTGGGATGTATATGTCCACCAAATTGTTTTATAATCTATTTAATGTATTTATAGGGATAAGGTACATCCATGCCCAACATTTTAAAATTGAACAAATACGACCTTGATTTATTTTATTGGTGCAAATAAACCACTGTTCCTCTTAATTTTGAATAAAAAGCGGTTCTACTAGCCCAAACAGAGATGCATTTTTAATTTGTATACCACCAAATAAAATTTAGCTTTTTTTAAAAAAAATTAGTGTTTATTATTTGTTAAAGAGTGTGTTTCTTGATCTTTTTGTGTGTTTTTATTATTTATGTTCTTTTTTATGTTGGCATGATTTTTTGAAAAAAAATTCTTATTATTTTTTCTTCTTAAAATTAGGAAATTTATCATTTAACTATATTAGTTGAAAAATGCATAAATTTATTTTGTTAATAGAAGTGATTTTAATTCAATTTTGAAATGATTTAAGGGTTTGTTTGCACCAAAATTTATACTTTAAGGGTTTACTTGAACCTTAGAATATGCTTGGGGTGTTTAAATGCACCTAAGATGAATACTTTAAAAGGGCTTTATTTGGACCTGAGGTATACTTCAAGGGCTCGGATGTACCTTTTCCCATATTTATATTTATGGAAGAAAAATATAGGCTGTTTGTTAAGATCTATTGTCATGATGAAACTTGAGTTTTGTGAATTTAAGGGTTTCAAGTTGAGGGTTGGGTTTAATTCTACCATTCAGATTTAAGTACTGTTGTGGACTTCCATATACCTGTACTTATTCTCAGTTGTCTTACAAATGGAGATCTTTTCAGGACCTATTCGTTGAATTGAGACCAAAAATGATCCGATATTCATCATTCGAAGAGATTAACGCTGCTCTAGTTGAATTTGAAGAGCTCGAGCGTAGAGTTTCAACAGAGAAGGCTCACAACGAGAAATACTCGGACTCAGAAAAGCCCCGAAGCAGAACAAGCTCAGGCACTATATCTGCGAATGGACAAAGTGCTGGCAATGGCACAGAGGAGAATGGTGAATTGCACGAAAATGATGTTATGGATACGGATAGTGACTCTGGAAGTGGCACCATGGAGAATGTTGATGATGAAGAAACGGATCAAGACGAAGTTTGTGAAAGTGAAGATGATTCTGAAGGAGGTGAACCTGCTTCAGATGATGATGAGGTGCATGTTAGGCAAAAGGTGCCCAAGGTGGATCCTGAGGAGGTTGCTGATTTTGACCGGGAATTGCGGGCCCTAATGCAGGCAAGATTTTAAATTCTTTATTATGATTATTATGGAAGTTTTCAATTCAGGTCCTAAAAAATAGTAAAACTTTCAATTTGAGGTCTGAAAGATTGAAACTATCAATTTAGTAGGACTTACAAATTATTTATTAAAACGGATGCAGGAAAGCTTGGATTCTAGAAAGTTGGAGTTGCGATCACGCCCAACAATTAACATGATGATACCGATGAACTTGTTCGAGGGCTCCACGAAGGAGCACCATGGAAGAGCGCCTGAAGGTGAAAGTGGCGATGAGACGGCGGACGAAGGGAATGGAGGAACTAAAGAAGTCCGCGTGAAGGTACTGGTGAAGCGTGGGAACAAGCAACAGACAAAGCAGATGTATATCCCTCAAGACTGCTCTCTTGTACAGAGCACAAAACAAAAGGAAGCAGCCGAGCTTGAAGAGAAACAAGACATAAAGAGGCTTGTCTTGGAATATAACGATAGAGAAGAGGAGGAAATCAATGGAGGTATGCAGCCACTAAACCAGAGTCATAGTGGGGGTAAAGTTGTAAATAGGGGACACACGTGGGATGGACACCACAGGGGCAGTGGGCCACGTCATCGGCATCTTTTTCATTCGGGTGCTGGGATTTACTATGGAAGAAGAAGGTGACTCAATTGCAACAACAAAAAAATTCAAGGGAATAGAAGTTCCTAAGCAAGCCATTTTGAGTGGTGTGTAATCTTTGGATGAGAAAGTGCCACTTTATGTCCATATTTGTTGATAAGCGATGGAATATGAAAGTGGTGGGCTTTTGAGGGAGGCTAATGTGTTATGACGCGTTTGATATGTTTGTATCCGGAATCCCTATATTGTAGTCGGGTAAATATCAAGGAGTGCAGCACGTCTGCTGGAACAAGAACAGATAACCCCCCCTAATGTATGAAAGATCATCACCAGTAGGATTTGTTTGCACATGTTTATTTTTAATTTGTGGGCACAAGAAGAATGATTATTTGCAGAGAAATTTGGCCGTTTGACTTTAGGCACTGTGCATAGGCTCATTGCTGTGTTTTGTTATTGCAACCGTACCAGTTGAAACTCATATATAATTGTACTCCAGATGCCTACTGAAACATATGTAGCAAGTTGCAAGACAATCTGGGTACTTTTGATAGTTTGAACGTGCTTCATGTATCAACTAAGTTAAAGTTTGATTTATAGAGTTTATTCACTTGTGATCTTACTCGCAACTGAAAAGGATGAATGAGTTCATAGTAATTTGGGCTTTTCTACCGTCAGAAAAAATTTCGCACTTCCTGACGTTAAAAATTCTCTGATTACCATTGGATTATTGATCCAACGAATGAGATTCATTTTATATGATTGCACTTCGCATTATTGAATTTGCACTTTGCTTTAAGCAATCGCGCTACCAAAAAATTAAAATAATAATTTAAAAAAATATAAAATGACCAAATTTCACGTATACTTAAAAAAGTACATTAATTATAAAATTTATTTTTATTTTAAAATTAAAATATTTTTAAACATATTAAAATTATAAATAGAAACAAGAAATTATGATTAATTCAGCCCTAATAATGCATCAAAACACATTCTCGCCGTAACCACCGGCCGCTCTTCTTCACCACCTGTAATTGGTCTTGTATCGTCTTATTCATTAGGTTTGATAATCTGGAGGATAGAACGAGTAAATTAGGCATTTTATAGGGGGTGAAATTGAAATTGATTTTTGTGAAATTTGTGTTGAGAAATTCTGAAAATAGAAAAGGGGTTGCAGGCCATGAAAACATTCTTGTTGTGTCAATCGTAGCAGCAGAGTCAATGCTATAGTCCTATCATTATCATTACTTATATAATTTTTTTATTTTCTTTTTCATGTTTTGTGGGTTAAAGTATACAACCCTTTTTCGTAGTTTTTGAACAATATTTTAACATAAATTCTTATAAAAAGAACACAATTCAACATAATTTATGAAACAGAACATGAGAAGTCGTTGGAGTATGCTGATTAGTTGATGGCTCATGACTCTAAAGCCTGCAAGGAGGGAGATTATGCCGAAGCACTGATTGCTTTAGTCGTGCCCTAGAGATCAAGTAATTTGCTATTCAATTAATTCTGGACATTATTTTGAATTCTCAACCATGAAATTAACACAATATCTCTTTTTAATAATATATTCATAAGTAATTGGGTTTTTCATTTGATTTGAAAAAGGAACAAGAAAATAAAAAGTGTTCGGTTTTTCATTTGATGCGAAGAAGGAACAAGAAAGAAAATAGTGTTCATAAGGTGACGATGGAAAATGGGCATAGAGGGTTAAGTTCCTAGAATTGTAGTTTTTTTTTCTCTAAAAAAATTAATATAAGGACATTTGGGTAATTTTATTTTTTATTTTTTAAAAAAAATTATTGTCTTAGTACGAAACTAGATCGCTAATGGCGAAAGTAGATGACGTGTCAATTGTTTATTGATTTTCTGACGTTAAGAATGACAAACTTTTTTCTGACCGTAGATAAACCCTAGTAATTTATGTATTGTTCAATGTAAAGTTTATAATTTTGTTATAAAAGTAGTGATTGGATAAATTTATATTTACAGTAGGTTAAATCTGCAAAACAATAATCAATATCAAACTGCTGCTTGGTATTGACAGTAGGTTAAAACTGAGACAGGTATGAATCTTGACTTCGGATATATCATAAGACTCATAAATAAGATTTTTAAAACGCGTGACTTTTTTATATTAAAAAAATCAACTTATTTACACTAAATTGTGACCACTTGTTAAACTGCTGTTAATTATGAATTGTCCCACATCAAAGAAAAAGAGATACAAAGTTAAGAGTACTCCACCTATCAGGCTATCAAGAATTGACTTCCGCTTAGAATAGCCTATTTTACCTACTACAGGATACGAATCGTGATACATTGGAAAAAAAGGACACAATATTGGCAACGAGCATACATCTATGATCCTTAGATCCAAATCTATTCGCCAGTTGACAATTTGCAAGAATTCTTGATCTCAAGAAAGATATCACAAAGCTTGAGTAACTTGCCCATGAACAATCAATCTCCGATTCACGAGTTAATCTCCCAATCATTTACACGAAACACAGGCATTCAATAATAAGAGATGCTGTACACGAGCTTCCTGTGGTTATGTCTCTCGAAATTTATGATTACATCGTCGATGGATTCCTCCCAATTTTCAATTGCGTCCAGCTGCATATAGTTGTATGCAACAGTTATTAGTAGTAAGAAACTAGTGTTAGATGTATGTTGAGTAGGCAAGGTCACAAGGATAATGTACCTCTTGACACAATTGTAAAGCAAGACGACCACCAACAGCTGCCTCCTCGTGGTTATCCTTTACTTCCAAGTTGATAACTAAAACGGGCTTCAGAAGAACATGATTTCGATTATGGAGATCTACAAGTTAACAGATATGAACTCATCAATTATAGATAGAAAATTATATAGGAGTAACCTACTCATGAAGTAGAACAGTATAAACAAGGGTAAAACTTTCCAGTTTCATTCCTCTCTGCATTTTTATGTTCCACTTCCAAGATCTTTAACTTTAACACATGTCGCCATGATTATTATGGGTCATTGATTATTTTTTAACATTCCACGTCTATAATCTAGATAGTGGAAGATAAAATGGAATATAACCAAAATGATACATATGATATCATTCCAAATTTTTTAATTTCTCTATGCTAAAAAAAAACCCCTCCACCCCACCCAGTTGCCAAGTTTGGAGTTCCCTTTAGTCATTTTTCAGCATCCCATTAACAAAAGTAAAGAACAAGGGTGATGTAAGAACCTTCAAGAACCATATCAAAAACTTTTTCTTCAAATGTAAGCACCACATCGAATGTACCATCAGCTGCATTTTCTTGCCAACGCTGAGGGGCAAGTTTTACAGATACGTTCCTCTTGAGCATTGGTAATATTCCATTTCGTCGATACCTGTATAATTGGAATACTCGAGTTCTTATAATATCAAAAAAAAAAACTTAGCTTCAACCTATACACATATGTTCTCTATCATATTGGTGAGTTAGGCGTGTAAGTCACACGAGTTGGATCGCGAGCTACTCATGCTCGACTCGAATCAATTGAGTCAAGCTCAAACTCGATAATACTTGCGTGCTTAAGTAAATAAAATGAAAACCCCTAGTTAAAGCCTTAAAGGTATAGAGTCAAGATTTACTAAGTTTCGCACCGAGTCCAGCTCGAGTTCAAAAAAATGAGCTTGATCAAGATCAAGCTACTGATGTGATTATACAGCACAAAGAATAATTGATTCATCAAGAGTTATCATCTATACCATTAAAATCCAAGAGGTATAAATCTAAGCACAGAATACTTATTTGTGCCATCAATGTTTCCACATACACAAATGTCAAGGTGGTTTCTTCTCTGTTCTACATAATTAGTTTCCTCACTCCCCTCTAATTTTATTCCCTATTCAACCACAAGTTCCTGCAAATCCGTGGATACCCTCTCGTAGGGCTGTAATAAGCTCCGAGTTGAGCTCTTCAACAACCCCTCCCCCCACCCCAAATCTCCTAAAACTAATGCAACAATTAGCAGCATATGGAAGATATTATCATGTTGTATAATCCGTTTTATCTAGATAGATATTGTTTGACAACATTCAGCCTGCTTTTCTTATTTCTCACAAACCCTAACCTTTCACCACTAAAAACTCACGCCACTGGTATTCCCAGTCATGAAATGGACGCTGCTTTAGGTTAATTCATTTACTTTGGCGCATGTTCCAAAATAAATTTAATCGCACAGCAACTCCCATACAATCGCAGAAGAAATCAAAAACTAGAATAACACATCCGGTAGCTACAAATTCAGTAACTGCACATTCAGAGAGAGGAAAAAGCTTACAATTCAGGATCTTTGCGACGGAGATCATCGAGCATTTGCTTATAGGGTGTGCCAAAATCGTAGACGTTGGGTTCTCTGATGGAGGGTCCAGGCAGCTTAACGTGTTGCCCGGTGCCGTAGGACGCCACGTCGAATCCTTCTCTCTTCAATACCGCATGCGCCTCCATACTCCGGTTCTGATTCGACGAACACACCATCGCGTAACGGAGTCTCATCTCTGCCGCCGCCGCCGCTCGATCGATCAATTTTATTTCTCTCTCGACCGCAAAGTTTCTCTCTCTAAAACATTTACAGGGAGAAGGAAGGAGGAGAGGAAGAGGATGAAAGGCCCAGTGGGCCGAATAAGTGTAATCGGTTGGATTCAATTGAAAATTAGCCCAATTTAAATACTTTTGAATTGGGCTTATGTTATAGTAGCCGAGCTGGGTTTAGCCCAAACTTCTTTATTTCTCTATTATAAAGAAATTAGGGTCGGCTTGGTTGGGATAATGAAAGTGTGTAATGAAAACTACTTATATTCAATTATATTAATGTTTAAATACTTTGAATTGGGCTTTTTATAGTAGCAAGAATGAAAATTCTCTTATTATAAAGAAATTAAATTGATTATCATCTCTGTGTAATGAAAAACTACTTATATTAATGTTCATACCAAAATTATTGATTATATTCAAAACTCACCTTACATGATACCAATTATTCATATTCAAACTAAGCAATAATAATGCAATCAATAACCCTTAGTAATTAACCCCTCAATGATCTTACTTATCATTATCATTCACAAGTCATACCAATCGGGCCTTTAATTGGAGTAATATTACTTCTGGAGTATTTTTAAGGACTAAGTCTTGTATGCATCCAAGAGCACCGTGCATTTATATTACATTTTAGAATCATGCAACTTGCTATGCTGAAATATGTAACTTATTTATACTTAATCGTGCAATTATTAATATGAAAAAATAATTGCACGATTCAGTGTAAACAAATTGCATTTTCAGTATAACAAGTTGCATGGTTCTAAAATGAACTATGAGTGCACAATGCACCTTAATACACATGAGACCCACTCATTTTTAAGAAGTATAAGGACATATGTATTAATCGAGTTGAGAGTATTTCTATTTAGGGTGAGCATCATGTGCACTAGATGTACCGTGCACTCCATAACGTTTTTTTGAAATATACTATAATTTTTTATATTGAAACATACAATTTATTTATACTGAAACGTGCAACTTATATTTATGAAATAAATTGCAAGCTTCAATGTAAATAAAATATATATTTTAATGTAACAAGTTATATATTTAAAAAATATATTATGGATAGTGTATTTTTTTGCATGTGAACCACTATTTGTAGTTCTTTTGTTGGGAAATGCACTGAGAGTTCATTTGTGAGCAACAAAAGCACCACTACTCTCTCTAATTTGCTCTAAAGAAATAATATTATTTTATTGTAAAAAATACATTTTTGCTTTCACACCCTCCTTTCTTTTCTTTTATTGGAGGGTAAATTCATTAAAAATTTATGTTCCTCAATTTTGTAAAAAACCTAAAAAGAACAAATATTAGACATAATATGATGTTTACTTTGGTATTTGTGTGTATTGTTGGAAATTTGTATGTTCACATGACTTTGACCAATTTTTATGTAATGATCCATTTGTTAAAAAATGGGAGTAAGTTCCGCATTACACCTGAGTACGAGCAATACAATCTTGCTTCGATTTTTAACGGGAGTAAGTTCCGTATTGCACCTGAGTACGAGCAATACAATCTTGTTTCGATTTTTACTCCTCTGACCGTATCAATTTGCATTGTCACATTGCTCACATTTTTTCGATGTATATAAACGACCGAATCAATATTCAGAAATTGGATTTTATTTAGTATTGGTGGAAATGGCAGAAAAATGTCCTAACGCAAAGGCGGATTCCCGTGAGCCTCGAATATCCGCTAACTTCTCCTTATTATTCCCTTTTCATATTTATTATTTTTAAAATATAAAAGATAATGATAGTAATTGTTATGTTTAAATTAATCATTTTTTAATTAATTAAGCAATTCTACTTTGTTTGTTGTTTCTACTATAAATATTTTCACGTCATTGCATATACCTCGCTACGCCAATAAATAATCTCGCTATATAACTCCATAATTTCGCAATTCGCCAGAAAAAAATAATCATAGGAACTCCTCTTTTGGTTCTTAATTTTCTTTCTTTTCATTTCAATATTTCTCTCTGCTAAACATATAGATATTGGTTCAGTCAGAGAGAGCATAAAATAAATAAAATTCTAAAAAATAATATGGGTTTTTCAGATAAAAAAACCGTGGTTGTATTCTGCCTTTTTATGATCACAATCTCCTTATTTTGTTTGCAATTAATTTCAGCAAAGCTTCCAAGATTTGAACATCCCTCGAAAGGCGATGGAACTCTCAGATTTTTGGTGGTTGGAGATTGGGGAAGAAGGGGAGAATATAATCAATCTGAAGTTGCTTTTCAGGTTAATTTCACATTTTATTTTAATTAATTGTTTATTCAAATTGGTGCAGTTTTTAGGGTTCTTGCTAGTTCTTGAATCACCCGTCATATACGGGTTGAAGAAATAGTATACAAGTATTAGTTTTACATTAAATATTTATTTATTTCGATTAATCAATATAATTAATTATAGCTCGTGATACTTTTTTCTTAATAATAACATATATATATGCAAAATATTGTTTTTCAAATGTTTAATCTTTAGTTGATTGTTTTAAAAAAAAAAAATATTTACACATATATATATATATTTTTAGTTGATTGACCATAATCGATTCTTGATTTAATTAAATTTGTGATTAACGTAAGGAGCATCCATATACCATGCACCTAAAAATAAGGTATCTTCTCACGACAAAAACTTATATGAGACGGTTTCATAAAACAAGGTAAAAGTTAGTATAAATTAGCATTCACCCCCATATGAAGTGTTAATGCATCATCCCAAATTATGAACCGTGAGGCCGTCTCACGCGAGTTTGACTTCATCTATATTGTGATGCATATATAAGCATAATAATGTACATCGTAGCAGACGCGAATAATACGATATATGTATATATATGATAAGATGAATTTTTATTTTTTTTTTTTGAAGGGGATAAAATGAATATTCAAAGTGTGGGTAAATTTGTATTTATTTAATTTGAATTTGATATATGCAGATGGGACGAATTGGAGAAGAAACAGATATAGATTTTGTAGTTTCGACAGGTGACAATTTCTATGATAATGGGTTAGAAGGGGACACTGATCCAAACTTTCTTGAATCTTTTACCAACATTTATACAGCCAAGAGCCTTCAAACCAAGTGGTTTAGTGGTAATTTAATTTAATTAATTACCTCCAAATACTAATAATGGTATTTTTAAATTATTATTAATGATAACATGATTTTAAATTTGTGCATTCAGTTTTAGGTAACCATGACTATAGGGGTGATACTGTGGCCCAAATGAGCCCTCGCCTTCGCAAAATTGATAGCAGATGGCTTTGTTTGAGATCTTTTGTAGTTAATGCAGGTATTATTATTATTATTATTATTATTTTAAAAAATAATCCTTTAATATTTTTAATTGATTAATTATTCTTAATTAAGGTTTTGTTCTTTTTCACAGAAATTGCTGAGTTATTTTTTGTGGATACGACACCTTTTGTGAGGGATTATTTTATAAATCCAGAGGATCATAAGTACGATTGGCGTGGTGTGATCCCTACTAGGTCTTACACTAGCCAAACATTGAAGGTTTGTAATTTTAAGAATATATAAATGTCCACCCCAACTCAAAATATTCATTCAAAAATAGTTTATAAAATATATATTTCATATCCAAAATTCAGAGAAAATTGTGTAGATATATATATAAATGTTGAATTTAAGTATGTTATACATTTGTATAGGATGTTGAGATAGCATTGAACGAATCAAGGGCAAAATGGAAAATAGTGGTGGGTCATCATGCCATACGAAGCGTAGGGCATCATGGTGACACCCCAGAGCTTGTAAAACACCTCCTTCCTATTCTTCAGGTAAACAAATTAAACACATTCAATATTCAACATAACATTCACACTTCTTTTCATACAAATTTCTCTAAAAATATACTACTTAATTACAAATACTTTTCCTTTTTCATGTGAAAATTTCAGGCAAACAATGTCGATTTGTACATGAACGGACACGATCATTGTCTTGAACGAATAAGTGATGATAAAAGGTAAAGAAAAAGATAATTATTCTTTTAAAGGGTTCATTTCAATTTTCCTTTTTATTAATTTGAAATTTGTATAATTTTTTTTATCCGATTGCAACTCGTACTATATAAAATTAATCAATTGCAACCTAACCCGCAGTATTATAAATAATTTTTTTTTCGTTTCGGTTTGGTTTACTGCAGTCCGATTCAATTTTTGACGAGCGGGGCGGGTTCGAAGGCTTGGAGAGGAGATATTAAAAATGTGAATGTTGAAGGGCTAAAATACATGTACGATGGACAAGGTTTTATGTCAGTTTCAATAGCAACAAGTGATGTGGAGATAGTGTTTTATGATGTTTTTGGTAAGGTTTTACACAAATGGAATAGGTCCAAGCAGCTGAACTACTCTGACGTTTAATATACTTGTATAAATATATTTATTAGATATTTGGTTTTATTTTCGGCGGCTCTGCAAATATTATTTTTACACAATGTAATGAAGGAGTGAGAATGAAGATATGTAGAAAAGAAAATGTATAATTGGAAATTTTATGGAAGAAAAATTATTTGAGTAATTTGCGACAAGTTGTTCAGTGACTGCTAAGGAATTATTTTTCTGCCAAAGTCTTGCATGGCAAATCCAGGAATTTAGAATAAGATAGCACAATTATATAAAATATAAAAGAAATATTAAAATTATACAATTCAAAATGCTAAAAAAGTCGAGTATGCACCAGGTGCACCGTGCACTCAATAATATATATTGAAAATATACAATTTGTTGCACTGAAACATTCAATTTGTTTACACAGGAACATACAACTATTAGTATGATAAATAAGTTGCATGTTTCAGTACAACAAGTTGTATATTTTTAAAATACATTATGAAGTGTACGATGCACTTGGTGCGTAGCAGACTCATTCGTAATATAGATATGAGAAATTTTCTGTCGTACTGCGAAAATTTTGAGTGGTGCATACTAAAATTTCATTACAATCACTCAGATCCATTATTATCCAACTTTCTTATTTACATTTGTTGCTATTGATCTGTTATTAATTATATATGTACATAAATATATGAATTGTTGAGAAATTGCAGAGATATGTAGTTTAATAGATGATAAAACAATGAAAATAAAAATGTGTATATTAAATACTATAATTTATATATATACGAAAAAAAAAAACAATATGATTTGGCAACCTAAAACTTATCATCTAAAAATAATTTAAATTAATTTTGAAAAAAAATGACAACCTAAAATTTGAACCCTAAACCATGACCCATTCGAGCCGGGTGAACCATGAACCACTCAGGCAGAGTGAACCATGAACCATTCGGGTCTGGTTCTCCGTAATTTAATTTACTCATTTAAATAATTTAAATTAAATTTTGAAAAATATATCACTTTGCACTAATTAAATAATTTAAATTAAATTACGGATCCAAACCCGACCCGAGTGGTTCATGATTCACTCTGCCCGAGTGTTCATGGTTCACCCGGTCCAAATGGATCATGGTTTAGGGTTCATGATTTAGGTTTTAGGGTGTAGAATTTTTTTAAAATTAATTTAAATTATTTAATTAGGTAATAAGCTGAGGTGGAAAGTCAAATCATCAATTGGGCTCCATAAGGTGACCACTCATGGTCTCCATATCAAAACATAATATATATATATATATATAAGAATTATTTAAAATAAAAAAGGGTATGCACTTGCACACCCTTTGAGTAGTTAGTACACCAAGCACCCAAACACTCCACAAATTCACCAAGCCACCTTATAACTCTCATATTCCAATTAGTTCCCAAAGGGAATCGAACCTGGGTCTCCCACTCAATTGAGGATCTCAATGGCCAGGTGGGCTAAGACATCTAATTGAATCGTGCAATTATTAATATGAAAAACAAATTACATAGTTCAGTTTAACCCAATTACCTATTTTAATGCAATAAATTACATAATTCTAAAATATACACAACTGGTCAAACTTTCTCAGTTCAACTCAAGTTACCTTGCAAATGCAATTTTTACAACGAAAACGTTGACCAAATAATATATTTGCTTAAAATATTTTGACACTTATAAGAAGTGTAGTTGTATGTTTGTTCCTTTATTCGATTGCTTAAAAAAATAGATGGTACATGTTTTACTTTTAAAACTTCTAACGTATGTTTGTTTTGGGATTTAGGTAGAATGAGGAAGTTATGATTTTGAAAGTTTATAAATTTGAAATTTTTCTTAAATAGTAAAAAAAAGTACGTGATTATTTTGAGATTTTGATATGATGAAATTTTATATTATGTCAAAATAAGTAGTGATTGATTTTGTATTATTATTCAAAAGCCGATGAAGCCATCGCCACTGGAAGCGTCTGATTTGGGTGAGTTTTTTTCTGATGAATTGACTTGGTCTGGTTCGAGTTTACCATATCTGTTTTTTCATTGGATGTTATTTAGTACCGTGTGAGATGGGGAAGTCGATGAAGCAGATCTAGTTTTTTTTCCTATGTTTCTTTTGTAGATTCATTTAATTTTGTTGGATATGATTTAGGATTTTTTTTAGATTCATTTAAATATTGTTCCCAGTTTCATTTTATTGTTTTCGAATTTGTCTTATTTTCTAGATCTCGTTACCAGATTCATTTATTTATAGATTCATTTTATTTGTAGATTTTTTTCTCCAAGAAAATTTTTTTTGTATCTGAGAATTCTGGATATATGGGTTTCTGGTCATGCATATGTTCATAAGTACATGAACTGATGCATAATATTTTGCATAAGTTCATTATTTTATACACTCGTGCATGTAGAAAGATGTGTATCTGGGGTTTTAGAAAAAAAAAATAGAAGGTAGATGAAATGAATGTAAATTAGTAAACTTAGATGTGTAAATTATTGTAATTGCTCTATTTTTATATTTTACATATGTATTTTTAAAATTGTGAATGAATAAGAAACACAAGAAATAAAAAATAGAAGATGAACATATAACTCAAGATTCAAAAATAGAAGATAAGATTAATTGGATTTATTAGTACTATAGAAACTCATTTTGAACCTGCAAATTATGAACTCTTTTGTAAAAAATATATGTGTAAGATATATTTTATAAAAATGAGTCGAAATAAACATACCCATTAATTTACTACGAAACGGGCGTATACACAATTTCTCTCATATAGTCATATCAAGTATAGACCTTCAATTAAGTGTAAATTGAGTAGGTCTACTGTAAAAAATTTCATGTATAAAAAATTATAAAATCGTCCTAAATCATGATCTATTTGGGCCGGGTGAACAATCTACACCCTAAACACTAAATAATAAACTCTAAATCATGATCTATTCGGGCCGAGTAAACCATGAACCACTAGACTTTGCTTTACCTTCACCATATACAGAATTTATTTGTAAATAAAAGATTTTTCATGTAAATTTTCATATTAGACTTTGTCGTGTAAATTATGCATATAAATTTAAACTGCGATCAATTGTTTACACAAATAAACAGCCCACCATCTCTGCCCATGAGGCCATAACCAACCATAGCCCCTTCTATTATCCTAATCCTTTTTTGTCAATTCAATTCCTTTATTCTACTTTTTGTAGTATTTCATTTAATGTTTCGCTATTTAAATATTTAACATATGAATTTAAAATTATAGTAATTTATTAAAAAAATTAATATTTCACATATTATACATTCAGATTATAAAATACAATGTGAAATATTAAAAATAACACAAATGATATCATTCTTCACTTTGCAGTCTCTCAGTGTTGAATAAACAGTCCCTTGGTATTAAGGGTCAAACGAATCTTGTAATTTTACTTGAAAATTTATCAAAATTACATATGACTTATTTGGTAACTTCAACAATCTTATAAAATTGAAGGTTTTGTTCAGAGAGTAAAACTCCTATGAACCAGGTTTTTATATGAATTTTATTGCTGTTATGTATAAAAATTATTACTATTATGTACAAAAAAATTTAAATTTTAAAAGACAAAAACTTTTATAGACCTGGTTCATGCTATGAACTCGGTTATTTAAGTATTATTGTTACATAAAAAAATCTCTCACTGTTATGTATAAAAACTATCACTTTTATAAACAAAAATAATCACTATTTAGAAAATATTTTATATTTTTAAACAGTAAAAGTTTTTGTGCACAACAGTGATAGTTTTTACACATAACAGTGATAGAGTTCAATGTTGATCCTGATTCACATGAGTGTTACTCATTTTAAAAATATAAAATATTTTTTAAATAGTGAGAGTTTTAGTGCGTAATAATAATAATTTTTATACATAATTATGATAATTTTTATGTATAACAGCGTACTAAAAAAATCGACTCACGAGTAACATGTAGTATTTCATATTCATAATGTTTGTGGTGCTGTAAATTCAAAATACATTATACTCTTTAGTCCTTCCTGACCGTCCATTTAATTGAATAAACATAAATGGGGCAACAAGTGTCACGAAAAATTTGACACGAGGGAGAAAAAGGCAGGAACCAAACGCCGCATATATAAAAACGTATGGAACTGTATCTGAAAAGTGGGGCCATGTCAGGACACGTGGCGATATGTGGACCTCCATTAAAGGTGCTCTGTGAGCTGCGTGCCTTCATCCCGTACTTCTTTTATATCCTCTCCGAAAAGTTGCATTCTTGTGCCAAACAGAGAGCAATTCAACTACCATTTTTCCTCTCCAAAAATTCACATTCATCATCTATTCTGTCTCTCAGGATAATTGATATTCTTGGAGGGAAAAATAAGGGGGTCTGTTTTTTATCTGTGAATTTGTGAAAGGAAAAAAAGAAA
Organism: Stenogyne calaminthoides; assembly: GCA_037126765.1. Classification (NCBI taxonomy): domain Eukaryota; kingdom Viridiplantae; phylum Streptophyta; class Magnoliopsida; order Lamiales; family Lamiaceae; genus Stenogyne; species Stenogyne calaminthoides. The sequence continues at coordinate 3,055,369 of JBBCBC010000022.1, read as the reverse complement.
AAAGAACGGCTATTTTGTTTGTTTTTCCGTTTTCTGGTTTATGATTTGCTTCGCATTCAAAGGATTCAGCATTTTTTACCACCCAAATCGGTTTAATTTGGAAAAGCCAGATTGGAATTCGACGAATTCTGTTTGTAAGAAGTTAAGAAATTGATCTTACCTTTTCCGGGATTTCGCGAAAAAGAAGAGGAAAAAAATTCGAAAAAGGAAAAAAGGTTTTAAAAATGGCGAAATCGGGGAACGATGCAGCCGCCGTGATGCTGACGTCAGGGGCAAGCGGTAGAATCAATGCTCTGTTTTCTCTCCGCGTGTGGCGGAGTTTATGGCTTCTGATCAGCGCGTTTTTCTTGATTTTCGTGCTTCCGTTTCGGGGGCGGCGGAGGTCGGTGGTGGTGGCGGAGTCGGCGGAGAAAGTGGGCGGGAAGGAGGAGAAGGCGCAGGGGAAGCTTGTGAGGGTTTTGTCGGCGATGGTGCATCGGAAGACCGCCGTTGATAAGGAGGTGGCGGCGCGGCGGGCCTTGGCGATTAAGAGGGTTATGGAGAGCAAAGATGATGGAGGTGAAAATAGTTTGAGGGATTTCTGTTTCTTGATTTCTGGGAGGGGTGACACCATTTTTACCCAAACTTGGACCCCTGTTGATGGTGAAATCAGGTAAATTTCACCAGTTTTTGTTATGATTCTTCTTTGATTATTGATGGGAATGTGTTGGTTCCTTATTTTGTTGATTCTCTTTCCAAATTGGCCCAGTTTTTAGAACTAATACTGTTTCCTGTAAGAACTAATACTATTGCTTGTAAGAACTAATACTGTTTATTGTGGGGTTTTTTTTTGGGATAAATGCTATCAAAAACGAAAAGGGGTTTCTGAGTTAAATCATTTACTGTTATTATTTGCAAGAGAATTTGTGTAGGAAATGGCAAACCACATTTAGAAGGAGATCTTAGTGTTTGTTTTGATGAAAATGTGTGTTGATTTTTATTAATGCTCTGTTTTTATTAATTTCTTAGTTGATTTTAACAAATACAAAATTAATATAACCTAGTATGCTTCTGTTGTTCGAGATATTCGAGAAAAAAAGTCTGTTAATGATTAAATTGCTGGTTATTATGAAGTTCAAAATGATACTCCATCCAGTTCGAAGTATATGTCATTTTGGTTTCTTACTATACCCTTAATAAATGTTTTCTTTCTCATTAAAAGAACACATTTATCTAAATGTTTTAATGACTTTCGCGGTAAAATTTAGAAGGAATTCAATTAATTAACCTTGAAAAGTGAAGAACGTCATCTAATTTGCAAATGAACCGAAAGTTTATAACGTCACGTATTTTGAATGGAAATTACCACACTATATGATGGTGGTACAATTATCTTGCTCTCATTCTAACGGGAACGCCCCCCGAGAGTTGAGAAAACCCAAGCTGCTTCAGCGAGAGCAACCCGTCGTCTGCAACAAGTCTTTTTGTAACAGGGAATGGGGCTTTTGGATATGAGAGAATATTAGTAGTAGTATTTTTTTAGTTAAGAATCATTGTTTCCTTCCAATTGCCAACTTGCTTCTAGTATTTCAGTTTTTGCAGCTTTCCAATTATTCCTGACAATGCATCTGATTCCAAACTGAGAGTAAAATCCTGTGGCTAAATTAAATTGTTTGTTAAAAAAAAAGGTGGTGGTGGTATTAAATGACAATTTTGCCTAACTATTTTCCACATCAACTCTTCTTAAGAGTCTGAAATATAACTTAATTCTTTTTAAGAGTTTCCTTTTGTGCAGGGGGGTGGTTGTTCTCTTGCATGGCCTGAATGAACACAGGTTTGTACCTTAGATGCTACTTAATTTGGTTACGTTTTTTTTTATAATGCCCCTAATTAACCCGTTTCTGTTTCTTAAACAGTGGGAGGTATGATGATTTTGCCAAGAAGCTAAATGTGAATGGCTTCAAGGTTTATGGAATGGATTGGATCGGTAAGTCGTAAGAGTATGTGTTTGAAGTTCTTATCTATAAGGAGGAGTCTTTTTAGCTTGCTAAATAGGAAAATAAAAACATGGTATTGAAATAGCTCTAATTATGATGTTTTCTTGCTCATAAAATCGTGTTTTTGGCTGTTTCGTGTTTCTTATTTTGTGATCATCTAGCTGCGGAACTAGAAGAACTGGAAAAAAAGGCTATGTATTTAACTTTTTATGTTCAAATAGGAGTTTACTTGTTTCTTGTTGTATGTTTGAACTGCTGCCACATAGATTTGAATGAGATCTTCTAGAATGTTTCTCGTTTCTTTCTAATCCTCGATATATTATCTCATCACAGGACATGGTGGAAGTGACGGGCTTCACGCGTACATTCATTCTCTCGATTTTGCAGTTGCTGATACTGTACGCGATTGATGCACATGACTTCATTCCTAATACCAATCTCAATGCTGATTCTTTTTTTCATGTGCGTAGAAAATGCTTCTTGGCAAGGTTTTAGCTGACAATCCGAAAGTCCCGTGCTTCTGTTTTGGACACTCAACCGGTGGATCTATAGTCTTGAAGGTAACGAATCAATAACTTGCATCACTAAACCACGTGTCTGATTTTATACGAATTCTATGTGTTTATGACGCTTCTCGTATACAAACAGGCCGTTCTTGATCCAAAAGTTGGACAAAACCTAGCTGGCGTCGTCTTGACCTCTCCCGCCGTTGGAGTCCAGCCATCTCATCCAATTTTTGCGGTACAAACCTATCTATCTAGAGTAACACTTAGGTGCACCATGCAAGTGGTGCACAACTAATATTGTTCAATGAAAACAACTAATACTGTTGAGTGAAAACAACACAATATTGACCAAGTAATATATTTTAGTGAAACAACTAATGCCATATACAAATGCACTTGAATTGCACGGTGCAACCTGTGCATATAAGTATTTGCCACCTATTATATCTTCCCAAGTCCGAGTGACCGCTTAATGTTTTGAATTCGTACAGGTGCTAGCCCCAATTTTCGCCTACTTGTTGCCGAGGTTCCAAGTCAGAGCAGCGAACAAAGGTGGCTCGTCCGTCTCCCGAGACCCCGAAAGCACTTCTGGCAAAGTATTCCGACCCATTGGTATTCACCGGTTCAATACGGATAAGAACGGGCTACGAAATTCTCCGTATCACCGCCTACTTGCAGCAGAACTTGAGACGGTTGACCGTCCCGTTTTTCGTCCTACACGGCACGGACGACTCCGTGACGGACCCCGAAGCCTCGCAGAAGCTCCACGAGGAGGCTTCGTCGACGGACAAATCGATCAAGCTGTACGACGGGTTGTTGCACGATCTGCTTTTCGAGCCGGAAAAGGAAGAAGTTGCAAAAAGTATCATCACATGGTTGAATGACAGAGTCTGAGGTATTGTTTAGGCAGTGAATGGAATCAATTATCTTGGTAATTAATAAAACCATGATGCTGCAATTCCTTAAATTATCAGGTATTTATTGGGTTGGCACTATTGTATGGATTAGTATATATATGAATGGTCGTTCAAAAAAAAATCGGTTCGATCGGTCGGACTGGTTACTCGGGGCTGACCAAATTGTTGTAAACCGGACCGGTTTAATTGGTGATGGGTGAACTAGAGTAACGAGTTTTAATGAAAATGGTAACTAATTTTGGGGTTTTATTTCTCATGTAGTTTTTAGTCATTGTTTTTTGATCATTTTATGACTTGTTTATGGATTTTTATTTTGATGTCATTTATGAATACTTTGGCCAACTTCAAATTGGGACCTCAACTTCCAAATTTCATTGATAGAAATGGAAAATGATTTTTTTATCACATTTTAGAAGAAGTGGTAATATTTATAACTTAATCAATTAAAGAGGAAAAGAAATGAATATAATTAATAAGCTTGTTGTTTTATAACAATAAAAAAAAGTTTGCCATGAAACTGATCAATTATGTGGATGATACACTCGAAATACACACCTCTAAGGATGTGTTTTAAATAAGGGACGAACTTATAGGGCGGTAACAGAAGTTTTATCCGGCCCGGCCTTATGATTGTGCTTATTATTATTTATTGAATAAATGAATTTATGGTTAAATTGTTTTTTTTAGTAATCGATCCAGTAGTTACTCTGAGATGACGATTTTATATCTTGGTTGATTTTTATTATATTTTGTTAATATTTTGAAGATGTTAAAACTCGTCTTGTAATAGGATCAATTAAGCTTGTTAGTCAGCTGAAAAAATAGTATATGTCTTTGGTTAAGAGGAAACCAAGTTCAGAAGATCAGAAGACCTTACCAGAAGACTTAGCAAAAGACCTTCGAGATTAGAAGATAAGAAGACTTATTGTTTCTGTTAATCAATGTCGAATTGAATCACAAGATTCAAAGCTCAGAAAACGAAACACACAAGAACGAATGAAATCGAAATCGCAAAACAAGAACACAAACAACGATTTACGTGGTTCGGTTGTAAAACCTACGTCCACGGGATCAGAGCACTCTTCACTATCAACAACGAACAATCCAGAATAGTTACAATCCTCAATCGATCGAGATTTTAGAAACGATCTTATGAAATCCCTAAAGAACTTGTATCTTCTCTCAATTGATATGAACTCTCCATAAATATAACACTCTAATTGAGAAGACGATTGTCAAAGCCCGTAATTTATAGTAGTAAACCCCTAACAGAATTGAAAACCGTTCTAATAGAAAAACCCGCTTCAGCACGTGCGCGACTTTTCCTTCTGATCTTTCAGTCTGAACTCCCCCCCTCCCCCCCGAACTTTCCTTCCAGAGCTGAACACAACTTATCTGAAGATCAGGATCAGTAGAGCAACTGACGTTCAGGTCGATCTGAACAAACCCATTCAGGATGGTTTACTTCAGGCTGGTTTACTATTGTTCAGGATGATTTGCTTCTGTTCAGGATGATTTTACTTCTACATCACTTGACTTCTCAGTTTCATTTGAAGACAGAAGAAAGAGAAACTAAGGCCGAAGGTCAGCTGACCTTGTAGCGAAGAGGTCATCTGGTCACCACACTTGAAGCAAGGAACTGAGTCTAAGTATAAGAAGGTTTGCTCTCCGGTGGTAAGAAAAGAAGAAGTCTAGCAAAGGGTGTATAGAAGTCAAAAGTTAAAAGCAAGATTAGATCACTCTCACCATCGGTGACTAATTTAAGATTTCAATCAAGGGCTTTTGAACGTTGGTTTTTTAGAAGATCTCGTCAATCTGTTATTGAATATTGAAGTCAACTTTCCACACGAATCAAGAACCAATCACACAATCAATCAAGAAGATTGATTGACTTCCATTGATTGCTAGCTCTCCACGACTAATTAATCACCGCCTATAAATACAAGTGTTAGGAATTAAATTCGAAAACAAGAACACACCAATATCATACGACGAACATCAAGAACGATCATACACAAAAATCTCTACATTCACACTTACTTTCACGCATATTCTTGCTTAGTATAAGTTGGAATCGCCACTTTCATTACTTATCCTTTTTTTGAAAAGAGAGAGTTTGAGAGATTACCCTGAACTGTTGATTAGTTCGAAAGGGTTGTGTAACAAGGAACTGGTACTTGTCAATTTAAGTACGTAAGTGAGATAGTAATGGAGACCCCTTTTGAGTAGAGGAGCATAGACGTAGGATTTGATATCCGAACCACTATAAATATTTGTGTCATTTACTTGTTTTATCTCCATTTATAATTCTCATAAAAGGTTTTTCTGGAAAGGTTTAAGTTAAAATCGTTTCCGCGCATTTTTCAGCTGACCTTGAAAAGTTAGTTGAGCTCTGACCAGAAGACATCACATCTTTTGATTTTTTTTTCATAATTAGCCAAATTTGATAAAAATAAAAATAAATTTTGGGCATAGAAAGTCTATTCAATTCCTCTTCTAGACTTTCAAAAATTCTTGCTAAGTATCTTGTGGGACCAACAGTTATGTCCTTCCTCACTTCTAAACAACACTGTTAATGAGCTTCAATCTGTAAATCATTCGTTCGGTACTTTATTAAAATAAAAAGATATTATAAAGGTTTCATCCACTATTTTCAATGAACATGTGTTGAAGGATAAAACACTTCCATTAATATTAATTGTTAATTTTTTAATCAAGTAATAAAAATACAATCATTAATCTCATAACATTACTATGGCTTGTTAAAAAAACTAATGTCATAACATTACTATTGCTTGTTAATTTTTTAACCAAGTAGTAAAAATGCAATTACTAATCATATAGTGATTGACCCTTTAATGTTATTCATTATTATTCTTATTTCAAACTCATATCAAACGAGCCTAAATTTTTTTTACAAGTTCCCGACTTTTTAGGGGTGCTTGGTTTAAAATTCTTCTATGAGAATGGATATGAGATAAATGTGATGTTTAATGAGAATTAAAAAAAAATCAATTCACAATGAGGTTCAAAATAAATTACTCCCTACATCCCGCAATTATTTGCACACTTGTATTATTGAAATGCCCCAATTTTACTTGCACACTCCAAAAATGAAAAATTGTTCATAAATTTCACCCTTACAATATTCATAAATTTATACAAAATGTTATTACTTTTGAGCTCACACATACACACAATTCAACTATTTTCTTTACTTTATATAATTGTCCCATAAATCCCCACTTATTATTCAACTATCTTAAGATGTGAGTCCACCTATATGTGCAAGTAATATTGGGACGGAGGGATTAACAATTAATACTTTATTTTGTTCTCCATGCTATAATTATTTTCTACGTCATTCCACTATTTTTTAACCATTAATAATTTTTTTATCATTATCTATTAAAACACTAACAATATTATAATTATTATTATTGTAATTCACTATTCAACTTTTTTTTTTAACCAAGCGCCCTGTAACAGTGTAAAGGAAGAGGGCGAAGAAATGATTAATTGACTCAATTATAAATCTTCATCTTCTCCGGCGCCATATATATTTCAAAGGTATTCTATAAGGCCTTCAAGAAGTGCTTACTCAACAAATAACTAAATAAGAAGTTTATATATGTGTTTTGTGTTTGCATTTTTTCGGTTTTGGGTGTGTTAAATGAAGGGAGGGTGACTCTAGGGAACAAAGTCACTCCTCAAGTGACTCTAAGGTACAAAGTAACTTTATTTTGACTTTAAGGTATCAAAATATAGTTAAAAAGTCTAAAGTTGCTCTTCTGTCCATTTTTTGCACTTCTGACACGTTTCTCCACTTCTGATGCATTTTGAAGTGTAGTTTTTTTAATTTTTTTGCACCACTAGGCCAATTCTGTAGTGTAATTTTTTTAATTTTCTGCACTTTCGTCTTTTTTATTCCACTTTTTATTAGTTGCAATTTTTTATATAATTTAATTTAATTTAAATTTCAAATTTTATAAAATTTGTATTTCGAATCTACACTTTCCCAAAATAATATGTACTTTCAAAAAATGTGTACTTGGTCAAAACAAAAAATTAAAATTATGAATACATACAAAAATGAGATAAGGGGTATTTTTTTGATATAAATTATATCTTAAAGTCACTTTAAAGATACTTTGTACCTTAAAGTCTTTTTGTCATAAATTTTGTAGTGGAGAGTTATTAATTCTTAAATGAATGGATTGTTTTGTATGTCAAAAAGCAGATCATGTTTAATGATCAAGTTGAAAAAATATATAAACAAATTAAATAACGTAATTGTGAAAAAAAAACTCAGGCAAAGAATGTTAATGTAAAACTCAGACAAATTAAATAACGTGATTGTGTGAAGAATCATGTAATTTAGGCGTGTGGATCTGGGGGCGAAACGAAAGATGAATTAGGTATGAAGAAGTAAAGAAAGGCCTGTTTGAGGTCAGATTATGGTCATGGCGTCAGAAGGTCTTCTGTCTTCATCAAGGGGTATGTATCGTTTCATTACCTAATAGGTCATCCGGTGTACAAATGTACAATCCCTGCTTCCAAAATCTATTGTTACACACATAGGGAAATGTTATTGCTTGTTAAATTTACCTTGTTCAATTTTTTGTGAAGATTTTGAACCCAGATATTATTATTTCGGGGAAGAAACATAGACAATGTGGAAGATGCAATTGCTTAAGTTATATACAATTTTATGCGTGTATGCAACATAATTTACGTGATGCAATGTTTTTTTTAGTGTACATGGAATGTTTTTAATATATATGCAATGTATTTTAGTATACATAATGTTTTTTGGTATATACAATGTGTTTACTATAATACAATTTCACTTTCTGAACTGTGTATTTTTTTATAGGTATATGTTTTTTTTAATTTTGACATTTTTAAAAAGAAGAAATAATTATATATTTTTTTTTAAAAACTGTTCAATGTTTTCGTTTTTTTTTTCTGTGTGAAAATGAATTTTTAGGAAAAGTATTTGTTAATTAATAATTATTTAAACCTAAGAAATAAGATTTTTAATAATAAAAAAAAATTACATTATAAAAAAAAATAATAAAAATTGAAAATGGGAAAGTAATATGATGGGATGGGAAATGAAATCTGACAACGTTGCAAAAAATATTCAGAATCACGTGGGGTTGTATTTTTTGGACAAAAAAAATGAGTGCAAAGGTAAATTGGACTTAACACAATACTCAAAAAGGTGTTTTGTATCTAGTTGTTATTTTTCATTTAGGAATGTACCTAACAGTCATTACCCCGTAGTTTACAACAACTAAAATAAAACAATTGAATCACATAAAAACAATCTTCTTATTTTTTTAGTCAAAGAAGTTTATTTCAGCTTGGAAAATTATTTTTATTGATTCGGAACCTTGTTTTATATGAAACTATCAATTCAACTTAAAAATTAAAAATTTATATATATCAGCTTAAGCAATGTTCAAATTATAAATCAAATTAAGTAAGAAAGAAAGAATGACTTCTTTTTCGATCCCTCCATAAACTTACTTGTGTTACTCGTGTTAATGGTGTTCATATTCTGAATCTTGAATGGAGAGTCATATAATTCAGACCTCAAATCAGCATTTTTTTAAGCTACAAAAATTGACATATATCGTTAGCTTTAGATCGAAAAACATCTTAACTGAAATAAGATCATTTGTTACTTATTTGTTGTCAAACACTCAGGTTTGATTTAAAATAAACGAATCAAGCTCAAACACTCAGGTTCGATTCGGCTAGATCCGATTACATCCCTACCATCAAATGGACATCATAGCTAAGATTAAGCAAGATAGGGTAATCAACAACCGTAAAGATGAAGTCTCACTAAGACATTGCTCACTTGGAAAACAATATATTCAGACCTCACAAGTATGATAATGATGATTATGATGATGCTGCCTCCAAATCATATATCATCTGTATCAATTGTTAACCCCACAAACAATACATTTACAAGAAACATCCCTGATATTTAACGAATTCTCTCCTCGGCTATAGCCCGATTTTCTTTGCTGGTTTCTAGCTCTTGCCAACTATGTCAGAAAGACGAGCACAAATAGAACGATGAACAAAACGAGTAGAAAACAAATCATCATAATTTGGCCCTTGGCACCAGCCTTTTTCATAACCACAGCAACCTTTTTCTGTAAAGTACGAAATAGCATACGAGATTATAAACAACCATCAATGCTAACAAATTGATAAAATAACAGAACTGCTCATATCACTTTATTCACTAATCGTATTAGTAGAAACGTTCAAGATACTTTACCTGAACAAAATCAAGACGGTTTGATGTGCTGTCCATCTCCATGCCAAGTTCATCCAGAATTTTTTCCTGAGATGTGAGCAATTTAAATTGGTTGCATAATTCACCAGTAGGAAAAATGGTTAGATGAATGTACTCTTGTATACGCGCTAATCAGTTGGGTTTGAAAAAGTATAGGTTTAATTGCAAGATAATTCAAGACTATTTCACACTTTTTCAATTAAAACATAATATTTTAAAATTTGCAATTCCATGCACGAATTATTGCAATTCTATCACATGACTATTTTCCGACAAGACCTGATTGTCCTGCTTACGTGGCGGTGTATGGAATTGCAAAAAATATTAATAGGCTTTGATTAAATTGAAGCAATAACCAAAGATCGTGAATTTATTTGCAGTATTTCCCCCCAAAAAAAAAAAGGCTGCCACCTCAGCATAAGTTTCCGGAAAGTGGTCATATGATTTAATTGCAAAATTTAAAAAGTCTGTGTATCGAACTGCAAATTTTGAAAACACAAGTTTTAATTGAAAAAACATGAAAAGATCATGATTTTTTTATGTAATTAACCCAAAAATATACCTGTGCAAGGAGCTCCTCGTGTATTGTAAGCCCAGCACCTCCGATTCTCTGCACACTTGCACTCAGTTCATCTAGTTCTTCATCCTGTTGCCTGCACCACAAGACTCTCAGAAGAACGAAAGAAAAAAAAATCTGAATGCTAATGGCTTGCTACCAATGGAGAATTGTTTCTCATCTTAAATTCAGGTGATTGGACTTGCACCAGCGGAAACCATAAACTTGATGCACAATAGAAAGATCGACTGGAAGAAGGAACTTCATTCACTATTTACTTACTATGTAAAAACAAGCTATTCGATCCTAATCACTGGACTAATCATATTCATATTGGAAGCGTTTTTTTGCTTGTATCAGTTCATGATCTAAACAAGTCACACATGCACCCTAGTACATGTTCCTTGACGCTGAGGGCATCCCCAAAGAGCGGGCGGGATGCCTGCACCACAAGACTCTCAGAAGAATGAAAAGAAAAAAAAAATGAATGCTACCACAAACCAACATAGTTGTTACGGGCGCGCCCAAGGCGCAAGGCGCATCAGGTGCCAGCTGTCGCGCCTCTCCATGGCTGAGGCGGGCGCACCATTAAAAAAAAAATATTATAAATCGTGTTTTGGGGGTTTTTATAAAATAGTTGAGCGGCTGCTTTTTCATAGTTTCTTTCTCCTCTCTTTGAATCTCTTCTCTTCCCTTATCTTAGACTTAGAGATGAAGAAATTGAATTTGAATATTTAGAACCTCCAGAAGAGGAGGAAAAAGGGTTTAGGGGAAGGCCCACAATTTGATGATGATGATGGAGGAGGGTGATTTTGATGATGAATTTGACAATGAAGATGATTAGTTTGCTATTTGTTTGCCTTTGATTTGGTCCATTTGGATACTTATTGGTTATTACTTCGTACTTTTGAAGTTTGCAATGTGTTATTGAAGATTATGCCCTTAATTTGTGTCATTTATGTGTTTTTGAACTTTAAACTAATGTTTATTTGCCTGCTAATATGTGTATTTCTAGGTTTTATGTTGTTTTTTCCAATATTTCGGCCCAGGGACGCCAGGCGCGCCTAAGGCACCAGGCGCAGCTTTGAGCCTTGCGCCCGTAACAACTATACAAATCACTTGAGAATATAAGTGAGAGCATTGCCATTAAAAAACAGATCTAGGGTATATTTTTCCCCTAGTCCAAATGGAGTAAATGTAACAAAGAATGCACAAGATCTCAAATCTAAAGTAAATTGCAAAACTGGTCTATTGGGTGTTTGCCACTAATGTTAGATTTGATTTAAATCAAAACCTTTATACAACAACTTCAAGACGTAGAGAACAGATTTGCACACCAGCAGGGCGTAGTATCCATATTAGATATTCCACCAAATCATTAACCTCTACCACAGAGGATTCTCTTTTGCTAAAATTAACCTTCAATCCGTGAATGCTCAAATGATACCACATCATTTGACAAAATAATGAGCTGCTTCCCAATTCCCATCAACATCACGAAGAACTAAAGATATCATCTTCAGAGAAAAACACTGAAAGCTCAACTAACAATGATACGGTATCATTGTCTGCTTCCTCTACTATAACATAATAAGCTGATTGGAAGATCACCCATTACCCAAATCCCTGTAGTTGGTAAGCAGACAGTACTGTTGCCAATCACCAATTGTGTGTGTGTATATATGCGACTTTTTTTATATAAAGCAGAACAGAATCATTCAACTAGTTGTAATCTTTCTCCTAGAAATAATTCAGAGTTAGGAGTTGTTGAAAGACTCGTCGGCCTGCAGGCCATCAAACCCCACCCTTTGGTGGGTCACAATTATCTCAATTTTTTTTTTGGAACAATTTATTTAATATTTTTATAACATCAAATCAAAAAATTCAACAAAAATATTTCTATAACATTCTAATTTTATTAACCATAACCTTACAAACTTCAATTATCAACTAAACCAAAAATCATGTAATAGAATGTACATGATTCATAATTCTAAAAGTAATATTCTTTTAAATTTTTCGTTTAATTGATAAAAGAATGAATACTATTCGTAATTCCAAAATTCACTAAATATAATTTGTATATTATGATAAAAGATTAGGCTTGGTGTATTAGGACATAGAAAGACTGACATAATCTTCCAAGTCAAAACGAAAAAGTGATTTATCAAGTCAAAAAATTGAGATCAGCCTTAACTGCAATTAATTAGCATACCAACTGATGCATATTGAAAAACCAGTCAGAAATGAAATAGAACCAAAATTCAAATGAACAATAAATATGCTTATCAGACAGAAGTACCAGTAACGCATGATACCCAAGAAAACTTTTGACTAAGGACAGGTGTCGACATAGTTCTCCTAGTCCTATATGAATTAATATATGTGATACCTTAAACAGACTGTTGCTTAGAGCTTAAGAGTTCAGATAAAACAAATAAAACATGCAAAAACAATACTTCAAATTAACAATATTACCTCATTAGAAGAAGCTGTCTATCAGATTCTGATGATATGAAATCATCATTTTGTGAATTGTACTGATACGATTTATTATCAGGTTGATGAGGATTTGGCAGCCTCATAAGCTCACGACGCATTTCATTAAAATTGGAGGTGCTTGTGTCGTTCAATTCTTTCCCACTTAGAACTGATTTCTTCATATTCCTAACCTATTTAGAAAAAAGAAAAAAAAAATCAATCATGTGATATTAACCAGAGAAGAAATCCTCATTACATAAATAACTTGCCTAGTATTTAAAAATTATGATAATGAGAAAAAAAGTCCATTTTAGGAATTTTGTCAATTTAGGACTTGAAAGTTACTAAAACTATCGATTTAGGGTCTGAAAGATTTTTCATATTGATTCGGGACCTGGAAAATAGGAAACTATTAATGCGGGGCCTTAAAAATAGAGAGTATCAATTTAGGACTCAGAAATAAGACCATGTACATAATTATTATTTTCTTTCCTTCTTTCATTTCTTATGTTTTCCACTCATGTGAAATTAATATATCTTTTATTGATCTAAAAAAAAATTAATATATCTTTTACTTTTTGAAATTGTGATTTATAAAAATACTGTTGGACACCTAGAATCTATAAAATGTCAAGCATGGTCTTAAAATGTGTGAGACCTAAATTGATAGTTTCCATATTTCAGGTCCCGGATTGATAGTTTTCTATTTTTCAGGTCCTAAATTGATAGGGAAAATCTTTGACACCCCTAATTGATAACTTTACTATTTTCCAAGCCCTAAATTGATAAAACTCCTTCTAACAGAGAAAAATAAGAGTAACTAATCTCAAGCCAAATGATAGCTGATACCTGATCACGAGCATTGCTAGTCCACCGTCTTCGTTTATCAAGCTCCACTTCATCAGTACCATACATGGTAGGATTTCTAGATGCGACAGTAATTGCCTTGTCCAATTCATCTACCTTTCGATCAGGAAATCATTCAGTACAGATGTGATAAAAATATATTACTTACCAAAATATTCTTAAAGCAATTGAGACATGAATGCCAAGAGCACTATTATTAGCAGGCAAAAACTTCTACGCACCAGTTGCACCGTGCAACATTTTGACTCAATTTTAACTAAAAGTACTGATATATATAATGAGTATTAGTTCATATGAAGAATGTATTAGTATGTAGGCTGAACAATATTAGTACCTTTTTCAATATACAACTAATACTTTTTATATGAGCTGAAACTTTCATCATATGAACTAATACTTTTCGACCGCTTTATTCTATGATTTGCGACAAAAAAGAACAGTTTGATTGACTTTTTTAATCAAAATTGTCGTGCAACTTGTGCGCCCGAAGTCCTCTTATTGTCGTGCAACTATGTATTACTAATCATTGTATTACTAATCATTGTCATTGGAGATGACACAACAATCACAAAGAGGATGTAACAATGAAAATATTAATGACAATTTACAGCAGAATCCATTATTTTTACTTGCAGATGTCATTCGCAAATAGAATGCATACCAACTGGAATGCATCCAATTAAAGATTAAAGGGTCAATTGCAAAATAAATCACGACCTTTCACATTTTTTCAATTACAAGATATGTTTTTAAAATTTGCAATTCGATACACGACCTTTTAGATTGTTGCAATACTATCACATGACTATTTTCTGGCAAGTCCTGCTGAAGTGGCAGTGTATGAAATTGCAAAGAAGTTAAAAGGTAGTGATTAAATTGAAACAATAACAGAAGGTCGTAAATTTATTTGCAATTTATTAAAAAAAATTCCAGTTGCCACGTTAGCATAAGTTGCCGGAAAATAGTCATATGATATAATTGCAAAATTAAAAAGTCCGTGCATCGAATTGCAAATTCTAGAAACATATGTCGTAATTGAAAAAACGTGAAAAGGTCATGATTTTATGCAATTAACCCAAGACGAAACAACATCTAGAGAGTAATACCGCTTGAAAATTCAATTATAAAGTTTACCTGCCATTCAATGCTCTCACATCCAGCAAGAAGTTCCTTAGTGAGACGTGGTCTCTCCTTACTATCTGAAGGCATCCGTTCCCATTGATGGAAGGTTTGGAGCAACTTATCAATCTAAGAAATGAGAAATTCATTGAATACATTTACATTCAGACAATCCAAAGTATAATAATAATAAGCTACCTAGTAATGTATTATGAGTATTGAGTTGGATATGATTCAATTTCAGATCCCTCGGACGGCAAGATAAAGATGATCAGAAAGTGAGTTTTGTTCATAAAGAGTATTTTTCATGAATTATTGACTGCTCTAAAACACATTACATTTTTTTTCTAAATTGATGGTGCTCAAACTGAAATATACAGCCATTTACTTGAGTAGTAGGTACCCATCAAATAGAAGATGGGCAAGAAAATCTTATTAAATAACAAAACTTGCTGAACAACATCCTTTTAGAACATATGGGTGCAATGCTGATACAAGAAAACAACATATCTCATTTTATAATATTTGTGTGATGCATGATTAATAATTGAATGATCTTTTGAATTTCATATTCAGCAACTACCATAGTTGTTAGATGTGAGATGCTCCTCTTGAACATAGGCAAAAATACTTTTAAGGAGAAAAATGATACATGTGCCTATTATTTGGGACATACTGAAGGAGATATAGAGTTCAAAACACCACAAGTCATAAAAGAGATAAAATTAACAAAAAAAATGATACAAAAAGAGCCTAACCACAGTGCGCGGGAAACAATGGCAGCTGTGCTGTTTCTTCTTTTATTTTAGCAAGTTTCCTTAAAGCCTAGGCCAGAATTCAGTGTGCTTTCTAGTTAATGATTCTATTGCTGTTTTCTTCTGAGTATTTCAGTCATTAGGGTATGTTCTGGATTAGCAACGCAAGATTTTACTTTCAAAATCTTAATGCATGTTTGTTAGTACGATTATGCAAGTTAGATTTCAAAATCCTAACCTATAATACCTACACTCTCTTACATTATCTCTCATACTTTTCCTTTTCCCAAAAGCAGGCACCTTTATTTTTCACCATAAAATAATCTCACTCTCACATACTTTTTCGCTATCTTCTTCTCAACCCTACCCTATTACCTCTTATAAACCAAACATATAAAAAAGTCAAATTCACCTTTATACTATTTTAGGATTTCTCAATCAGGATTTTCCAAACTCCCCTACAGCCCAAAACAAACATGTCGAAACCATTAAATTATATGTACTCAATCCCATACAGTTCCTCCACATCCAACCACAAAAACAAGAAAAAGAAAGAAATCTAAAATAAATTGAATTGGCATTGCAGCCTTTGATTCTAGCACAAACCAAGACAGTTTTATTAATCAATGTAAAACCCAGTTCGACAATAATAGTACAAAAATAATAATTAAATGAAAAACTATATACTGGTGGTATTAAACCCACCCAAGATATAAACAAAGCAACCTAAGGATCTCTGATTCAGAATGCAATAAATCAAAACTAAAAAGAAAAAGGGGGAAAGAATAGCTTACAGAATCCTGAGTCTCCTCTTTCACAATGTAAAAAGGGTCTTGAGCCGAAGACATATTCTAATCCAAATTATGCAAAGCAAACCTACAATACAAAAAAAACATCAAGATATATATTGTCTAAAGAAAGTACATGTGCGTTGTGTGTGTGTTGTTTGAGTGAGTGTTCTGGTGCCTAAGGGGAGAACATCTAGGGTTATGACTTAATATACTGTACAATGCACGTACATTATATACTAAATAAAGTATCAAAAACAGTATCAGTGTTGCAACCAGCTAATAGAGAAAATGAAATGAAAGAAAGTAACAGCCAAACAATGAAAACAGTCTTTCAACTTGTTCTTCTAGTACTCATCAAAATCACATAAATTAATACCAGAAGCATGTATAGCATGAGTACATGTGTGCGTGTATGATGGCTATGAGCTCATTCTAATCAATTTCTAGGTGAACTCAAAATTACTACCGAGTTAATTGACAAACAAATCTTATATTATAAAAGTAGAATGTAACTTCACCAAAGGATTTGGATCCTGTAAACTTTACGGTGCATTTCTCACTGTGCACCGTTAGATCACACACGCACACGCATGTATGTATGCCGACTGTCTATCTAACACGCTGCCAAATGTATTTTTACATTTTATTGTGACTAATACAGTCTAGAAGATTAATATTATGAAATTAATTGATTGGTTTTAATCAGACAGTTCGTATGCCGAAATCTACTTACTAAAACTCTAAAACTGAAATTAATAATTGTAATCTAAAAAGACTCTTTGGAAACTTATATTAAAAATATATATTCAATCCCTAATTTAACCACAGTCTGCCGCCGTCACTTTTATATCTCAGATAAAAAAACATGGAACGCCGGTCAAAATATATATCGAAAATCATCAATATAGTATTTTTGGCAAAAATCAGTTGAAATTAACAAATTTCGATTCTGGAGTCAAAAAAGAAAAAAAGAGGAGAGCGTAACTTTACCAGAGATCTGAGGGAGAAAGAGAGCGGGTGGCGTGAGATCGGAAAGAGGGAACAGAGTTGGTCGTCAGGTAGTGGATCGGAGGCGGCGGGCAACGGGCGACGGCAGCCGATTGAAGAAGCTGGAAAATGAAGGAAGAGTGAGAAGATTTAGGATATTTTAATCGGCCTTTTTTTTTTTTAAGCCCAGCCCAGCCAATTTATCTTTCTTCTTGCTTTAACAATTTTTTGGTTTACTTGAATCCGATTGGGGCTTGGGGCTGTGCTTCATTTTTCTTTTATAAAATATAATTAATATATATTTAAGTGTACCTTCAAATTGAAAATCATGAATTCGCTCATATAAGGGAGACGAAATTTTCTACTAAGTAAGGGCAGCGAAATTCTAATATTCGAATCACGCAAAATAATAAAATTTTACGATTTTAAAACATAAATATAAGTTTTTTTTACGTGCAAAAATTTTTATCCTAGAGGGCGATCGCCCTTCCCCAATATGTGCGTGTATGATTGATCGAGCGTGAAATGTGTGTTGTAGCCATGTGGTCGGCCTACGACCACGTGGCAAATAAAGACGACGTGGCAACCGGAGACAGGTTATACGACGTAACGCGAGAGTCCGAAGTCAACATTAGCGACCTGGCGAAGCGAGCTCGCTTGGTCAGGCGGCCTCCCCAGAAGTCGCGCGAGCTCATGATGTGTGCGAGGTCGGCAGGCATATATTTAAGAAAGGTGTCAGTTCCGCCTTTTGGACTTGCGAGGGATGTGTCCAGATATCCTTGAGGAAACAAATCCCGGGGTCAAGAGCGAAGAGAGTAAATCGGCGTGTCCTTGGGAGATATCCTGGGCGCAAATCAAGGGAATTGACAAACAGATGGCGAACGATGCAGAGACGACTGCGTCATCTTTCTCGGCACGTCCATTAGGGCTGCAAGCCAACATGTAATATAATAAGAGACACATTTGCATGAGACCATCTCATGGTGAGACGGGCATAAGTTGGGCATTAACGCTTTAATACTTCGAGATAGGTGGGTGTGTTTTATGCTAGGTTGTACTCCGTTTCATGTATGCGACTGTCTCATATGAGTTTTTGTCATATTATAAATAGGCGATGAAGGCCCAGCCATGGTGAGCAAGTGGAACTGGGTCCCTATTGTCGCCTAGTGGGTCGTCTCCTATATTTTATGGTAACACAGCCTGATATAACTTATGCAATAAACATCCTCAGCCAATTTTGAGTGATCCTTAAAAAGAAGACATGGAAGATGCGATGCGCATATTGCAATATTTGAAAGGCACGGCTGGGCAAGGATTGTTTTTTCCGCGTCAAGTATGGCTATAGTTGGAGGCATTATGTGATGCAGATTGGGCTGGATGCAGTTTCACACGACGCTCATGCACGGGTTATTTTATTTCTATTGGCGGAGCACCCATATCATGGATAACCAAGAAGCAGACAGTTGTTTCACGTTCCTCAACCGAGGTAGAGTACCAAGCAATGACTGTCGCAGTGAGAGAAATTTTATGGTTACGATGGTTACTTAGAGACTTGAAGGTTGTGCAAGAGGGTGGCACCATTTTACACTGTGATAATCAGGTTGCTCTTTACATAGCAGCGAACCCCGTGTTCCATAAAAGAACTAAGCATGTTGAAATGGATTGTTATTTTGTACGAGAATGTCATTTTTTATAATTATAGGTAAATTTCATAAAAATATATTATTTACATAGAGTTAGATTTATATAACTTAAATCCAGTTGAATCTATGTATTAGGATATTTTAGATTTGTATTATTTAAAGTGAAATAAATATATTTTATAGAAAAATTGCTTGAGTTAATTTTTATAATTAATATTTGTATTTGGATTTAAATAATATGAATCTATTTTTTTTAATGAAATCCATTATTTTATTTACTAACTTTTAATATTTAATATTTTTGTTAAGTACGTAATAATACTATTTTTACTAAGCGTGTAATTAATATGAATATATCAATATATATATATATATATGGGGTAATTACTATTAGTTGTCATTTATAAAGCACCTTTATTCTAAGATCCACTACTTTTTAATCCTTACTCTAAGGTGCTAAAATTGGACCAAAATGTCTAAATTGTCCTTATATATAAAATAATATGTGGATTTTGGATTTTAAATTTTACTGATTTTTTTTATCGTTTCTTTAATTAAAAAAAATCAAAAATAAAATATTAGCCAAAAAATTGTATATTTCATATTTTAAATTTTACTATTTTTTTTAATTAACTATAATTTTATTTAATTGATTTTTTTAATATTAATCAAAAAATTATGTATACCCATAAAAAATTCTGCACACCCAACTTTTTTTTAATCATTTGTTTTTTTATTTAAAAATTCTACACACCAATAAAAAATTCTGCACACCAAATTATTTTTTTAATCATCTATCCTTTACTTTTACTTAAAATTTAAGACCCAAATTTACGTTTTAAAAATTCTACTTTTTATTTAAAATTTTTTTTTTTTTAATTATCTAGGCTATTATTTAATTATTATTTTTCAATACTAAAATATTAGCCTAAAAAAAATTCTGCACACCCCAATTTTTTTAATTATCTGTCCTATTATTTAATTATTTTTTTTCAATACTAAAATATTAGCCCTGTCAAAAAAAAAACTAAAATATTAGCCTAAAAAATTCTGCACACCCAAAAAAAAAAATTTGCTCACCCCAATTTTTTTTAATCATATCCTTTATATTTAGCCAAAAATATTTTGCGCACCCAAAAAATCTGCACACGTAAAAAATAAATTCTACACACCAGTAAATAATTTTGCACACTCGTAAAAAAAATATCTGCACACCCATAAAAAATTTCTGATACCCGTAGAAAAATTTATGCACACCCAACATTACAGCAGTTGGCCCCTAGAAAACCAAAATTAACACCATCTTAAATGTGCTCAAACATTAAAATACATCTAAAACAAATTATATAAAAAAATTCCAAAAAAAATTACAGAAAAATTACAAGAAAAAAACAAAATATCCCTTCATCACCACCACTGCCATTTCTTGTAACTAAACAAATCATCTCAACACATTTTCTGAACTAAATAATCAAAAATCATCACCCCTTTGTCCAAATATTAGTCCATCTATTTCCAAATATCTTCTGTGCCTGAGACATGGTCAGATCATACTCAATAAGAATACGGAATTATATGTTCGTTTCACTTCCCACAAAGGATATTTTCTCAAGGTATCAACCTTATTTACTAGGGTGAAGCCATCTAATAATGAATCCACTTATGACAATGCTCATCAACCAAAATAAAGAAACTAAGATCAGAAAGAGATCATTTTGTTGAAAACAAGATATTTTGTACAAAATATTTGGGAAAAAATTTGCAACACATAATGTGTAGAAAGCATAAAGTTGGACTAAAATTGTGCACGGGTGACCATCCTCCTTTCTTGAAATCAGAATTCAAATAAGTGAATCATCTGTGTACAAGCACATTCAAAATCGAACACGACGAAAGAGGTCAGAACATGATTCGATGTCAAGAAATAGAGGTAGATGAGTACAACCATCAAATTTAATGTCTACCAACCTTCTTCTACATTGTCTTGTTGTTTTATCCTTGAACTTTGAAGCAATAATTGCCCAACTATCACAAAAATCAAACCCAAAATCTTCACTAATCCATTACAAAAATCAATCTTGAAAATTAAATCACTCACAATGATCACACATTAACACTAATCAAATCAAACAAAACTAAGGAATCAAGATTCTTTACTTGTCACTTTGTCAGTCCCATGTACCTGATTTGCTTCAGTGGGGGCGGCGCGGCGCGTGGTGGTGGTGGGGTGGGGGGCGCCGGCCAAGAGAGGTGAATGAGAGGGCGCAAAGAAAGGTTTACATCGCACGGGCGGCGCTGCGGTTGTGGACAGATCCGTCGCCGCCGCTAGCCGCCAAGCCTCCCCAAACAACCCCCGGCGTGCCGCTGCGCTCAGATCCTTAGTCTAGAGAGGGTTGGGCTTCGAAAACGCCGACCATAAAACTCAAATCGCGACCAACGCCGCCGCCGCCCCAATCCGTCGATATATTGCCGACCCCCCACACGCTCAGGCGGTGGGGGACGATGGCAGTGGCGGCCGCGTGTTTGGAAGGGCGGGATGGATTTGTCTCCTTGACTGTTGCGGCCATATAGATTTTGAGAGAGATGTTTTTTTTTTAATAATTGATAGAAATGATACAAGAGGAAAAGGGGGTGAGGGATTTATTTGGGAAGGTGGGTGGGACCGGGTGAGTGGTGTAATTTGTAGATAATGGGATAGGGTAAAGTCGAAACTTTTGTACCTTAGGTTAAGAGTAAAAAAGTATAGCACTTTAGAGTAAGGGTGTTTAAAAATTGGTATTTATTAGTAATTTTCTCTATATATGTGTGTGTGTCAAGTTGATTAATTTCACCAGATTTAGTCAAATATTCCCTCCGCCTTTATTGTGCAAGTTTCAGGGCCTGATATAACTCATGCAGTAAACATCCTCAGCCAATTTTTGAGTGATCCTTGAAAAGAAGACATGGAAGATGCGATGCGCATATTGCAATATTTGAAAGGCACGACTCGGCAATGATTGTTTTTTCCACGTCAAGGAGGGCTATAGTTGGAGGCATTATGTGATGTAGATTGGGCCGGATGCAGTTTCACACGACACTCATGCACGAATTATTTTATTTCTATTGGCGGAGCACCAATATCATGGAGAACCAAGAAGCAGATGGTTGTTTCATGTTCCTCAGCTGAGGCAGAGTACCGAGCAATGGTGGTCGCTGTGAGAGAAATTTTGTGGTTACGATGTTTACTTAGAGATTTGAAGGTTGTGCAAGAGGGTGGCACCATTTTACACTGTGATAATCAGGCCGCTCTTTACATAGCATTGAACCCTGTGTTCCATGAAAGAACTAAGCATGTTGAAATGGACTGTTCTTTTGTATGAGAACGTCATTTTTTATAATTATAGGTAAATTTCATAAAAATATATTATTTACATAGAGTTCGATTTATATAACTTAAATCCAGTTGAATCTATGTGTTAGGATATTTTAGATTTGTATTATTTAAAGTGAGATAAATATATTTTATAGAAAAATTGCTTGGGTTAATTTTTATAATTGGGTTAATTTTTATAATTAATACTTTTAATATCTAATACTTTTGTTTAGTACATAGTAATACTATTTTTACTAAGCGTGTAATTAATCCCTGTTCCAAATGCATCATGCCAAACATAAAATTAATCAATGCAATATTGATGTGCACACACACATATATATATATATATATATATATATAGAAAGTGACGATGATGAGTTAACTGAGCTGATTAGTCAATCCCCTATGGAACAATCGGTGCGAGAAGTATAAGAGCAACGACGATTGTTTAATGAGACGGTGAATGCTTCATCCAACACTTCGAAGAGGAGAAAATACATCAATCGGGATTATGAGGGTGCACACACTCGTCTTACGAACGATTACTTAATTGAAAATTCAACATATAAGAGTAATATCTTTCAACGAAGTCTTCGAATGTGTAAAGACCTTTTCCTTCGTATTTTTGGAGCACCGAAATCTCATGATCCATATTTTTAATCGAGGGTCGATGTAGTGGGAAGAATTCAGAACTTCACTAAACTTGTGGAGTTAGAAATATATTGCTATGGTGAGGTTAGTAGTTTATTTTTATCTTCAATAGCGCGTAATCTCATCAATCCCAGATTATGTCAAATCCTAGTTATGAATTTTATAAGAAGTGGTTGAACATAAACTCATTTATTTTAAACTTTATTAACAAAAAGAAGTCTTTATTAAAGGAACTTAAATCTATTTACTACTTACTATATTTTATATTCTACTTCTTAAATATAATATATATGGTTATTAATTTATTAATATAAACACGAAATGTGTACGTGCGAACCGTGCATGTAAAAACCATGCACAAAATTTATACGAAATGTGCACGTAATAATCATGCACAAAATTTACATGGTATGTACGCACACATACTATCATGCACGAATATGCAAATATCATTCGTAGTCTACGTACTTAAATACCTATGCACAATCATTACATGTGAAAATATTAATAAAAATATGCAAAATACATTATGTAAAAAAATTAATATTATTGACTATTAATGGTTCGAAACCTTGTACTTTTTCTATTGACTCAATTTAACACGATATTTCTATAAACTTATTAAAAAATAATTATTTAGCATATAAGTTTAACTTAAAAATTGATATAAACCAGTTTACTTAAAAATAATATATATTGTTCTTGCATTTCCACCAAGTGATGTGTGGTATATTCTCGTGAGTTTTGAATCTTGATAAGGAAGGTGGACATTTCTCTTTCCACCACTGCAAACACAATTAATAAAAGATCATTTGTAATTGGTCCCTCAGTTCTTACTACTGCAATCAAGTACTCCCTTCTATTTTTATTATAGGTCGTTTTAATGAGACGGCAGATTTCCTTTGTAATTGACGTTTTAGCAAATTATACCAAACATGCCCTCATGTATAGTTTTCTCATAAGGGGTCGCATAGAGTTTAGGGAATAATGCAGATGATCGTTGAACATTGTAAAATAGGTGAAACTTTTTCTTAAACAAATTTTGATGTAACTAAGATGCATTTTCATTTAATCTCAAATTACATATATCACATACATACACACCTTATCTTTTTTATCACAGTGGTCAATGTCAATAGACTTCTATTGATATGGCTTCCTTCCTTCAACCTTGTATCATCTGTATTTGCTTGTGTGGCACGTTCACTCCCAGCAAGATCCGCCAGATTCTACAATATTGCATTCAATGTTAGTAATCAAACGAAACTTAATAGAAGAAAAATCTGGAGTGAGGTCCAACAACCCATACCAAATTTGCTAGAAAAGATTTGACACAACTTGAGTCTTCTCCAAGACTACTTTCAATGGTCTGAAATCAAAAATAGGGGAAAAAAGAGTTATATTCACATGGTATTAGGCTGCTTAGTTGAGTGTAATTGAAAGTACTTTTTTAAATTTATAAGTTGATTGGTAGGCATTATTAGAAGATATATAAAACATAAAGAAAATATAAAATTGTGAAAATTACTTGTTTATCCCTCATGGTTCACCCATTTTCTACTGTTTCCTAAAAATTAGCCACCAAGGTCCCGCAAATCAAGCCATGTCTCTACTATTCATATAATGGAAACAAGAAATTAAATCAAAATTGAGCATACCCATAAATCAACCATTGTTGATTAGGAAGATGAAACCTAATTAGCAATTAATTTGAGAGAGAGAGATTTGTAAGAATCCCCCCTTTGTTGTTCTGTTTGAGCACGACTGCTTTTTGGAGGATGAGGAGGTGGGTGCCCCGTTATCAGAAAAAATAGGGGCGTTTGATTTGTGATGGAAATGGCCCCTAGATTTGTGTTTGAGAGCGGCAGCGCGACAGAAATGAGAGAGACCGGGTTATTGCTTCTCAATGTCTTTAAAAGGAAAATGCGATTTTGGCCGATTACACTGAATTCACCTGAAATTTCACAATCATTGCTTCTCAATGTCTTTAAAAGTTGTATGTTATAAATAACAGGTTCACCTACAATTGTGATGATCATGCCTTCAATTACCTGGTGGCGAATAGATTCAGTATGCTCTAAACCCTGATTCGTTCTATTTTTTTGGTTTTAGTATCTCCATTTTGTTTTCATTTGTTTCTGGATATAATTAATTTGGATTGATTTATGTGTAGCAGGACTATTGTTTGCCTAAATCTGAATATTATTTCGCTTATTTAATTATACTGAATTTAATTGAGGTTGCATTTGGATCTAAGGATTTGGGAACTATATATTATCGGGGATAGGTAGATGATAGAAACTGGTCAAGAAGGCAATAAGATATCCATAATATTGAATGAGGTTCTTGGAGTATTTCATATCCAACAGTCGTGTCTTTCCAAATTCTGTCAAGACCGTGTTTTGGGTGCTGGATTTTTTTAATTTTATATGTCATACGTGAAATTTCGCAGCTTCTCCGTCTCCGGAAACGTTTGTTCATTTGCTTCCAATCTTATTTTCTGAACATTTCATCATTTTGCTGCATTAGTTGGATACCAATGATATATCATCACTGACCAAACAAAGATATACTATCATCTTTGGTGGTGGTTGTCCAAATAAAACCAAACATTTCCCTTCTCCATCATAAAGATACCCTTAGTTAATAATATAGGCGCTAAGGTTTCAGATTGCGTCGAACTCAATTTATTCTGATAGTAACCTGATACATGCCTTAACATAGGAATGATTGTTATTTAGTTATTTGATTTAATATATTTAAAAAGTGATTGATATAATCTTCAAAATAATCAATTTATTTTCCTACATTTAATTTGTTTCTTCCGTCTCTCAGTTCTCAATCTCGAGAACCCTCCCTTCTTCTCCAGATATGCTTCTCCCCCAAATCTCATATACCTCATTAAAGTTCTCACATTTTGTATTTCAAATTTAGACTTCTTTCTTCTTCCTTTTTTTTTTCCTGAAATACAACCGCAGTATTTCACCAAATCACGACATCGCGACGACAACGATGGACGAATTCGAATAACATTTTCTCTGCTCTGGCATATTATCAAATAATTAGGGATTAGAAAAGATGAATTTGTAACCCCTAGGGTTGGCATAGTGGTTATAGAACAGAGATTTGGGAGTGTCTTTCTCCTCTCTGGTCTTAGGTTGCTCGAACCTCCTGGTCATGATCAACTCTTGAGATGAAATACCATACAGAGCTTTAATCCCGACTTGAAGTGGGGCCCCGCTAATGGGCCGGTGGGTTACAGTCACGGATTACTCGGTCCTTAAATAGGATCGGATACTGAGTAATAAAAAAAAGAAAAGATAAATTTGTACATAATATTTGGGAACTTATTGTGTTATTTCTTTTCTTTTTTTGAAGACGAGGGCTTTTTCTTTTTTATTTTAATGTTCGTTTGACTAAAATTTCGGGACGAAGATGACATCAGTGAATTTTTCTGCTTTTTCAGTAATTTAATATGGTAATATAAGGATGTGAATGTAAATTCAGGCAATGAACAGTGGAAGGTTAAATAAACTGCCAAATATTGAAGGTTTAATCAAGACAGGTATGTAGACCTTATTCCCGGGCCGAGCTGTTAAGCACATTTTCAAACTCAAAAAATAAACAATAGTCTAAAATATACTAACTGTCCTAAACCAAGCTAATAAGTAAAAGTAAACGACCCGTAGCGGTGAAGGTGCGAAGTCAGAGTCGAGCTTAACGACGGCGGTGATAGAATGAGGGGAGGAGCGACATCGGGAATTCGCCTGGAGCGTTTCAGAGTTCGGAGGGGATGTTTGGAATTACCTCTTCAACCATGGATACTATAGAGAGACACTTGAGAAAGGAGCCGTTTCTAAGCATAAAACATTATGAAGAGGAGAAAAAGAAAACAATTTATGTTTGGAGAATAACATTATTTTTTTGTGGACACTTGAGAGTAATTGAAGGGTGACATTTGGCAACAGTCGGTCAGTGCTATCATCCTTTTATAATATAAGACTAACACGTACGACGCGGGATTCAAAATAATTTTTATATTATAATTTTAGATTAAATATTTTAAATACTTAACTAATTTGATTAATTTAATTACATATATAATTTTTATATTACAATATTATATGCGCATATTTTCATTTATTTCTTATTCTAAATGACTCCCTCCCATTGAAATTAGACGTCATAATCATTCAAGTCTTATATATTATTTACATAATATATGTTCGTTTTGACATTTTCACCCCTCATTATCTCATATATACCCCTAATAGTTATTTTTTCATGGTCATTAAATTCTTTAATTTTTCTACAAATATATTGTGTGAATAATTTTTCCATCAATAATAATTATCGTTAAAAATATTTAATTATTATAAATTAAGGTTAATGTTGGCATAAGAAAATGTCAATGATCATAAAAATTAATTATTAGGGGTATATATGAGATAATGATGGGAGAAAATGTCAGAACGACATTTATTATATAAATATTCTAAAAAATAAAAAAGACAATTAAAAAATGTTGGGAGATGAATTTAATAAATATATGATTTTGATTAGATCCCAAAACCCCTGAGTATGACATGTTCAGAATAATCTTGATAGTTGAGTCGATTTCGGTTTTTAGAGTATTCGAAATGATATCTCGCAAAATGTATAGTCGTGAGATATAGATCGACAGACCAAGATTCTCAAGAACTCAAGAAGTTTCAAGAAAACTGAAGTTTCAGATGAAATCAAGTTTCAAGAACTCAAAAGAAATCGAGAATCAAGACTCAAGAGAAATCGAGATATCGAAACTCAAGATGAAATCAAGAATCAAGACTCGAAATGAAGACTCAAAGATATCGGTCGATACATCTAAAGACTTTGAAGACTCAAGACTCAAAGACTCAAGATGATCAAGATGTAAGATCAAGAATCAAGATCAAGAATACTGAAGGCACAATAATTACTGAAGACTCAAGAATGTACTGAATGCTCATTATAAACCTGAATGTTCCGAGGCACTGAAAATATCTATCTGAAGGATACAACATGAAGAAAACGCGATTACTCAGAAAAATAGATATTTGCCAAGACATTCAATGCATAAAAGGAATTCAAGACAAAGTGTTGTTAATGTTATATCAACTCGTAGATTGTAACCAAAAAGAGCTGTTGAAGGTGTCTACCTTTAACTCGAGACAAAAAGTCAAAAAGAGAATACAAAGATTGTACCATACCGACAATCGACAAAGGATGGTCATTGAAAAAGATGTCGATGTAATGAAGTTCCAGATCGCAAAAAGTGAAGACCAAATACACGAAAAGGTTATTACCTAAAACATGTTAGGGAGTGTCAAACCCTAAATATAGCCGTTCCTCACACCATAAGAGAAACTCACGAGCTATCTCTCCAATCGGATAGTTTTTTCAAGAGTGACCTTGGTGTATGCCTATAAATACTTGTGACCCTCTACATTGTAAGGTTACGGGAAATTTGTAAGCAACTCAAGAGCTCAAACTTATTATTGCAAGTTGAAGCACTCGAAAAACCGAGAATTTCCCAAGTGCTTTATTTCGAAGAGAGCTCACTAAACTAAGCCTAGCTTGATAAGATTTATCCAAAGCTTAGTCGAGATATACTAGCCTTTGCATTGTACTTCATTGTAAATGATATCTCATCCTAGTTGGAAACCAACCAAGAAACCCCAAACCCTTGAGAAGGTAGTTTGAGTGTGATTGTTGGTGAGAAGAGTTGTAAAGAGTGAGTAAACTACGCGAGTAGTCCAAAAGCTCTAAGAGGTGAAGTTAGTAAGCTACAGAGGTAGTCTGAAAGCTTGTTTGTGTTTGAGTAAGTAAACTACGGAGGTAGTCAGAAAGCTCAAGGTCGGGTTGAGTAAGTAAACTACGTGGAGTAGTCAGAAAGCTCAGGGCCGAGTTGAGTAAGTAAACTACGCGAGGTAGTCAGAAAGCTCAGAAGTGATTAGTGAATTTCTCTAAGGATCAGAGAGAGTGGACGTAGGAGCTTGAGTCTCTGAACCACTATAAATTGTTGTGTTGTTTATTGCTTTTTTTCTACGCTTAACTTGCTGCATTGACTTGAATTTGAAAGCATACTTTTCAATCGATATTCGGTTGGAATCAATCCACCAAGTTGCATAACCGAATCACAACTTAATCACTATTCCATTCGGGAAGGTTTTCAAAGAAAGCTTAAAACGAGTATAAACTAAGGGCCAACCATTCCGACATCCGAAAGTAGCTAGAACAGATAGTTACCAAACCGAACTTACTCTTACGAGGGTTCAAGAAGATAGTTATCGATCCAAGCAACTCGGGATCTCTCAAACTCGGGACTCGATTGAGATTATCTCGAGGTTTTACAAAGCGGCTTCGGATCACTGCCTCGGTAGACTTTTTGACTCGTAGCGACTTGTGCTTCTCAGGACCTAATCTTCAGGATTATATGACCCAAGCTGACCTCAGTAAGAAAAAGTTTTAAAAACACTGAACACGTGTATTCCCCCCCATACACGTGTAAGACTCGTTTGCACCGGGACCAACAAGTGGTATCAGAGCAGTGGTTCAACTTGACCACCTGCTTTGTTGACCAAAGTTTTATTTTCTAAAAATACTTGTGGTCTAACTGAATTGATCTTATTTGCTGAAATTCTTAAAAGACTCAGATAAAAATGTCTTCTAAGAAACTTCCCATGTTCTCAGTGGAGAACTATGATTTGTGGAGATTGAGAATGCAGGCTCACCTGTATTCTAAACACGAGCGTATGTGGAGAGTGGTCTCTCAAGGACCATTCCAATTTACTGTGGTGAATCCCAGAGGAACATATAATGAGAGAAATGATCCTAGAGAAGAATTTCCTAAGTCTGATGACCAACTGACTCCTGAGGAGAGAAAGTTAGTCAATCTAGACTACATTACTAAAGACACATTATACAATACGATTGATGATGGTGTGATGGGAATGATTTCTCACTGCAATACTGCAAAAGAAATCTGGGATACACTAGCTATAGTGTGCCAAGGCACAAATCATATCAAAGAAAACAAACTTTCAGTTGCAATAGGAAAGTTTGATAGTTTTGAGATGGAAGAAGGTGAATCAATTGACAAATTGGAAGTCAGATTCACTAGTATTATGAATGATCTAAATGCACTTGGAAAGAAATATCCACAGAGAGAAATTGCATTGAAAATTCTTAGAGGTCTTTCTAAGAAATGGGACATCCATGCAGTGGTGATTGAAAACACCAAGAATATTAATTCAATGCCCTACCAACAAGTCTTCTCTGAGCTAAAGGCCTATGAGTTTGTAATTGATAAGAAATCCAAAAAGGCTGATAGCAAAGATGATTCATCATCTAGTAAAAATGTGGCTTTTAAAGCCAAAGATAAAACCTGTAAAACTAGAGAGTCTGAGAACTCCCATGCCAAAAATCAGGATGATCTTGAGGAAAAGCTAGCACTGATGGCAAGGAGGTTTGAAAAACTTAATAGTAGATTTGGAAAATATAAAAACTATTATAGGAATCACAGGTTTCAGAAGAAGACTGAGGACAAACCAACTGAGAAGAGAAATGACCTAAAAACTGAAGGATCTTCATCCAAAAGGAAGGACTCCAAGTCCAAAGAAGAAAATGATCAGGATGATGATGCCAACAGATGCTATAATTGCCAAAAGAAAGGTCACTTCCAGTATGATTGTCCAGATCTGAGTGCTAAAGAGAGAAGAGAAAGGCAAGCTAAAAGAGACAAGAAGTTCTCTAGCAAAAAGGCCATGGTTGCAGAAGAAGAACATTCTGAGGAAGGATCTAGCTCTTCAGATGAAATATTCTCAGATAGTGAAAGTGATGACATCTGTCTGATAGCCATTGAGGAGGTAAACTCTTCTTTCTCTGTTGTTGCTCCTACACTAGCACAAGAGTTGTCAAGTTCAACCAAGAAACAAATAATTTGACTTTGATGGATTCTTTTTGAGAATCTAATGAAGGACTATGTTTGCTTTTACAAGAATCGCTAAATGAAACTCAAGAGCGAGAATAAGGAATCAAGGTCAAAAATCTTAAATGGAAAGACTCTAGCAAAATCAAATCACTTCTCAATTGATGGGAGCTACCGATGAACCGAATGTTACGAAAGTACAACTCTCGTGAGAAAGAGAAGTTGATAGTGACCCTAAATGAAAAGCTAGAAAATCCACCAAGAGATTCAACCGATCGTAACCAAATTCAATGACCTCTCGAGAAGCATGAAACTCTACATAATCTGTGAGGATAGTGCACGTAAGAAGTTAACTCTATTGAATAGTGCATCTAATGTAATAGATGAAATTCAGAGTTACCAGAGATCTGCACTATAAAATCTAGATTGGGATACATTCCAGGGGGGAACCTCACAAGGTCATCCGAATCAAGATCAAGTAGTAAGAAGACAATCTTTTGTAAAACCAAATAAGCACCCACACTTCAAAATGAATAAATGCCCAAGGTTGTAGACAAGGGAAAAGGACCCATGGTTTCAAAAAACCGAATGATCGGTAGAAAGCCCAAACCTCGGTGAAGGCTAGAAAACCGAGAGCACTCGGGCTGAAAAATTCGAGCAAGTACTTCAAAGCCTCAGCTAAGAATGCAAACTCGAAAGGATCTCAGACTGAACCATCGATGAATCTTCGGAAGAGAAACACTCTCAGCAGAGACATTCTCAATCAAGAGACCTAGTCCTCGATATAATGAAAAGACCCATATTTCAAAGATGCATAA
This sequence comes from Stenogyne calaminthoides, assembly GCA_037126765.1. Taxonomy (NCBI): domain Eukaryota; kingdom Viridiplantae; phylum Streptophyta; class Magnoliopsida; order Lamiales; family Lamiaceae; genus Stenogyne; species Stenogyne calaminthoides. The sequence goes on along the minus strand of JBBCBC010000022.1, from coordinate 3,023,677 downwards.
CCTAAGCCCCACTTGCCTAAGGGTAAAGGTTATCCAACCCCAAGTCAACAAAGATTCGGACCACCATGCATGACCTGAGCCAAAGCAAATGAACAAAAGGTCCAACCAAAGAAAAATTCAAAAGCTCATGTTCATGCTAAAGCTAGACACATACACGTAAAACCGCTAAGGCACCCAGAGTAGTAAATGTGTATGCTGATGTTTATGGAGGACAAATTAGCCACTCTAAAGTGATTAGAGTTGTCAGGCAGATTTGGATTCCGAAAGGTACAGCTAACCTTGTAGGACCTACACAAATTGGGTACCTAAGAATTGATCTGTTTTTCAGGAGGAAAACAAGGGCACTAAGCTGATTAAAGATCACATAGCACTGATGAGCATAGATGAAAAAGCCCCTAATGTATGGTATCTTTACAGTGGATGCTCAAGACATATGACAGGATTCAAGAAGATACTCAGTGACTATGTTGAACAAAGAGCCCCGCAGATCACTTTTGGAGATAACTCCAAGGGACAGACTGAAGGATATGGAACTTTGAAAATCGACTCAGTTCATATCCATGGTGTTTCATATGTATCTGGATTGAAGCATAACTTGCTTTCAATAAGCCAATTCTGTGATAAAGGTTTTAATGTTGAGTTCTCTAAGAACTTATGCTATGTGAAAGATGATATCTCACAGAAAATATTACTGACTGGTACAAGAAAAGAAAATGTGTATCTTGCTGATTGGAGTTCAACTCCTAAAGATACATGTTTGGTTGCAAAAAGTTCCACAGATACCAGTTGGTTATGGCATAAAAGAATGAATCACCTGAATTTCAAAACCCTGAATAAGCTTGCAAGATTAGCTCTTGTGAGAGGGTTGCCTAATGAAGTATTCAGTAAGGAACATATTTTTGATGCGTGCCAGAAAGGAAAACAAGTTAAAGCATCATTTAAAAAGCAAAGTAGATGTTTCTACCGAGAGAATACTTGATTATTGCATATGGATCTTTTTGGTCCTATAACACCAAAGGAGCACCAATGGCGAAATACACACTAGTAGTAGTTGATGACTACTCAAGATATACTTAGGTCATATTCTTACTCAAGAAGAAAGAGACTCGAGATAAAATTGCCGAAATTCATGAAAAGGCTCGATTGAGAAAAAATCTCGAGTGTGGTCAAAATCGATCCGACAAAGGAACCGAATTTATAAATCATATCATATCGATTATTGTCAGCAAAGAAATGGAATTACACATGAAACATCACCGTCCCTCACCAAAAATGGTGTTGCAGAAAAGGAGGAACATGACTCGAAAAGAAGTTCGCAAGAACAATGATAAATTTGAAGTTGATATTCCTAAAAGGTTTTTGGGTTGAAGTCAACAACACTTCTTGCTATTCACGAACGGATCCATGCCGACCAAGAGTCAAGGCAAAACACCTTATGAGCTTTGGAATGAAAGGAAGCCTCTTGTTTATTTCTTTTCGTGTGTTTGGTTGCAAGTGTTTCATACACAATAATGGTAAAGATCGGTTGAAAACATTTGATAGTAAAAGTTCGATGAAGGAATATTCTTAGGATATTCTAAAGTCAAGAAAAAGCTTTCGAGTTTACAACCTGTAGAACTCTTATTGTGGAAGAAACACCTCATGTTGTTTTTTGATGAATCTACTTGTGTTCGGAAGAAACAGAACATGATCTTGATGAACTCCGACCAAGAGGATCACCAGATTAAGCTGAAGCGAAAAGATAAATCATCCAATGAACTCGAAAAAGAAGAAATCGATCACATCCTATGATTGGGTGACTTCGGACTCGAATAAAGAAGTTCGGGATGGAACTCGAGATGGTGAGACTCAGAAAGCCAACACACACCAAAGGTGACCAATCTGAACAGACACCGCCTGGACTTCGGTATGTGATGCCAATGAAAATGTGGTCACAACCGAGGCAAATTCTGATTTATCAACCAAAGGGGAACAAATGTCTCGACAATGTTCAATGGAATTTCCTGAGGAAGATGATTTCCTTTCTCCTTTTATGTTGTTTCACGAGTTTATCAATTAATCAACCTAACATTTCAAATGTTGAGGATCTTTGTTGAAACAGAACATCTAGAAGGAAATGGTTAGATAGTCATCCTGCAAGTCGATTGGGGTGATCTAACCGATGGTGTTAAAACAAGAAGGATCCATGGTGAGAGTGCACTATTCTCGCTGCTTCCTATCGGAGAAAGAACTCTTGAGATTGGTGAAGCTCTACAAGATTCTCATTGGATTATTCTTTATGCAAGATGAAATTTGAATCAATTCTCAAGAAATGAAGTATGGGAGCTAGTAGATAGACACGAAAGGCACAATGTCATTGGAACCAAGTGGGTTTTTAAGAATAAAAGAGATGAAAATAACAACATTGTAAGAAAACAAGGCAAAATTTAGTTGCACAAGGTTATTCCCAAGAAGAAGGCTTGGATTATGATGAAACCTTTGCACCAGTTTGCAAGACTAGAAGCCATCGATTGTTTCTTGCATATGTTGCCCACATGAAGTTCACGACCTATCAAATGGATGTGAAAAGTGCATTTATGAACGGTGTGCTTAAAGAAAGAGGTTTATGTGGAACAACCTTACGGTTTCAAAACAGAATGACCAAGTTTACGAGGCTCGGAAAAGCTTTGTATGGTCTTAAGCAAGCACCCAGAGCATGGTATGATACTCTTTCTCAGTTTCTTACTAACCATGGTTTTGTCAAAGGAACTGTTGATAGAACTCTGTTCAGGATAGAAGATGGGGAAGATATCTTCTTGGGTTCGGATATATGTTGATGATATCATTTTTGATCCCCAAATCATCACCGTGTGTGAAAAGTTTTCTACATCGATGAAAGGCAAATTTGAGATGTCTATGATGGGGAGATGAATTTCTTTCTAGGTCTTCAAGTGAAACAATCAAAGGAAGGAATCTTCATCAACCGCATAAAGTACACCGAGAGATCCGATTGCCAAATATGGTATCTGACTTGCAATGCGCTTAGAATTCCTATGAATACTAACTACAAGATGGATCCCGATTACAAGGCAAATCGGTGAGTCATCCGATTATAGAGGAATCATTGGATCATTGCTCTATCTCACGCCAAGTAGGCCGATATAACATTTCTTTGTTGGGATATGTGCAAGATACCAAGCTAATCCTAAGATTAGTCACATGGAGGTTGCCAAAGATCTTCAAGTATCTTAAGGAACAATGAATAGAGGATTATGGTATCGGTGATGATAACCTTGAATTAACTGGTTACTCGGATCTTCGATTATGGAGGTTCTTGCAGGATTGATGCGAAGTCCACTACGAGAACTTGTCAATTCCTGGGAAGTAAGTGATATCTTGGTTTTCGAAGAAAGCAGGACCTCGATAGGCAATCTAAGATTATCGGTTTTGAATACATGGTTGCGAGGAAGTTTGTTGTGCTTTCGATTCTTTGGCTCGCAAACAATTAAGGGATTATAAAGTTGTAGCCAATGAAGTACCAATATTTTGTGACAATAATAGTGCCATTGCTATTTCACAAAATCCGGTATTGCACACACCGATGCAAGCATGTGGATATCGGACATCACTTCATCGAGATCATGTCGAGAAAAAGGACATAAGGATGGAGAAAATTCATATTGATAAGCGAGAGTCGATATCTTGACTAAACCTTTGGTGAATCAAGATTTCGGAACTTTCGATTGAATTAGGGATGTTAGATCCAGGTGTATAGAGTAAAATCTCAAAAATTGAAGGTTTTCGGATGCATGAAGTTTTCTCGAAATTTTCTTGAGAAGCTCGGGATAAAATGGAAATCTTGAATCGAGTCTCGTGAAACTCATATTTACTTGAAGGTCAAGATTTCGATCATCTTGAACCCATTCAAGATTTCGATATTATATTGACATTTTATCAAGGTCAATACTCAGTAAGACTGATAGAGAGAAATTAGCCTGAAGAAGTAATGACTCATGCGACTCATTTATTGCTTAAGTAAAACTCAGTAATCATTTGCAATAAATACAAAACACCTAAGGAATGTTTTTGGGCGGGATCTTTTGAAATTCCGAAGAAGGTCAACAGTCATTTAATGCTCTGTTACATTAATGACCAATAAGGATATATTGGCGGCTTACTTTTCAGAAGATCGACTGTTCGCATTCCCGATTAATCGGCGATTAATCTCAACCGTTGCTTTTCACCTAACCAACGCGAATCCCCACGATCTCGAAGCTATATATTCCCCAAGAAGCCATTCAAGCCAAAATTTTATCAAACCCTTCGTTCCCAAATCCTCTGCAATTAAAATCCCTTTGTCAAGAAATCTCCAAACCCTAAATCCCCAAATCTCTAAAATGGCTCCTACCGTCTTCGAACGTTTGGCCAAAACCAATAAACCGGTACGAGTTCGTTGTCTCGCTCGAAAGCACAACCAACTCTAAACCAGAAGAGGAGGCTCTTCATATGATTCGTTTAGCCAAGCTCACCCATCTAGTCGCAAGCCGACCAGACCAAGAGTATGCGAAAGAGGTAATCGAATTCATCTGTAATATAAAGATAGATGAAGAGGATAGTATACACTCAGAGATTACTGTATCACATTTAGAGCACTCGTCTAAATACATCGATTTTGAGAGGGATTTGTATATAGTTCCGAAAAATTTAAACGATGTTTTTGAGCTTTGTGATAGAGGAGAGGATCCTGCGGTGTATATGTTGGGTAAAGAGCAGGAGTATTTAGATAGGATTGCTGAGAATCCTGTAAAATTTGAGGCTACACTACATAAGAAACATTTGAAGCCACAATATAGAGTTTTGTTAGATATTGTGAGCAAATGCATCATGAGCCATTCGGGGAGTTTTGAGCAGATCAGTACCCCGAAGCTCAGATTGATGGCGGCGATCGAGGCTTCACCCACCATCAACTTCAACTGGCTCAAATTCTTGATTCGTGGTGGTGAGCAAGAACAAGGTCATAAAGAGGGTTGACGGGGCTATTTCGATCAAAGGCAAGATCCACCATGCCACCAAAATAGCATTTATTTTGGAGATGTGCAGAGAGGAGGAGGATATCTTCGCCAATTCGACCCCATTCCCCAAGTCCAAGGTGTTATTCAAGCCCATTGCTGTGAAGAAGCAGACCATCAGAGGAAAGAAAGAGAAGAAAGTGGAATCACTGATTGCGGCTGCCGAAAAGGAAACCCAACATGCCAAAAAGAAGGTGTCATTGGAAGCTAAGAAGGAGCAAAGTGAGAAGATGAAGAAGAAAACCCCTCGCTCCCAAGCGCCAAAAAGAATGGTGGTTCTCACGATGATGATGATGGCAAAGATTTTGAAGAGATTCAACCCGAGAGCCAAACCGCTCGTACATCGCCATCGGAAGTTTTGGCTCAAAGTCTCTAAGGCAATGCGAACATGATCGAGGAGCGTGTCTTCTCGAGGTGCTTGAGACATCGCTTTCGGTTCGATAAAATTTCTCGGGAATTTTTAAAATGAGCTCAGCCTCGTGATTCTTCTCGAAGAAGTCTTACCAGATCGCCAGAAGAGCCAACTCGTGAGTCGGTCCCCGAGATCATGCCAACTCAGGTGCCTCGAACCCACTCGATGCAAACGAGGACTGGACCGAACAACAATCGAGGTCGCCGAGACTCGGGGAGCAAACTTTAACATTGATGAGCTCCTCGAGTGATCTACTTCTTGATCCTTCACCGATGCTTCGATCGAACTAGAAAGCCCGAGATTGAAGAAAGGGCGGAAGAAACCGAAAGTGGAGGAGCAAGGGAACGGTTCATCCTCGACAAATTTACCCCGAGCTCAACTCATTCCCCGATCCGCAAGATATCTTCTTCGATTAAGGTCGATGGTTTTCATCCTCAATCGGACTCTTCCGGAGATGCTTAACATTGCTTTGCATTCGGAGGGAAGACCGGTGGAATGAGGAAACAACTATCCCGACCGAAGTTCTCGTGATTCGAAGACAAAGCTCGGATGAAAAATTCAAATTTTGATGAAATGTTCGTAAGAAGATAGGCCGAGGAGGATAGCATCGGGTTGGTGCCCCTAGCGAATGAGACAAATTTTAAGATGGGGACCAACAGGAGATGCCGAGGATCGGGCCTCGATGGAGAAGGAAACTTCGTGCCGATCAACCAAAATCATTCAACCTCGACCGAAAGCTAAGACTCTTGGTGTACCTTTTGACACTATTCACAATTATGCCAAAGTTATCAAGTTTCTATCTTTAACTCAATTTGTCTCGATAAATGATCGAGGCTCGATTGGAGATCGGAGCTCGGGATGAAGTTCGATGCTCAGTCTGCGCAGACCCTCGGGTTGTGTTCAAACCTCGTGATGATCAATCAAAGATAGAAGGTCGCGAGAATGTTCCTGAGATCGACCTCACTCCCTTGATGGAGAAGCTTGAGAAGGTTGAGCCAATGATGATCAAGATTGCTCAGATGGAAGAGACATTGGCCAGCCAAGCTCAGAAAATGGAGAATCTTAGTCACTCTTCAGAACTGGTGCAAATTCAAGACACTCTGACCTCAAAGATGACCTCCATGGAAGACAAAAATTTGAATGAAAAGTTGGAGGAGTCAAACCGAGCCGAAAATTGTCTTTGGCCCAAATGTAGCACCAGGAGAGAACTGAATTTCTAGAGATGAAATTGGCAAAGAAGAATGAAGTGCTGATCAAATCTGCTGTTGAGGAAATGAGCTCAATGCTCATGACCAAGATGACAGAGATGTTTAAAGAAGCTCTCCCTGGCCAGTTTGTCCATCTCTCTGAAGAATTTTCTGTGGCTAAGAACCACATCAGGAGGCTGGAAGATGAACAAGATCAGTTAAGTAGGAGAGGTGTCTGCCAGTGTGAGCAAAGAGCAATACCACGGACCAAAGACTTCTCGACTTCTTCCAAAGTACGGTGCGAAGAAGGAAAAAGGAAGGTGAAGGCTTCAAGAAGTTATTGGCATGTACTATGGAGAAAAAAAGCTCGAAAGATCTTTGAAATGTATATTCTATCTAAAGCCTTGAAGGAAGTCGGTTACCGAGAAGATGAAGTTCGCTTCAATGGGAGAAGCCGAAGCTACACTCGTGTTTCGAGGAAACCATGCTTGAAGTGGCAAGAGAGAAACCGAGTGATAGAGCTAAGGTTGAACAAACCAGCCGGCTGAATCGCTTATGAAGAGGAAAGCCTTGGGCATTGTTGAACCCGAAAGCAAGCGTCTTAAGGCTTCTAAGCGGTCTTGCAGAAAAGTCGATGGAAGAGTTAGAAGAGTCTGCAGGTCAGCAGAAGAAGAAAGTCTTCAACACGAAGAATGCTCTGAAGACACTCCAGATAGAACAGGCTAAGAAAGTTGTTGCTTCAGTCTCGGGCGTGCCTGTGATCAGAAAGAAGACTGAAGAGGAGCTGAAGCGAAGGAGTGGATTCAAAAAGTTTGCGAGCAAAAGGAGAGAGACATCAAAAGCACTGAAATGGCCACACGTTGATAAATGGATGCTTATCAAATTCAACTATGTGTGGGAAGAGGTCAAGAGAACCTTCTAGTTCTATTATGATGTGCTCAGGGAATGGAGAGGGGAAAACTCAGATCAGAATGAAGCGTTCATTGAATATCTCCTAACCTTCTATCCTAAATATCTCCAAAGCTGGATGAAGGAAAGGTGCAGATTGTAGCCCCCGGTCCATATACCTACCCTCCTCCAAGACTTGATAGTGGCCTGGTGAATTAGAAAGTCATTATTCAAGAGATTGCTCAATATGCTGCTCAGTTGGGTTTGACAGGAAACAGTTCGGATATCATTAAGGAAAGAGATGCTCTGAAGAAGAGGTATTTCGGAATGTTCAACCTGGAAGTGCCCGCTGATGAAATCGAAGAAGAAGCAAACTGAAGAGCAGAAGACTAAAGAGCAAAAGAACTGAAGAGCCAAATCTGAAGACTGAAGACTTACCTGAAGACTCTTGTAATTTTTCAATCTCTTTGTCTTTTATTTTTTTTGCTTTGATAAACTCATTGTAAACTGTAAACTCAAAATCATCATCAATGAAGATTTATCTTTCTTGCTCAAAAGATAATATCTCATTATCTTATTTACATGTCTTTTAAATTTGATATGCCTGAATGAATGTCTCTGAAGTAATTGTTTGAATATGGGGGAAATTGATTAAGTATTTGGTGATGAATCCTTTGAGAGATTCATTACTGAAGAAATTGTTGAAAAATTCTCTGTATGGAAATTGTTGGGAGACTCATTATTTAAAAAGGGAAATTGTTGAAAATATAACCAATCTTGTAGTAGGATAAACTGAAACCTGAGCTTAGGTTAAATGTTTGTAACAAGATAGGTTTTGGCATCATCAAAAAGGGGGAAATTGTTGGGAGATGAATTTAATAAAGATATGATTTTGATTAGATCCCAAAACCCCTGAGTATGACATGTTCAGAATAATCTTGATAATTGAGTCAGGATTCAGTTTTAGAGTATTCAGGATGATATCTGCAAAATGTATGGTCAGCAGATATAGATCAGATTAGGACCTGAAGATTCTGAAGAACTCAGTAAGTTTCTGAAGAAACTGAAGTTTCAGTATGAAACTGAAGTTTCTGAAGAACTCAGTGAGAAACTGAGAATCTGAAGACTTAGTGAGAAACTGAGAATCTGAAGACTCAGTGAGAAACTGAGATACTGAAGACTCAGTATGAAACTGAAGAACTGAAGACTCAGCATGAAGACTCAGTATATCAGTCAGTATACATCTAAAGACTCAGAAGACTCAGAAGACTCAGAAGACCCTGAAGACTCAGAAGACTCTGAAGACGCTGAAGACAGAAGACTGAAGAACTGAAGATCAAGAATACTGAAAGCACAATAATTACTGAAGACTCAGTAATGTACTGAATGCTCAGTATAAACCTGAATGTTCCGAGGCACTGAAAATATCTATCTGAAGGATACAACACTGAAGAAAACGCGATTACTCAGAAAAATAGATATTTGCCAAGACATTCAATGCAGACAAAAGGAACTAAGACAAAGTGTTGTTAAGGGTATATCAACTCAGAGATTGTAACCAAAAGAGCCGTTGAAGGTGTCTACCTTTAACTGGAGACAAAAGTCAAAAAGAGGAAGACAACACTATACCATACTGACACTGACAGTGACAGGTCGTTGAAAAAGATGTCAGATGTACTTCCAGACTGCAAAAAGTGAAGACCGGCTACACGAAAAGGTTATTACCTAAAACGTGTTAGGGAGTGTCAAACCCTAAATATAGTCGTTCCTCACACACCATAAGAGGAAACTCACGGAGCTATCTCTCCAACGGATAGTTTTTCAAGAGTGACCTTGGTGTATGCCTATAAATACTTGTGACCCTCTACATTGTAAGGTTACGGGAAATTTGTAAGCAACTCAAGAGCTCAAACTTATTATTGCAAGTTGAAGCACTCGAAAAACCGAGAATTTCCCAAGTGCTTTATTTCGAAGAGAGCTCACTAAACTAAGCCTAGCTTGATAAGATTTATCCAAAGCTTAGTCGAGATATCCTAGCCTTTGCATTGTACTTCATTGTAAAGGATATCTCATCCTAGTTGGAAACCAACCAAGAAACCCCAAACCCTTGAGAAGGTAGTTTGAGTGTGATTGTTGGTGAGAAGAGTTGTAAAGAGTGAGTAAACTACGCGGAGTAGTCAGAAAGCTCTAAGAGGTGAAGTTAGTAAGCTACAGAGGTAGTCTGAAAGCTTGTTTGTGTTTGAGTAAGTAAACTACGGAGGTAGTCAGAAAGCTCAAGGTCGGGTTGAGTAAGTAAACTACGTGGAGTAGTCAGAAAGCTCAGAGCCGAGTTGAGTAAGTAAACTACGCGAGGTAGTCAGAAAGCTCAGAAGTGATTAGTGAATTTCTCTGAGGATCAGAGAGAGTGGACGTAGGAGCTTGAGTCTCTGAACCACTATAAATTGCTGTGTTGTTTATTGCTTTCTTTATCTGTGCTTAACTGTTGCATTGACTTGAATTTGAAAGCATACTTTTCACTGATATTCAGTTGGAATCAATCCACTGAAGTTGCATAACTGAATCATAGCTTAATCACTATTCCATTCAAGAAGGTTTTCAGCAAAGCTTAAAACGAGTATAAACTAAGGGCCAACCATTCCGCACATCTGAGTAGCTAGAACAGATAGTTACCAAACTGAACTTACTCTTCTGAGGGTTCAATACGATAGTTATCTGATCCAAGCAACTCAGGATCTCTGAAACTCAGGACTCAATTGGGATTATCTGAGGTTTCTGAAAGCAGCTCAGGATCATTGTCTCAGTAGACTTTGACTCAGAGCGACTTGTGCTTCTCAGGACCTAATCTTCAGGATTATCTGACCCAAGCTGACCTCAGTAAGAAAACGTTTTAAAAACACTGAACACGTGTATTCCCCCCCATACACGTGTAAGACTCGTTTGCACCGGGACCAACAAAAAAGAATGAAAGTGAGTAGTTTAGAATAAGAAATGAATAAAAATATGCACATACAATATTAGAAATAAAAATTAAGTTTATAATTGAATTAATCAAACTAATTAAATATTTAAATTATTTAATTTAAAATTAAAAATATAAAAATTATTTCCAACCTCGCATAATACGCCGGATTATATGCTAGTGATATCTAAAAAGAATAGGAGGGAGTATAATTTGATAAATTATGGAGTATGTATTTAATATAATTTAATGTATATATTTTGAAGAAGAAGTAGTATACTATAAACAACCCTTCATAGAATTACAAGATTTTAAAATAAAGGATTTCTATGTATAGGGAGGATTCACATTTAGTTGATAAAGGATATATATTGATATATCAAACATAAGAGAGGGCCTAATATATTACCAAAACATGTACTCCCTCCGTCCCTGAAATATTTGCCCCAACTTTTTGGTACATAAATTAAGAAAAATGTGTAGAGAGTAGAGTATTGAGGGGTAATGTGTTAAACTCTTATGCATAAAGTAAATAAATTAATTAGATTAAATGCATGTGTGGACCCCAAAAATAATGACATTTGATGTAAATATTGAATATTATGAGGGTGAAGTTTAGTGATTGATTTCCCTTTTTGGATGTGCAAACTTTTGTGGGATATCCCAAAAAAGAATGTGGGCAAACTTTTCAGGAAAGAAAAGGAGTATGATTTTGATTCCTTCAACAAACCTGAAAAAATAAATGCAATAGTCTGAAACTTGTTTCATATCTTCAATACCTGCATAAAAAAAATCAAAACATTTCAAAAAAGGAAGAATAATTTTGTATTAAAATTAAACAAATAAAGAAAAAAAATGAGAAAAAAATTCGTAGTATTCAAATATATTAAAGACGACAATATGCAAAAATTGCCTTATAAACTTCTATGAGTCTTCCAATAAATGCCTTCAAAAAAAAGATGAGACGAAAAAAAATACTGAATACATACGAAGAGATTATTACACATGCACGGTAAAAAAATAGTAAAAGAGAAGAATTAGAATGTTTATATTAATCATATTCTACAAAAGATTGAATGACATACTAAATATTAGAAACATAATATTAGCTATTAAAATTATATTATTAATAATACTATAAATAACCTTTTATAGAAACTTAAAAAATTAAGAGTTGATATGCTGTGAAACTTGTTCATCGTGAAACTTGTTTTTTTTTTTATAGACATACTCTTTAGTAATATAAGTCACACTCTTTAGTAATATAAGTATCACTCTTCAGTTATCACTACGATACCCTCTGCTATAATATAAGTCATACTCTTCACTTTTATGAGTAATACCCTTTATAATAAAAAGTCACACCCTTTATAGTAAAAAGTCACACTCTTTAATAATATAAGTCACACTCCTTAACCAGTTTCACCGTAAAAATTGTTCACCCTATACTTTGTCAAAAATTAAAATAAAACAATCACATGAATAGGGGTTGATTCACCATTAATAGATTATGGATAAATGAAAAGTAAAGATTAAAATTAAATAATTAATGATTGAAATAAAAAAAAATTAAAAATTAATAATAATACCATAAATTACTTCTCACAGAAATTTGAAATAAAGACACTGTGATTTGCCTTTAGTAGATGAGGTACTCTTGTGTGATACCATCTCACGGTGAGACGGAGTATAATTTGTGCATTGACGCTTTAACACTTTGAAAATAGAGGGTGTTGTTTGTGCTGAGTTGTATTCCGTCTCATACTCTCATGCATGAGACCGTCTCATACGAGTTTTTGTCTTAGTAGATAAGAGATTTATTTATCCCCTATTATCATTATCACTCATCATTCTACTAACGTTGCATATCAACTTTCTTTTGTAAATAACAATAAATGCCATGAATTCAGCATAATATCTGGTTATGATACTAATAATAATTTTAGAAATCTTGGTAGCCTTCAATGTTCGATTGAAATTGAGTATATCTCCCCTAAATTTATTCAGATTATATTCTCAATGTGGAAATTATGTTGGTTTTGGCAAGCATGAATTTGCCTCCAAATATGAATTACTATAAAATAAAATTCTAAATGAACTTGAGTTCAATTACCTAAGTTTTTCAAATATATTTAAAGGTTATAATTTTTTCTAGGAAAAAAGAGTTGATCAGTGATTTAATTAATGAGTGCACTTTTAACTAATAAATGAGAGAAGCACGACTTTTTCAGAATATACTAGAGTCGCTGTTTCGATCTGTGAGCATGGAATTTGTGATTTGTTATTTAATTTAATAGAATAAAATTGAATTTGTTGTTCGGACAAGCAAGCAATTGGGAATTGCATTAAAATCAACAATTATTCAACAGTCAGGTGACTTTCAATATAAGCCATTTTTCTCCAAAAATTCCAAACCCTCTATCAGTTTTCTCTCACTAGAAAGTGGGGGTTTTCCAATTAGCTTTAGGGATTGTTCATCGGAATTCACGCTCGCATTTATCAATGGATTTTCAGAGCAAGAAACTCATTAACGACCCAGACGGTGAACATAATTCCTTACTCGCTGCTCTTTTTTTATTTTAAAATGTCTAATTTTTCACCCCATTTTTGGTCTGCATTTCCGTTTCCTTGATTTCTTGCTGATTTTTTTTTATTTTTTTCATTTTATATTTTGGGGAGGTTTAGCAGTGTGCGGATTTGATGCATGCATTTGGAGTTAATTTTTCTTGTCTTTGACTTTTTAATTGGTTTCTGTTGCAGAAATTAATTTGTGGATTGTGCTCTGTGTAGTGTTTTCTGTTTAGGAATCGTGATGGAATTTTAGTTTTTTTGTTGTATTCATTTTCTTGCGGTGTGTTTTCTTGAATTGTAAATGGAATGTACCATTACTGATGTGTGGCGTACAAAATTGATATGATGTACATCGTGCTTCAAGAGTTGTACGTTACTCTGGCAAGGCTATAACTGCAGACAAGCTATTGGGCGCTTGTTTATATATCTTTAAAGTGTTCTTTAAGTCCCTTTTCTATAACTTCCAGTTGTTGGGGATGGGATTTTGAGATACATAAATGTATAGTGTTCCCCTTTTTAGCTTCATGAGAGATGATTGTGGGATATATTTATTATTCAGTATGCACCAAACAAATTTATGTGCTATTTATATTTATAGATGAGTGATTAAAGATCTGATCTACGTATTTCTTGGTGCAGATGTGGTGACAGAATTCATTGAGGGGTTGGTCGAAACCTATCCTGGGTTGCAGTATTTGGATGGATTTCCTGAAGTAATTAAATGACAAAAATATTTTGTTTCCTATCGAAAATAAATGAATTATATGACAAAAATATTTCCTGCTTCACCTTTGTATGTAGGTCAAAGTTGTTTTACGTGCTGATGTTTCTGGTGCGACATACGACAAAGTAGCCGTAATATCTGGTCCGAGACGTCATTAATGCTTTTTCTTTGTTTTCAATTATCTTCTTATTATGAAGGATATAGTTGTCCATACTAAATATTTTTTGTTTCAATAGTTCCGGTCTTGAAAAGTAAATAACTTCCACTGCAAAGGAACAAAACATGATTTTACCATGTAAGAAGTAAAGGATGTCAATAAGATTTATTCTGGTGAAAAAAGTGTGATGGTTTTGTTATTCGTATTAATTTGGATTGATGATCAAAGATATCGTACACCAATATACCTAGTACTTGGCTCCACTTGCTCGTGTATCGTAATGTAGGTTAATAGCAAATATAACTATCTTCATGTTGGGAGTGTTTAAATACATTATCTCTCCTTAAAATAAGATTGTTGATTCTACATAATAAGTGAATGTGCATAGAGCCTATGAAAAAGAAAAATACATCTATGCACTAGTTGCTCCGTGGAACTCAAGTGCATTCTTAAATAGTATTAGTTGTTTTACTAAAAGGTATTAGTTGGGCAGGAGGTGGAAGTGGTCACGAGCCTGCTAATGCTGGATATGTTGGAGAAGGGATGCTGACGGCAGCAGTCTGTGGCGATATTTTTGCCTCTCCGCCTGTTGATTCCATTCTTGCAGTATGCTTACTTCAAATTTTGCCAATATATGATGCTATCCTTTTTATGACTTTTAATCATTTGCCTTTTTAGTCTTTCCTTACTTAATCATGATATATATAATATGTATATATATATTTTTGCACCAGGGCATTCGAGCTGTTACTGGTTCTCCAGGGTGCCTGCTGATAGTCACGGTATTTCTAGTTGTGAATTGAAGTCAAATTGTGTCTTCTCACCTTATATTACTCTTGTTGTCTGCCTATAGTCTTTCTCTCGGCTGAATATGTTTAAAAATGGCATGTAAATTTCCAGATGAAACCTTGTTTTGTTTCTTGACAGAATTATACTGGTGACCGATTAAATTTTGGTTTGGCGGCTGAGCAGGCCAAATCGGAAGGTTATAAAGTGGAGGTATGTCTTTTAAGTGAATACAAATTCCTTCGCTTATTCTCAAATTTGTTTTTCTATATGGGCATCTGTAAATTTATGTTAACAGATGGTAATCGTTGGTGATGACTGTGCTCTACCACCTCCAAGAGGCATAGCTGGAAGAAGAGGTTTAGCTGGAACCATTCTTGTCCATAAGGTTGATTCAATTTCTTTCACATCTTATGATAGTGTGAATTTTTAAAATTTCAGACCCATGTTTTGTTGATCCTTTTTATTTAATGAAGCTAATAGTATGTCTTTATACTCCTGCATGCTTATGGAACCATCTTTAAACAGTAATAACTGTTTTTATACATGTCTTATCATATCACTCTGTTGTTGTGGTTGTAGGAAGTGGCACTTTATTGATGTACGATTCGATGAATCGTAGCACTTTATGCTGTGTTCCTTGTTTGCTGAAAAGTAACCGTAAAAATTCCTTATACTCACTAAGTAGTAAAACTAATCATGCTGATTTCAAAACATTTGGTGATTAGTAACATTAAAAAATGCTGATGGTCTACATAGGGCATAGTAACGTGATCTATGCAGATGATTGAGAAATTGCAACTACATCTATAACGTTTTGGCAAAGTTTGTATGCACCAGGTGCACAGTTCAACACTAGTACATTTTGAAACAGTATTAGTTGTTTTGACTGAACAGTATTAGTTGTTCACACTTAAAAATATTTGTTACAGCTTCACTGTACAACTGGTGTACAAGAGACAACATTTTAAATGATTCAATTACGTCAAAACTAATTCGGATATCTTGTAAATACTGGCATGGTATATGCATTTATTGTGCGCCTGGTTCTCTTTCTATGACTAGTTTTCTTTATCTGTTCCTTCACTAGTGTTATATAATCTTTTTTGTAAAATTTGACACCCTAAACATATGATGGTTGAATTGGTTCACATCAAATGAAACATCGTTAAAAACTTCTATTTTTGATAATCTTAAATCCTATTTGGGAAACACAGATTGCTGGGGCAGCAGCAGCATCTGGTCTCTCTCTAGAAGAAGTTTCTGCTGAAGCTAAACGAGCATCAGAAATGGTTGGAACAATGGGTGTTGCTTTGTCTGTTTGTACATTACCTGGTCAAGCGACTTCAGATCGTTTGGGCCCTGGAAAGATGGAGCTTGGTCTTGGAATTGTAAGGAGTTACCTTTGCTTCAACATTGTTTTTTTTTTTTTATAATTATTTATATTGTTTAGAATATTTAAAAGTTACTTCATACAGAATGTCACTTTTACCCTCTGCATGTCTTTCAGCATGGAGAACCAGGTGCTGCTGTGGCTAACTTTCAATCCGTTGACATTGTGGTCTCTCATGTCCTTAAGCAAATATTGTCAACGGTATGCCTTTAATTCTTAGATTCATGTACTGTTTAATAAACTACACCTGTTATAATGACATCATATATGAGAGATAATTCAGTGATGTGACTTTTAGGATAATTCGTCTCTCCAATATTTCATCCATAATTAGAGGGTTTCTAGACATGAATTGTATTTATGTTATCACATTATCAGTTAACTTTTGTCTGTGGTGATTTTGCAATTTTGAGCATATTACCCTAATTTGGCAGAGTATTATGATTTATCTGCAGGAAACAAACTATGTTCCTATAACACGTGGCAGTAGAGTTGTACTCATGATCAATGGGTAAGTCTGTAGCTACATATGTCTCCTTATGTTATTGCATGAACTTTTTTAATATAAATCTTTTCTGTAAAAAATAATTTGCCATTTCTTTGGGTTTCACTTTCAGATTAGGTGCCACTCCTCTTATGGAACTGATGATTGCAGCTGGAAAGGCTGTTCCTAGACTACAGCTAGAACATGGACTTGCTGTTGAGAGAGTGTATACCGGTTCATTTATGACCTCTCTTGATATGGCAGGTATGTTAAATGCACAAGTAAATTGCACAATTGGTCCCATATTTATTGGGTGTTGGTCATTTTAGTACCATACATTCTCAATTAAGTCCCGTACCTTTTAAACGATGCAATATCAGTCCTATACTGACAATTTTTTAGGATGATAATTAATTTGTGAATTTTTTAATTGAAATTAATATGTTGGGCTCTCATTATGCCACGTAAGCGACGCCAAGTCATTAGTCAGGTTGCTACATGGAATTTCGGCAGCTCATTTGAGCGGCATGTGCAAAAATCCTGCAACTGTGTCAATATAGGACTACAATTGCATTATTTAAAAAATTATGTGACTTAATTGAGAAAATTAATTCGTATGGGACTAAAACCTGCAACACCCAATAAATACGATACCAATTTTGCAATTTACTCTTGAATGCGCAGTACTTGAATGCATTCTTATGAGATAAACACTAATGTTTATTTGGTATTTTTCCAGGGTTTTCAATTACCGTGATGAAGGCAGATCAAGCAATTTTAAACCGTTTGGATGCTCCAACTAAGGCTCCAAGTTGGCCTGTTGGTGCTGATGGTCAGTTTCATTTTAAATGTCATTTGAATTTTGCTTTTGGGGGATATTTGAATTCATGGTCAATAAGACTCTTAAATGAATATTGATAAATCATATTTTAATTTTAAGATCAATATTGTTCTCAGGTAACCGCCCACCTGCCAAGATTCCTGTTCCTATTCCACCATCTCGTTTGAAAAAGAATGATGAGGTATCTTGCACCTAATTATTTTTCTCTGGTTGGGGAGTTTTGATCGGTCCTTAGGTGTAAAAGTGTAAACCCAATATAATGTCTTTTGATATTATTCTTGCTTTTTCCTAAGATAAATTATAATCTACTCAATGCCTGCCTTTTCGAAGTAAATCTTATAGGAGTTGGGGCATTGATATTCTCTTATCTCTTAGGCAAGTACTTCTATGCACCAGTTGCACCGTGCAACTCAAGTTCATATTTAAATTGTATTAGTTGTCTTACTAAAAGGTATAAGTTGATGAGTATTAGCTGTTTTGACTGAACAATATTAGTTGTTTTCATTGGAAATTATTAGTTATATGTCAACCAAGTGTTGCTCATTCTCTTATTACAAACTTTTTTACTTTTTCATGTTTTCTGCTGTAGTAAAATACTAAAATGCTAATATTTCAGGCTTAAATTTATGTCTAAAATTCAAAGGATTGGCGATCTTTGTGACCTATAAATGAGTTTACTTTGTCGATGAAACCAAAGCTAGTTTGTTTTTCTGGTTTTATTCTTAATGCAGTTCTACCTCGAAAGCACGTCTCCTGTCTCCTCACCATTTTTGTTGGTTTCAATTTTGGGTAGATGCCAAGTCGGCCCCAACAGCTGAGTCCTGAGGGGCATATTCTTGAAGTGGCTATTGAAGCAGCAGCAACTGCAGTTATGAATCTTAAGGACAGTTTAAATGAATGGGACAGCAAAGTCGGTGATGGTGACTGTGGATCAACAGTAAGTGTCCATATTTTTAATATTGGCAAAAACTTGTGTCAGGTTATCTCACGGAGAGACGGTTCACAAAACTAGCACAAATTAGCAGCCATACCTTCCAAAGTATTTAAGCGTCATTCCCAATTTAAGCTCCGTCTCACCGTGAGATGGTCTTTTATATTTGTCCGTCATAATTATTAAGGGAATTTATACGGTCTGCAGTTCTAATTTTCTGTCACGTTGTAGATGTACAGAGGTGCCTCAGCAATTGTTGTAGACATGAAAAAGTGGTGAGCCCCGTTATCTCCATGCTCCCACCCACACATTTGCATTGATTTCATAAGTTGTTACTTCATTATTACTTCCATTTTCTTACTTTGGTTATGTTCCGGATTGTTCTTTCCAGTTATCCACTGAATGATCCTGCAGAGACTGTGAATGAAATCGGATCTTCTATAAGAAAAGTGATGGGTGGAACAAGTGGCATTATGTATAGTATTACTACCTCTGTTTTGTGTTTTCATATTCATATTTAGTATTTATTACCCAGGACTTATTCGTACTGCAATAACAGATATGACATAATCTTCAAGGCAGCATATGCACAGCTGAAAGCAAACATTGGTTCAGGCATTACAGCTCTACACTGTGAGATGACTTCTAAGAAGAATAGCTTTTCGATTTGAGACCCACCGTGATTGTTGATAAATGAAAACTTAAATGTTGATTTAGGGGCTGGTGCTCTTGAAGCTGCTATCACTGCTGTCAGTACATACGGGGGTGCCAAAGCAGGCTATCGCACATTATTGGATGCCCTTATTCCAGCTTCCTCTGTCCTTAAAGAGGTTAGAAGTTTCTCCATTTTAGTATTAGTTTGGACCCCATGAAGTATTAGTTATACAACAAGCTCTCCCTATGTACAGAAATTGGCTGCTGGAGAAGATCCTGTTGAGGCATTTGTCGTTTCTGCTGAAGCAGCCGTTGCTGGTGCCGAGTCAACTAAATGCATGCAAGCGCAGGTGACATTGTCAACCTTGTTCTATTTCCCTTTTCCAGTAGATCAACACTCTTGTACACCTGTTGTATGGTGTCAATTAAACCGATACTTTCAAGTGAAAACAATTAATACTAACAAACTGATACCTTTCAGTCAAAACAACTACTACCATTTAAAAATACACTTGAGTTGCATAGTGCACTTGGTACTTACAATTTGTCTTTGAGATAATATCAATTTTAGTCCCTGATGTTTATCTTTTTCCAGTTTTGGTCCCCCTCTTTCGCTCCCTATACAGTTTGGTCCTGGACTACACTTTTACTTCCACATTTGATCCACCGTTTATTGACTGACATAATCAACTATTTTGGGGTGGTAAATGTAATACTTAAAAAGGTTTTTGAATTCTTTTGATAAGTACATATAAGTACAAAACTTTCAAATGTGAGTGCTTCAAGGACCAAGCTTGATAGTGAGTGAACGAGGGGGACGGAATCTGGAAACATGTCACTTTAGGGACCATAAATGATGTCACAAACAAGCTACACATGGTTTGGATGAAAATATATAATATAATATATACACCCTTTGATCATTTGTCGATGAATAAAATCCATGTTTGCAGGCGGGACGATCATCGTACGTGTCAGCTGATATTCTGGCGACAGTTCCGGACCCAGGTGCCATGGCGGCAGCTTCTTGGTACAAAGCAGCAGCATTAGCTCTTAAGAAACCATGAAATCCTTCCCCTTGGCTTGTTTTTTTCCATTTGAGAGGAGGGAATTTTATGAGCAACAATTTTCCCCGAAGTGAGATCAGCTTTCCGCTTATGCAGTTGATGCGTAAAGCAGAGAGAGCGTAAAATTCATCAAAATCTAATGGATCATCATCAGGTGGAATTCTGTGTACAATGATACATTAACTTGTGCATTTTTGTTACCTAATTTTCAACTCTTGTTCATTTTATGATGGAATATATGCTGTTGTATCTTATCCTATTAAACACAACTACATGCAGCAGGTGGCGCCTTTCATAATTTTTGTCCCAGGCTAAGCTGGAAAATTGGTTTCTTCTGCCTTTTTTTTCTGACAAAAACTTGTATAGACCTGGTTCAATGCTATGAACTTTATTTTTAATTCACGACATTTGACCCTATTCATGGTATAATGCGGGTCAATCTTAGTGGTTTAAAAAAATGTGTTGGAAATTAGTCAAATAATCCAAGTTAATAGCATAGACCTGGTTTATGGGAGACTTTAACTATTTTTTATAATCAATTTTGAAAAACATGATACATTTTTTTGGGCTGTAAATGTACCACTCTAAATACCTGCCTATTTCTTATAATTTTGTTCCTCCATCCTAGGAAAAACCTAAGATATTTGTACAAATTCGAAAGTCAATTTATCTTTCTTGATTTTATCAAGTTGCATATGTGAACTTGTGGCCATGAGATCTTTACTGTGAGAAAAAAATTGGAAAATAGTGTATTATTATCTAAAAGACTACTTTTTTCGGTGATATTTTTACGAAAAATTAAAATTTAAAAGACTAGGTTTATAGACACCAGTTATACTTCATAGTGTATTTTAAAAATATTGCTCTGAAATATGCAACTTGTTTACATTGAAACATAAAACATTAAATTAGAAGACAATCTTCAAAATTGAGTACTAAAAAAATTGAGTACTAAAAAGTTAAATTAGAAGACAATCTTTTAAAATACAACTTGTTGTTCTGAAGTATGCAACGTGTTTACATTGAAACATGCAACTTTAAATTAGAAGACAACCTTCAACATTGAGTACTAAAACTCGCATTTCATAGTGTGTTTTAAAAACGCACAACTTTAAATTAGAAGACAATCTTTTAAAATACAACTTGTTCTGAAATATGCAACCTGTTTACATTGAAACATGCAACTTTATTAAAAGACATTTGTGATGTCCCGCAACCGAATAAGTAAATTCCCTCACAACCAACAAAATAACAGTAATAGTATTACCCAAATAAGCCACCAAGTATCAGTAATAAAGTGAAACAGTATTAGTAAAGTCTAGTAACAACTATGAACTCGAAACAGAGCAAAGGAACTAGCCGATCACCAGAAGGAACGAATAATCGCCATTGCTGCGAAGAAGCCTGCGATTATGAGAAAATGTAAGAATTTGAACGGAATTAGCTTAATGTGGCTATGTTTTTCTGGGTAATCACTCACAATGGTTTTTGTTTTAAATCTCTCACAGCTGGAAACTCACTACAAAGGATTCATCGTCATCTGCAAGAGAAGGATTACGATGAGCCATGAAATTGTACAGAATTACGAATGAAAGCGAGAGGAAAATACCTCAACAACCACACCCTCTGCCAATCGAAGATTTCCTCCTTTGTAATTCGCATTCCGCTGCAAACTGTTATGGTGTCAGTCGAATATTGAATGTCGACCGCAAGATGTGAGCAACGTGGAGTGATCTGAGGAGTAGTCCTCCGTGGGCTGATTTGCTATGCTGCGACACACGAACTGGGCCGAAAAGGCGGGCTTGAATTTATTCATTGCATAAGGAAAGAGGCGGCCCAAACTTGGATGGCCCACAAGAGTTTATTAATAGAGTCGCGTTTTCTCAAAACACGACAACAATCTTCAAAATTGAGTACTGAAAAAATATATAATTTGACAGCTGTGGGATTTGAACCCACGCCCTTTCGGACCAGAGCCTAAATCTGGCGCCTTAGACCACTCGGCCAAACTGTCTTTCTTGATTGTATTAATTGGTTATCATATACTTTCATTATTGATTTAGGTAAAATTATGTAAGAAATTAGTTTTAGGAGTAACACTTCAGCATATAAGGTGTACCGTATAATGGCTGCAATTTTGACACAATTTTAACCTATAATTTTTGACACATAGCAGCAAAAGAAAATTTTACTAAATTGAAAATCCACCAAAAAAACTCTTCTTATTTTCTCTTTAACTTTTTGGTGGATTTTTTTAGGTGAAAAGTTTTCTGGTCTTTTTGGTGATTACATGGGGTATCACCAAATGTTGTTTGTTAATATTTGGATAGTAAAAATTAACTTTCAGAGTAAGTCTTATGTGACACGATCTCATAGTGAGACGAATTTCAATTTGAAAACAACGTTTAAACACTCTGAAAGAAGTGTATATTAATTTGTGCTAGTATGTGAATTGTGTCACACCCGTTTTTGCCCTCGATAATACCAAAGACTTCCTAATAAGTTGAAAGGAGGGAATTGGAAGAAGTGGTAGCAAAAGAAGCTTTGTTGAAACAACTCTTATTAAATAAACTTGTAAACCTTCAAATTCAAACAACATTAGCAAGAGGGGGACTCCTACATTGTGAACTCATCCTACTTGTATGTATCCGAAGAATCGAGCGCCACCTCAGCTCGTCCTCTTCCTCGACTTTCAGCTAAAAGACTCCAAAGAAAGTAGCGACTGCAAACACGATAAATAGAACACCACCAATGAATCCAACCTGCAGGTTACAACAACAATGTAAGCAAGAATCACATCATAATATCATTCAATCACTATTTTGTAAAAACGAGAACTATTTCTTTTTTCATACCAGCTTTTCAGAAATGTAATTAGACAGAAATGCCCCTCCGAGTATTGCTATAAATGTCGCGATTAGGTGCCCTACGATGGCCCCACTTGCCACTCCCCACGGAGACTGATCATCCAAATAGACAAAATTTATTTCTTAGTATCTAAAATAGTAGAGTAGAGTAGATGATGCCAAAAATGTTGGGTTTTAATCACCTGTGCTGCACCAAGAGCTATCGTTGCCAGCATGGAACGATCTCCCCATTCCTAAAAAGTAACACAAAGATGTATGTATCATTTAGGACATTAATCAAGCATAAAGTATTGTTTCATTTGCATTAATTAGGGGGAAAAAAAAGACCAGATATCTGCAATACGCGAATATGCTTACAGCAAAAAATACGAGGCTAAACGACTTCCACATGACTGCAAGGGGATTCGACAGCTTTATTGACGCCTGCACGTGCATCACATACTTAAAATCAATCGTCTCAAAGATGACAAAACAAATATATTCAGGATAATTAGAAAACTATCCCCAAGTTTTTTTGTTTTTTTTCAAATAACACTCTTATACACCAGTTGTATGGCACAACTGTACAAAGCTAATATTTTTCAGTGAAAAGAACTAATACTTTTTAATAAAATAACTAATACCATTGAAAAATACAATTGAATTGCAAGGTCCACCTGGTGTATAATAGTTTTTCTCTTTCTTTTTTGTTTTCAGGTAAATAGACCAAACCTCAAGCGCACGTTTCATAAGTTGCCCAAATATTTAAATTCGAACAAGAGAACAAGTATTTTCCATTAAAAATCACCTTTTCTTTGACAAGCTCCTCAGCTTCCGCAAATTCATCGGATTCTTGGTTTCCGGTCTCACCAGTTTTAGCTACAGCAGAAGGCATGTCCCAAGCATCTTTAATTGCTTTAAGGCCAAAGAACATCAAAAGGGTTACAGCTGCATATTCTCCAATTGGCAAAGCTGTAACAGATATTAGCAAACTCTTAGAATCCTTGTTCCATGAACCTATATGGTCATGTAATTAAACAAACTAAAATAAACAAGGGAAAAGGTTTTTCAGTCCTGTAAGTTTGCCATTTTTGGTTTGGGGACACCCCACTTTCCGGAATTGAATTTTATCCTGTTAACTTTCAAAATTCAACTTTTTAGTCCTTTTTAGTCTTTTGACCGGCTACAATGGATGAGCAACTGATTTTGAACTGACGTCGCATCTTTTTCAATTTTTTTATATATTTTGAATTTTGAATTCCGTCCTGTTAACTTTCAAAACTGATTATTAACCTATTGTAAAAGGTTGAATTTTTATAGTTAACAAGATGAAATTCTATTCGCAAAAGTGGAGTATCCTGAAACAAATAATGAGAAAACTTATAGGACTATAAAAAAGTCCTTTCCCAATAAGCAATTAATGAATCAGAGTTTAAGTAGAGCATACTTGTCTGAAATTGAGCTGGAACGGAATGAAATATCCGACCAATTATGACAGACAGGATCGTCATAAGCGAGAGTGCACCCATTGATCCAAGAAGAACCTGCACATTATTAACAACACTAAGACAACATTTCTTTTTTCTGTTTCACAACAAGAAGTGTGGGCATAACATAAGTGCTAGGCTGAAAACCAACCAAGCTATTTGATTTGTGATTGTTCGATAAAAGCTCATTTGAGTGAACTTAAAATATTTATGTTTGGTGAAGTATGTAGCTCAGCTCAAAGTTTAGCTTGATAAGTATAACAAGATAAAATAAGTGTGAAAATATAAACTACTCGAACTCAAATAGTATATTCATGTTTGGCTCGATTAAAGATCTTTCGAGCTCAATTCAATTAATTAACAAACGAACTCAGACATAATTTCGAAGATCAATAATATTTCAGATAAGTCTGAACAAGTGTGAGTTCGACTTGGCTCGACTCATTTACAACCCTTATAAATTCTAAAGCCCACACGCCTGAGCACACACAACCACCCCTCCAAAAAAGAGAAGAAACCTGATGTTAATCATGACGAATGTTGAAGGCAGAACTTGCCAATGTGCCGTTTAACAACAAAGTATACAGCAGTTGATGCCTCAAAATTTATCAGGATTCTGGTTAGAGCATTGTAGTGCCAAAAAAAAATAAAAAAAAGGAGACAGTTATATGCTAACTCATAACTCATCACCCAGGTTCGATTCCCTCTGGAATCGAATTTGGAGTTATGGGAGTTATAAGGTGGATTGACGATTTCATGGAGTATTTGGGTGCTTGATGTACTAACTACTAACAACTAACTTTGCCCGATCAAAAAAAAAAAAAAAAACTCATGAAAGCACAAAACATGATTACTCCCCTCCCACCCACCACACACACACACACGGGGAAAAAAAAAAACCCCAACCCCATTGAAGTTGCTTTCCCAATTCACATATCATTACCCACACAAAGCATAACTATGGTATCAATTCATTCAAGTACTAAGCAAACCTTCCACTTACTTCCACCAATCACCATATTGGTTTAAGATATAACAGCATGAAAACTCTAAAAATCTAAGCTCTCAGAATCTGTAGATCTGAAGCATCTGAATCATCTAACACACATACCAAACTTATTGAAGCAAGCAAAAAAGATGAAACATAAGCACAAGCCTGAGCTCTCAACATAAAAGCTTATATACAAGCACACAGACACATATTAAAAAGTCTGTTACACAAAAGAAATTTGTCATATTGCATTGCCGAGAGAGAGAGAGAGAGAGAGAGTGAGACCAGTAATTTGTCATATTGCATTGCCAAGAGAGCAGCAATGAAAAAAGTCTGTTACACAAAAGTAAACGTTTAATCAAATTCAAAGCTGAACAAGGGTTTCCAACTCCAGTTATATTAGAGACACTAGTCTTTATGGGGCGGGTGGGAATATCATACCTTGTCTCCAATCTCAGAAACAAATATCAAAGAGAATGCGGCAGTGAAGCCCGACTTTGCAAGTGCTGGTAAGATTGAAGATGGCCCTTTCTTGAACAGAAGAAGGAAAAATACTAGAGTGCATGCACACAACACAAGAGCAATAGGTAAAAGATAAGGAGGAGATGTCACACTGCCATCAAGTTGAACAAATTTGTCAGGACATCTAATTCATCCATTCTGAGCAAAGATAATGAAACATAAAACTTATATGGTGCCTCAACACATAACTAATACTCCCTCAATCCCTGAGAAATTTGCACAGTTACTGTTCGGTTCGTGTTTTAGCGAGCGAGTTTTTTATTAGTATTTGAAATGATAAAATAATTTTAAGAAGACGGTATGATAGAGGAGGGGTAAGGCTATAATACCCTACCTTAAAAGTCACTTTATTATTTCAATTACTAATAAACAATTCGCTGGCTAAAACACGAGCAAAAAGGCAAGTGTGCAAATTCCTATGGGAAGGAGGGAGTATATCATAACATAGATCATACGAACTGAAATTAATCCATTCTATATTATGTTTCTTCTAAATTTATTCTTGATACCTGATTTTTGCCAGAAAAAGTTTGACTGAAATATTAAACTTCAGTTGTGTATGTGTATGTGTGTGTGGGTGGGGGGTGTATACTAGCATTGAAACACACATTAAACACTTAACAAAGGAGTTTTTCAATTTATGCATCCAAATGATAGTTTAAGATGTCTAAAGCTGAAATTACTAACATTTTAGATGAAGAATCACTATGTTCTGCATCAGTAGAGGAAGTAGTATGGCTGTCATTTTCCCGTCTCTCTTCATAGCCACCAGATCCCGTTCCAACATTTAGAGCATGTGCTCTAATTATTCTACAAGACTTTGGAGTCTCCCTACATCGCACTGCGAAAGGAAATGTTTCCATCACCATCGGTGAAATAAATTACAAGCAACAATATGAATTAAAGATCAAGTGAAAGATACGTATGCTGCACAAAAACTTCTTAATGAACGAAAGAGAATTAGTTGAAGTATTTAGAACAAGGTAGTCAAAAGCCAAAAGGGCACTCAAAGCGCAAAAAAGGTGTGTGCTTGACCGAAGAGACGATTATGCAGTGAGAGTTGACCCAATATGGAAGTGTTGGAAGCATATTCTTTAAATTAGTTGTACTAACTTGTATAATTACACGTTAACCGGAAGAAACCAGGCCCCAAAAGAGGGCTGCATTCCGAAAGAACCATTAAGGTAACTTATTTCATTTCTTGATTATTACAGGGGTGCAACACTCCAATCTTCTATTATGCATGAAGTGTATTTTCCCAGACTAGTTTAACGATACACACTATTACAGCTTCGTTATGCAATTACCGAGCATTTGATCCAATAGATTATGTAAAAAAGACTAACTCAGTTTCTTCATAATCTTATATTTAGTGTAAAGAATGACAACTCTACTATTCTGTTCTGAAGAGAGTACAATAGCAACAGCTATAGCCTATTATTTCCAACAATTAGAGCACAAACCAAAGAACATACACAGTGTTAATTTAATATAATCTTTTAAGAAGCAAATTGGAGCATGCATTATTATATTAGAGGAGACCAACTTTAGAAATAACAAATCAAGAAACGGGTCCCTACAATCACAATCAAAGCTTGATTTTCTGAATAAATTTCACAAATCCCAGAAAAATAAACACCAAATAATAGAACTTATGTGACTGTTATATTATCTTATCCTCGTCAAATTTACTTAACTGATCGCAGCTAAAACTCAAATTAAGCTGCACAATGCAATACGGTCAACAGAAACAACACCAGCAAACCCCAAAATTCAATCTTTGCTGAAATTTTCAATATTAACCCAAAACTAAATCCAATCTTTCTTGAAGCTAAATTGACAAAAATCAAGATACAACAGAAGAAAAAACTTACACGAAGATGATGATGCGAAGAGTTTTCTGGGTCCCAAGGGGCAAAAAGGAAGTGAATCAATCAAGGCAAAAACAGGGGAGACATTTTTCTTGGTGACATTGCTGGATGAAGTTAAAATTTGAGGAGTTTGAAGAGCCAAGACTTGCATTTTATCACTGCATAAATGTAATTTTGTGGTTACTGCAGGATTTTGAGTTCCATTTTCAGAGAATGGTTTGGTTTCTCTGTGTAGAAACAGGGAGGGATTTGCAGAGTGGGAATGGTGGGAGAGAAGATTGTGCGGCTAATTTATATGGCGTGTGGTGTTGAAATGACAAGTACTTCCGGATGTAGTTAGGAATTTTGTTTTACTGTAAATAGTTGTTTTTGTGGATGAATAGTGAATGATTTGAAAAAATAAGAGTGCGATTAATTTTTTTTTTTGGAAAATAAAAATATGTAGTAATTAGATAATAATCCCTCTGCCAGAAATTGTTTGAACATTTGCTAAAAATGTATGTCCTAATTTAATTAAACATGTTTAAAAATAAAAATAAAGCAATTATATCAATATAAATTCTACTCTCAATACACATAAATATTATGCCATTATTTTTTTGACATTAAAGTCAACTTTATTTTCTTTTATTAACATCACATATCATTATTTTACTATTTAACCTTTACCAAAAAGCAACTTACATTAAGACGTAAATAGTAAATGTTCATACAATTTTGACACGGAGGAAGTGCTTATTACTCCTTTTTACTTGAATAATGATATGATTGAATTTAATGTGTTGTTTAATAAAATATATTTATATTTTTAATATTAATAATATATTAAAAATGTTATATAAGTAGATTAGATTATATTATAATAGTATTGAGAATAGTTATATAAAATTTCAGATGACTATTCATTACACAATAATATGTTATAGTAATATTAATGACAAAGATACTAATAATATATTTGTATGGAAATAACTATTATGAATATTATAATTAATAGGGATTGTTATTTTTCGTTGACTACACTATTAGTATTTATAATAATTGTAATCCGGGCCCCCAAGGGCATAGCCAAGTGATAAAGCTTGTGGTGATGTGGGGAGAAGTTCCCCGACAACGCAGATTCGAATCTCGTGTGGGACAAATTCTCCATTGAAATATTATGGGGGTTTGTCGCAGGGTTTGTCCTGAATCACGTTATTTCTCTTCATGAGTATTTGTCACTTGGGCACATCCTTCAATTTACAACCCACCCGACTGATGAACCAACTGCACGAATGGGGGAGTTTCTCGTCTCTACCTCAAAAAAAAAAAAAAAAATTGTAATCCGGACGTTACACAATAGGAATTGTTATTTCGTCAAACATCTCACATGGTCCCTCTTCCTGCAAATACTGCAAAAAGTATTTGCACAAGTCCCTAAATTATGGCCTTTATTACATGCTTCCGAATTCGTTAATTTCCTCCATTGTACTAACCTTTTCCAAGTGTGTGGTAGGGTGATGTTTATTATCGTATTATTGTAATGAATTTTATGTTAAATTAATATATAAGAATATATATTATTATATCATTTCACATTAATAAATATTAAGTATTTGTATTAAGGTGTTTTTTCATTTTAAAGTGATACTCCATTTGTCCCAATTTTTATGATAAATTACCCACTTTTTTTGTCTCAATCTTTATGATATACTTGCTTACACACTTTATTACTTTATCACTTTATCACATAAAATATTAATAAACAATATTTTCTACCCCCAATTACCCATAATTTTATCACTTTATCATATAAAATACTAATAAACAACTCTTCCTACCCCCACTTTATTACTATTCCACTAAATCCTTATGAACAGTCACAATCCCACGAAGATTGGGACGGAGGGAGTAATATTTTGTCCTTTTTATTGGCATTTTTTTTTAAAGTCATGGTAATATAGATTTCGAAAAACTTTATGATAACAAACTCATTTGTGGATGAATTCTCTTACTCCGTTATTGGGAGGAAACTCATTGAGTTAAAAATTTAATATGAGTAGGGTTGCTTTCAACGGAAATCGAACCCAAAATGTGGACTTAAATTTTTTGGCTCTGATACCATAAAATATTTACAAACTGTAAATAATAAAGAACATGTAGTTACTACTTTAATTACAAATTGAGGGAACAAATAAAACAAACATGAAAAACAATAAATATTAAATTAAAAAAATAAATTATAATAAAAAAATATTACAAACATAAAAAAATAATAAATATTAAATTCAGCTAAGAAATTTTTACTAAAAAATTGAGCGAATAAATAAAACAAACATGAAAAATATTAAATATTAAATTAAGCAAATAAATTATAATAAAATAATTAAAAACGTGTAAAACAATAAATATTAAATTAAGCTAAGAAAATTTTTCTAAAAAAAAGTACAAACATGAAAAGAAATTAAAATTAAATTAAGCTAAAAAATTATGATAAAAAAAGAAAGAAGGTATTAAGCCTAAAGTTTTTTGTGTGTGGCGTGAGTGACAATATCAGATATGAGTTTCTGGTTTGTGGCGTAAGTTCCTGGCGTGTTTAATTAAAATTTATAAATTGATACGAGTAATTTTATAAAATTAATTTATTAAATTTTAAAGTAAAATTGATTTAGAATTTAAAAGCTCAAAATATGATTTACAAAACTCAAAAGTAAACATAGCCTATTTATAAAGATTGATTTTTCCATAAGTATTGTAAAGAGATTCTCACCAAAAAAATACTTCTTAAATGTCTTTAATTTGTGGGCAAGAAGAAGATCATGAACACTAAATGGGTCTTTGCAAAAAAAATAAAAAAAAAAAAAAATATATATATATATATATATATATATAAAAAAAATTGATTAAAATTAATGATTATAGAAAAGTTAAAAGTAAAAATTAATAATGTTTATTACAATAAAGTTAATAGTGTTTGCAGAAAAAATTAATATTATTTAAGAATTGCTCATAAGCTATTAAAAATATTTTTAAGTTTTTAGCTTATAATTTTTAACAAATTATTTAATTTAATTAAAAAAACACTTAAAATTACATCGGCACACAATTTATATTGATTATAATCACTGGTAATTTTTTCAAAACACCCCTTAAATTTTTGAATGAATGAAACTGAAAAAAATTATTTTATCATTTTATTGATTCAAAGGGTGTTATATATACATAACAATAAAAACGTATTTTAGACTCATAACTTATTTATTGTTTGTTTTTTGTCCTAAAAAACATAACGGTCCAATTTTAATCTCATAATTATATTGATTGTCCAATATTGCTCTAATATTGAGTGTCATGTACATCAAGTAGACCGTGCATTCTATAGTGTATTTTAGAACCATGCAATTTGTTGCATTAAAATATGCAACTTGTTCACATTTAACAGTTTAATTTGTTTCTCATATTATTAGTTGCACGATTTAATATAATAAATTGTATATTTTAATACATCAAACTATATAATTCTAAAATACACTATACAATGCACATAATGTTTATTAAAGTACGTACTTGCATATAACATTTTCTTTACATTCTTGAGCACTTTTTATCCCAAATAGTTTCATAAGTTCACGATATTTCAAAATGATTCGAGCAACTTAGAATATGTTTTACCTAAAAAATATCCTGCAAATTGTTTATTTAACTCATAAAAATACTCTTACTTGTTTGTTGATTTCTGTGTTTACATAATAGTTATGCATTTATTTATATAGATTTATTCAACGCCTACTTGTTGATTTCTGTGTTTTCAATTCCAAATATCATTTTCTTTTTTCAATTTAAATTTGTTGCGGCTGCGTGCGTCCACGAAGAAAAGAAGTGGTGCTTTGCATGCTTAAAGGGTGGAGAGTAATTGTATTTACTTTTTTTGCTGATAGAATGGGACGAGTCCCGACTCGATTAAAATACTCAAAGATCGAAACTCGATCGAATTCATATTTTCAAGCTCGAGCTTGGCTCGACAAGAAACTCGACAGACTTGAGCTTGACTTGAGCTCAACTCGATTACCTATATAATTAATTTTATAAAATTAAATATAAAATATATGTATATATATATATATATATATATTTAATAAAATTAATGGCATAATTGTAATTATTATGCAAGCTCGATTAGACTCGCGAACCTCTCGAGCTGAGTATTTATGAGCTCGAACTTGACTTGACTCGATTATGTTCAAGTCGATTTCAATCTTTTTTCGAGTCGAGCACGAGTAGCTCGTGAGTTGGCTTGACCCACTTACATCATCAAGTGTGTGGTTTGTGCAACTATATCCCATTCAAATTTGTCCGAAGTATTTTATCTCGATTCTTAATTTTTGGAAAATTATGAATTGTTCTTAAACTTTTGGAAAATTGTAAAAATTTAACTTTTTTTTTTTTTTTTTAAAATCAGACAAACTCCAAATTAACCTGAGCAAGCATTGCTAGGAAGGCGTTTCACAAGAAACAGAAGCTCGACTCAACAATAAGAACTAAGATAATTTCTAGCGACCCTAGCTAAAGAATGAGCCACCACTCCATTGGTGTCACGATTGACCCACACCACCGTGCAATGCGGGAAGTTTCTTGCCTCTCTCTTGCAAGCTTCAATCACTTTTCCAAATACCGACTAAACGGACTATGGAAAATAATATAAAAAATTAAATTAACATACAAAATATTTATAATATAACATGGTGTAATTTAAATTCATCATATAAAATTAAAAGATACATGATCATATAATTCGTATGTTGTTAATTAAATCCAATCATATCAGCCAAATTTAAAAGAGTAAGTCTCCGGTGAAACTTGTTTATACTATGAAATTTATATCATTACACTTACTACACTTATCAATTGATACCACTACACATATTAACTAATATCATATCATTGAATACTGTAAATATTGGTTTGTAAAAATAGTGGTATCAAATGAAAAAGTGTGATGGTATTAATTTTTTACTATGAACAAGTTTTACAGGAGAGTTGGTGAATTTTTTTTAAAATCGAATATTAATGAAGATATAATAACTATTATATCACTACTGCTCACTATTTTTATTCACATTTGAACAAAATTTCACCTTTAATTATTTCATCTACAATATGTACTACAATAAAAATAAATTATTAAATAATTATATAAAAAATAAATTGTAAAAATACTAAAAGGCCGATGGGCTGATCATAACCTGTTAAGGCTCAATCCTTTTGGGCTTAATTAGGCAAACCGTTTTAGGCTACAAAGCCTACAATGATCCGGATCTAAACAATTCAAGAAAAAACTACCCCTAACTCTTACCTTTTGAAAATAAATGCTTTTAAAAGTTGTTTTTAGTTTTTCAAAACACACCCTAAAGTTTAAGGATGAACAATGAAGTCTATCTATTATAGAAATAATAAAAGTGTAGAAATTATGTTATAAAAACATATAGGAATCTAAATTATTTAAAACACTTGAATGCTCGAAACTTTGAGTGTGGTGGTTGTTTTGTAACCTTCAAATGTCTAATTTCCTCGATAATTATAAGGAATGATTTGAATTATACATTATAATGTCAATTCAAATCACAACCATATTTTTTGTGGACCAAAATAAAAAAAAATAAAATCACAACCATATTTTTGGTATAACAGATCTTTGAAATTTGTACACATAAACTTTTCAATTATGTGAAAAATTATCTTCTTTTTTTTTTGAAACGAAAATTATCTTTATTTCTAGAAATAAGTACTATGCAGTCTAAAAAGCGTGTAAAGAGTATTAGGGTGATGTTTGCAACTACTATTGAGGGGGCAAAAACACTTATTTTTTAAGTTGCCCCTCACAACTTATGTCTTTTAGTAGTGTTTTTCACTATTCACTAGTACTTGCAAATAGGGGTGAACATTCGGTAAAAACCTAACCGAACCGAACCGAATTAACCGAATTTCACAATACACCGAAACCGAACCATTTAAGCCTAAAACCGATTGAAATCGAACCGAATTTTTTCGGTTTGGTTTCGGTTTAAAACCGAAAAAATCGAAATTTTAACATTATTGAATTAAGTCATTTAATAACACAAAAATTTGGATATATATATATTATATATAATATATATTAAGTAAATATTTCGGTTCGATTCGGTATATTTACCAAAAAAACCGAACCGAAACCGAACACCAATTTTTTTAAAATGCAAAACCGATCCCGAACCGAAAACCAATTTAACCGAACCGAATTTATATTTCGGTTCGGTTCGGTTCGGTTTGATTTTTTGGTTTTTAACATATTCTGCTCACCCCTACTTGCAAACACACACTAGGTCTAACATCCTTTATTTAGAACTCTTAGGTCCAAAAATGTATTTGAAAGACCTATTATACCCCTCCCCCAATATCAAGTCCAATCTCTCACTCAGCCGCTCATTCCTCTCATTTCTTTTCACTCTCTGTCTCTCTATATCTTCTATTCTCTCTCCCAAAAAAATCCAAAACACACCACCATCGCTGAAGACGAATGCCGCGGCGGCGGTTTCGAGCTCGCTTGGGGTGCGACTCAGTGAGTCAGTCGACGACGTCGCTGATATTTCCGGCGATGATTTCATATTTTCATGTTTAGGGTTTCGTGGCGGCAGATCTAGGGTGGAAGTTGTGGTGTATTTCGGGGCGACCAATCTGCTGGTGCACCGTAGTGCGGTCGGGATAAAAAAAAACACAGTTCGATGTCGCCGCCGCCTCCTCCGCCACCTCCAAACACACAGCAAAGCCCCGGTGCCTCTGGAGAAAACAGAGATGAATTTTGCTGAAATCAGATGATTCGCGGCAGGATCTGGTTTCAGCTAATCAGGTCTGTGTATTTTTTTTTTTATGTTTTATTTTTGTAGATTGATTTAATTTTTTTGTGGATGGATTTTTTTATGAATTTGCAGTGTGTTATTGTTCTGGATTTTGTTTATTTGCTTCAAAGGTTGGGTTTTATTTTGGGCTGAGTTGCTGAAGAGATTGGTGGTTGAAGATAAAAATGGATCTCGGTCCCGAAAATTTGAATTTTCTGAGTTTATTGTTTGTGGAAGGCGGAAGAAAATGAAGATGAGGTTCTGGACTTTCTTTTAGGCTTTTCTTTACGAACATGTTCATGTTTTGATGAACATGTTCATGATTTTTGTTTTAGATGAAACTTGAGTGTTCACAAATTTGATGCCATACAAACGTGTGATCGGGAGAATAACGACCTCATTAGTTGGGCAAATAACGACCCTCTAGTCTCTACGAAGATAGTCAGATATTCTAATAATTGCATATCATTCTCAACTCCTTCCGTCCATCCCCGATACATGCAATCTCATTTAGATAATTCTTTTAATTTATTGTGTTCAACTTTGAATCTCAAGCTTGTAGCCTCATGTTTTTACTTAATGTGAACAACTTGCAGACTCTCCATACTTTCAAGAAATTTATTGTTGCATGCACAATATTTTGTCGAGTGTCATTAGGAATTATCGGTAATATGCATTTAAGTAATATATCTATATTATGTGAAGTATGATGCAATATGGGGTTGTGTCCAAGTGGATGAGTGTTATAAATAACAATGAAAGGTTTGTGGTTCAAATCCTTCCTAGCCAAATTATTATAAATTTTTTATTTTTCTATATAATACTTTTTCATATTTTATATTTACTTCCGTGTCAACTTTTTTTTATTATTTTAATAATACTTTTTCATATTTTATACTTACTTCCGTCTCAACTCTTTGTTCATTGTTACTGTTTTTCGTGCTTTAGCGAGCTATTTTTTTATTAATATTTAAAATGATAAAGTAATTTTTAAAGAGACATATAATAAAGGAGAGATAAATCTATTATTCCTCTTTTTAAAAGTCACTTTATAATTTTAAATACTAATAAACAACTCGTTCGCTAAAACAAGAGAAAAAAAAGTGGCGTGAAAAAAGAGTTGGGACGGAAATAATTTTTTTTTGTGCCCCCACTATGGAAAATTTCTGGATCCGTCCCTTGGCATATGTTCTCCACAAGAATATCTTTCCAGTTTTCTCATTATGTGCATCCATATTTGTGTCATATACATAGAGTTAAATGAATCTTTCTTCTTCTTCATCCGCTTCTTAAATTAATCTCACTAAATGAATATTTTTCCAGTTATCTCATTAAATGAATCTTCCTTCTTTTATATTTTAAATTAAACTATTTTCAAAGCCACATGTCCAATTTTTACAAGAATAATTCAAAAATTAGATAATACAATACAAGGTCCACAATAATACTCTACTACACAATTTAATAATCAACAAATATTGTGTATATATAGTGTAATATTTCGGTTCGAAAGTAAGTGAATAAACTTGAGACAATATATATATATATAATGTATTATTTCGTTTGATTTTCAATTTTTTGATAATTTTACCTTGAAAATCAAAATAAAAAACTAAAAATTTTAAAATTGAAAATCAAATCGAATTCCAAATTAACCGAATCAAATTTATATTTCGATTTGATTCGATTTTCGATTTTTTACCGAATTGGTCTCACAACTTCTTATGGAGTACAATGTCCCATGCGGTGCGGCATGACATATTTTTAATTGGGAAAATTACTAATAACTACATCTTTTTACTCCATATCTCTAAAAACTACATCAATATATTACTATTACTATAAACTACAAAAGTACACTAAATTTGACATATCTACCCCTAACTACTAAGCTCAAAATCGGGCCCCCAATATATTAATAATTATTTTATTTTATTGTCTAATCAGTTATTACTACACGTGTTCTTTATCATTTTGCTCACAAATAAATTGTCCTTTCTTTTTCATTTTAATTTCAATTCAAACCTCACATTCTCTCTCATCACATTCTCTCTCTACGCTCTCTATCTTCTCACAAACAAAGAAAACGATAATGTCTTCTACCATCTCTACTAACTGTTTGTTCCACCGGTTTAGACGATGTATTCCCCTTTCACTGTCTACGAATCAAACGACGATTTACTGACCGGTGAGCTCCACCATGGTGACGAACTCAACCGAAGAACTCAGGCAGAGGTGGACTCACAGACTCTGTTTAACGAATCTGGCATATTTGGTGGGCGAAGCCGTTGGCCTGAAACATGGTGGCAGCGAAGGTGTTTGAATGTTTTTGGGTGTAGATGAGAATTGAAATGCTATTGGGTCTTTGGGGGTATGATGTTAGGATTTAAGAATATTATATATAAATCTACTACTCTCATCTTAGTTTGAGATTGCAATTATTATTTTTTGCCGCGTCCCAGTTGATTTCTTTGTGATTTTTTGAATTTATTTTTGCTCTTAGTTTGTGGCAGAGATTCAAATTTTATGGTGACCAACTGTGAATGATGTTGTAAACAGTGTTAAGAACAAAAATAAATTGAGCTAATTGTGGTGGTGATTATAGTTTTGTTTGTTGTTCTAGTTTTGATTTTGAATTTGGTGTGTTTTACGTGTGTTTGGTGATGGGTTGAGTAAAAAAACTATAAGCTATGGTTTTGGTTGGTCAATAAAATATGAGAAAAATGTGTGTTTCAATTATGCAGGTTTGAGATTATAAGGAAGGCAAACAGAAAACCTAATCATTCATTGTTTTACCAGAAAATGCGTCTGGGTTGAAGATGCCCTAAAAAGTTTCATTATAATAAACATTTCACTGCACATGTTCAGTACAATATTGATTTGTTCAGTTTTATTACTGAACATGTTCAATACAATATTGGTTTGTTCAGTTTTATTACTGAACATGTTTAGTTTATTATTGAACAAATTCATTATACTGTTGTATATGTTCAAATGAAATCTGAACATATTAAGCAATAACATTGCACTTGTTAAAATCCTGTATTTTTTCATTGAACATACAAGTTCAGTTTGTTATTACATACATGAATTCAATGGAATATTACAACCAAAAACAGTATGACAATCTAAAAAACTACAAAATGTCTTATCTCCTGTGAATTCAAAAGATTACAAAACAAGTCAATATTGTTGTTGGCTTCAGAGAACAATAAAAAAAGAACCATCCAACACAATTATACATTCATTCACAAAAACCATGCATAAAACAATGTCTAGAGTGGTATTGATAAACCGCGATACCATTTTATATCTATAATTATCGGTAGACGTCTCAGAATACACACGTCTTGTAAGTGTGCACTGCCCGCATTCACGATATCTAGTAGTATATTGTAGTTGCTAGTAAGTGATTCTTCTTTGGACATTCACAACATTCCCAGTTGCGGTTTGAGCAATCCAAATTCTGAACAATAGTATAAAATTGTTGAACAAATGTATAAAATCTGAACATGTTCAAATCGGAACTGAACAACAGTTAATTTACAATTTTTTGAACAAAAACACTGCACACATAAATTAATCACACTTTCTGAACAAACTGTTTAATGAACAATAGTTCAAAGTCCAAAATACACACAAACAAACTAGACATCTTTTCTAAAAAAACACACATAAATTTCTGAACAAAAAATTTCTGAACAACAGTTCACATGACAACAACCCCACATAAAATCAGGACATGTTCAAATTAGAACTGAACAACAGTTAATTACAATTTTCTGAACAAAAACATTGCACACATAAATTAATCACACTTTTCTGAAAAAAATTGTGTATGAACAATAGTTCAAAGTCCAAAATACACATAAACAAACTGTCCCACAAACAAACTAGACATTTTTTCTGACAAAAAAAATTCTGAACACATCCATATATTGAACATCAAAAGTCCAAAGTCATACCTTCACAAATTCGCACCCTTGTGGACCGAATACAAGAACCTTAAAAACACACACATTGACTAATTACTCCCAAAAAAAGCCAGATTTTCAATAAAAATATCAGATTTATGAACAACACAAGACTAAATCGTACCTTTGCCCTTCCGTTTTCTTGTTGAACCAACAAGAGATCCTTCAAAACACACACATACAAAAAAAAAAAATCAGTTTAACATATACAAAGAACAAATAAAAAAACAGGTTACTTGAGAATTAATCCTCAAAAATCAAAACATCCCAACCTCCAACAACTTCATGCATCCTTTTACGTTTGGAATTCTTCTTTTTACCCCGTTCTATCACTTTTGAACCTTCCATTGAGGGTTTTGAGAGTTCCTGACAAAAAAAAAAAAAAGAAGAAACAACATTCTGAAATTATTCAAGCATTTTAACAAACACTTGGTGTGCACAATTTAGAAGGAACCAAAAATTTTGTCTCAACAAAAAAAGGAGGAGCATGAATCGATTTTCATGAACAAGGTTAATGTTAACCATTTTAAGGACCAGAACAAGACCAAGAACAATATATATATATATATATATATATATATACATGCACAAAAAAATCGCAAAAATTGAAATTTAAAAAAAAAACGATTCCCCTTTTTTTTGCACAAGCGTGTGAAAATCTAGCAAGAACACTCCAACATTCCATGAAAAAAATTACCTTTCCAGAACTCAAGATTTGATTCCACAACTTTCCATTTTCAATTTTTTTCAAATGGGAGGGATGAGGGGAACTTTTGCTGCAGAGAGAATGGTAATGAGATGAAAAAAATGGAAAAATGTGAAAAAGTAGGATGTGATGGGGGTAGGGTGTATTTTTCGCAGATGTGGGAGGGGGATGGGTTTGCACGTTCGGGTGGGAGGTGTGTGTAGAAAGAGTATGAATGATAGTTTGTAGGTTTGTAGGTTTTAGTAATAACACTAGAGAAAATGTAGTTATTAGTAATGGACCCTTTTTAATTTTATTATTTTTATATTTTGTTAGATTTTATTTTCAAAAAATTTCGCATTTCTCTATTTTTGTGCCATTTTCCCCACTAC
Organism: Stenogyne calaminthoides; assembly: GCA_037126765.1. Taxonomy (NCBI): domain Eukaryota; kingdom Viridiplantae; phylum Streptophyta; class Magnoliopsida; order Lamiales; family Lamiaceae; genus Stenogyne; species Stenogyne calaminthoides. Next base: position 2,983,956 of record JBBCBC010000022.1, on the reverse strand, counting down.
TACCACCTCCCCTTTCCTTCCTAGCAAGAGCTTAAAATCTGGAAAAAATGATTAAAAAACCCTAATTCAGCCGACTCTTGTTCTCTCAGTAAGTTCTCTTAATCCCTTTGCACAATCTACGCATTTTTTCTGTAGATATGTTTTCTATTCTAATTTAGTTCAAGAATTATATTAATGAATTTACAGAGATCTGATTTCAAATGCTCCAAATTTACATTGTGTTGGATTTTATGTGTTTGTATCTCCATTGTTGTTCTTGTTTGTGGTTATCTGCGGGAGATTTGTTTTCGCTGTTGCTGTATTTCTCTGTGTGGTTTTTGCAGGGTTTGTTGTGGTAAATTTAAAAATCGACCGTACATTGTTTGAATTGCTGTGGGATTTGTAGATGTGGTGAAATTCTAATTCTGTTTCGTTTTTTCGTTTTATACAGATTGATGGTGTACTGATTTTTTATTTTTTTGAAAAATAAGATGGATGGTAATGGGAATCTGAATTTGAGAAATTGGGGATTCCTTGATCCCCAAACTACTACACTTAAGGGCAATTTAGGGTTTCAGCTGATAACTTCCATGGCTGAGAAGCCCCTTTTCGGCGGTGGTGCTCGTGAGCACCACCACCCCCAGCCGCCACCTGTGATGTCCTCTATAAATGGCGGAACGTATCATCATCACCGTGTGGAGTCCCACTTGCCCATGGATTATTGGATGAATCAAAACAGGGAGAGAATCATCAATTTGATGCCTGGAAATCATCAACATCATGCTTACTACCAATCGAGCTATGGGGTTTCGCCTGAGAGTTCATCTGCTCATTCTATCCCAATGCCTCAGCCGGTTACTATGCACAAGACTGAAAATGTGATGTCTGAAATGGAAGAAATGTGTGAGGAAATGGATGATGGTGGTGGAGGCCCAGTGGTGAAGAAGAGACGGGCTGGTAAGGCATCAGATTGTACACCGAAAGAGAAGAAACCTAGGACTAGAGCTCCTCGAACCCCAAAGAACGAGCCCAATCCATCTAGTCGGGCACGGGCCCCCAAGAAACGGGCTGAAATTGTTATCAATGGAATCAATATGGATATTTCAGAAATCCCTACTCCCGTTTGCTCGTGCACTGGAACACCACAACAATGTTATAGGTGGGGTTCTGGTGGTTGGCAATCCGCTTGTTGTACAACTGGATTATCTGTGTATCCATTGCCCATGAGCACTAAGAGACGTGGGGCAAGGATAGCGGGAAGGAAGATGAGTATTGGAGCTTTCAAGAAAGTGTTGGAAAAACTTACGTCTGAAGATTATAATTTCTCTGGTGCAATCGATCTGAGGAGTCACTGGGCTAAACATGGTACGAATAAGTTCGTGACAATTCGATAAATTGTAATGAAGATGACGTGGTTTCTCTTCTAAGTCCATGCAGCACTCATTTTTTGATGCACATAAATGAATGCCATGGCTGGAAGCAGAAGCTTCTCGGTACTTACTAACTAGTGAGCTTCCCAAAAGTTTACTTTTCAGAATTTTGTGTTTTGGACTACATCGGATTACATCAACTGTTTCACATTTTGCAGTTCAAGGAAAATATTAAACTTATTTAATAACAAGGTACGGGATCAATTTGATTTATTTTATTTAGTTCTTGCTCTTGATTTACATTCCTGTTATAAATTTGTTTAAGATACTAATTAGTAATTGCGCCTTATTATTAAATCCATTTTTCTGAAATGGCAACTTCTGTGAGATAATAATGGCTCATTATTGCGACCACTAGAATCAGCTTCTAGTGAATCAAATTGACGTACGTAGAAAAGGGTTTAGAAGGACTTATTTGTTAGTGACTGTCTTTTGAATCCCTAGAATATAATCTAAAACTATTGGATCCTAAAGGGAGACACATCATAACTTATTATTCCTGCGGTATGGTCAACTTAAGTATTTCTTCGAAGGTTTTCATGCATTTTAGCTCCTGGTATCTGGCCTTAAATCTAGCTCAACGTAAGCATTTCTTCTAGGATTTTCATGCATTCTAGCTCCTGGTATCTGGTCTCAAATCTAGTGTCGACATAGTAATTCCTTTTCGACTTTAGTTTTGGAGTTGAACTTTTTGTGTCTGATCTTAAGGACGTGTAATCTAGTCACTTAATTAGTATGCTCAGTGTTTCCTTTGTTTATTTTCGTTCTTTTAAGAGGGCACCTCCTTTGTTTTAGTCTTTGTTGCTTATTGAAGCATTTATTGCTGCTTCTAGATTGAAGTACAATTGTGGCTTCCATATCTTAGCAGTACGAGTGGTTCGAAGAGCAGTTTAGATTTAATGGATAGTGTTTGAGATGAGCATAAATCGAAAATGTAGTTTATATGCAGTAATGTATACATGAACCTTTTGGGGAGGTAGATAAAAACCGATATTTTGCGCATTGCTAGTTCATGCAGTATTACTGTGATCATACCTGTTGACACTTTCACATAAATGAACATATAGGAACTATTTCTTATTACTTGTGAACTATTCTAGGAGTCCTGTTATGCCTTTTCCTTTCATGGTATAGCTGTATAATATAGTGTAATACGGTATACGTATAGTATAGTATCTTAAACTTGACCAAATTATCCTAGAATACATGAAGTTTTACTATTGTTCTGCTTCACAAGGATTATAATGCATGATAATGAGGTATGAGACATTCTTTTCGTGAGACCGTCTCACGGGATTTAATTAATCAATTAGTTAGAAAGAAAAAAGTAAACCGAGTTAGATGATAAGATACATGCATTTAATTTGGACTTGTTTCATCATTTCACGTGAGAATTTGTTGTAAACTATTTATGGTATTTTCGAATTTAAATGTAAAAATGTTGATGCTATATTAGGTGTTGTATCTATCGTGTATAAACACATGCACGTGCACATGATGCTTTGTGTTGTTTGGATTTTATTATCGATATACTTTACCTCGTTTGGCCCCATGTTTGTATTCTCAATTTATCAGGTGAAAATGACGTTGCGTTATCAATTTATTGCTGACTAATAAATCATATTTTGATATGTTTGCTTTATTATTAATTGCACCTCGAGATTTAGTATATTATCTTACAATTTTTTTTGAGTGACTCTCATATGCATTTAGGTGTGAGTATACTCATAGTGTATTTTAGAACCATGCAATTTGTTTTATTATAAAATATGCAATTTATTTACACTGAACCGTGCAACAATTTTTCATATTACATAATTCAATGTTAATAAGTTATATCTTTCAGTATAACAAGTTGCGTGATTTTAAAATGCACTATGAGTGTATGATGCACTTGAATGCATACAAGATTTAGTCTTTTTTTCGGCACATCACGATCTGAATTCTTACACTTTAATATTTTATGATATCGGTCGTGATGGAGTATTCACTTGGATAGATGAGATTTGAATTCTACATTTTGTGTGTTAATTCTTCTCAAATTCACTACTTTATGTGCTTTAAAGTATTATTACTAAATTTATCTAAAATTCTGTGAATTTTGTTCACATAAAATTGTCATTAACCTAGATCACTTTTCATTTCTCAAATCAAAATTGGGGAAGTAACTATTTAAGTATTCATTATCATACTAATCCTACAATCACGAAGCACCCGGGCGTAGTTTGATGGATTAGTAGGATGAATTGAAGGATGTAACATAAATAATTTCAAAGTAATACACTATAAGAAAACAAAGAGTCAACAAAAATAGGTTTGTAAGGTGAGTAAGGTGTGGAAATAGGCCAAGCTGGGCTTCTTAGGGAGAAAACCTCCAGATGAGGGAAAAAGAAAAACAAAGAGTCATAAATCCACATGTTGGATCAGAGATCGAAACTTCACTAAAAACCTTTTTAGGGTAAAACCTCTAGATGAGGGAAAAAGAAAAACTCCTCTACAAGTAATTACGCCGCAACATAGGAAGGTTTTTTTTTTTAAAAAAAACCGTTACACGTATATTTCCTTCTCTCCCTACACGTATGAGACTCGTTCACCGGGATCAATAATATATAATATATTGAAATTTTATTATCATAAATATTAGTGTTCAAACAATCGCCTGATGTTTATCTTTTGGCTCCCCTCAACTTTAATTTTTGGCTCCGCCCTTGAGTCTGACCTTTTTAGTAGAGAGTTGGGTCTGCAAGCCTGTTTAAAGCATTTGTAAGTCTATTTCACCTTAAACATCAAAACTAAAAAGTAATTATATATCAATGTCGTGATTTTAAGATTTTCTTATTTTGTTCTATTTTTAACAAGATTTAAAGTTTATTGATGGATAAGTTTATTTAATTAAATAATTTCTTTAAATATATATTATTTTATATTATTATTACATTAGTTTTATTAAATATACACACAAACTTAAACGAGCAAACTTGTTGAACTTAAAAGACTTTTGTAAAAGCTTAAGTCTGGCCTATATAAATAAACATGCTTTTAAAAAAGACTTTAATAGTGTGTGAAACGGGGTTGTGTTTAGTAAACAAACTGATGTTACATTGAATGTTATAACATCAAAGTAACACAAGTAATACAGAGGCAGTAACAACGGAAGACTCAGAAACACAACACACGAATTGTTTAATAAGACTTTGCACAATCTATATCAATATAGATTGTGATGTCTTATGGTCGAAATCACTATTTATCAAAATAATGAGTACAAAGAGGTTCACAGATTGAATCCTCTTGAAACAAGATCAAACATGTGATTTAAAGGCTAGGTGTACACTACCAAAGGTGACTATTCTATGTGTATGAAACGATCTACACCGAGACTAACATTCCACATAAATAAATCCAGCACCACTCGAAGTATTATAAACCCTACAATTACTTGTTATGGATAAACACTCCACAACGACGACCCTATCACTTTGGATGCACTAAGCACTCAACAGTTGATGCTTGGTTGTGTAGGTATGGGCACCGAAAAATATCTGATAAATTAATAAATAACGAAAGTAAACAAAACAAAAATCGAGTCTCGTGCGAGCACGATTTCCTTAAAATAATTATGCCCTTCACTCTCTCGGTGCTAGTGAATCGTAGGACACTTGTCTCCCAGGATAAAACGATTGCAAAGAGAAAATAACAACACTTTATCTTGCTCACGTCGAACTGAGAAATGCTCGATATTATCACCGGATTACGAACGAAATAAGAAGGAAAACAGAAGAAGTATGATATTAGCAATTGCCGGAAGTAGTATTTGTATATCTCTCCAACTGTGGGAATTGCTTTGTATTCTCGAGTATCGTTTCTTATCTTTTTTAATCATCACAGAAGTTTGCTACTTATAGCCACCACAGAAACAGACTCAGGAGCGTGCCATAATGGCTCAAAACCAAAACCGAAAAACAACATCAATTTCAGGTTTAATTTTGAGTGTAACACCTGAAACGTTTTTAGGTTTCAAAACCCTCAAACGTGCACAAACCGTTCGGTTTCAATGCATGGGAAACTGCCACGTTTATCATTCCAGCCTTGAAAACGTGCACAAAACCGTTGTACAATTTTAATGAAAAATGTTACACATTTCAGTTTAACAATTTAAAATAAAACGTGTTCAAAAAATGAGGCAAAAGTTTACTTGCACGTCCGCCACCAAATCGGTGCGACATTCATGTACGCAGGTCGCGCTCGCACACAAGTTCGTGTTTCGAAGGTCAAATCCGATCAAGATTTTCACCCCCCTGCGCACCCGCGTAGAAGGTGGAGGAGAGTGAACCCACAATAATTTACAAGCAACAAGTGGGTAGATCTTTATATACCCACTTCCTCTTTTCTCATTTTCCAATGTGGAATAGAAACTCTTTGTTTTCCCTTTCCCACTTTCCCATTTGTTGGTTACAACACTTATTGAGAATATAATTTCTCATTCACCCAAAAATGACTCCATTTCCAACAATCCCCCACATGAATGGAGATTAACACAGATACCAAAAGGTTGTTTGGTGATATAAATCATCATTAGAAACTTGCATAGGATAGGTAGGTATCAACCTTTGAACCTTTCCTTGTGGAAGTATACTTACTTTACTAGTTAGATAGTAGACGCGATGTCTTTGAACTATCCACTGTTTTACGTAAACGATGGTATACTCCACCCAAGTTCTTCCTAACACTTCTCAGTTCTCAAGGTTATGTTCGTTTTGTCCATGAACATCCGCCGGGTTCTGTAAGAGTTTTTAGGAATACGCCTTACAATATTCCCTTCGAAGCGGCCCCACTTCTCTCTTACATAGGTGATTATTTTAAGAGTATTTCACAAACTCTTCTCAAATCATTAATAGCTTATGCTAATCCTCACAACACACATCACTGTAGCATCTCTTAGGCAATTGACTTTTATGGGGATTTAATTTTAATAATTTATCCCCGCCAAGACAGTGATTTATGAGTTAGACAATTAGGTTGTCCTTTTGAACCTAGTTCTTGGGATCTCCAATCATATAGGTAAGGTTTTCCTTCGTCTCAACTCGTTTCCTCTAAGGCTTTTAGTCTCATTCCTTTAGATGACGATAAAACTAACTCTCGATTTAACCCTTTGGTTAACAGATCCGCTATGTTATCCTTAGACCTTACATAGTCTATTGTGATAACCCCAGTTGAGAGTAGTTGTCTAATGGTATTATGCCTACGACGAATGTGTCTAGACTTACCATTGTACAAATTACTTTGTGCTCTTCCAATTGCAGATTGACTATCACAATGAATGCATATTGGTGGCACAGGTTTCGTCCACTTTGGAATATCTTCTAAAAAATTTCTAAGTCACTCAGCTTCTTCACCACACTTGTCAAAGCTATAAACTCTGACTCCATGGTAGACCTTGTAATAACCGTTTGCTTAGAAGATTTCCAAGATATGGCTGCACCTCCAAGAGTGAAGGCGTATCCACTCGTTGACTTTGAGTCCTTCATATCAGATATCCAATTTGCATCACTGTAACCTTCAATTATAGCTGGATATTTCATATAGTGCGATCGATATTCACGTGTATGCCTCAAGTATCTAAGTACTCTCACAATAGCTTTCCAGTGAGCATCACCTGGATTGCTAGTGTATCTACTTATCTTGTTCATGGCATAGGCTATGTTTGGTCTTGTACAACTTGTCAAGTACATCAGACTACCTATTACTCTTGAGAATCAACTTGACTCACATCTTCACCTCTATTTTTGGCTAGGTGTTTACTAGGATCTATAGGAGTTCTAACAAAACCCGAATCGTTTTTGCTTAACTTCTCTAGAATCTTATCAACATAATGAGTCTGACTCAAGATAATTCCTTCTGATGTTTTATGAATTTTAATTCCAAGTATAACATCAGCAAGTCCCAAATCTTTCATGTCAAATTTCGAATTCAACATGTCCTTTGTGGATTTTACCATTTTATCATTACTACCAACGATAAGTATGTCATCTACATAAAGACACATGATTACATAACCATCTTCGGTGTCCTTTATGTAAACACATTTATCACACTCATTAATTTGAAATCCATATTCTATCATGGCATTATCGAATTTTACTTGCCACTGTTTTGGTGCTTGTTTCAAGCCATATAGTGACTTCACCAATTTACAAACCTTATTTTCTTGCCCGGGAGCAGAAAATCCTTCAGATTGTTCCATGTAAATTTCCTAAACTAAATCACCATTTAGAAAGACAGTTTTTACATCCATTTGATGTATTTCAAGATTTCTCAAAGCAGCTATTGCTACTATTAATCTTATCGACGTAATTCTCGTCACGGGAGAGTACGCATCAAAATAGTCAAGACCTTCTTTTTGTCTATAACCTTTAACTACAAGTCTCTCCTTGTATTTATCTATGGTCCCATCAGCTTTCATTTTCCTTTTGAAAATCCACTTATAACCTAGTGGTTTACTTCCCGGAGGAAGATCCACTAATTCCCAAGTATGATTTTGCAAAATGGAATCAATCTCACTGTGAATAGTCTCTTTCCATTTAGGACCTTCAGATGAGTTCACAGCTTCCTTGAAGCTTTGAGGTTCACTCTCGAGCATGTAGGTTAAAAAATCTGGACCAAACGATTTTTCCACCCTACCTCTCTTACTTCTTCTTGGTTCAACCTCAACATTTTCAACCACTTCCTCAAGAGTTGAATCTGCATGCCTCTTTGAGGTACTAGCTTCATTACTAGCCTCTTTGCATGCTTTGCATGGAAACACGTGTTCAAAGAACGAAGCATTTCTCGATTCTATAATTGTGTTTTTGTGTATGTCTTCAACTTGAGACTCATACACAAGAAACCTATACGCACCGCTATTATGTGCATAACCAATGAACACACAATCAACCATTTTTGAGCCTATTTTCACCTTCATAGGTGGTGGAATAACCACTTTAGCAAGACACCCCCACACTTTTAAATATTTGTAGGATGGTGCTCGACCATGCCATAGTTCATATGGACTTTAATCAACTTTCTTACGAGGCACCTTATTTAAAAGGTAATTGGCAGTTAACACTGCTTCTCCCCACATATTCTGAGGTAACCCAGAATCTAACAACATTGCATTCATCATTTCTTTCAATGTTCGATTTTTCCGTTCCGCAACACCATTTTGTTGAGGTGAATAAGGTGTAGTAGTTTCATGCTTAATTCCATGTTGTGCACAAAATTCAGCAAACGGAAACTCATACTCACCTCCTCTATTACTTCTCAACGTTTTAATCTTTCGATTAAGTTTATTTTCAACTTCATTTTTGTAGAAAACGAACTTATTAAAAACTTCGTCTTTACTCTTTAGAAGATACACAAAACAATACTTTGTGCTATCATCTACAAACATGATAAAATATTTATTTCCACCACGTGTTTTCACGGTTTTTAAATCACACACATCCATGTGAATTAAGTCAAGTGGTTCACTATTTCTTTCAATAGTTTGGAAAGATGACCGAGTTATTTTCGCTTCCACACAAATCTCACACTTGTGATTTGTATCAATTTGGAGTGTTGGAATGCTATTCATATTCATTAGTTTCTTAATGAATTAAAATTGACATGTCCCAAACGACCATGCCAAGTAATAGACGACTCAATCAAATAAACAGAAGTAGAAGCATTCTTATTCAACAAAGAACCGTGCTTATTCGACAAAGAATCGGACACTAAATTCTTATCCAACAAACACTCCATTTTTGGATAAAATAACTTTATCCGATCCTATTACAATGCGAAAACCGTGCTTATTCAACAAAGAACCGGACACTAAATTCTTACGAACCTCCGGCACATACAACACATTGTTTAGAGTCAATTCCTTTTCGGAAGTAAATTTCAGCACAACCTTCCCTTTGCCTTTGACATCGGAGGTGGCTGAATTTCCCATGAAGAGCTTCTCTTCATCAACATTTTCATCAAGTGAGCTAAACAAATCCTTAGATGAACAAATGTGTCGGGTAGCACCCGAATCAATCCACCATTCACGTGGATTCAAACCAACCATGTTCACCTCTGACACCATAGCCGATAAATATTGTTCATCCATCATGTTGGCTTCATTCTTTTTCGGCTTTTTGCATTCAACCGATTTGTGACCGAGTTTGTTACAGTTGTAACAAGTTCCATTGAAATTTCTCTTGAACTCCTCCTTCTTCGGACCCAAATGTTGATTTTTGGCATGAGAAGGATCAATTTTCTTCTTGTCTTTATCTTTGTAGTTGGTCTTCACCCTTGTTCAACAACGTTTTGATCCATTTTCTTCTCGGCTTTTTGTCATCTTCAATAATGGAACAACAAGCTCCTCAATTTTTCTTTCTTTGTGCTTTAGTTCTTGAAGTCTTTCCAACCGGGTTTGATAGCGTTGGTGTCTTCAATCACCATTCCTTCGGCATGGATATCATGGATAATAACCTATTGATCCTGCACATGACTAACAACTGGTTTAGTATCCACCATTTTAAAGTCAAGAAACTTACCCATAAGAAACTTCTTGGCTCCGACATCTTCGGTCTTGTATTTCTTGTCAAGAACCTCCCACAACTCTTTTGTCGAGGTCATTCCAATGTACATGTTGTACAATGCATCATCAAGGCTATTCATTAAGTAATTCTTGCATAGGAAATCAGAATGCTTCCATGCATCAAGGGCGTTAACAACTTGCATGTCAGGATTGTCGTCTAGCTTTGGAGAGTCTTCTTTGAGGAATCTTGCAAGGTTGAGAGTCGTTAAGTAGAAGAGCATTTTTTGTTGCCATCTTTTGAAGTTCAACCCTTTGAATTTCTCCGGCTTGTCATGGTGGCTAACCAGAATAGTGAGTGCATGAGTGGGAGTTGTCAACGACATGGATGAAGATGAACCAACTCCGACAGTAGAGTTAATCAAATCAGAATTAGTATTAGCCATTTCGAAAGTGTAGATAATTGTTTTAAGACTGTAAGTAAGGGCACCGAAAAATGTTTGATAAATTAATAAATAACGAAAGTAAACAAAACAAAAAATTGAGTCTCGTGCGAGCACGATTTCCTTAAAACAATTGTGCCCTTCACTCTCTCCGTGCTAGTGAATCGTAGGACACTTGTATCCCAGGATAAAACGATTGCAAAGAGAAGATAACAACACTTTATCTTGCTCACGTAGAACTGAGAAATGCTCGATATTATAACCGAATTACGAACGAAATGAGAAGAGAAACAGAAGTAGTATGACATTAGCAATTGCCGGAAGTAGTATCTGTATATCTCTCCAACTGTGGGAATTGCTTTGTATTTTCGAGTATTATTTCTTATCTTTTTTAATCATCACGGAAGTGTGCTACTTTTAGTTGTTGTAACCATAGTAATCGGCCAGCAGCCACGTGGCAAATGATGATGACGTGGCAAACGGTGATGACGAGACGGCTAGAACCGAGTTCAGATGTAAAGTACGAAGAGCCGAGGTCGGCCCCCATAGGGCGACCTGGCAGCATAACAAGGAAGAATACGAGTCCAGCTCGCCTGGGTGAGCGGCCTCTCCCGAGGTCGCTTCTGGGCAAGGTCGGCCAGTACAGGACGAAGATGAGTCTAGCTCGCCTAAGAAGGCGACCTCCTTCAAGGTCGTTCCGTGGGCAAGGTCGGCAGGCATATCAAGGGAAAGACATTGGGTTCGAAGATAAGTAAAGAAAGAAGATCTTGCATATCTATTAAAGATCCGGGCGAAGATTTAGTGTATCTTGTATTTCCCTGCTTAGAGGGCCCATTAAGAGGCCCATTAGGATTTCCATCTTTGTACCTTGTAATTGTTATAAATAGGGGACGAAAATACACACAAAATGATAGAAAAATAATCCTAGCTTGGTATGCCCCCAGACGTAGTCCTTCCGGACGAACTGGGTCAACAAGTTCTTGTCTTCATTATGTTTTCATTGATCGTTCATTCATTATTTTATTAATTACTTGTTTATGGCATAGACGTGAAAATTTATGTTACAACATTTGGCGCCGTCTGTGGGAAATCTCTAACATATTTGACTGCAAATTTGTTAGGACCCCAAAAAATAAAAATCTGGATGAAACACTCACTGTTCATCCAAAAACCAAAAAATCCAAGCCCTTCGTAAAAAATTGAGACACATTGCAATAATCCCATGACAATTTCAGTACTATTCCTTTGCATGTCAAAAATTCAGACCTAAAAACAAAATTAGCAGTGTCATAAAGAACTATGCACCATGATTAATGGTGATTTTACTTGAGATTTTATGCTCTTTCATAGCTAGATGTGTGATTCTTGCATGATTTTGATCATTATATTGTTGGAATTAGTAGAAAAATTCATCTAATGCTTGAATGCTTGATTGTACAGGATTTGAAAGGAAAACGAGGATGATTTGGCAAAAACTTGAGGAAAGAGTGTTGCTCGACTCGAGCAGTGCAGAACGGGTCGAACTGAGCAAGAAACGGACTTGGAAAACACGATTGTGAAGAATTTTTGAAGAATTGCTGAAAAAACTTGCAGCTCGACTCGAGCCAGACTGCTCGGGTCGAGCTGCCAGCTCGAGTCGATCCAATGTGCTCGACATTTTGAGCATCTTGAGTCTGATGAGTTGGGGGAAATTTTTTTTTTCGCCGACTGAAAGAACCCAAATTGAGTCGAGCCGCATGAGATACAAAAACGACGCGTCGACTTTTACCCAAATTTCGAATTAACCTGGAGGTCGAAAGAATCCAAATCGAGTCGAAATGCCCAAAAAACGAGAGATGCCAAAAAAGCCCTAGGGACATGTGCCAATTGATTCCAAAGCATATAAAAAGGCAACTTCATTTTTTTTCATGAGATAGCAGCTGGGAGAGAGATAGGGGATAGAACAAGTAATACTTTGGAGAGCTGCAACTAATACTTTTACATGTTTTTCATTTTGCTTCCATAAATAGCTTAGATAGACATAACATAACATAGATATAGTTGCAATTTCAGTTTTAAGCAAGTTATCATGGATTATTGATGGATTTTGTATGGTTTGGAGCTTGAATTTTATGGTTTGGGTTGAATTTTGTATTGGTTTTTTTTAAAAAATAAAAAAAAATGGTGTGGTTGCTGGTTATCTTCTCTGACAAGGTCACTCTGCAACATCTGAATTCTTTTTCGACACCGTCGCAACCAAGAAGCCCTTGTTCATCACCGGAGGATGGAGACCACCAGTAGAGTTTGCATCGAATCGCCTTTTTCAAATCGGCACACCGCGGCCTTCGGCGAATCACCACATCAGGTCACCGTCACACCGTCTCTGCCCCAAAACTCCATCACGAGCACGCCGCCTAGACACTCTGTAGATCCTCAATCCGCCAGAAGGAAAATCAACCGAGCGATGTGCACTGCCCCTAGGATAACACACGGATTAGCCTCCACTTTATTCCGCCGCCAGGGTTCGGCCTTTTTCGGCCGTATACGACGCGGATCCTGCATCGCCAAAACGCTGACAAAAATTGATGTTCCAAATTTGGCGCGCCCGCGCCGCCCCTCATTCACAAATCAATGCGCAGACCCGCCGTGACGACGGCGTCCCACCGCACAACCGCCGATGCCACCATGATTCGATCAGAAAATATCAGGTTCTGCTTTGAATAGGTATTTGGGCCTGAGATCTGGTTTGTTTAAATTGTTGGGCCTTTGTGAATTGGCGTACAGGTCCTATTCCTTTAGCAGGGAGCAAGTATCCACTTTTCTTTCATTTATTTCTTTTAAGAAGTTAATTAGGCAGTGTCTAATGCATGTCTTGCTAGAGTAAAAAGAACAAAGAGGTTGAATACTCTATCTTGTCATGAGTAATGTAAATGCGACTTTTGAATTCTTAATATGTTTAATTCATGAACTGCCAAGGATGAATGAGAGTAACTCGATATTTAACGGTTCATCTATTTTTACGAGGAAAATGCTCGTGACTCTTGCAAAGGAAAGTTGCACGTGTGTGCGATGCCTCGGGGGCAACTCAAAGAATCTACGGGCAGTCCTTTAGTCCACTAGCATCAGGTTTCATTTTATTTACTTCTTTTTAATATATGTTACAGTGTTCAGGCTTTCACGTATATTAAAAGGCGAAGGCATATATGCTCATATATCGAGCCATTCGAGTTTAATTTCAGAACTCTAGTTGACGTTAGAGACTCAATCTAGCTTGTCTAAATTTGGAGGGTTTTCTAAACCAAACTCCAAATCCTTACGTTCACTAATAACATAAACCTTAGAAAAGGGACTATCACAAAATCCATCTACTAGCACTCAAAAGTCTCATACAGATGAAGCGAACTTATAATCCGACTTCGAACTTACATCGCGTCATACGATTAAGGAAAATACTCAAATTCATAAAGTCGCGGTCTCAAACCAGAAGACCCGACAACGTCAAAATTACGAAGTCGCGGTCTTAAACAAACCAGACCCGATGACCACAAATTAACAAGGTTGTACTTCCAAAAAAAAAATGATCATGTCAACCCTCGACATGTGCAATGGTCAAACCAGAGGGCAATCAAGCCCCAACTTAAGTAAGACGATAAATAAGCCCTTCAAATCACAAGTCAAAGAGAGTTGTACCCTCAATAAAACGACCTCGAAAGATGACCTTTTTGTATCAATCGAGACACCGAGTTAAAACCTTTTTTAAAGTCACACTTCGGGATATCCTCCATCTCACATCGTAGCCATGACTTTTGAATCCCAAGGTTGATGAGGTCGCGGCCTAAATGGCTTGATTCTTGTCATGACTTCATAAGACGACAAAGAACAAGTTCATTTAAATCGCAATGTCAATAAGACGATAATAACATAACTCGATTCACAGTCGCAGAAGTTATTCAAGTCACTGGCAAACAGTCCGAAAATGACTATAAACCTATGTGCCAACCCTCTTTAACATTCATGAAACAACAAATCTCTCTGGTAAAGACGATCTAAACAAACGAGAATCAAATCTCGATCCTGGGGCAAGACCCTAGGGATCCTAAACCTTCGCACATCCATGAAAGATGTTTTTAAATTGATATCAAAACCCAATCCTGGGGGGCAAAATCCCGACAATCTCAAAGGTTATTTTATAACACAAAAATCGAAAGAGATCTTGTTAATAATCTTGAAATTCGAGTCTCCTTTCCAACTTTGATAAAAGCCAGTTTTATCAAAAATATCAGAAACATTTTCTGACCTCTTAATATTATCTTTACAAATTTTTCAAGAGTCTTTTAACCTAAATCTCTCTCTCCCAAAGAATTTCCTCAAATGGTCGAACAAACCATGGCATCCCGCCTTCATGGCGATGATTTTGTCCACCTCTAAGGCGACCAGCCCGCCTCCTCGGCACTGGCATTCCACCTTCATGGCGATGATTTTGTCCGCCTCTAAGGCGTCGACCAGCCCGCCTCCTCGGCGCTGGCATTCCGCCTCCTACGGCGATGAATTTGTCCGCCTCTAAGGTGTCGACCAGCCTTCCTCCTCGGCGCTGACATTCCGCCTTCGTGGCGATGATTTTGTCCGCCTCTAAGGCGTCAACCAGCCCACCTCCTCGACGCTGGCATTCCGCCTCCTACGGCGATGACTTTGTCCGACTATACGACGTCGACCTGCCCGCCTCTTCAGCGTCAGCTTTCCACCTATTTCGGCGAGATTCACTGGTTTTATCTATCATAAGCCAATACAAATCGAATAAAGTGACGTCTTTCTTTTTAAAATTCCTATGTGTTTAAACTGAAGGAGGTAGCGTAATAATAACAACGCCTTCCTGAAGTACGACTTTTGACATACTGGCGGCGAGATCACCACCCTAGCAGTGCGGTCCTCCCCCGACTTTGTATGACGACTAAGCAAAGTTCATAAATAAACCGCACCCACGTAAGACGACAAGAACATATGCATTTCTAAAGTCGCGTAAGGAAATCAAGTTAACACAAAATAGGAAGGAAAAAGAAATGATTTTCATTAATGACAGAAGGATCGAAGGCTAGTTACATCAAGTAGCGAACTGCTCGGCCAGAAATGGTCGTCGGCTAGCACAGACAAGACTCGTACAAAGAGGCTCACCTCAAAGTACCACAAACAAGACTCGTACAAAGAGGCTCATCTCAAAGTACCACAAACAAGACTATTACAAAGAGGCTCACCTCAAAGTACGAGCACAGAAAAGACTCATACAAAGAGGCTCACCTCAAAGCACGAAAGACAAAAAAACTGCAAAGAGGCTCACCTCAAAGTACGAAAGATAGACAAGACTCGCATAAAAGAGGCTCACCTCAAAGTACCACCTCAAAAGCACGAAAGACAAATAAGACTCCATAAAAGAGGCTCACCCCAAAGTACCAAAAAGACGAAAGATATAAGACTCAGATAAAAGAGGCCACCTCAAAGTACGAAAGACAGATAAGACTCGTCTGACAAAGAGGGGCTCACCTCAAAGCACGAAAGCACGCAGACAAGACTTGTACAAAAAGAGGCTCACCTCAAAGTACGAAAGCACAAAAAGACTCAGACAAAAGAGGCTCACCCCAAAGTACGAGCACGAAAAGAATGACATAAAGAGGCTTCACCTCAAAGTACGAAAGCACGTAAAAGATTCGTACAAAAAGAGGCTTTCACCTCAAAGTAGAAACGACAAGACTCAGACAAAAGAGGCTCACCTCAAAGTAGAGCAGATGAAAAGACTCAGTATAAAAGAGGCTCAACTCAAAGTACGAAAGACAAAAAAGACTCAGATAAAAGGGCTCACCTCAAAGTACGAAAGCACAAAAAAGACTCATAAAAGAGGCTCACCTCAAAGTACGAAAGAAACAAAGACTTCATAAAAAGAGGCTCACCTCAAAGTCTGAACAAGACAGAAAAGACTTCGTACAAAGAGGCTCACCTCAAAGTCACTAACATAGAAAAAACTTCGTACCTCAAAGAGGCTCACCTCAAATAAAGAAAATCAAAAGACTAAGTCGCAAAAGAGAACTCACCTCAAAGTAACATCTCGACGAGCTCAAATAAATAAAAATCAAATGAACCTCCAAGTCGCAAATGAACCAAATGAAGAAGACTCTCGACAGGGGCACGATCTCGGCGAGCTCAATCTCAAATACATCTAATTTCGGATTGAACCTCCAAACTTGATATCGGAATTATTATCATCAAAGTATGAACAATTAAGACCTCGAGGGCATTCAAAACAAACACCAGGGGCAAAGAATGCATCCTCAAGGGCGAAAATCAGATAAGTCTTATTTGAACAAAGATCAAGACCGACCTCCGAACAAAGTCGAAGTCCGCTCTTGGGGGCAATTGTTGTAACCATAGTAATCGGCCAGCAGCCACGTGGCAAATGATGATGACGTGGCAAACGGTGATGACGAGGCGGCTAGAACCGAGTTCAGATGTAAAGTACGAAGAGCCGAGGTCGGCCCCCATAGGGTGACCTAGCAGCATAACAAGGAAAAAGACGAGTCCAAATTCTCACGGGTGAAAGCGACCTCTCCCGAGGTCGCTTCTGGGCAAGGTCGGCTAAGTACAGATTTAAGATGGTTTAAGCCGCTTTAGCAAGCGCGACCTCCTTCAAGGTCGCTTAAAGGCAAGGCAAGGTTAAAGCATATCAAGGGAAAGACATTGGGTTCGAAGATAAGTAAAGAAAGAAGATCTTGCATATCTATTAAAGATCCGGACGAAGATTTAGTGTATCTTGTATTTCCCTGCTTAGAGGGCCCATTAGGGTTTTCATCTTTGTACCTTGTAATTGTTATAAATAAGGGACGAAAATACACACAAAATGATAGAAAAATAATCCTGGCTTGGTATGCCCCCGGGACGTAGTCTTTCCGGACGAACTAGGTCAACAAGTTCTTGTCTTCATTACGTTTTCATTGATCGTTCATTCATTATTTTATTAATTACTTGTTTGTGGCATAGACGTGAAAATCTATGTTACAACAATAGCCACCACAGAAAAGGACTCAGGAGCGTGCCATAATGGCTCAAAACCAAAACCAAAAATAACATCAATTTTAGGTTTAAATTTCATGGTGCTTTTAGTAGTTTATTAGTCTTTTTTTAAAAAAAATTAACTTTTTTTGCAAACACTATCAACTTTTCTTTAAATTTTTTGGGGGAGTGACTCTAAGGTACAAAGTCACTCCCCAAATGACTCTAAGGTACAAAGTAACTTTATTTTGACTCTAAGATACAAAAATATGGTTAAAAAGTCTAAGTTGTCATTCTGTCCATTTTCTGCACTTCTGACATGTTTTCTGCACTTTAAACGCATTTTGGAGTGCAGTTTTTTTAATTTTTGCAATACTAGGCCAAATTTGGAGTGCAGTTTTTTTAATTTTCTGCACTTTCGTCTTTTTTATTCCACTTTTTATTAGTTGCAATTTTTTATAATTTAATTTAAATTTTAGATTTTATAAAATTTGTATTTCGAATCTGCATTTTCCCAAAATAATATGTACTTTTCCAAAATGTGTACTTGGTCAAAACAAAAAAATAAAATTATGAATACATACAAAAATGAGATAAGTGATATTTTTTGTACAAATTGTATCTTAGAGTCACTTTAAAGATGCTTTGTACCTTAGAGTCTTTTTGTTAGAAACTTTGTATTGGAGAGTCATTAATTCTAAATTTTTTTACAAACACTATCAACTTCTACTATTAATCACTTTTTCCATAATCACTAATTTTAATCACTTCTTTAAAACTATAAGTTTTGCAAACACCCCTTTAAAAGAACATAGTTGTTGAGCTTAAAAGACTAAGGTGGCGTTTGCAAGAAATTATAAGTGATTATAGTCATCTAAAATTGTGTGCATAAGCAATTTGGAGTGTTTTTTTTTTTAGATTAAATAAACTTTTAAAAGTTATGAGCTAAAAGTTGAGGGGGTGTTTTTGGTAGCTTACGAGTATTTTTTTTAAGTATTATTAACTTCTTTTGCAAATACTGTTAACTTTTCTTTGAATTATTTTACAAACACCATCAACTTCTACTATTAATAAATTTTCTCATAATTACTAATTTTAATCACTTCTTCAAAAGGATAATTTTTTGCAAACACCCTTAAATAAATATTCTTATAAAAAAGCTTAAGCTTGCCTCATTTATAAAAAGGTCGAATCGAGCTTTAGTAGGCTGTGCCGTAGCCCCCTGTTGGGTAGCTTGACATATTCCTACCCCTAATGGTGAGATTTGCCTACAAAATTGGCCGTAGATTTTTCACTAATTCTTTCCTAGCTAAAACTTATGCGAATTTGAGTTTATGTGAATTCTTTTCTTCAAGTACTACTATCTTGCATATACGATATCACTGGTAAAAATTAAGTATATTTTAAACAGTAACACTTAGCATACATAACATCGATATATAAAAAAATAGCTCATGTGAACCCGAATTTACAGGGGACCCACCCCAATCCGAGTAGCAAATAACAGCTACAATCAGACTCAAATAAGTAATAGTATTATGTAGTATAATTTAATTATACCAAAATCTGTACAATATCTGTCATTGATTTGCACAAGACGCATATCCTCGTACATATATAGACTATAAATTTCAAATGTACCCGATGCAATTTAATAGAATCCCTGATTAAAAGAGTAAAACAGTTAATCATAGTAATAAAATTCAACCATTGTCCGGTTCGAAGTCCTTGATCTTAGGATAATCCAAGGGTCACATTTTCTAAGCCTTTAAAACCACACACATATCGCACAAACTTCTCACACATACTCTACTCAATTTTTTTGGCCCATATTCAATCTCAAACTAATTCCCACTTTCTTGATCTCATCATCATTACAACAAAACTTGATCAATAATTCAACAAAGTTAGCCTTTCAAACTCCTTTAATTAAAAAAATCATCAATGTATATACACTCCATGCATGCATGATCAAGAATTAATTCCCACAATATTTGATCTCCAAGAACATACATAAATAGCAATATGGAGGGTGAATACAAGAAATTAAAACCCTCTCCTTCGTTCAAACACGTAATCGAATCAACGACGGTGAGTCGGGAGGGATCGGAGAGTGAGCTCCCGACGTACACGAGCTTGAAGGACGTGATGTCGAACTTGTCGCCGTGGGACGGGACGAGCAACGTGGGCGACATCAACATTCGCAACGAGCTCGTGAAGCACGCCGCCTCGGCCTACGTGCTTTCGGCCACCATCATTAGCCCCGTCAACAAAGATCACCATTGGAATGTTGTTGGCATTTGGGAAAGAATGTTGCTAGGGTTTCAATCTTGTTGGCAAATCCATGTCGGCCCAATGGTGGATCTCTTTTATCATGTTCTTCAAAGGGTTAGGGCTAGTTTCATGGATTCATCTCTTTGTTTTTAATTAATTCATTAGTTAGGGTTTTTTAATTGACGTTCTAATTGGTCTTTAATTTGGTACATATTGTTATAATTTATATCATTTTTGGGCCTATGCATATATTTTTTCAGGTTTTTTTTTTTTTGGTAAATGGTGACTCGAACCTATAACCTCACGACATAGGTGGTGGTGCTCTAACCACTTGACCTATCACATTAATTCCCGCACATGTATGATCGTCAATTAATTTACAATTCATATGTGATAAGATTAATTAAGACAAAAATTGTCGACCACAAATTTTGGATCCGTGCAATATCACTCGGTTCGATCCAGTCTTTTCTCCAGCAATGATATAGAGTGGGTCTCTTGTGCACCCAAATGCTATAAATGATCCATTTAAAAAAATATATGGGTACGGTTGGGGGAAGTGCACGGATCTTAAACCCGTGCATCAGTTGCACATGAGATTTCAACGATATATGATTCATTTTGATTGTAAGAAATATATTGTGTAATAATCACAAGGTGCAATTGGTGCACTGAAGATCAACTTTATGATCAAGTATATATGAGATTTAAATTAATAAAGGCATATATCTCTATATGTGTGTGGTTTAAAATTTGATTCTTACAAGATTTAGGAAAAAGTGATGAATAATGAGGATTCTCCCATTCTTTGGTAGCTTTAGGTCATTTTTTTGCCTTGTCTTAACTTTATCTTGGTGTGTCGAATTTATACTAATACTTACGTTTTTACTTTCATAAATATGTGTTGTGTGCACAAGCGAGAAGAAATACATTGGTCCTAACTCCTAAGGGCGTCTCTCTAATACAAATGAAATTTGGGTTAATGTCAAATTCCAACCTGCACTATTGTCCTTTTTATAAATTGCAAATTGTACTATTTTTTGAAATAAAATACAATCTATACTAGTAAAAAATGACAAATTCAAACTCCAATTCACTTTCTTTTTAATTTTTTTAATCGAATTTCTTTAATTTGATGTTTATTAAAATACTTTTTCGCATTGTGGTATGTACAATATATCATTTGTAGAGTATATCTAGTCGGAAAGTTTCACAAAACACGAGTCAAGGTTGGAATTAATCACTTTTTACTAGTACAGACTGCATTTTGTTTCAAAAAATAGTACAAATTGAAATTTATAAAAAGGACAACAATACAAGTTGCAATGCGTAATTAGCCGACGAAATTTTGTTGATCGACTCTCTAAATATTTTATACAGTACTCTCTCTAGTTTTAAATAAATGTCATTTCAAAAGCTTTTTTGTTTTTGTTTTTAAGAATTGTTTTTATTGCATGACATGCAAATATAATTATTGGGCTTGAGGAAGATTCAGGTTGTTTGGGCTTGAAGAAGATTTAGGTTGTTTGGATCGAAAATTTCGATATATAAAAATTTATACCACTAAAGTCATGAAATTTTTGAGAAAAAAAGTTTTTGGTCCCATAACTTATCTACTGTTCATTTTTCATCCCAAAAAATTTAACTGTCCAATTTTAGTCCCATAACTAAATTGATTGTCCAATTTTGGTCTCATTTTTGCCGAAAAAACGCGAATAACGCCGTTTTGATGATGTGTATGTCACATGGTGATAAAATTTGGGGGTTCTGTATACTCTCGATGACGTGAACGCTGACTATTTATTTCTTTTTTATTTTTTTACGTTTTTCAATCAATTAAACTACACATGTGTAAATAATCCAATAAATCTGATCAAAACTAAAATTTCAAATCTGTAAATGTAAGAACAACTAAATTTTACCGGCACGTGACTTGCATAAGACCGAAAATGACGTTTTTTTCCAATTTTTCGGTGAAAATGGGACCAAAATTGGACAATCCATTTAGTTATGGGACTAAAGTTGAACATTAATTTTTTTTGGGACGAAAAATGGACAGTGCATAAGTTATGAGACCAAAAAACTTTTTTTCTCTGAAAATTTTGGTATATCAACATTTGACATATTGAAATTTTGATATATGAAAATGCTACTGAAATATTCATACTTAGTGATAATGTTCCATATCGAAATTTTCATATTTATGCCATTTCATAAAAAAATTTCCCTTCCCTTGTGCCTTTTGGCTGAATTATTCATTTTCTTTTTCTATTTGGGTACTACTTTTTTCCAGTTAACATGCAAAAATATCATTGCTTCTTTTGTTTATTTTTGTGAGAACATCATCCAGATAGGAAGGTGTTAAGACACAACAACAATCTGTTGATATATATATCAAAACTTCAATGTCAATATCGATTTTACGTTAGAAAGTTTGTGAGATTTTTTTTTCTTTAAACATACTGTGTTTGGCCCATGACCACATTTCAAAATTTCCATTTTCATTCTTCATTAATAATTTACCCCAATGATTGCTGCCAAATTTAACAATTACAACCCCAAAAACTCTATAATAGGGATTGCAAAAATAAACCTACTATAACACCGACTATTCCCCTCACCATGAAACCTAAAAAATCAACATGGGTAAGAAAAGTTAACCGCAAGTAGGATGGTCCAGGATTTCATCCCAAGGGGCGAAAATTTTCATAATATAAGGTGGGAAGAGTTTTATAATCCAAACGGAGGGGAACAAATTTAAGATATAAATATAAAATTTAATCCAATCGTCTAACTACAGACCACCTATGCAGGGACGGACTTACTATCAGACAAGGCATGACAAATGCTCTGTCTGGATTTTTGATGTGAAATACCTAAAATATCCTTAGAATAGAAGAAATGGATCATACCCATTAATTTACAAGTTTATAAGATTAGTCTTGATTTTGCCGATTGCAACTTGTACAGTGGAAAGAACATTCTCTGTTATAAATATTGTGAAGAATCGATTAACTTTGCAACTGCATGAGTGATGAATGAATAATGAAACTATCATTCATAGATTTCAAAGTTTGACAAGTCATCGTTGTCAATTGTAATCGAATGAAACTATTGTTCATATATAGTTATAGTTTATTTTATGTATATCCGTTTTATTTATTCTTACAGTTGTGCTTTGTCTGAAGAAAAAAAATGATGTGTCCGCTCCTGCACCTATGCCTCTTTTGTTCCTACACCCCTACACATGCATAAACCCAATGATCACACACAAATCTTATAATTGATGTAAACACTCAAACGATTAGAGTACCACTATTTATGTCGTGAAATCATGAGTTTGAATCACTATTTACCCGATAAAGAAAAAAAAGAACACAAATATATCCGACCTAAACCTAATAACCTACAATGTGAATATCCTATGTAGAGCGCTTGGTAGCAAAATTCAAATTGAATAATGTGATGTGTCTTATTTCACGTTGGGTCGATTTTTTTTAATCTTTCGTGGTCATGTCCTTCGATTAATGTCTAGTCACTTTTACAAGTTTGAAACACGAGCTGAACTTGAGATTGAATCAAGGGCCAGTTTGTCCGTGGTCCTAAAAATGTATCTTATTTAATTAATTTATTGTCATTACATGTATATTAAATTATATCCTTTTCTCAAAAAATAAATAAAAACTTACATGTATATTATATGAGTTGCCGGATTTAAAACCAAGTTAATTATATTTTAAAGCAAAGTGAAGTGGTAAAATTTTGTCTGATTATCCATTAGACTTTCTCACCCAAAATTCCTCCATTTGTTTTTCATCTCACATATATGTAATGAAAAATATAGTATATAAGTATAAAATCTCAGTATAATTTTTTTTTTCATATTTCTTCCTTACACGAAAAAATAATTTCTTTTTTCATATTTCTTCCTTACACGAAAAAAAATCTGTATATATAATCAATATCTATCAAATCTCATATGATTCTTTCTTCATATATCTCCCTTATATGGAAAAATTCTATTTATGTGAGCAATGACTATTTGTATACATGGCTAACATACTAGGTATGATTTGTTTGGCATTAATTTCAGTTACTCAATTGAGATTGAAAGAGAAGACCTTTAACAATGCAGACTAAACTCAATATATATTCAACAATGTAAAGTGTTAAAAGCATTACAAAAAAAAAAAAAAAATTCTAACCCAAAAAGCATTACAAAAATATAAGAGAATTAAATTTTGAATTCTAACCATAAGCAAGACTACTTATTCGAGAACTAAATCTAAGAGAATTAAATCTTGAAGTGCCCTTTTTTTTTTTTTTTTGGCACCGGACCTTTAAATCATTGGATCGGCCCGGGTATGAGCAAAACCACTAGCTCAGAGTGAGGCCACCTTGTCAAGATTAAATATAACATACAAATAAAGTGAAAATCACAAATAATTCATGTATGTAAATTCTTTTCCATTGAAATAATCAATTGCTTCCACGAAGACCTCTCTTCGGTTCCGTGTTCTTTCTTGTGTACGGCGGTTCCCCCAAGGATATCTCTTCAATCCCGGTTTTCCGAGGACCTCCTCTCTTCAGTCCCCGCGCCTCTCTTAAGCCCCTGGCCTTTTATAAAATTTCTTATATAAAACTCGTCATTTACTTTCATGTAATGCAACATATAAACAATTTATTCATACGACATATTTAATAAAAATAAAATAAACCATACCTTAAATTCATGTCGTGGATGCATATGCATGCAATAAAATTACTTTAATTCTTGTTGAGAAAAATATGAAATACCTCCCTATTTAGTTGTGAAAAAATATGAAATACCTCCCTCCTATTTTGAAATGGATGTCAATGGGTCGGGTCTTTTTTCATATTTTATTTTATTTTACAATTTAAAATTTTGATATCAATAAATAATTTTAATTTAAATAACATATTATATTTCATATAGACCTAAAAAAAACGCCTATAAAAAGTTGAATTTTGTTAGAGTTTTATCAATTCAAAGGTTTTAAAGATGGTAAAGACCATCAATTTAAGGCTCGAAAGATTTTTCCTATCGATTCAAGGCCGAAAAGATAGAAATTATCAATGCTTTGGCCGAAAGATAGAAACTATCAATTCAAATATAAAATTTAATATTTTATTTTATTTTACAAACCCTAAACCCTTTAAAATATTGATATCAATAAATAAAAAATAAAAAAATTTAAAGATTTAAATAAACATGATAAATTATATTTTTTTTTTTTGGATATATTTTTAATCTTCCCAGCTAAAAAATAGGAAAAAATCTTTAAAATTGATAATTTTGTTATTTACATATTAATAAATATATAAAAAAATATATAATAATATATTATATTTATATATATATATATATAACATATATTTTGATTTTTAATATATAAAAAAAGCAAGGGTCCTAAAGCGGGTCTCGAGTAATACCTGACCGCCTGCTTTCACAACTACTGTCCGGGCGGTCCCGACCCAAACAATGCGGGTCAGGGCGGGTCGGGTCGGGCCGGGGTAATATTGTCATCCCTACTCCTATTCAAAATATAAGATGTTTTGGCTTATTGCATTATTTAATTTTTATTTGATGTTCTGGCTTTTATTTTCCTACACTGCCCTTATTTAATACTCTTTCTTTAGTTTTCTTGTTTTACTCCCTATCATGTCATTAAAGATAATTTATCATTAAATAAGACTAATTTTGGTATAATTTTTTTTTATAAATAAATATGCAAAAGGTCAAAACATCTCATCTTATATTTTGAATAGGAGGGAGTAATATTTTTCTGTGTGTTTTGATTTCATAAAGAGAGACATCTATTTATAGAGAGAAAAATATAATTTTTAAGTGAAATTGGGATTTGGATATTTTATGAAAATCTTGAGATTTGATTATCGTAGGTAGAGATAAAACTTGAAAGAGTTGGTATGCTGTGAAACTTGTTCAACGTGAAACTGATTTTTTTTTTTTTTACAAACATACACTTTAGTAATATAAGTTACACACTTTAGTAATATAAGTCACACACTTCAGTTATCACTACGACACTCTTTGCTATATTATAAGTCACACCCTTCACTTTTATGAGTAATACACTTTACAGTAAAAAGTCACACACTTTATAGTAAAAAGTCACACACTTTAGTAATATAAGTCACACTACTTAACCAGTTTCACCATAAAACTTGTTCACACTATACTTTGCCAACTTGAAAACATATTTTTTATAAAATCTAATCTAATAAATAAATAGAATTAAAATTATAATGATAAACTCCAAAAAGATATGGATGAATTTTTAAACAAAGAGTTGGTATGTTGTGAAATTTGTTCACCGTGAAACTGATTTTTTTTTTTTTTACAGACATACATTTTAGTAATATAAGTCACACCCTTTAGTAATATAAGTCACACACTTCAGTTATCACTACGACACTCTTTGCTATAATATAAGTCACACCCTTCACTTTTATGAGTAATACTCTTTACAGTAAAAAGTCACACACTTTATAATAAAAAGTCATACACTTTAGTAATATAAGTCACACTCCTTAACCAGTTTCACCGTAAAACTTGTTCACACTATACTTTGCCTTGAAAAAAAAGGGATGATGGCAGATTCAAATATTGCTTTATAAAACTGAAGAGGATAAACGCATTTTTACATGGGAAAACAAAGTCAAATCTTGAACTTTTAATTTAAATAAATTAATTGCACTAAAATTTTGGGTTTAGGAAACATGCTATGGAAGATATTGATGATCTTTTGAAGAAACATATTAAAATTTGAATCTTTTTGCAAATTTCATAAAGATATGATAAGAGGCCGGACAAAATTCTAGAATTTTGATAACAATAGCTTTTGTAAATATTGAAAAAAAGATTTAAAATTTTAAAAATATTAGAAAAAAATTTTTTAAAAAAATATAACTGACTTAAAATTTTCGAGATGTTACAATCACAAATAATTGCTTCACCAAAATTGTGCATAAGAAGCAGAGTGTTGTTATAGTTAAAGGCGTAGTTGATCAACCCTAATTTATTATTAGGATATACGATGACATCACGGTTGCTGAAAAATCCTAAAGGAAACAATAGACCTGTTTTTAATCTCTGACATTAGTCAGCGTATTTAGTTCAGGATTTGCGGACCTTATATTCTTTCATTATCCATATCTCGAACACACCTAAAGCAGCAACAACATCATCATCATCCAGAGACGGTCCTATAATTTTAGGGGCCCGGTGCAAAAAAAAATTGGGCCTTTCGGTTTTTTTTATAATAAAAAAATATAATCATTAGTACAAAAAAAATTTCATAATTATAAAAATAAAATAAAACGTATAATAACGAAATATTCTATATTACCAATGTGACTATTTTCAAACTCATCAATAACATAATAAATAGAAATCAAATAATAAAAAAATTATAAATAAACAATATATATTGAATATTTAAAGTGATCCAAATAAAATTTATGAATAAAAAATCTAAAATTAAAAGTACCTTATTAGAAAAGATAATTTTCTTATGAACACGCTATGTGAAATGTATAAGACCAATTTTAAGAGAGAAAAAAAATAAAAGAAGTGAAGAAGAAGAAAGGACGGCGTGATTTTTTTATGAAGATTGTGTATAGATTTAATTTGAAAAATACATGAAAGAAAAATATTAAAAAAAGAGAAAGATTGAAAAAGATATGACCGTGCATGGAAAAAATATATGAGGAAAAAAAATATAATTTGAAAAATTAGTAACTTAATAAAATATAAAGATTTTGTAAAGATTTGGAATTAAAATATAAGGATTTTTTTTATTGAAAGTATTAAAAAAATTCGTGAAACTGGGGACTCAATCTCCCAACCTTGTGCCCAGATGTTTCCTTAAGGCGCTCCTGTCACCAACTAAGCTACCCATTGCATGTAAAACAACTATCGATTTTTTAAATTATAACACATATACATAAATAAATAAATATATATATATCAGTTTTAATATGGAGATCACAAGTGGTCACCTTATGGAGCCCAAATGCTTAGTTGGCAATCCACATCACCAATTTTAAATTATTAGTATATTTATTAATTATATTATGTTAATATAACAAATTAAGATCCCCAAAATCTCTCAAATATTTCTAACATATCTATATTTATCAATTCCTTTAACCAAATCTTTCTCTTTCTCAATAATAATTAATTTTCTGCCGGTTAATTTACCAATTCTTCAACCAAATCCTTCTCACAAATCTAATATTTTATTTCCTAAAAGAATATGTCGGCTAATTTTTCTATATAAGTGCCACCCTAATCTCTTTTCCCAAAGAAGCACAAAGAAACTCTTTCTTAATTTTTTCTAGCAGCGTCACTTTTCCCAAAGAAGTGTAGCGCCAGTATTTCTCAGTATTGTCGAGTAATGTAAGTATCATTCATGCACTCTATAGTTTATGTTATAGTAAATTACTATTCATATTTTTTAATCATAAATCATATTTATTTCACTTAAAAATTTGGGTAATACCCTGTTAACATAAAACATGGACATGCATCTTTTTTTTTTGTTTAAAATATAAGTAAATATATTATAAAAATATTTAAACTTGCTTAATAAAATATGAGGGAGGACAACTAAAAAATATTAAAAGGATTTGGCTTGAGATGTACTTTTGACATTATTTTTGTTTTCGAAATCAAAGACATGGTTTTAGGTAGCCAACCTGACAATTCATCCAATTTTTTTTTTATAAAAAAAATTATGAACTAAAATAAAGGTTTCGGATGGTAAAAAAAAAAGGTTGGCTTACGTTTTAAGCAGATGAAGTGAAATAGTCTAGCTTGTGTACATGAAGTAAGATAACGAAAAATCTCCCAACTCCCAATATCATTAGCTTTCTTGACTTTTCTTGGATTTAACTAATAAAATTTTAGTAATTTTAAATCATTAAATGAATGACAATTAATATTATATATGCACATACTCTCTTGTTAACAAGTGTAAATAATTTTTTTGATACAATAATACTCCATAATAATTATGCGTACACGGTAGAATTTTTTTTGGAGCTCATATATATTGATCATCACATAGTTCAATACTTTTGAGAAATTATACATATTATTTGTATTAATAATGCTTGAATCATTTTATTACGAGATTGTTTGATTGGAATTTTTTAACTCGGTGCTATGCGAATATGTTCAGTGTAATAGTACATGCAAATAACTCCATATATATTCACCTAATATTCTTAGAAAATCTGATACAATTTATACATAAAATTAATTATTTTTAATACGTTATTGTCCATAATTTCATTAATAACATTCTAAGTAAACTATTAACAATGGGAGAAGGCCCTTATATGCACCGTGTATCAGTTAGTACATATCATCACCCTCAAAATTCTAAAAGATTTTCAGATAGTAATACACCACATTATTGTACATTAATGATAATATCGTAGATCATTATTGTAATAAAATGTCTATGAAGTCCTGTTATATTATTGTGATACTTACACTCCTGATAGGCCCGGTGGAAAACCCATGAAATGCGGAATAATTATGAAATGCATATAAAAACAGGGGTGAAGGAATGGTGATTCCAGATTTTTGCGTTTTAAGCTCATGTGTTGTGTTTTGCTTATAATCGAATGCATATGACAAGATAAGAACATAAAGCAATAAAGAACACAATAAAGAATAGTGGTTCGGAGACTCAAGCTCCTACATCCACTCTCCCTGTTCCTAGGGAAATTCCTTCAAACTGGACTTATCACTCTCTCGGGTTCGCCTCTAGATATTTAACGAGCTCTTACTCCAACTGGACTTATCACCCTCTCGGGCTCGCCTCTGGACTTATCGCCCTCTCGGGCTCACCTCTAGATGTTTAACGAGTTCTCACTCCTACGGGACTTATCACCCTCTCTCGGGATTGCCTAACAACTACCTCACTTCACCACTAGTTATCTCTTACGAGAATGGGGTTTGGGTTTGGTGTTGTCTCCAACTATGGTGAGATTTTCCCTTACATTTGTTTAGCCTCAATGCTAAGGTTGGGAAAATCTCTCTAAGCTTAGGATACATCGTGGGTTGCTTAGATTGGGTTCTAGAACACTCTTTGAATATATGTATATCTACAGACTTGTGTTCTATGGTGGGAAAGCTTGAGTATATGTCTTCTTAGCTTTGTAACATCGTTTGCTACATTCTCCACACTTAATTTGATGGAAGATCTTGTATTTATAGTGTGGATTTGAATGTTACCTTTGGAGAGAATCACATTCAAATCCATACTATTCTTTGTAAGTTTTACAGCTTTTTCAGGCTAGTTGTCTTCCTCTCATTGGTCCACGTCAGCTGAATTCCAACGGCTATATTCCTCAGTTTCTTTGCCTCGGAATATTCAGGTTTATACTGAGTATTCAGTAATTACTGAGTCTTCAATAATTACTGTGTCTTCATGGTTCTCTGAGTCTCAGTGTCTTCAGAGACATACTGAGTCTTCAGGTTTCTCTGAGCCTCAGGTTTCTCTGAGTCTCGGGTTACTCGAGGTTCTTGATTGACAAACTTCTCTTGGTGGACCTTGTCGTCGATCAGGCCTCTTGACCCTCGAGTGGCGGAGTTCATTCTCTTGACTTGGACATCGACCCTCGGTCACTTTTTACTTCTTGGAGTCTCGGATCGGTTTTCTTTCTTGAGTCTCGAGATCTTCTTGAGTCTCAGATTACTTTTACTCAGGCTATCTGATTTCTTCTTTGCACGATCGTCGATTTCGTGATCGAGATCAACACATCTTCAGATCAACATATCAGGATAGCATCAGGTAAGTACATCATATCAGGTTAGCATATCAGTTTATCATATCTGATCTTGATCACGTCTGATCTCGATCGATCTCATCTCTCATCTTCATATCGATCTCGATCACGTCGATCTTGATCGATCTCATCTGCTCATCTTCGATTTGCAACCTTCTCTTGATTTCTTTAGCTTAGCTTTTCTTCTCTTGATTTGCACAACTCATCGGTTTAACTTTCGGAACTCATCGATCTCGTCGACAAGATCGCTCGACCTCGTCTCGATCTCGATCATCTACTTCTGATTTCGTGAGTTCCCCCTCAACTTGTTATTTCGTTCCCCCTCAACTTGTTATCTGTAAATTAGCTTGAATAACACAAGTTGATAATGTTTTCGCATAATTCATCAAAACTAAAATATCCCAACAATTTCCCCCTTTTTGATAATGAAGCCAAAACATTAAAATATATGCATTTTTAAAGAAACGGGCTTTCTTTTAAAAAGATCAGTTCAGGTGATCACATTAAAAGTGATCTTTTGAACTCCTGCTCTGATACCAATTGATAGGTCCCGGTGGAAAACCCATGAAATGCGGAATAATCATGAAATGCATATAAAAATAGGGGTGAAAGAATGGTGATTCCAGATTTTTGCGTTTTAAGCTCATGTGTTGTGTTTTGCTTATAATCGAATGCATATGACAAGATAAGAACATAAAGCAATAAAGAACACAACAAAGTATAGTGGTTCGGAGATTCAAGCTCCTACATCTACTCTCTCTGTTCCTAGGGAAATTCCTTCAAACTGGACTTATCACCCTCTCGGGTTCGCCTCTAGATATTTAACGAGCTCTCACTCCAACTGGACTTATCACCCTCTCGGGCTTGCCTCTAGATGTTTAACGAGTTCTCACTCCTACGGGACTTATCACCCTCTCTCGGGATTGCCTAACAACTACCTCACTTCACCACTAGTTATCTCTTACGAGAATGGGGTTTGGGTTTGGTGTTGTCTCCAACTATGGTGAGATTTTCCCTTACATTTGTTTAGCCTCAATGCTAAGGTTGGGAAAATCTCTCTAAGCTTAGGATACATCGTGGGTTGCTTAGATTGGGTTCTAGAACACTCTTTGAATATATGTATATCTACAGACTTGTGTTCTATGGTGGGAAAGCTTGAGTATATGTCTTCTTATCTTTATAGCATCGTTTGCTACATTCTCCACACTTAATTTGATGGAAGATCTTGTATTTATAGTGTGGATTTGAATGTTACCGTTGGAGAGAATCACATTCAAATCCATACTATTCTTTGTAAATTCTGCAGCTTTTTCAGGCTGGTTGTCTTCCTCTCATTGGTCCACGTCAGTTGAATTCTAACGGCTATATTACTCAGTTTCTTTGCCTCGGAATATTCAGGTTTATACTGAGTATTCAGTAATTACTGAGTCTTCAATAATTACTGTGTCTTCATGGTTCTCTGAGTCTCAGTGTCTTCAGAGACATACTGAGTCTTCAGGTTTCTCTGAGCCTCAGGTTTCTCTGAGTCTCAGGTTACTCAGGGTTCTTGATTCAGCAAACTTCTCTTCAGCGGACCTTGTCTGATCAGGCATACTGACCCTCAGGCTGACTGAGTTCAGTTCTCTTGACTTCAGACATCCTGACCCTCAGGTCACTTTTACTTACTGAGTCTCAGATCAGTTTTCTTTACTGAGTCTCAGATCTTACTGAGTCTCAGATTACTTTTACTCAGGCTATCTGATTTCTTCTTTGCCTGATCTGATCAGCTCGACTGATCAGATCAACACATCTTCAGATCAACATATCAGGATAGCATCAGGTAAGTACATCATATCAGGTTAGCATATCAGTTTATCATATCTGATCTTGATCACGTCTGATCTCGATCAGTCTCATCTGCTCATCTTCATATCTGATCTCGATCACGTCTGATCTTGATCATTCACATCTGCTCATCTTCTGATTTGCAACCTTCTCTTCTGATTTGTTGGCTTAGCTTTTCTTCTCTTCTGATTTGCACAGCTCATCAGTTTAACTCGGAACTCATCTAACTCATCTGATCTCGATCAGTCTCGTCTGCAGCCTCGTCTGATCTCGATCATCTACTTTTGATTTCGTGAGTTCCCCCTCAACTTGTTCTTTCGTTCCCCCACAACTTGTTATCTGTAAATTAGCTTGAATAACACAAGTTGATAATGTTTTGGTATAATTCATCAAAACTAAAATATCCCAACAACTCCTTTAGTTGAAGATAATCGGAAACCTTATGTCGGACAAGAGTTTGTTAGTGACGAGGCTGCATTAGATTTCTACAATCAATATGCACGAGCAGGTGGATTTAGTGTTAAAATACGTAACTCTAGAAAAGATAAGAAAACAACGGAAGTGATATGGAAAGAACTCACATGTAATAAGGAAGGTCATACTAATGAGACATACCAAAGAAGATTAAAAGATAGTCAGCCACGTACCGAAGAAAGGAATCGAGGTATCTTTAGAGTGGGCTGCAAAGCAAAGATGACAATTGCCAAAAAACAAGAAGGGTCAAATTGAATTGTTAACACATTTGTGGAGGGTCATAACCACGGTCTTACAACCCCCAGCAAGGTGCACTTATTAAGGTCGCATCGGACGGTGTCTGCCACTAAAAAAGTATTAGCTGAACAATTTTTCTCAAGCTAATATACCAACTTCTCAAAAAATGCGATTACTGGAGATAGATTCTGGAGGACCAGAAAACGTGGGGTGCACGGAAAGAGATATCAGAAATTACGAGCAGTCTTTAAAAGAATCACAAAAATGACATGATGCGGATACATTGATTCTCTATTTTGAGTCATAAAAAGAGAAAAATTCAGCATTCTTTTTTGACTACGAAGTTGATGAAAATAATAAATTCATTAGGTGTTTTTGGTCTGATGCAGTGTCAAGATGATATTACAATTTTTTTAGTGATGTGATTGTGTTTGATACGACGTACAACACAAATAAATATGGAATGATTTTTGCTCCATTTATTGGGGTTAACCATCATGGGCAGACAATTGTTTTCGGGTGTGGATTTTTAAGTGAAGAAAAAACTGAGTCGTTCGTATGGTTGTTCAATAAACTTATGGAAGCAATGCCAAAGGGGCCACCAGATATTATCATAACCGATCAAGATCCTGCAATGACAAAAGCTATCTTCCAGGTTTTTCCGCAAACATTTCATCGCTATTGTATTTGACACATTTTGAACAAATTTTCCGAGAAGATAAATCCAATAACTTATCGAGACCATTATCACATGATCAAAAATTTGATTTTTGATTCTGAGTCATCAGTTGAATTTGAACACAAATGGATTGAGATGGTGATATTTAAAAATTGAAAGATAATGGTTGGTTGAGCCATGTGTATAATTTGCGGCAACAATGGGTCCCAGCGTACATTAGACACATATTTAGTGCAAGAATATCAAGTAGTCAACGAGCTGAAAGTGCACATGCTTTCTTCAAAAGTTATGTGTCAAATAAAAACTCCTTGATAGATTTCATCACTCGATTCAACAATGCTCTTAGAAATCAACGACATAATGAGTTAAAAGCTGATCATGTTGACATAAATGAGCGACCAAAATGCAAGTCATTGTGGCCAATAGAAAGTCAAATGTGCAATTTGTACACAAGGGACAAATATTTGCACTTCCAAGATGAGATTAATGAAAGTAATGCTTATCGTATTAACCTTGATACTAGTTGTCAAGAGAACGAGGTCTACACTGTTACGAGGATACTTAAAGAAAATAACTCTCGGTCGCGACGTCTTATATACGACAAGCAATTGGAAGACATTTCATGTAGTTGCAAAATGTTTGAGTTTGAAGGAATACCATGCAGACACATGCTAGTATATTTTCGAGTCAAACAAGTATTTGAGTTATCCGATAAATACATTTTGCATAGGTTGACAAAAAGTGCAAAGGCGGGAGTAGTAACTGATAAAAGTGGCACGTCTATTAGTGAAGTTAGAGATGTGTCCTTAATTGCTCGTCATGGGAGACTGTCTCATATGGCATCACT
Organism: Stenogyne calaminthoides; assembly: GCA_037126765.1. NCBI lineage: Eukaryota > Viridiplantae > Streptophyta > Magnoliopsida > Lamiales > Lamiaceae > Stenogyne > Stenogyne calaminthoides. The sequence continues at coordinate 2,949,368 of JBBCBC010000022.1, read as the reverse complement.
AGTGGTGGATGATGCATCCTTAATAGATGTTGGCACTGATCTTGTATTGAATGCTCTTGAAAACTTACATATCCAAGTGAAAGAAATTCATCGTGGTAAACAATTGAACTAGCAAGGTTTGGAGGAAAAAGATGACGAAGAACATCGAAGAATTAATGACCCTTCAAAAGTGAGGGCTAAGGGAAGTGGAAAAAGATTGCAATCGTCAAAGGAAAAGAATATTTCCAAGAAAAGATTGTGTCATGGATGTGGGCTTCGTGGACAATCACATGACAAATGCAATTGTCCAAAATTACAAAATAGGTATTCACTACTTTTATTATTTTAACTTGTGTCTTGAATTTTTATATTAAATAATAATGAAAATAACAAAATTTTATTATTTGCATTTTTCGTAGATCTACTTTAAGTGATGACCAAAGTAGCTCTGACGATCCTAGTGATGATGTGGATGCTTATACTCCAAGTGATATACCTTTTCGGATCGGCACAGAAAGATGTGAACTGAATCATTTTTAACTTGGACTTGTTTGATCTTTTGCTCCTACTGAACTTATAAACTCCTACTCCTTGGTCCAAATTCCCCAAAACCAAAACGTATTCTACAGAAGATGGGTGGTGAGTTAATCCTGTACTCTGCCAATGCGCCGGGATTCTGTGGTATCAGCACTCGGATTCTGCTTCCGTTATTATATATTTTACGATGAAGATGAACAAAATAGGAGCTCGAAACTATTTTGAGTGTTTGCAATTGTTTGGCCGGGAGACGAGGCAGGATTTCTTCGGTAATAACATCCAACGACCAACTTTCCTGCACAATTTCTTCTTCTACATCCTCTTGCTCTTTCTCTTTAAACCTACCGTTTTTCCTTTTCTTCTCTTTTTTGACACGAACCCTACCATTATTTCTTTGACTTGAGTTGAATAGAATTTCAACAAATTAAAGCGCTGGTATTGGTATGAGTTCGTTGGTTAAATACTCGAAATTTCTCTCTTTTTTCGCCGCCTTCGATCCCTCTATTTCGGAAATATTTATTTATGTTACATATACACAAAATCTTTCATAATCAATATACTATAAACTTTCCATTCCTTTTTCATGTCTCTCTTATATATGTCGATACCTATATTCTATATATATAAACTCAAAAGAAAATTATTTTAAAAAAATAGTAGAATATTTTCATAGAAATCGGCTTACATGTAAAAATCATGGCCTATATTTGGATATCATTGATTTTTTTCACGAAAATTATTGTAAAATTAGGAATTTTTTTTTTAGAATAAATATTAACAAATTATTGTAAAATTGAGGAAAAAAAACTTTGGAATAAATATTAACAAATTATTACAGATTGTGAATTTTTTTTGAAAAGACTATGTAGTATATTTCCACAAACTCTAATCTTAAATTGGGAAACAAATCTTTAGAATAAATATTAATAAATTATGATGGATTCGGAAAAATATTTAGAATAAATATGTATGGAACAAATATTGTAGTAACAAATTATAAAGGGTTGAGATTTTTTTTTTTTGATAAAATATGTATAATATTTTCACAAACTTTAATATTAAATTAGGAAATAAATTTTTGGAATATGGGAAAAATCTTTGGAATAAATATTAACAAATTATAACGGATTGTAAAGAATTTGTAGAATATTTCATCTTAAATTTAATCTAACCCTACATCTAACGATTTTAAAAAATAAAATCTCAACCGTTTATGTTAAATTCTAGGTTCCAATTTCAATTTTATAAAAATTATTTTATTCTTTTCTTTTATCTATTCTTATTTCACAATTCTCATATTTTGTTCTCTATTTATTTATATCTAAAAGTAATTTATTAGGCGAAGTCTAATTAGTCTATTTATATATAAAGACGCACTGTTAGGAAAAAATATATATTCACTGGAAAAAGATTACGCTCTTCGGCCCAGCCTAGATAAAACTCACCTACCATTGCCTATTTAATGAATTAGCCGAGCTAAAATTCTTTTCAAAGCCTATTAAAATTAAATAGATGATTTAATTGTTTTTTTTTAACCCAACTGCCTTTATTATTATTTAATTAAAAGGGTACATACAGCTGAGCCACATTAGTACATCATCTTCACCCCAAAGTCAGGATGAGGATACATTCAAGGAAAAAGAAGTCAAGGCATGCACTATAGTATTATATTTCCTAGAGATGTGTGCAATGCCAACAAAGGAAGATCGTTTAAGCATAGACTTTACTTCAGCGACGATCAAGCCTACATGATCTCATTAGTCCTGTTTAGCAGTAACTGCTTATACTGTCAACAGGGAGTCTGAATACAAACGAACATTCTGATATCCCATGCTAATTGCAAATTGCAGCGCTTTCTGTAAGGCTACCAACTCACCCATGAGCACTGATTGGGGTTCTGATATTGGAATGGCGGCAGCGACACATACTTTTCCCGGTGCCTGTAATCAACAAAACTGAAAGAATTCCGTCTCATCTAAAAGTTCAAACTTGTAGAGAGGTGTGAAATTAATTCGTTTATTTAATTTCCCTCAACAATCCCCCTCACTCGTGGGCCGAATCATTGCCTCTGCCCTCTGGGGAGGAGGCCCAACGAGTGGACAATTTAAATGGGTGTAGTGCTTTCCATGGGAATCAAATCCGGGATCTGGGCTGAGCCAGAGGCTCTGATACCATGAAAAAATTTTGTCTCATCTAAAAGTCCGAACTTGTAGAGAGGTGCGAAATTAATTCGTTTATTTAACTTGTTGGGGTTATACGTGAAAGTATGCTTTTACTTCGTATAACCTACGTATTAAACACTTATTTACTAAAATAAATTATTTATCACTTTGCTTTAAATATGATTGAATGTTGTATATATTTATTGCAAACCGTTCATATAATAACACGGGTTACATTGTAGTTAACGTGGTGATACCAGATCACAGAAGATCACATTAACAGTCCCTTGTAAACAAGTGCGTGTTTGACAACTTAGATAGATTCGAACAATCTATTGGTAGAAGTTGATGTGTAAGGCTCAGATTGACTTGTCTTGACCAAAAGATTACACTAGTGCATTCAATGCACTGAAGCGGACCTACAGAGAGGATAAACTCATTCACACTGACTTATGGGATGAAGAGTTTGACCCCAGTGGTTGTTGATTTTTTAATCTCTGTCACTTAATAAGGATTGTGTGTGATTAGTAGTTATTGCTTTGACTTATTATGGGAAGAGAATCACTGCGACTTCGATACCCTATATCTTGGGCTATAATATTAATTGCACTACAATTGCTAAATTAATACAGAGATTTGTGTGCTTGCAACGTCTTTCAAGATTGGTCCCCTTGGTGGGCTCGAAACCTTTATCATACCAAATCTTGCAAGTGAAATTAATTTTCCGGTATGGATAATAAAGTTGAGTTGTCCTTACTCCAAGGATAAAGATATTAATTAATATAAAGTTTTTCAGTGGCTTAATTAATTAATTGACTAAATAATCTTAAACACGGGAAATAATAATTGGGAGTCATATTACCGTAATATGGGTTAAGTTGGATAGTGCAATATTAATCATATAGTGGATTTAATTAATATTAATGAGCTGAATTATATTGTGGCTCAATATTGGAATTTAGTAGCCCATTGGAAGGTCCATTTTAATTCTCTTAAAGGCCTCTCAAGTAGCCCAAATTAAAGTCCATTAAATAAAATGTGCTTAAAATAAATTAAATATTTGTTGCATATTTATCTTTATATTTTCAAAAATAATTAAAGAAAAGAGGGAGAAGAATTATCTTGATAAGATTATTTTAGAATTAATGACTCTCCATTACTAAGTTTCTAACAAAAAGACTCTAAGGTACAAAGTATTTTTAAAGTGACTCTAAGATACAATTTGTACCAAAAATACCCTTTATCTCATTTTTGTATGTATTCATAATTTTACTTTTTTGTTTTGACCAAGTACACATTTTGGGAAAGTACATGTTATTTTGGTAAAATGCAGATTCGAAATACAAATTTTATAAAATTTGAAATTAAAATTAAATTATATAAAAAATTGCAACTAATAAAAAGTGGAATAAAAAAGACGAAAGTGCAGAAAATTAAAAAAATTGCACTCTAAAATTAGCCTAGTAGTGAAGAAAATTTAAAAAATTGCACTCCAAGATGCGTCAAAAGTGCAGAAAACGTGTCAGAAGTGCAAAAAACGGACATAATGGCAACTTAGACTTTTTAACCATATTTTTGTACCTTAGAGTCACTTTGGGAGTGACTTTTTACCTTAGAGTCACTCCCCCAAGATTTTATGGAAAATAGATAAGTATTCTTGGAATACAAGATTATCTCATAAATTCAAGAAATCTCCCACTTGGCCTCTTTAGTTGAATTTTTTGAAAATTAGGGGATAAGATGGAATAAAAGATTTTCATAATTTTCTTGGAAAGATTTTATGGGAAAAGATATGTATTCTTGGAATACAAGAATATCTCATAAATTCAATAAAGATCCAATCATGAAATCTTCCTTCTTATTTTTCGAAAATTGGGGCCAAAAAGGGTGTGAGATTTTTATGAAAAAATACACATGGAAAGAAGAATATATGAGATATATTTAAGATTTCTTAGAGATCAAGAAAAGATCTTTCCTAACCCTTTTCTACCCAATATTTTCGTCCAACCCTACCAATATAAATAGGGGATGAATTTTTCATCCCCTACACAATTCCATGTGCTGGAAATATTAGAAATCCACAAAGGTGGTGCAATAAATTATTTAATTTTTCTTTGTTTATAAATTGTTCATTGGAAGACCTTCCACCGGGGTTATTGAACAAGGACATGGGAATACTTGAGAAGGACTTTTGGTTGGTAGTCAATTACTTGATCCTGTCCATCTCAGTGGTTGTCTCTCCAACTGGTACATTTACGTAAACTCCTAGGAATTCCGCATGTTAGGATCTTTTACGTGAATTATTGTTTGCATGTTGTTGTTGAATTAATTATTATTTGAATTCACTTAGGTTAATTCATGCTAGTAATAATTGTTAATTTAAATTTGTGTTTATGAGGTCATCCAGATAGATCCTGACATATGTTATCCCAACAGCCGGTATCAGAGCCCTGGTTCGGGGGGAAGGGGGGCTCAGGTGCAAATTCCTAGAATTGCACGGGAGGGCCTGTCTTAAATCGAATTTGCAAGACATCCCTCCCACATCATCACCCATTTGATTCAGATCCAATCTGAAAAATTTTGAACAATCCAAATCCCTTTCCATCACCCAAACAATTTATCAACATCATCAAATTCAGTCAACAAACAATTTCGTATTAACAGTTTTCAAAATCAACAACTGTTAATCAGTCACAATTCATTCAGAATTCGCACAAATAATTTGTCAACATGCTCGAGTTCAACAAGAACAGTACAAAGATGAACATAAAGATTCAATGAAGCAACAACAGGTCAAAAGACATCGGCGTCGTGCGCGCGTGACCTTCACTACATCGGAGTTCGTGGGGCGTCTAGCCACCGTGTGGATTGAGCACGTGCGAGTAGACGCACGCCTCGCTGCACATGCGCGAAACACCTCCACTTCTCCGTCATCGGTTTCGATTTAGAGCCACGCTTACATGTTGGGGAATGAGTTGCACAGATCTATTCGGGGTGAATATTTAAATACAAATTTAATTCTTTAATTATTACTAGCATGAATTAATCCTATATTAATTCAAATAATAATTGCAACAACATATCATGCATATAAAAAACCACGTAAAACCTACGCATGCGGAATCTACGGGTTTACGTGAACGTACCTCTCGGGATGGTAGTGAATTCGGTTGGACGGACTAACCAAAAGGACTTCCCAAGTATTCCCTTAGCCCTTGCTCAACTATCCGGTGGAAGGACACTTGTCGAACAATTAACAAAAGGAAAAAATAAACTTTGTTGCACCACTTATGTGGATTTGCTAATTTTTCCAGCACATGGAATTGTACTTGGGAATGAAAGAATCATCCCCTATTTATAGGTGAGAAGTGGTCGAAATTTTCAGTAGAAAACCAATGTGGGAAAAGACTTTTCTTGATCACCAAGAAATCTTGCATATATCTCTTATATTCTTTTTCCCATAATTAAAATATTCCACAAAAATCCCACCTTCTCAATATATGGAATTTTCGAAAATTAAGGGTCCCAAGATTCCAAGATTTGGATCTTCTTGAATTTATGAGATATTCTTGTATTTCAAGAAATACATATCTTCCATAATATCTTTTCAAGAAAATCAAGAAAATCTTTCTTGCCCTTTATTTTCAAAATTTCGAAATATCCCTTATGAATAACCAAGTGGGAGATTTCTTGAATTTAATGAGATAATCTGGTATTCCAAGAATACATATCTTCATTCCATAAAAAATTCAAAGAAAATCTTTCTCCCTCTTTTATCCATAAATTTCGAAAATATCAAGGAAAAATAAGCAACAATATTTATTTTATTTTAATCACATTTTTCAGTTATTGGACTATTTGTTGGGCTACTCAGGGGGCCTTTAGGAGAATTAAGATTGGACCTTCTAATGGACCTTGAATATCTAATATTGAGCCACAATATAATTCACGACCATAAATATTAATTAATCCCACTACATAATTAATATTGCACTATCCATCTTAACCCATATTACAGTCAATATGGCTCCCGGTCATTATTTCCCGTGTTTAAGATTATCTAGCCCATTAATTAATTCAAGCCACTGAAATAGCTTCCATTAATTAATATCTTTTATCCTTGGTCAAGGAACGGTTCAACATTATTATCCATACCAGAAACTAATTCCACTTGCAAGATTTGGTATGATAAAGCTTATGAACCTCCCAAGGGGGCAAATCAAACAAAGCGTTTCTGCTTACACGATTCTTCGTATTAAATCTTAGCAATCACATGTGACTAATAATATTGCCCAAGATAAAAAAATTTGAATCTCTTTGATTCGCTACCCATGATAAGTCAAAGCAATAGTTACCAATCCCACGTGATCCTATTTAAGGGACGAAGATTAAGAAACAACGAACCACTGAGGTCTAATTCTTCCTTGTTCAGTTCTGAAGAATTTATCCTCCTGTAGGTCCTATTCAGTGCATCAGTCATGCACTAGTGTAATCTTTTGGTTAAGACAAACCAATCTGAGCTTTACACCTCAACCTTTCACGATGGGTTGTTCATTTCCATCTAGGTCGTGAATGGCATACTTTTAGTTGCAAGAGACTGTTAATTTAATCTTCTGTGATCTGATATCACTAAATTAACTACAATGTAACACGCATTTAATTATTGAATGCTTATGCAAAGAAATATATGTAACATTCAATCATATTTAAAGCATCGCTGATAAACAATTTATTTCAAAGAAATAAGTCTCGAAAATTCGCCGATTATACAAAGTAAAAAGCATACTTTTCAGTATAATCCCAACATTACACACGTCAGACGCCGCCGCACGGATTGGCGTGAAACCTTACCAGAAGGCAGGAATCGCGCCGCTTCCGCCAGAGATCGAAAAATTCAGACCCTGACCACCTCGAGACGAAGACGAATCGACGTCGTGTTGCCTCGATTCGCGTCGAAATAGGGGATTCGAAGTCGAATCGGGCGATTTGGTAGCTATTGCCGTGAAACAGGACAAAAAAAGGGTTGCGCCGCCGTGGATTCTAAATCCGTTGCCGCTCGCTGCGTCTCGGGTCCACGCGAACGACGCGAAGCGCGACTTGAAGCCGCCGCCTCGAGCGCCGTTGCGGGTCACCGCCACCAAGCAAAGCACGCCGCCGTGAAGGGGAGCGGCGCATAGGGTCGCTGAAAACCCTAATTTGGAACCGGGGTGAAGATGAAGGAAGACCCCAATTTTGTGATTTGAGTTTGGGCGTTCCTTAGCCCTTTACGGGAAAAGAACCAGGGGTGTTGCACCACAATAATTAATCTCTAATTTAATTATTTCCAATTCTCAAAACAAACTCACCATCATTAATTAGATTTCAAAAATCAAAATTAACAAATTGGTTAGGTGATGGCAAGTTTTAACAAGTCAAACCTAAGTGCTGTGGGCAAATCAAATTTGAGTTTGGACACTGCCCACGAAGATTTTTAAGTGCATACACGCACGAAAAAATATGCAATTAATCAAGAGCCTGAAGCTCTGATACCACTGTTGGAATTTAGAGGCACGTAAACACGTAATACATGCGTATCGGAAATAAACAGTTCACCAACAACGAACAATTAATTGCATAATTAAATACGAGTAAACGTAAACAGAATTCTTACAGTAATTCGTATACAGTTTTCTCTACTATGGTATCCACGTAATCCCCAATTACGGACTTGCACAGATTTGCCAGTGTTGAATCCCGAGATGAATTTGCTAGGAAAATTCTAACTCTAGATCTTATGGAGAAAATTTGAAGTAACGTTGTTTGTGAATTCCCAAGAGCCTGTATATATAGGGGAGGTCCAGCTTAAATCTTAAGCTAACCTGATTGGGAAATAGAATCCCTAATCTTTATTTAAATAAATCTCTACGATTTATTTCCCTATATAAAATCTCTACGGATTTAATTCCCATGTATATCAAATCTCTACGGATTTGATTCCATATATATTAAATCCTATAATTATATTCCAAATATAATTATTGGGAATTCCTATTTAATTAAATCCAATTTAATTAAACATTAATAATAATTAATTCCAAATTAATTTATTATTAATTAATTCTCCATAAATTAAATATTAAATCCAATTTAACATTTAATCAACCAACTATAATCCGTAAAAGGGAACTACTTGTTGTGTGACCCATAGGCCCTCATATATCGAGCGATTAGTCAAACTAACGGTCTGAATTGAACCCTAGACAATAAATCAGACATTCTCAATATATGAGGTACGTTGCGAGAAAAGTGAAACTACCTGTAACTGAAACATGGGCTATTATGATTTCTTCCTTTCATTCGCGAATACTCGATTAAGTCTTGAACATGATGAAGTGTCTATTCAAATAACTTAATCAATTTATCTCTAATCACTAATTGATCATGTATGTCACACTTAGCCACAAAGTCTAAGTTGACTTGCATCGGCCGATGACTTAGATCCAATTATGATGAGAAGATGAATATTCTCTCTAAATCCACTTTGAGGAATGAATCCTATTCTTGGCTCAACTACCACGCACATGCACTTCGTGATGAACCCAATCCAAGCCATATCTACCCATAGACGGGTGCAAGCGTCAGTCATGGTCAAAGTTCATCATCCCATACATGACGTGCGTATTGACCTCAAGTCAAAGGAGTATCGCATCGCTCCAACTAACCGAGACACCCGTAGACACATATAGTGGAACTACATCAAACGGTTTCTCGGATGGGTATACCAATACCCTCTAAGGTATTTGTGCATCCATCATGAGATACCTAGTATCTCGTAGTAAGTGAGATCTTACTACACTCTCTAAGAGTATGATGCAGATCGCACACCAATCTCCATTGCATCATCAATATCCCATTCTTGATGATCCTTGATCGGGGCTATTTAAGAATCATGCTTAAGTCATCTGAGTTCTCACAACCTCAATGACAGCTATGACCCATGGGAACATTTGTATGAATAAGTGCAAACAATCAAACATAATATTCAAACAAGTGTATTGCCATACATTAATATTAAATAAACTATAATATTAAATCAAACTGCATATCATCGAGTATTATGTCCTTACAATAGATTGTCTCTAGGACACTAACACTGACAAGTTGGATATATATGCCCAACTTGTTTTAATTTTGTCTTGATGCTTGTTTTAATTTCGTGCAATTTTATTTGTTAAATGTGTTTGCATGATTTTTGAATTATCAAAAAGAAAATCTCACTTTCGAAAATTAATAAGTATGTTTTATTGACAAATTTAATTCCGGATAATAAAATTATGTCAAATTTGACCTCCATGATTTATTTATTTGTGAATTGTTTTGGAGAAATTTCCCCTTCGGAACGGCCAAAAGATGGATTTCACATGAATAAATTTCCAAAAGGATGATTGTAAATTATTATTAGTGGCGATGATGACCCTCCGCACGAGGCTCGTTCAAAGCAAAGTAATAATTCTGTATTTAATCATGGTTATTATTTAGGTATAAAATTGATAAGCAAATACTTCCCCGAAGTCCCTGTCAATTTTATATTGGTCAAGTGGGAGCTGTCAATTTTATATTGGTCAAGTGAGATTTTGATATGAATAATGTGATTGAATTATGTGCTTATACAATCGTTATTTATTTCAGTTCATCATGTCGCAACCTTTTAATCCAATGAAATATATGCTCAAAGAACTTCAACTCAATGGTGAAAACTATGTAATTTGGAAACGTAATATGAAATTTGTCCTCACTGCACAAGAACACAATTGGGTTCTCGGCGTACCCAAGCCTGATAGACCTACTGAAAGATCAACCAATGCAGAGATATCCTTGTATGATGTCTGGGAGCGTGCCAACAAACCTATGAAATGTATAATCTTGACTTCCTTGTCTGATGATTTAAGATACATTCACGAAGGTGTTGAATCCACTGCGGAAATCATGGAGAGTCTTGAAGAAATGTTTTTAACAGAAAACCTCATGATCAATTAGTTTAATCATGATGGCGTGGCAAGGCTGAAAATAACGGAAGGAACACCCGTAAGGGATCATGTTCTCAAAGTCAAGCGCCACTTTGACAAGCTTGCTTATCTCGGTGGTAAGTATTGTAATGAGGCACAAATCGACTTCTTGTTCCTAACCCTTTCAAAATATTTCGATGATTTTTACTGTAGTTTTGTGATGAGTGATCAATGTTCACTATGGATACCCCACAAGAAGTTTTGGAGACGATAGAGAAACATTTGGGACAAGAAGATGAAGCTTTGGTGACTAAAAGTCTTTTCTCAAAATCTAGGCAAATGGAAGGCAAGATTGATGAAGAGATGGACGATCGTAACCAAGGTAACTCGCTACCAAGAAAAGTAGAGAAAAGACGGTCAAATGGTTGGGTGTCAGAAGGAATCCAAAGGGGAAGTGTTTCAAATGTGGTGAAAGAGGACATTGGAGGGATGTCAGTTCCAATCCTAAGCGGACCAGAAAGAAAGGTAATTCTCACGCACTAGTTGTTGAAACTTGTTTAGCGGCGTATGCTTCCTATTCGTGGGTAGTTGATACGGGATTCACCGATCATGTTTGTTTCACATTGCTGGGTTTCAAGCTAACTCGAAAACTAAGTGGTAGTGAGATCCTCATCACACTGGGCGATGCTACGAGAGTGGCAGCTGAAGCAATGGGAGACATGCACCTGTCTTTTGAAGATAATACTTGTTTTGAGAGTGTTCTTTATGTTCCCGTTTTTCGCAAAAACCTTAGTTCTGTTTCTAAACTATTGAATGATGGATATTCTGTTCGTTTTTCTAAGCAAGTTACTATTTTTCGTAATGATGTGTTTATCTGTTATAGAACTTTACGGAACAATCTCTATATTATTAACTGTGCACATCACTCACAAAATGCATCTTATAACACATTGATTATTTCAAACAATAAGAGAAAACGTTAAGAAAACGTGAACGAGACACTTCTATGACATCTTAGATTAGGTCATATTAATCTAAATAGGATCCAAAGATTGGTGAAAGATGGTTCACTGTCGGACCTACAACTAGAACCACTTCCAACCTGTGAATCATGTTTTGAGGGTAAAATGACTAAGAGGCCATTTGGAGCCAAGGGGACTAGAGCCACAGAAGTGTTGCAAATCATTAACACTGACGTGTGTGATCCAGTGTCAACCAAAGCTAGAGGTGGCTATGAGTATTTCGTGACTTTCATCGATGATTACTCAAGGTTCGGGTACATTTTCCTCATGAAACTCAAATCGGAAACCTTTGATAAATTCAAAGAGTTCAAAGCCGAAGTGGAGAATCATAGGGAAAAGAGTATCAAGTTTCTACGATCTGATCGTGGAGGCGAATACCTCAGCGATGAGTTTTTGAACTACCTGTCAGACGAGGACATTGTTTCCCAATTGGCTGCACCCGGAACCCCTCAACAAAACAGGGTTGCAGAACGAAGAAACAGAACACTCTTAGAAATGGTCAGATCCATGATGAGTGATTCAGATCTACCCAAATAATTTTGGGGTCATGCCTTGGAAACGGCGGCTTATGTTCTGAATTTAGTGCTATCCAAATTGGTTCCCAAAACCCCTAGAGAGTTGTGGACCGGGCGCAAGCCCAGTCTGAGACATCTAAGGATCTAAGGGTGTCCGACATACGTGCTAGACAAGAAAGCCGGTAAATTGGATGCACGTTCGGAGCTAAGGCTGTTTATGTTGGGATAACATATGCCAGGATCTATCGGGATGACCTCATAAACATAAATTTAAATCAACAATTATTACTAGCATGAATTTACCTAAGTGAATTCAAATAATAATTACACCAACAACGACATGCAAAAAAAATTCACATAAAAGATCCTAGCATGCGGAATTTCTAGGAGTTTACGTAAACGTACCCGTTGGAGAGACGGTCTGAGACAGACAGGATCAAGTAACTAGTTATCAACCAAAAGTCCTTCTCAAGTATTCCCAAGTCCTCGCTCAACAACCCCGGTGGAAGGTTCTCCAATGAACGATTTATAAAATAAAGGAAAATAAAATTGTTGCACCACCTTTGTAAATTTCTAATATTTCCGATGAAAAATTCATCCCCTATTTATAAGTAAGGGGTGGTCGAAATTTTGGGGTAATTAGGGTTTAGGAAAGATCTTTTCTTGATCTCCAAGAAATTTTGAATATATCCAATATATTCTTCTTTCATGTGTATTTTTCCACGAAAATCTCACACCCTTATTTAGCACTAATTTTCGAAAATTTCAAGAGGATTTGCAAGATTGTATCTTTCTTGAATTTATGAGATATTCTTGTATTCCAAGAATAAATATCTTTCTCCATAAAATCTTTTCAAGAAAATCTTTCTTCCCTTTCTTATATATTATTTTCGAAATTTATCATTAAAGGAACTAAGTGGGAGATTTCTTGAATTTATGGGATAATCCTGTATTCCAAGAATACTTATATCCTTTCCATAAAATCTTTTCAAGAAAATTTCTTCTCCCTTTTCTTTAAAATTTTCGAAAAAAATAAGAAATATTAGGCAACAATCATTTATTTTATTTTAAGCAACTTTTATTTATTGGACTATAATTTGGCTACTTGAGGGGCCTTTAGGAGAATTAAGATGGACCTTTCAATGGGCTTCTGAATTCCAATATTGAGCCACAATATAATTCAGCCCATTAACATTAATTAATACCACTATATAATTAATATTGCACTATCCAACCTTAACCCATATTACGGTAATATGGCCCCCGGTTATTATTTCCCGTGTTTAAGATTATTTAGTCCACTAATTAATTAAGCCGCTGAAAAACTTTATATTAATTAATATATTTATCCTTGGAGTAAGGACAACTCAGTTTTATAATCCATACCGGAAAATTAATTCCACTTGCAAGATTTGGTATGATAAAGGTTCCGAGCCCACCAAGGGGACCAATCACGCAAGACTTTGCAAGCACACGATTCTCTGTGTTAATTTAGCAACTGTCGTACAATTAATATTATTGCCCAAGATATAGGGTATTGAAGTCGCAATGATTCTTTTCCCATTTATAAGTCAAAGCAACAACTACTAAGGTCTAACTCTTCATCCCTTAAGTTAGTGTGAATGAGTTTATCTGCTCTGCAGGTCCGCTTCAGCACATCGAATGCACTAGTGTAATCTCTTGGTCAAGACAAGTCAATCTGAGCCTTACACATCAACTTCTACCAATAGACTGTTCGGGTCTATCTAAGTTGTGAAACACGCACTAGTTTACAAGGGACTGTTAACGTGATCTTCTGTGATCTGGTATCACCACGTTAACTACAATTTAACATGTGTTATTATATGAACGGTTTGCAATAAATATATATAACATTCAATCATATTTAAGGCAACAATGATAAATAATTTATTTCAGTAAATAAGTGTTCAATACATAGGTTATACAAAGTAAAAGCATACTTTCATGTATAACCCCAACAGTTTATAGGATATCCCATGGGAACGAAAGGGTGCATGTTCTATGATCCCGAAGATCAAAAGGTGGTAATCAGTACGCACTTTAGATTTTTGGCAGAATACTTTATGAACAATCGAAAGCCCAAAAGTGAGATTACCTTAAATGAATTAAGAGGGCAAACTCCTATACCAAATGTACAAGTTGATATACCAAGCGTCACACTGACACAACCGGAACCTCATCGTAGTGGGAGGGTTGTCCGACAACCTGAGAGATTCATGGGGATAGGAGAATCTTCGGATTTGATCCCTGGTCTTACAAGGAGACGGTCCAAGATAAGGATTCAGAATTCTGGTGAACTGTGATAGAAGCCGAGATGGGCTCAATGAATCATAATCAAGTGTGGGAGCTAGTTGAACCACCCAATGGGGTAAAACCCATTGGATGCAAGTGGGTCTACAAGAGAAAAAGAGGACCGTATGAGAAGGTGGAAACCTTTAAAGCTAGGCTAGTAGCAAAGGGATACACTCAAAAGGGGGGTATCGATTATGAAGAAACCTTTTCGTCTGTAGCTATGCTTAAGTCCATCTGTATTCTCTTGAAAATAGCTGTGCATCTATATTTTGAGATCTGGCAAATGGATGTCAAGACATCTTTCCTTAACAGGAGCCTTGATGAGGAAATCTATATGCAACAACCCGAAGGTTTTATCGCAAAAGGCCAACAACACCTTGTTTGCAAGCTAATGAAGTCCATTTATGGACTAAAGCAAGCATCTCGGGCTTGGAACCAATGTTTTGATCAAGTAATCAAATCCTATGGGTTTGATCAAAATAATATCGAGAGTTGTGTGTATAGGAAGTGTGATGGAACTGCCTTGGTATTCCTAGTACTATACGTAGACGATATTCTGCTCATCGGAAACGATGTAAAGGTTTTGTCAGACGTAAGAGTATGGATGTCAAAACAGTTTGATATGAAGGACTTATGGGAAGCCGATCATATTCTTGGGATTAAGATCACTCGAGATCGAAAGAAAAGAATGATTGGCTTATCGCAAGCTTCATACATAGACACCATTTTGAAGCGCTTCAGCATGCAAGATTCCAAGAAGGGTTTTGTACCTTTCAGGCACGGAATCCATCTATCGAAAGAAATGTGTCCTAAGACACATGGGGAGATAGATGACATGAGAGGCATTCCTTATGCGTCGGCAATAGAAAGCCTCATTCATGCAATGTTGTGTACGAGACCGAATATCTGCTACGCCGTAGGCATGGTAGCAAGATATCAAAGTCACCCCGAAAATCAACACGAAGCTGCTTGTGAAGCAGCAAAAGAAGCGGTGTGGCTCAATAACTTCTTAGTGGACTTGGATGTTTTTCTGAATTTGCCCAGCACCCTCACGGTTTTCTATGATAATACCGGAGCAGTTGTAAATTCAAGGGAACCGAGAGCCCACAAGGCCATCAAACACATTGAAAGGGAATACCATCTTATACGAGAAATCGTTAAGAGAGGAGATATAGAGGTGGCAAAGATCGCGTCGGAAGACAACCTAGTCGATCCATTCACAAAGGGTCTGCCTCAGTTAACATTCGAGAGACATGTGGAAGGAATGTGTGTCAAGAGCGTTGTCAATCTGCTTTAAGTATAAGTGGGAGAAATGTTATTAGGTTGATGTATGTGACATTAGATGTCACCGTATAATACATTAGATATGATGTGGTATACTTAAAAGCAGACTTTGAGTATAAGTGGGAGATTGTTGGGGTTATACGTGAAAGTATGTTTTTACTTCGTATAATCTATGTATTAAATACTTATTTACTAAAATAAATTATTTATCACTGTTGCTTTAAATATGATTGAATGTTGTATATATTTATTTCAAACCGTTCATATAATAGCACGTGTTACATTGTAGTTAACGTGGTGATAACAGATCACAGAAGATCACATTAACAGTCCCTTGTAAACAAGTGTGTGTTTCACAACTTAGATATATTCGAACAATCTATTGGTAGAAGTTGATGTGTAAGACTCAGATTGGCTTGTCTTGACCAAGAGATTACACTAGTGCATTCGATGCGCTGAAGCGGACCTACAGAGACGATAAACTCATTCGCACTGACTTATGGGATGAAGAGTTAGACCTCAGTGGTTGTTGATTTTTTAATCTCTATCACTTAATAAGGACTATATGTGATTAATAATTATTGCTTTGACTTATTATGAGAAGAGAATCACTAGGCCTTTTGGTTGGTAGCCAGTTACTTGATCCTGTCCGTCTCAATGGTTGTCTCTCCAATGGGTACATTTGCGTAAACTCCTAGGAATTCCGCATGCTAGGATCTTTTACGTGAATTATTGTTTTCATGTTGTTGTTGGATTAATTATTATTTGAATCCACTTAAGTTAATTCATGCTAGTAATAATTGTTAATTTAAATTTGTGTTTATGAGGTCATCACGATAGATCCTGGCATATGTTATCCCAATAAATTTCCTCAACACTCCCCCTCACTCGTGGGCCAAATCAAAAACTGACCCCAAACTTTCGTTTATGAGGTACATAACACATTAAGGAGAAGGTCATTCAGACTTGGTGGCATCTGATGTTGTAGTTGTGGTGCCACTTTCATCAGTTGGGTAGCTTTCTACATTTCCTCGTGCACTCCTTTAAAATTTTGCAGTCCACCTTGCAACACTTCTACCCTGGGTGGGTTCCATATCTTACGGTCGGAGTGTACAAATGTGCACACGGTGTTCTAGATCACCCAAGTATACATGGTAAATTTTTCAAATAAATCTCGCGAATAAGGATGTCGGATAATCTCTGCACACTCCCTGAATGTTCGCCCCCTTTGTGCCGCAAGACGTTCCCAGAATATAGTCTGCTTCCAGTAGGCCCGGGGAAGCGGACAGAATACCAACGCATGCGACATGGATCCACAGGATGCGACACACAGATTACAAGCCCCACTGACAGGCACATGATGCCTTTTCAAGTTTTCCGGATCGGCTATGGCATCTCGCGATGCCTGCCATAGAAATACCCTGACTTTGGGTGGTACGCCACCACTCTTCATCCGGGTACGTAGTGGATGATTCCTGCATGTTATAAAAGCCAATTGCTAGCTTGTAAGGAGAACGTACCGTGAAAAGTCCTTTATGATCAAATCTCTAAAATACAGAGTCCGATATGGCCTCCGCGAGGATGGGTATCTTAACTATTTCATCTTTCTCAAAAGGTAGGACCATTGTGTTGTGGAGATCCGCATTCCATGTCCGGTCTGAACTGATAAGGTAAGAGACCTGGTTAAGCGGTTGCCCCCGGTGCACTATGAATCCAGATTTGAGATCGGGGGTCCATGGGTATTGTTTAAGATATCACGGGAATAATGTTTTCTTAGGAAAGTAACTTTTGGGGTGTTTTGTTTTAAGAACAATAATTTTAAGGGCTTGGAAATGTAGAATAATATATTTGAAAATTTATAAATATAAGACAATATGTTTTAAAATTTGTAAATGTAGGACAGTCGAGTCCTAATAAGCTCAAATCTCACGTGACGTTCCTACATTTACAGATTTTAAAATATATTATCCTATATTTATATATTTTAAAACATGTTGTCCTATATTTTCAAGTCCGTAAAACAATTGTCCTTAAAAGACAAGAGTGTTGGGATTATACTGGAAAGTATGCTTTTACTTTGTATAATCAAAACTGAATTTCGGACTTATTTACTGAAATAAATTATTTATCACTGATGCTTTAAATATCATCGAATGTTACATATATTTATTGCATAACTGTTCATTAAATAGTACGTGTTACATTGTAGTTAATTTAGTGATACCAGATCACAGAAGATTAAATTAACAATCCCTTGTAACTAAAAGTACACCATTCACGACCTAGATGGAAATGAACAATCCATCGTGAAAGGTTGAAGTGTAAGGCTCGGATTGGCTTGTCTTGACCAAGAGATTACACTAGTGCATGACTGATGCACTGAATAGGACCTACAGGAGGACAAATTCTTCATAACTGAACAAGGAAGAATTAGACCTCAGTGGTTCGTTATTTCTTAATCTTCGTTCCTTAAATAGGATCACGTGTTGTTGGTAACTATTGCTTTGACTTATCATGGGTAGAGAATCAATGAGATTCAATACTTTTTATCTTGGGTAATATTATTGGTCACATGTGATTGCTAAGATTTAATACGGAGAATCGCGTGCAAGTACGCTTGTTCGATTTGTCCCCTTGGGAGGTTCATAAGCTTTCTCATACCAAATCTTGCAAGTGGAACTAGTTTCCGGTATGGATAATAATGTTGAACCATTCCTTGACCAAGGACAAAAGATATTAATTAACGGAAAGCTATTTCAGTGGCTTGAATTAATTAATGGGCTAGATAATCTTAAACACGGGAAATAATAACCGGGAGCCATATTGACTGTAATATGGGTTAAGATGAATAGTGCAATATTAATTATGTAGTGGGATTAATTAATATTTATGGGCTTGAATAATATTATGGCTCAATATTGATAATTCAAGATCCATTGGAAGGTCCAATCTTAATTCTCCTAAAGGCCCCCTAAGTAGCCCAACATATAGTCCAATAACTGAAAAAGGTGTTTAAAATAAAATAAATATTGTTGTTTATTTTTCCTCATAATTTTTGAAATTTATGGATAAAAGGGGAGAAAGATTTTCTTTGAATTTTGTTATGGAATGAAGATATGTATTCTTGGAATACAAGATTATCTCATTAAATTCAAGAAATCTCCCACTTGGTTATTCATGAAGCAATTTTCGAAATTTTGAAATATAAAGGGCAAGAAAGATTTTCTTGATTTTCTTGAAAATATATTATGGAAGATATGTATTTCTTGAAATACAAGAATATCTCATAAATTCAATAAGATCCAAATCTTGGAATCTTGACCTATATTTTTCGAAAATATCCATAACAAAGAGTAGGTGAGATTTTGTGGAATATTATAATTATGGGAAAAAGAATATAGGAGATATATTCAAGATTTCTTGGAGATCAAGAAAAGATTTTCCCACATTGTTTTTGCCCTAAAAATTCTACCACCTCCACTCTACAAATAGGGGATGATTCTTTCATTCCCAAGTACAATTCCATGTGCTGGAAAAATTAGTAAATCCACAAAGGTGGTGCAACATAATTTATTTTCCTTTTGTTAATTGTTCGCAAGTGTCCTACCACCGGATAGTCGAGCAAGGATTAAGGGAATACTTGGGAAGTTCTTTTGGTGTGTCTAATAAACAAAGTTATTGTCGTCCCAAGAGGTACGTTCACGAAAACTCGTAGAATTCTGCATGCGTAGGATTTACGTGATTTAATTATATGCATGATTTGTTGTTGGATTATTATTTGAATTAATATAGGATTAATTCATGCTAGTAATAATTATAAGAATTAAATTTGTATTTAAATATTCATCCCGAATAGATCTGTGCAATTAATTCCCCAATAACTGGTATTAGAGCCACGGTTTCGGGCTCTGAATTTTTTAAATTGTAATTTAATTCGTTTGCATTAAATTTGAATTTGGATAGTAGAATTGCTAGATCTTTTTTGCAGGTATCCAATTGTCATGGAATTTAATGTGTTTATTTATGCATGCATATAAATTGTGGTTTTTAATTCGATACGTTTGGATTCGTTTTGCCTCGTGAGAAAATCCACGAGTAGATTAGGATTTGTTTGATTTGATCAATGTAATAGACTAGTCTAGATCTAGGTTTATTTATTTTTTGTAAATAAATTGTAACTGGATTGGAAACGGAGGCGGAGACGAAGAATTAATGGATAAAATCCAGAACCCGGCAGAAATGGCGGCGTGCATTCTTGCGAAAATGTGCCAAGGAGGCATGCGCGACGACGCGACACGCGCAGGCGCGACGGGCGTGAGGCGAGGTTTAGGGTCGAAAGCGCCGCAGAGATCGTTACACAAGACGGGCGGCGCGATAAGACGCGGCCCGCGGCGCCGGGCGGATCGGGCGGATGGAGGTGAGCGGACAGAACACGCGGGGGACGCGCGGGCGCTACCGAAGTTCCGCGGGCGGCGAGGGCGATGAGATGAAACATGGCACTTGATTACGCGCTGCATGGCACGCTACCTACCTGCCGAAACCCCGAAATTGCGAGGCCGCCGAGATCAGATGCGCGCGACGCCGCCGAGGTCGCCAATGGCGGCGATGCTTCGTATGCCAAGCGGCGCAGCGGCGCGCTTGTTTTACGGGCTAAGCGGCCGATGCGGCGTGCATCCCATTGCGAGCTACTTGGCGTGGCATTTCAAGAGGAGTTCTTTTTCGAGACGATCGAGTGGGAGAAATTCAAGACGGCGTTTCTTCAAAATCAAGTCAAGAAAAATCAAACCATGACAATTGGATAATTTGTGCCCAATATGTTTATTTTTCCGCTTTGCTTGATTTATTATTGTGTTATCTCATGCTTTATTTAATTTGTTTAAATGGGTTTGCATGAGAGTTGCCCAATGAAAAATCTCACCGTCAAAAATTACTAAGTATGTTTAAATAATTAATTGACAATTTTATTCCGGATAATAAAATTGAATTAATTTTGACCTCCATGATTTATTTATTTGTGAATTCTTTTGGAGAAATTCCCCCCACGGGACGGTCAAAAGTTAGCTTTCACATGAATGAATTCCAAATGGATGATTGTGGATTATTACTAGTGGCGACGATGACCCTCCCCACGAGGCTCGATCAAAGCGAAATAATAATCCTGTATTTAATCATGGTTATTACTTAGGTATAAAATTAATATGCATATACTTCCCCGAAGTCCCTATCAATTTTATATTGGTCAAGTGGGAGCCAACTATTAATCTGGATATTAAAGGTTTGTAATTGTTCTTGTTTGTAACCTGCTTGAATGTGTTTAAATAATGACCCACCCCACGTGGCTTATTTAAACTGTTTTGAGATGTTGGCTGATGCATGTTCATATTTTTTTTGAGATTTTAATATGATGCATGTGATCGAACCTTGTGATATTTTTGTGCTTATGCATATTGTTATTTATTTCAGTTCAGCATGTCGTAACCTTTTAATCCACTGTTAATATACTTAAAGTCAATACAATATGTATGGAAACTATATTGATTGGAAACGAAAAATTATGATTGTCCTAACTGCACAAAAGCACAAGTGGATTCTTAACACACCAAAATCAGATGAGCCAACTGACGAGTCAAAAATGTGAGACTCGTCAGATCACCTTGCAAGAAATGTCGTCGCTGAAAATGGTGGAGGGCAAACCCGTGAAGGGATTACGTCCTCAAAATAGATGGCCCATCTGAACAAACTTGAGATTCTGAGTGCAGATTATAATCTGGAGACCCAGATGAATTTGGTATTTCACTCTCTGCCCAAAAAGTTTCTGAGCATTTTGGCCTCGCTAGCTGATTTGTTGCAAGCTTTGGTCTCGGCAGAGATATTGATTAGGCACCAAACTCAAGCTTTAACGGCATGTGGTAAGTCTTCATTTTCTAGGCCAAGGGAAGGCAAGAAAAAGAAAAGGACCAAAAGCCATAAGCAATAAAACTCAATTGTTGCCAAGGGCAATGGTAAGATGAGGAATGCTTGTGGTGTCAAGGAAAATCCAAAGAGGAAGTGCTTAAGCTGCGGTGAAAGAGGACAATGGAGGTTTGCCTGTTCCAACCCCAAAAGGGACGGAAAGAAAGGTAATTCTCACGCACTAGTTGTTGAAACTTGTTTAGCGGTGTATACTTCTCATTCGTGGGTGATTGATACGAGATCCACTAATCATATTTGCTTCACGAGTTCAAACTGATTCGGCAACTTAGTGGGAGTGAGATCCTCATCACACTGGGCGATGTTACGAAAGTAGCAAATTATTGCAATGCTAAGTAAGTGGCAGATATTGCAATGCTACGATAGTAACAGTTATTGCAATACTACGCAAGTAGCAGATATTGCAATGCTACATGAGTAGTGGTTAAAACAGTGGGAGAAATGCACCTGTCTTTTTTAAAGATAAAGTTTTTTTTTGAGATTATCTTTATGTTCCCAGTTTTGGAAAGAATTCACTTTCAGTTTCTAAAATTTGATTAAAGGACACTAAGTTTCTTCTAATAAGAATGACATCATTTCTTATAATGATGAGTGTATCTATTATGGGACATTGGTCGAATAATCTCTATAGAATTAACTGTGCACACCACTCACGAAATGCATCCTATAACACATCAACTGTTTCCGATAAAAGAAAACGTTCATCAGACGTGAACGAGACACTTCTATGTCATCTAAGATTGGGTCATATAAATCCAAAGAGGATCCAAAGGTTGGTGAAAGACGGTTCACTGGAGTTTCTCCAAGTTGAACCAATTCCAACCTGCGAATCATGTTTGGAGGGTAAAATAACCAAGAGGGCATTTGGAGCCAAGGGGAATAGAGCCAAAGAAGTGTTAGAGATCGTTCACACAGATGTATGTGGTCCAATGTCAACCAAAGCAAGAGGAGGTTATGAGTATTTTGTCACTTTTATTGATGATTACTCAAGGTACGGTTATATTTTCCTTATGAAGCATAAATCTGAGACCTTTGAGAAATTCAAAGAATTTAAGGCTCAAGCAGAGAATCATAGGGAAAAATGTATCAAGTCTCTACGATCCGATCGTGGAGGCGAATACCTCAGCGATGAGTTTTTGAACTACTTATCTGATGAAGGGATTGCATCCCAGCTAACTGCACCCGGAACCCCTCAACAAAATGGGGTTGCAGAGCGAAGAAACAGAACTCTTTTGGAAATGGTTAGATCTATGATGAGTTATGCGGATCTTCCCAAGTCGTTCTGGACCGGGCGCAAGTCATTCTGGACCGGGTGCCATCCAAATCGGTTCCCAAAACTCCCAAAGAATTGTGGACCGGGCGCAAGCCTAGTTT
This sequence comes from Stenogyne calaminthoides, assembly GCA_037126765.1. Classification (NCBI taxonomy): domain Eukaryota; kingdom Viridiplantae; phylum Streptophyta; class Magnoliopsida; order Lamiales; family Lamiaceae; genus Stenogyne; species Stenogyne calaminthoides. The sequence continues at coordinate 2,926,227 of JBBCBC010000022.1, read as the reverse complement.
GAGACACATGAAGATTTGGGGGTGTCCGGCCTACGTGTTGGACAAGGAAGTCGAAAAATTGGATCCTTGATTAGAATTAAGGTTGTTTGTGGGATACCCCGAGGGAACAAAAGGGTGTATGTTCTATGGTACCGAAGATCAAAAGGTGGTAATAAGCACCCACTTTAGATTTTTGGAAGAAGACTATATGAACAAAAGAAGACCCAGAAGTGTGATTACCTTAAATGAGCTAATGGGGCTAACCTCAATGCCAACTGTACCAGATGACATACCAAACGACACACTTACACAACTGGAGCCTCGTCGTAGTGGGAGGGTTGTGAAACAGCCCGAGAGATTCATGGGAATAGGAGAGTCCTCGGACTTGATTCTCGGGCAAGTCGAATCAGACCCATTGACATATGACGAGACAATCCAAGACAAGGATGTAGATTCTTGGCAAACAGCAATGAAAGCCAAAATGGGTTCTATGTATCATAACAGAGTGTGGGAGCTAGTCGAACCACTTAATGGGGTCAAACCCATTGATTGCAAGTGGGTGTATAAGAGAAAAAGAGGACCGGACGGGAAGGTGGAAACCTTCAAAGCAAGACTCGTGGCGAAAGGTTATACTCAGAAAGAAGGGATCGATTATGAGGAAACTTTTTCGCCCGTAGCCAAGCTTAAGTCCATCCGAATTCTCTTATCGATTGCTACGCATCTCGACTTTGAAATCTGGCAAATGGATGTCAAGACAGTTTTCCTTAACGGAAGTCTTGATGAAGAGATCTATATGCAACAACCCCAAGGCTTCATTGAAAAAGGCCAAGAACACCTAGTTTGTAAGCTCATGAAGTCCATTTACGGACTCAAACAAACATCCAGAGCTTGGAACCAATGTTTTGATCATGTTATAAAGTCTTATGGGTTCGATCAAAACGAGTTCGAAAGTTGTGTGTACAAAAAGTGTGTCGGAACTGCATTGGTATTCTTAGTACTATCGTGAGATTTACATTACGATCATCGGGAACGATGTAAAGGTGCTTATCGACGTAAGGGCATGGCTTTCAAAAACAGGTTTGATATGAAGGACTTAGGGGAAGCCGCACACATCCTTGGGATCAAGATCACTCGAGATCGCAAGAAAATGATGATAGGCTTGTCGCAAGCTTCATACATAGACACTGTCTTGAAACGATTCAGCATGCAGGATTCCAAGAAAAAGCTTCGTACCTTTCAGACATGGAATCCATCTATCCAAAAAAATGTGCCCTAAGATGCAAAAAGAGATAGATGACATGAGAGGCATTCCATATACTTCGGTTGTTTAAGCCTTATGTATGCAATGTTGTGTATGAGACCGATATCTGCTTTTGCCGTTGGCATGGTGGCAAGATATCAAAGTAACCCGGAAAGAACATTGACTGGCGCTTAAAAACATTCTCAAATATCCGAAAAGAACTCGGGATAGAATGTTAATTTATCGATCGATAGTCTAATCCCCATCGGCTACACGGGCTCGAATTTCCAATCAGACATAGACTCCAGAAAATCTACCTCCGGTAGTGTGTTTTGCATGGGGGGAGGAGTCGTGACATGGAGAAGCGTCAAGCAGAAATGCGTCGTAGATTCTACCATGGAAGCCGAATATGTAGTCGCTTTTATAAAGAAAGAAGCGGTTTGGCTCAAGAACTTCCTAGTGGACTTGAATGTAGTTCCAAATTTGCCCAAAGATAATCATCATTTATTGTGACAATGCCGAGCGATTGCAAATTCAAGGAACCAAGAGCCCACAAAAGCCAAACAAACACATTGAAAGGAAATACCATCTTATACGAGATATCGTTAAGAGAGGAGATATAGATGTGGAAAAGATAGAGTCAGAAGACAACCTAGCAGATCCATTCACAAAGGGTCTGCCTCTGAATACATTCGAGAGACATATGGAAGGAATGGGTGTCAAGACCGGTTTAACTGCTTTGAGTATAAGTGGGAGAAATTATTAGGTTAGTGTAGGTGACATTAGATATCACGCAATTAGGAACTACACGAGACATGTTGTAGTATACTTAAAAGCAGACTTTAAGTATAAGTGGGAGATTGTTGGGATTATACTGAAAAGTATGCTTTTACTTTGTATAATCAAAACTGAATTTCGGACTTATTTACTGAAATAAATTGTTTATCACTGATGCTTTAAATATCATCGAATGTTACATATATTTATTGCATAACTGTTCATTAAATATTACGTGTTACATTGTAGTTAATTTAGTGATACCAGATCACAGAAGATTAAATTAACAATCCTTTTGTAACTAAAAAGTACACCATTCACGACCTAGATGGAAATGAACAATCCATCGTGAAAGGTTGAAGTGTAAGGCTCAGATTGGCTTGTCTTGACCAAGAGATTACACTAGTGCATGACTGATGCACTGAATAGGACCTACAGGAGGACAAATTCTTCAGAACTGAACAAGGAAGAATTAGACCTCAGTGGTTCGTTATTTCTTAATATTCGTTCCTTAAATAGGATCACGTGTGGTTGGTAACTATTGCTTTGACTTATCATGGGTAGAGAATCAACGAGATTCAATACTTTTTATCTTGGACAATATTATTGGTCACATGTGATTGCTAAGATTTAATCTGGAGAATCGTAAGCAAAGCACGCTTGTTCGATTTGCCCCTTTGGGAGGTTCATAAGCTTTATCATACCAAATCTTGCAAGTGGAACTAGTTTCCCAGTATGGATAATAATGTTGAACCATTCCTTGACCAAGGACAAAAGATATTAATTAACGGAAAGCTATTTCATTGGCTTGAATTAATTAATGGGCTGATAATCTTAAACACGGAAATAATAACCGGGAGCCATATTGATTGACGTAATATGGGTTAAGATGGATAGTTCAATATTAATTATGTAGTGGGATTAATTAATATTTATGGGCTTGAATAATATTGTGGCTCAATATTGATAATTCAAGATCCATTGGAAGGTTCAATCTTAATTCTCCTAAAGGCCCCCCAAGTAGCCCAACAACATATAGTCCAATAACCTAAAAAAGGTGTTTAAAATAAAATAAATATTGTTGCTTATTTTTCCTCATAATTTTCGAAATTTATGGATAAAAGGGGAGAAAGATTTTCTTTGAATTTTGTTATGGAATGAAGATATGTATTCTTGGAATGCAAGATTATCTCATTAAATTCAAAAAATCTCCCACTTGGTTATTCATGAAGCAATTTTCGAAATTTTGAAATATAAAGGGCAAGAAAGATTTTCTTGAAAATATATTATGGAAGATATGTATTTCTTGAAATACAAGAATATCTCATAAATTCAAGAAGATCCAAATCTTGGAATCTTGACCTATATTTTTCGAAAATATCTATAACAAAGAGTAGGTGGGATTTTGTGGAATATTATAATTATGGGAAAAAGAATATAGGAGATATATTCAAGATTTTTTGGAGATCAAGAAAAGATTTTTTCCACATTGTTTTTGCCCTAAAAATTCGACCACCTCCACTCTATAAATAGGAGATGATTCTTTCATTCCCAAGTACAATTCCATGTGCTGGAAAAATTAGTAAATCCACAAAGGTGGTGCAACATAATTTATTTTCCTTTTGTTAATTGTTCGCAAGTGTCCTACCACAGGATAGTCGAGCAAGGATTAAGGGAATACTTGGGAAGTTCTTTTGGTGTGTCTAATAAACAAAGCCATTGCCGTCCCAAGAGGTACGTTCACGTAAACTCGTAGAATTCCGCTTGCGTAGGATTTACGTGATTTAATTATATGCATGATTTGTTGTTGGATTATTATTTGAATTAATATAGGATTAATTAATGCTAGTAATAATTATAATAATTAAATTTGTATTTAAATATTCATCCCGAATAGATCTGTGCAATTAATTCCCCAACAAAGAGTAACACTCCTATAAACCAGGTTTATACACGAACTCTATTACTGTTATGTGTAAAAACTATCACTGATAAGTACAAAAAATTTCACTGTTTAAAAATATAAAGTATTTTCTAAACAGTGATTGTTTTTGTACATAACAGTGATAGTTTTTATACATAACAATGAAAGTTTTTGTATATAACAGTGATACTAAAAAATCGAGTTCATACCATGAATCAGGTCTATACAAGTTTTTGTCAAAAGACAACCCCTAAATTATTTTCCTAAAAAATTTTTTTTTCCTAGATATAACCCCCTCAGTCCTCTTAAAGATATACAAAATTAGATATTTGATTAAAGTATTCTTTATAATTTCTAGATATATTTTGTACACTTTCTCTAGTTTTAAATAAATGTCATTTCAAAGCTTTTTTGTTTTTTGTTTCAAGAATTGTTTTTATTGCATGACATGCAACTATAGTTTTTGGGCTTGAGGAAGATTCAGGTTGTCTGGGCTTGAAGAAGATTCAGACTGCTTGTGTTGCATGTTAATTTGGATACCTGAATTCGAATTCATAATACTGTTTGCGACCAAAAATTTCGATTGTTATAAGGTAGCTTAAAATTAATTGGTTGAGATTGGTTTACTCGGATTGAAAAAAAGAAAGTTGAGGAAAACACACAATTGTTCGTTGTATAGCCTTAGGGACTGATTCTAGTGAAGAATGATACTCATAAAGTGGATGTAGATCGGTTTTGATCGAACCACTATAATTCTCTTGCGTTTTCTGGTTTTTACATACTTTCGGAACTAATACTATTCAGTAGAAGAACTAATACTTTTCTGCTGTTCAAGTAATACTGTTGTTGGGAAGGAGAAAGGATCAAGATGGGTGCAACAAGGTTTGACATAGAGAAGTTTTCTGTTAAATCAGATTTTGGTCTTTGGAAGATCAAGATGAAGGCATTACTAGTTCATCAAGGTTTAGCAGATGCCTTGAAGGAAGAAATCGAAGTGGCTTCTGGATCTAAAGCAGAAGAAAAAGTGAAAGTTACTGAGATGTTTGAGAAAGCACATAGTAATATTATATTATATCTTGGTGATAAAATTTTGAAAGAAGTTTCAAAAGAAATTGTTGTTAGAGATGTGTGGAAGAAATTTGAGAGCTTATGCATGGTGAGAGTCACTTATACACACTTTCAAAAGTAATGTAGGAAATTAATGTTTTATTTTTCTACTGGTTTATGTTCATGTGACCAACTAAGAATTTATTTAGAATTATTTTCCCTTTCTGATATCATATGAGAATAAGAGATAGATACCGTGCCTAAGTCTTTATTTGTCATGGATAAAGTTGAAGAACAAAATTGAGAAAAAAAGTTATTTGGTCCTATAACTTGTTTGCTATCCATTTTTCGTTCCCAAAAAAGTTAACTGATCAAATTTGGTCCCTCAATTAATTAAATTGATTGTTCAATTTTAATATCAATTTTTGCCAAAAAATCTCAAACAACGTCGTTTCAGTCACGTACTAGTTATGTGTCAGTAAAAATCGTGGGTTGGTACCGTCGCAGACGTGGGCGCTGCTGACGTTCTTTTTCTTTTAATTTTTAACGTTTTCTAATCAATTAAATCATACATGTGTAAATAACTCAATAAATTATATTAAAACTCAAATTTAAAATATAAAATTTTTAAAATGACTAAATTTTACCCGTAGGGACTTCCGTATGACAAAAAATGACGTCTTTTGCGATTTTTCGATGAAAATTGGACAATTAATTTGATTATGGGACCAAAATTGAACATTTAATTTTTTTTTGGGATGAAAAATTTACCGTATAGATAAGTTACGCGACAAAAAAAAAAAAAAAAAAAAAACTTTTTTCTTAACAAAATTAGTTTGATATATATATATATATATATATATATATATATATATATATATATATTAACTAATGGTTTGTGTTTTCGTTCACTGATTTTTTATAAACTGTTGGTCAATTGCAGCCTCCCTCCCCTCTCTCCCTCTCCGAAAAACCATAACAATGTTCATCCCTTCAGATTTGTTCATCCATCGACATTAGTGGGGTTTCACATTGCGTTAGCGCGATCTGGGACCCATTGAAGAGTAGATCGTCCTTTAATTTTTATAAGTTTTAAATTATCTTTTATTTTATAGGTATTAGATCTGAGTTGTCTATTCAATTCATGAGATAATTATACTATTCCATTGTCATCCATCGCCTTTCCTGAACCTGCGACCCTTGATTTCTCTCCTTCGTTGAGAGCCTTTGATTTCTTTCCAAGTTGAAAGTCTTTTGTTTAATGTATCTTCTGAGTTGAGAGTTTGATTTTGTTTTTCATTTTATTGTCTTGTGAAACAATTTTTAGTGTCAAATTTATAACATAGGCCCCGGAAATCAAATCATGGAAAGTGGTATTGACTGCATTGTGAGTGGTGGATCAACGAGAGGAACAATTAATAATAGGGGTGCTGCCAGTAGTTATATGATGAAGATAGCTTGTAAAACTATACTAAAGCAGTTTAGTGATTATATTATTTGTCTTATTCGTGAAAAAGTCAATGATTTGGCTCATCATTTTGCTTGGACGTTTGGTTTATTCTTGAGTCCTTATTATTGGGTCGAGCCTCCAACGATTGTGGATGACTTTCTCGATATTTATTTTTTTTACATTTAAGATATTAGAGTTGTTTTTGTTTCTAAAAAAAGAAAAGGCAACCTTACTGTTTCAAACATCATTAAAAAAAAACTGTTGGTCAATTAAGATATATATTCAGATTTATACATTTTATGATTGATAGGAAAGACAAATATAAAAATTATTTAATGAGGAAACTTCCCATAAATAATGACATATTTTGAAGCTGAGCTAATTTGTCTTACACAAGGACCCACCTAGCTATAAACTGGCCCACTACATTCAAAAGCAAGCTTCCTATAGATCTTTTTCATTTTCATTTTTTACCTCATGCTATTATAATATATAATACTAACAAAAATACATAAACTAAAATAATAAATTCCATTAAGATAGACAATTTAAATATTCACGGGGCAAGCAATTTCTTGTTCGATACTTCGATTCTTAGAAGAAAAATTAATTTGATTCGAATAGATTGAATTGGATCGGTGGTGTAGATTAATTTGCACGGATTTTTAGATACTTGCAAATTTGCAACAAAAAAAAATTATGACTTGACTAATGTAATACATAAAGTTTCGGTGCCTTAATTAGGAAAATTAGTCTACTTAATCATTTTACCAAATTTGGGGATTACAAAGTTATGACTTTTGAAAGGTATAGTATTAAAAAGGAAAAATGTCAATTCAGGGCCTGAAAGATGATAAAATTATCAATTTAAGGCCTTAAAGATTTTTCCTATCGATTCAAGGCCTGAAAGATAGAAAACTATCGATTCAGGGCCTGAAAGATAAAAATTATCAATTTGAGGCTCACACATTTTAAGACCATGTTTGACACTTATATTTCATATCCTTATTTCATGTTTTTTTTTTTTTTTTTTTAGGGTTTATGGTTCAAGGTTTACGGTTCAAGGGGTTTTGGATTCATGGTTCAAGGTTTAGGGTTCATCGTTTAGGGTTTAGGGTTTAGTGTTCAGGGTTTTAGTGCCAAACATGACCTTAAAATTTATAAGCCTCGAATTGATAGTTTATCTTTCGGTCCCTGGATTGATAGTTTTCTATCTTTCAGGCCTTGAATCGATGGGAAAAATCTTTCAGGCCTTAAATTGATAGTTTTACTATCTTTCAGGCCCTGAATTGATAAAACTCCTATTAAAAATTCACGAGTTTAATAATTAGTTAGAGGAAAGTAAGAAACTACTCTCAATTCACCAAAATTAGGGATTGCCAAATTATGACACTTAAATTCATATTAGAAAAATGAAAAAATCGCAAATAAGCACATGTTCTAGTCTCATTTGTAAAGCTACAAATATATACCTGTCAAAAAAATTAAAAAAAGCTACAAATATATAAACGAGACAAAATTCATTTTTTTCTCTCTACATTCTCCCCCAAATAAGCTCAAGACTATGGTTAATCACAACTTAATTAAGTTATTAGTTGGTCACTATAAAATATTTGAGTAATAATGACATGCCTACATGATCAGAAAATTTTGTGAGTTAATTGCAGAAAATTCTTATTATTTAAGTACATAAATTTTGTCGCCATTTGGAAAATTTTATAGATAATTTAATTTTTTTTATAGTGATATTACTGTTATTTTTATAATAATTATAAGCCTAAAATTATTCTCAAAATCGATTGGGTACTTGGACCACACAAGTGACAACCAACTTCAATAATAATAAATACATTATATATTTTTCCATTTAATAATAAAATATTTAAATTTTACATCATATAAAAAAAACTGACAAAAACTCATATGAGACGGTCTCATGCATGAGACGGAGTACAACTGAACACAATTAACACTCATCCCTTTCAAAGTGTTAAAACATCAATGCCCAAATTACACTCCGTCTCAATGTGAAACGGTCTCACGCAAGAGTGTCTCAAAAAAACTTGTAATATATTTAAAAATCCAGTAACTCATTCTTATGCCGACCAACTAAAATATCTGAACTTTGGAAAATCCAAAATCAAAATTCCAATCTTGTTGTCGATGTCAATAATTGCAACTTCTCAATGATAACAAAACTACTACTCCACCTAAGAGTAAAAATAAATTAATTGAAAACATGTAATTATTTTGCAATAATATTTGAAGGACCAATTATTTAATGGGACGAAATTGCATCGGAAAATTAGGGCCCATGGGAACCAGCCCATGACCAAATGTCATTTGCATTACACAATGTTATTGTTAGCTGCCACTGTTACATTGATGTGTTTGTCCTCAATATTATTGTAAGATTCTATCGAAATATTTTTTTTTTACAATAGTTTCCTAATATAATCAATTACAATAATTCTTTCTACCATCGGGAACATGGCAGTATCATTTCATCTCGCTGTTGACCGGAACCGTAGGGAGACCACCCGAAACTGCAACAGGGACCACCACGAGAGGGAATAATATTCCCTCTCCGTGTCTCGAACCCGGGACCTCAAGGTCTCAGGTGGTGGAGCTCTGACCACTTGAGCTATCCACACTTGACTCAATCGAAATATTTATGTACCATATATTAAGACTTTTTTAAGAAGCACGGCCTTAAAAGTTTAAGTTGCTGCTTAATTACTAGAAAATATACTTATTAAGAGTGGATGTAATGTGCATGTAGGCAAAGACGGACATACATAGGGGCCAAGGGGGTCACTGGCCCCATGGCCCCACTTGAATTTTTTTTAATATATTTATAATTAAAGTTACATTTGTGTGAGATGGTCTCGCGATTAAATGAAGTATAATTTTAATATTGCCATTTTAACAGTTTAGAAGGAAGAATGTTGATTTTTATTAATTTGTACCCCGTCTTATATATGAGACGACATCATACAGATTTTTATCTTATAAATTATTTGTTGTTAACTTGATGAGGTTAGAATTATTGACTAATTTTAAAGTATACCTTCTTTTTCTATATAAATCTTTTTATAATCCTTCATGTGGAGAAGAGGGAATGAAGAGAAAGAAATATGTATAATTTTGATTTTAAATATTTATATATATATATTTGATTCTATTATTATAAAAAAATTAATCTAAATAATTTTGAATATATATAAAAAATTTGAAAGTGCATTTAATTATGAAAAAAATTTATGAGACGGGGTACAACTTAGCACAATCAACACCCACCCCTCCCAAAATGTTAAAGCGTCGATGAGCAAGTTACACTCTGTCTCATCGTGAGACGGTCACACGCTTTAATATAAATTGGGCCCCCCTCAACGGAATTCCTGGGTCCGTCCTTACATGTAGGTGTGTCATGCACTCATAGCGCATTTTAGAATCATGCAATCTGTTATATTGAAAGATTCAACTTGTTTATATGTATCGTGCAATTATTTTTCGTATTAATAGTTGCACGGTTCAGTCTAAACAAGTTTCATATTTCAGTATAACAAGTTATATGGTTCTAAAATGCACTATGAATGCACGGTGCACCTGAATGCACTAATCATTTATTAAAAGTTAAGAGCAACTTTTGCTAAGTATAAACCTTAATAACCGCTTGAATTGTGTTATATTATAATGAGCATGTCTTTTTTTAATTTGTTCATCATGAAACTGGTTTTATATTTATAGACATAACACTTGAGTTATTTCGATTAATAGTTTTTTGTAATATAAATTATACCCGTTAGTTATCATTATTGTTTATATTCATGTAATATAATTCACACCCTTCAATATCACAAGTAATACTATATTTTTTATTAGTAATAAGTCAATATTCTTCTATTATCAGGATTAATGTCCTTTAAAAACATAATTCATGCTCATTAATCAGTCAGATTACCTGGGAAACTCATTGATCTTATACTTTATCTATTATAATAGCATTACCTATTATAATAGTAGTAGTAAAGATTTTTTTTTTTTTTAAATATAAAATTGAGTCGCACACATCTAAAACTTGACAAGCAATAATTTTATAATGTCTTATAGCATTTGGTTGAACCTCCTAAACTTTTCTCTTGTCTAAGTATATATGGATTACTTTTTTGGATGACCAAAATAATTTTCATGTTTTTTCATGTTTCCTCACCAAAAAAGATATGGATTTTTTTTTTTAATTTTATACTTTGCTTTGATTACATAACATGCACCTTGTTTTATCCAAATCTATTCTCCATCATCTACATTACTAATGAGGAGTTCAATATAAATAATATGTTATCTTATATTTAACTTGAATAAAATGTTATCTTCTCATATAGTGCACATATATGCGTGGTAATTTATTATGTTGATGTATTTTTTTTAATTAATTTATATTTAATATATGGCATCCATGTAATAATTTAATATGTGATTTTTTTTTTAACAACAACTTAGGTTTGAACTTTGCACCATTTATATTATATTGAACACTTCTTTATATTAATCTTTAATTTTATATATAATATTTTACTCCCTCCGTCCCAGGATGACTGCAACAATTGACTTTTACACATATTTTTACCTCTTCTTAAAAATCACTTTATCATTTTAATTATTTATACAAAACTCGCTCACAAGAATACGTGTAAAAGTCAATCGTTGAAGTTATCCTGGGACGGAGGGAGTATCATATGTTGAATTTTAAACGTAATATTATATTTAATTTAAGCCTATAAATGTGTACCAGACATTTTGGGATTGTATCACCTTATGTTTTATCACTTTTTTTGAGATAGTTATATATTTAAGAAATATTTAATTTGTGAATTTTTTAAACAAGTAAATTAAATATATTTATTATATTGATGTATTGATTAATTACATTTAAAATTTTAATTATGTAAAATAAAATATTTAATGGACATATTCATTTTGTCTTGAAGACAACGTAATTTTATTTATTTATTAACACATTAAATCATATTTAACCTTATATGTAAATAATATTGAAATTTTAAAATAATTATCTAATATATATTTATTAATCATATATCATATATATTAAAATTATATAAAAACAATTTTATATAGAATATTAAAAAAAAGAGAGACCTAGCGTAACAAGCGGTGCTACGCTGGTAAGAGATAATTACCGAGTACCATGGATAGACACAACTAATTCTTAAATCTTAATTACTCTCTCCTTCTATTTAAACATTTACTATTTACACGAGTTTTGTATGTGAAAGTCTTTTATTAGTATTAAAAAAAATATATTTTATTATAATTGTTGAATGGTAAATAATGACATGTATGTAAATTAAAGGAGATAAATTTACTTTTAGTGTGGGAAAAATAATGACATGTGTAGTGTAATTTTGAAATACTTGAAAATATTTTATAAAAAAAGATAAAATTAATTTTCATGTTAAAATGCTCAATTAAGTATAGTATAAGACGAAAGAGTAGTATTTATGGTTCATTTTAGAAATTTGTTCATATTATGAAAATTATACCATTATACTTATCAACTGATATCATTACACTTATAAATTGAGATCATAACATTAAATGTTATATGTATCAATTTATAAGTGTAATAATATCAATTTTAAAGTAATAACAAGTTTCAAATGAGAGTTCGTGTGGTATAAAATATCATTGATATTAATTTATTAGAGTAGTTGTATTAATTTATAAATATAATAATATAAATTTCATACTATCAACAAGTTTCACACGATAATTTTTGCATATTGATAAGTTGGTATGCTGTGAAACTTGTTCACCGTGAAATTAATTTTTTTTTACAGATATACACTTTAGTAATATAAATCACACATTTTAGTTATCACTACGACACTCTTTGCTATAATATAAGTCACACCCTTCACTTTTATGAGTAATATTCTTTATAATAAAAAAATCACACACTTTACTGTAAAAAATCACACACTTTAGTAATATAAATCACACTCTTAACCAGTTTCATCGTAAAACTTGTTCACACTATACTTTATCTTTCTTTGTTAAAAAAATGGGGAAAAATCATAATCTCGCAAGCAAGCGCCTTTATCTCACAACACGCATCGAAAGGCATTTTAGGAAATATGGTGTCTATGCATTTCATTAAGATTTTTTTTTTATAAAATTATCTCATAAAATATATAAATAGATCTCCTATGAACACGTAGTTTATGTACACTCATCTTTTCAAATATCACTGATTACTATGTAAAAGATCACATGTTTAATTAACATATATATATATATATATATATATCACGTTTCACATAATATTACAAAAAATATCACTCATTATTCCGCTTATTATTTTACATATCTTTTTCCTCTCTTTCAATACCCAAAACTATCCTTCATTTTTATTATTTTATTTTTCTTATTTAATTAAAATAACGACAACAAAAAAAAAGAAAAATTATAGAGGTGCGGAGGGAGTATTTATTTAGGAAAAATCCCCGTAAATAATGTCACATTTTAAAGCTAAGCTGACTAGCCTTAATACCTTATGTAAGGACCGACCCTATAAACTCATCATGTAACTATTTTATTGAGAGCCCACTCTCTACATTCAAAAGCAAAAGAAATCTCACCTAGTTTTTTAACTTTTTTAATTCATTTTTACCTCATGCAACTATAATAAGACTAAAGAAAATTGAAAAAAAATATAAATCCATAATATGGTTGGAAGTCCAATAAAATAAAAATAAATGGAAGAGATGAGTAAGGAGAGGAATATAAATAGGGAGGGGTGGGGGGGGCCAAATGAGAAAGATGAGTCTACTACAGTTAGAGCGAGATGATTAGACAGAGAAATGCGGGCGTATGAAAACAGACAAAAATAAGGCTCCTAATATGTACGTATATTTGCAGTTGTATTATCAATGCATGCAATTTTCACTCACAATTATGACTCTGTTTTTGTTCCTTTGTGAGGATGTTTTTTTCTTTCCTTCTCATTTCAACCATATATTGCACTGGCCCCACCACCATACCTCTCTCTCTTTTCCACTTCTGTTTTCTTTCTTTATAATTATTTATAAGCCTAACTTCTGAGGCTCACCAAGATAAGTCTTAATTCACAGAAGAAAAAAAATAATAACAAAGGTGTGTGCTTTTTTCCTTTTAATTTTTTTTAATTTTTGAAGATGGAAAAGTTGTGAGAGCTCAAAAGTTGCAAGAAAAGCTGATTATATTACCGAAAGAAAGTCCCTTTTTCTTGTGTTTTTTTTTCTAAATCTCTCAAAAACCATGGCTGTACTAGCCATAAGCTCAATTGATCTCCATTAATTTATGCATTTTAAACCCCCCATCAACCTTGCTTATTAATTTCATTCACACATTTCATCAAACACCTTATCTTCAAACACTAATGTTGAGCAACACCAACATTGATCCTTCCTCTCTCCCTGATCCTTTCTCGTATTCCGAAAACGGAAGCAGCAGCAGCAAACGTAAGCGCCGCCCTGCCGGAACCCCAGGTAATCGGTGCTCTAACCATTTGACCTATTCCACTTCTGTCTATTTATTTATACATACATTTATAAATAAAAAAATGCGGTTGACATTTTGAAATTTGCTCGCCCCCAGATCCAGATGCGGAGGTGGTGTCGCTATCCCCGAAAACCCTCCTGGAATCGGATCGGTACGTATGCGAGATCTGCAACCAGGGGTTCCAGAGGGATCAGAACCTCCAGATGCACCGGCGCCGCCACAAGGTGCCGTGGAAGCTCCTGAAGCGCGAAACCCCCGTCGCCCGGAAGCTCGTCTTCGTCTGCCCGGAGCCCACGTGCCTCCACCACGACCCCTGCCACGCCCTCGGCGATCTCGTCGGAATCAAGAAACACTTCCGCCGGAAACACAGCAACCAGAAGCAATGGGTCTGTGAGAAATGCTTCAAAGGCTACGCCGTCCAGTCGGACTACAAGGCCCATCTCAAGAGGTGCGGCACGCGCGGCCACTCCTGCGACTGCGGCCGCGTTTTCTCTAGGTAATTAATACTATTACTATTGCTAATAAGAATCGACACTGTTTGCTTGACTTAATTAATTAATTAATTGTGCATCAATGCGTCAAGAGGGATTATTATTATTATTATTTGTTATTATTATATATGAGTAAAGTACATGATAAATATTCTTAAATAAGGGAATCAAGGAATCTTGTCTTCTCGCAGATTTTTTATCGTATTCAGTGCAGAATGTATTGATACAGAGAGAGGGGTGTGTGTGTTCTTGACACAGAAGACTGTGTGTCAAATCATTTTCTCAGTCCAAGAAATATGCAGGCAAGATCTTGATAGACTGGGTTTTGAGTCATTTATAATATGTATATATATTTTTTAAAATATAAATACACATACATGTATGTGGGCATCTTTTTTCTGACAATTACGCACTTGAATTTGAATATAAACCTTTTTTTACTCACAGTTACAGCTCATGAATTTACAGCGAATTATGCCGATGCATGGAATCTAATTTTAATAGTACTACATTCTTAATATATTGTTACATGTAAAAATAATAGTAAAAGTACACTTTTGAAGGTGTTTGCATTTCAAATCTCAATCATTTTTACTTGCTTCATTTGAGTTAATAGTTGTGTTTAATTAGTTTGAAAGGGTCAAGATGGTAATGATGTGATTCACTTTATTCTTTGTTTCTAGTACTCGTCTTCATCATATATGTAAACCCCATTTTCTGTTCAAATATGCCTTTTGTTCACACTTTTTTTACATCATTAATTGTAATCATCACATTCTTGAATTGAATTTGTGTTCTTTGTTAATCAAGAAATTAGTTAATTAATCACTAACTTAAAATCTTGTCTTTTTTTATAGGGTGGAGAGTTTTATCGAGCATCAAGATGCTTGTAGCATGGGACGACTCAGATCAGAGTCGTCCCATCCTCTGCACCCGCCGCCTCTATCGTGTCTATCGAGAATGGTATCAAGCCCCACCCCCTCGAGCGACACTAATCTCAGTGTCGCTCCCTGGGTTTCTAGGGCAACAGCGGAGGGTCTGAGGCTACCCAATGAACAACAATCGAATTTCGTGTCCCGGTCTCCGAATCTCGAGCTCCAGCTCCTCACCAAAGCAACCACCAACGGCGTCGCCGCCGTCTCCTGGGCCTCCACGAGACCCGATAACGACGAGCACTCGACTCAGCTGCAGCTCTCCATCGGCTCATCCGAAATAAATGGGAAATGCTCGCCGCGGGGGAGCAGCACGACCGGCGAGAAGCCAATCTCGCCGGTGGCGCAGCTCAAGGAGGAGGCGCAGGAGCAGCTGAGGATGGCGGTGGCGGAGAGAGCGTACGCGGAGGAGGCGCGGCAGCAGGCGAAGCAGCAGATAGAGATGGCCGAACAAGAATTCACAAACGCCAAAAGAATCAGAAATCAAGCTCAAATGGAGCTCGAAAAAGCACACGCTTTGAAAGAACAAGCTGCCAACAAGATTAATTCGACAATTATGGAAATCACGTGCCATTCTTGCAAGCATAAATTCCAGCAAGCTGATCAGAATTACATTTGGGACGTCAAGAAATGATCATGTTAATTTGGTCCATGTTTTTGGTATTTTGTATTTTATGTTGTATTTTAGGACGTATTTTAATTTTCAAGACCAGTGGGTTGTTTTTTTTTTCGAAAAAAAAAATTAATGATGAAGTACCAGTACTGTACATTTTTTTAAATTGTTCATTTATTTATTATCTACAGGCATATGGTTAGCAATCATAATATGATGGGAAGCTTTTTGTTCAGGAAATAATAATGTGAAATAGAGGGTTTCTTTTACTTTTTCTCTTACTTGTCAATTTATTTGGAAAAAAGACGATGGTTCCTTAGTAATCATAAGATTCGCATTTATGGTTTTTCATCTGCTACAAATATTTTCTTTCTGGGATTGTTATTATTCTTCAAGATTGTGTTTGGTTTAACATTAATTGATTAACATGTGAAAAAAATAAGTTGATACCAATTTTTCATTTATTCATGTTTTACATGAAAACTAATAATTGGGGCAAGTAGATAAGCTAGTTATAGCTATGATTGGAAATCCCTAACATTGTGTTTAGTCAAAATTGAAAAGAAAGTTGGAAAGATATGGCCTAAATTTCATAAATTATCAGTTTACAGCAAACTTGGAATTAATAAAAGTTTATTGTCAAAATGAGAATGAAACAAAAATACTTCGTTAAAGAAACAAACTTTCCCAATTAATCCAACTCATGCAGAGAAAGTATATTCGATCATGCTATATCTATGTTTTATAATTTATTATTATTATTACTATTATGTATGGAGCGATATTTGTGTGTATCACTTGCACAATGTAGATGATACACAATTAATATTATTAAATAAAAAATATTATACTGACTAATTAATATTATTCAGCCAAAATGAAAAATATTATTTACTAAACAACTAAATATGTTAAGCAAAAATAGCTAGTATTATTAGTAAAAATATTTAATATTCTTTAAAAAAACATATAATTAGTTGCATGATGCAACTGGTGTATAGAAGAATTTGTCTTCTGTATATTTATTTGTAATAAATTTAGGCAAAGTATAGGGTGAACAAGTTTCACACAAGAATCTGTGAAATTGGTTAAATAGTGTGACTTATATTACTAAGAGCATCTCCAACAATCCTTCAAAATGGAGGATCCTCTTGGATTTGGAGTATTTTACCACTCCAACAATACTCCAAAGATGATTTGGAGGATGGAGGATTGCCAAGAATCCTTCAAATTTGGAGTACTCCATCCTCATTTTAGAGGATGATTTTAATTACAACATTGACATTTCCTTTTTCTTTCTTCTTTTCTTTTTACTTCTACTATTTGGTCATTTTTTTATTTATTGATATACTACACCATGAAATTTTAATTACAAATTAAACTAATTATTTTTAACATTAAAAACTAAAATGTTTTTATTAATTTTAATAATAGTTGTTTTCTCAAATAAGAACTACTCCCTCTGTCCCAAAGAAACGTGCACGTTTACTGTTTCCACATGTTTTTGCGAGCGAGTTTTTCATTATTATTTGAAATGATAAAATAATTTTTAAAGATGCATGCAATAGATGAGAGGTAGATCTATAATACCCCTCTTTAAAAATCACTTTATCATTTGAAATACTAATAAACAACTCGCTCACAAAAACTCGATAATAAAGGTGGTGTGCACGTTTTTCTGGGACGGAGGTAGTAGTTAACAAGTTTTTATTAGTTTTAATAATAATTATTTTCTCAAACTCATACAAAATAAATATTACATACTTTTAACAAAAATACAACAATTATCTAAAATGCTTATTAAAACATACAACACACTTGAATTACATTGCATAAATCATTAATTATTTAAATGTATTAATTTAATTGAAATAAAGAAACAAAACAGAAAATATAATAATATTGAGTGTTATTGTTGGAGGAGATTTTTGATATAGAGTACTTCATACTTCAAATCGGAGGATAGAGTACTCCAAAATGGAGTATATTGTTGGAGATGCCCTAAAGGATATTAATTGTGATAAATGAAGAGTGTGACTTTTTACTTGTTGTCACCAGATTTATCACACGATTTATCACACGTCAGCATCACCAGATTTATCACACGTCAGCAGGATTAATTATCACCTGTCAGCAGGGCCCACAAAGACCTGAACCGACCCGACAGGAGGTCAAGGGTCACACAGAAGATGATTTGTCGTGCTTACGATTTATCGTGCTTACGCATATATTTTGTCATGCTTTATGCACATGATTTACCGTGCTTACGATTTGTCGTGCTGGTCCTCTTTATATAAAAGACCTCACCTTTCATTGTAAAAAAACTCTGGAATGTTTCCCTCATTCCATTTATATACCAACAACCATATTTCAGGAAGAACTATGGTTCTTCCCGCAGTGTTCTTGTTCGATTAATTATTTATTTGGTGGTCAAATTCAACAAGCCACATCAGAATTGTAAAATATTTGACTGTCAACAATTGGCGCTAGAAGGAGGGTGAATTGAAAAATTCATCATCAACAACGACGAATCTTCAAATTCGAAAATAAAAAAAAAATCCAGAAAAAATCTCAAGAACACAGCCCAGAAAAATTCCAAATTCCATTCCTGTATTCCAAAATCAAAACCCCCAAATACGAAGCACTTATACATACTGTAACCTTCGAAAAAGAAGAAAAAAAAAGAAAAACGAGGTCGCGACGTCGCTTCACCTCCGCCTTTCGGCGTTGCGGCGCCGCGAAAGACCGGGATCACCGTCTTCACTGCGATTTTTCTGCAGACCACCAGCGTCACCGTCGCCCTGGTCCCGTCGTCACACCAAGGCCCGATGCCGCGTGACAGTCGCGACATCAAATCTTCGGCGCACCATCATCATCCGAAACCGCCGGATTTTTCACGACGAACAACCGGATTTCCAAATCCGCAGCCTTCGCTCACCTCCGCCTTTGCACGGTGTTTGCCGTACCGAGGCACCACCGGCGATTCAACCTAAATCTGCGACACCACTTCGCCAGCGCCCTGCGACCTGCGCCATCACCGCTCCACACGAACTTGATTTAAATGGCGCCCGCGTGGAAAAGGTTCATGGCGCCCGCGATGTTAACTTTTTTGAGAAATGAAGGTGCGTGGGGTTTGATGCGATCTTATCCTTCGTTTTGCGGAGTCATTAATTTGGGCCCTTTGGTGTTATTAACACAAAAGGTTCCTGGCCCAGTTACTTTAATTATTGGGTTTTTAAGATAAAAATGTTGGTTTTTAAAGTGATTTGGGCCTGAGTAAGTGTTGGGCCATTTATTATTAAGTGGAGATTGCAGGTTTTAAAAGTGTTGGGCCGGTTTTTATTAAATTTTTTGGCCCAGTTATTTTTTGCTAAGAATAAATTGTTCGGCCATGGTATAATAAACTCGCCCAAAAAAAAAACGACAGCAGTTCGATGAAAGAAAAATGCTCGGGCACCCAGAATCTCGCGAGCAACTCAAAGAATCTACAGGTAGTCCTTTTACCCACCCCACCAGGTTTATTCTGATAACGTCATTTTAATATGTTGCAACTTATAAACTTGTCACGCACATTAAAAGTGGAGGCATATATGTCCTCGTGGCTTCTCATTATTCATTTTGGTCGTGCCAACAAATGGTCGCGACCTAAAAGCGGACGACTGAACAAAAGACGAACGAGCCGAGCCTTATGTTCTCCTGACGAAACAAATCGTACTTACAGATGCCCGCAACAAAGCGAGCAATGGGTACGGGGTCGCGGCTAAATAAGACGACCCGAGCAGAATAGTGATCGCAGCAAACATAAGACGATCACGAAAGAAAAAGGGGGGTTGCACATAAGTTAACCCATCTGGTTGCAGCAAAATAAGACTACCAATCCAATCGCAACTAAATAAAACGATTGAAAAACCAAAAAAGTCAGGTTGAACACAAGGACATATATCATGTTCGATTTCATTCGAAGAAAAATGGCACTCTGCGGCCAAATTATAAAAAAAGCCACTTGGGCTATTTATCCGAGATCTCCGGCAGGTGGTGTCGAGCACAACCTTGATAGCAAGCAGATCAAGAAAAGGGCTTACCAGCAAAGAGCATACGGGAAACCACAGAAGACCCTCGTGCTTTCGTCACCTCGAGCAAGCACGCACCACACCATCGGCGAACACACGAGAGTTCAACATTGTGCTTTCGCCGAGGAAGCGAAGCGGATTGTGCTTCGCCTTTGGCAAAGCGATCACCGGGCTAGCACAAGAAGTGATAGACTTAGAGCCCTGGACCAGTACATAATCGACCATCAAGAGGCGAACATCCACCCGATCTGAAAAGCGAAAATCGCTACCGGCAGGCAAAAGACAAGCCACATGGCGGACAACCACCTGGATGACAAAAGCGGAGACTTCACCGCCTTCTCCGCGGCGATTATGCCCGCCTTCTCGCGGCGATTATGCCGTCTATCTGACCGGCGTGCTTTTCTGCGCGCTTTTCGGCGATTATGCAGCACTTTAGTGGCCTTCCTTTGTCGCCTTTCGCCCGGCGGCGCCTATACGCCATCTCGGCGGCAAGGTCTTCACCCCGGCGTTCGTCCACGCCCGTTGCTGCTCATTTAAGCCGGCCATCTCGTCGACAAGATCGTCGCCTTCACCGCCCGTTAAATACGCCCTTTCATACGGGTGTTGATCTGCGCGACCTTTTAAGCTGGCGCTTCGCGTCCAGCGTCACGTATTCAGCAAAACAAGCGCTCCTCGCCATCCGTGACAAGATCGTCGCCCTCTGGCGTTTATCGCCTTCTGGCGTTAATCTGCCGCTTTTAAACGCGCACTTCGCGTCGGCGACAGCGTATTCCATCGGCGGCGAAAGCGCTCTCGCCATCTTGGTGACGAGATCATTCGCCCTCCGGCGTTCATCCGCCTTTCTGAGTTGATCTCGCGCGCTTTTTGTTGGGATTATCTTGAAAAGTATGCTTTTACTTTGTATAATCGGCCCAATTTTCAAACTTATTTTTGAAATAAATTATTTATCATCGATGCTTTAAATATGATTGAATGTTATATATATTTATTGCATAACCTGTTCAATAATTAAATGACGTGTTACATCAGTAGTTAATTTAGTGATACCGGATCACGTAAGATTAAATTAACAAATCCCTTGTAACTAAAAAAAAAGTACGCCATTCACGACCTAGATGGAAATGAACAACCATCGCGAAAGGTTGAGGTGTAAGGCTCGAGATTGGTTTGTCTTAACCAAGAGATTACACTAGTCGCATGACCTTGTTGAAAAGGACCTCTGAGGAGGATAAATTCTTGAACCGAACAAGGAAGAATTAGACCTCAATGGTTCGTTGTTTCTTAACCTTCGTCCCTTAAATAGGATCACGTGGGATTGGTAACTATTGCTTTGACTTATCATGGGTAGCGAATCGGAGAGATTCAATACTTTTTTATCTTGGGTAATATTATTGGTCACATGTGATTGCTAAGATTTAATCTGAAGAATCGTGTGCAAGTACGCGCTTTGCTTGATTTGCCCTCTTGAGAGGTTCATAAGTTTTATCATACCAAATCTTGCAAGTGGAATTAGTTTCGAAGATGGATAATAATGTTGAACCGCTCTCCTCGACCAAGGACAAAAGATATTAATTAACGGAAAGCTATTTCAAAGGCTTGAATTAATTAGTGGGCTAGATAATCTTAAACACGGAAATAATGACCGGAGCCATATTGACCGTAATATGGGTTAAGATGGATAGTCTTGATATTAATTATGTAGTGGGATTAATTAATATTTATGGGCTTGAATTATATTGTGGCTCAATATTAGATATTCAAGATCCATTAGAAGGTCAAATCTTAATTCTCCTAAAGGCCCCCCGAGTAGTCCAACATATAGTCCAATAACCTAAAATGTGATTAAAATAAAATAAATATTGTTGCTTTATATTTCCTCTTATTTTCTAAAATTATGGATAAAAAGAGGAGAAAGATTTTCTTTGAATTTTGTTATGGAATGAAGATATGTATTCTTGGAATACAAGATTGTCTCATTAAATTCAAGAAATCTCCCACTTGGTTATACATAATGAAATTTCAAATTTTGGAAATATAAGTGGGAAAAAGATTTTCTTGATTTTCTTGAAAATATATTATGGAAGATATGTATTTCTTGAAATACAAGAATATCTCATAAATTCAAGAAGATCCAAATCTTGGATTCTTGCACACTAATATTTTCAAAAATTCCATAAAATAGAGGAGGTGGATTTTTTGGAATATTATAATTATGGGAAAGAGAATATATGGGATATATTCAAGATTTCTTGGTGACCAAGAAAAGTCTTATCCCACATTGAAAAACAACACAAATTTCGTCCACCCTCTCTCCTATAAATAGGGGATGATTAGTTCATTCCCAAGTACAATTCCATGTGCTGGAAATATTAGCAAATCCACATCGTGGTGCAACAAAGTTTATTTTTTCCTTTTGTTAATTGTTCATGAAGTATCCTTCCACCGGATTATCGAGCAAGGGCAAAGGAATACTTGGGAAGTCCTTTTTGGTTAGTCCGTCCGACCAAAGTCAATCCTTTGCCATCCCGAGAGAGAATGCGTTCACGTAAACCCGTAGATTCGCGTCGTGGGTTTTACGTGGCTTTTTATATGCATGATATGTTGTTGCAATTATTATTTGAATTAATATAGGATTAATTCATGCTAGTAATAATTAATGAATTAAATTTGTATTTAAATATTCACCCCTAATAGATCGTGCAACTTATTCCCCCATCAATCGGCATCGAGCCAATTTGTTTTGACTCTAAATTTTTTAAATTGTAATTTAATTAAGTGGACATTAAATTTGAAATCGATAGTAGAAACTGTTAGATTCTGTTTTTGCGGTATCCAATTGTCATGGATTTTAATGTTTTATTTTGCATGCATATAAACCGTGGTTTTTTAATTCGATTCGCTCGGATTTGTTTTGCCTTCGTGAGAAAATCCACGAGTAGACTAGGATTTGTTTGATTTGATCAATGTAATAGACTAGTCTAGATCTAGGTTTATTTATTTTTTGTAAATAAATTGCAAATCCTGATCGGGAAAAAAAAAGACGAAGAATTAAAGGACGAAAATCCGAAATCAGCGTGGCGGGCGCGGGCGCTGGCGCATAAGCACGCACGGGCGCAGGGCGAGGTCGGGTGGCGAAATGTGACGCGAGATGAAGATCCAAGACGCGGGCGCCCCAGGCCAGTCGAACGGACGGGCGGGAGGTGCTGGGCCAGACCTTCCTGCAGAGACGAGGGCGGTTGGTCGCGGACGCTGCCGCCGCCGAGATCTGCCGACAATTGCCGAGGAGGGTTGAGGCATTTGGCGGCAAGGCCAGCCGGGCTGAGGTCGCCGAGGTCAGTTCCTAGGCAATGCGGCGGCCTGGATGCGGCATCATCCTGTACCGCGAGTAGGCGTGGCGGTTCGAGAAGAAGTATTTTTTCGAGACGAACGAGTGGGAGAAATTCGAGACGTGTTTCTTCAAGATCAAGCCAATAAAAATCAAACCATGACAATTGGATAATTTGTGCCCAATATGTTTATTTTTCTGTTTGCTTGATTCTATTTGTGTTATCATATGCTTTATTTAATTTGTTTAAATGTGTTTGCATGAGGGTTGCCAAATTGAAGAATCTCAACTTCAAAATTACTAAGTATGTTTTAAATAATTAATTGACAATTTTATTCCGGATAATAAAATTGAATTAATTTTGACCTCCATGATTTATTTATTTGTGAATTCTTTTGGAGAAATTCCCCCCACGGGACGGTCAAAAGATAGGTTTCACATGAATGAATTCCAAACGGATGATTGTGGGTTATTACTAGTGGCGACGATGACCCTCCCCACAAGGCTCGATCAAAGCGAAATAGTAATCATGTATTTAATCATGGTTATTACTTAGGTATAAAATTGATATGCATATACTTCCCCAAGTCCCCGTCCAATTTTATATTGGTCAAGTGAGTCAACTATTAACTGGATATTAAAGGTTTGTAACTATTCTTGTTTGTAACTTTTGTTTGAATGTGTTTAAATAATGACCCACCCCACGGCTTATTTAAACTATTTTGAGATGTTGGCGATGCATGTTCATATTTTTTTTGAGTTTTTTAATATGATGCATGTGATCAAACCTTGTGATATATTTGTGCTTATGCATATTTTTGTTTATTTCATTCATCATGTCGCAACCTTTTAATCCAATTGCTCAATATCTTTGAAAGACAATTTGCTCACTTGGAGAAAATTTTTGTTGATTGAATCGAAAACTCACTATTGTCCTCATTTGCACAAAGCCATAACCGGGTTCTCGACCACACCTAAACCGGATAAACCATCGATGAGTCCACTAAAACTAAGAAAGAGTATCTTTGACGAGCGGTCTAACGAAATGGCTAAGTGTACCATCTTTGGCTTTATGTCAAATGTGTTGCAACACCAACACCGAAACGTTGAGACCGACATTGCGGAAATCATGACTAGTCTTAAAGCGATGTTTCAACATCGAACAAGGGTGGCTCGTCGAGATCACCATGAGTGACTTGCTCTCTATGAAAATGGTGGAGGAACGCAGTAAGGGAGCACGTTCTCCGGATGATGGCTCACCTTAATAAACTTGAGGTACTTGGCGCCGAATACGATATCGAGACCCAAATCGATTTCGTGCTCCATTCTTCTGCCCGAAAAGCTTTGAACAATTCAGGTTGAACTACCGGATGAATAATCGAAGTTCTCGATGCCCCGATCCAAGGCAAGCTTTAGTCTCGGCGGAGGCGATATTAAGGCGAAAAAGCCAAGCCTTGGTGGCAACGGACCTTCTTCTTCTTCTAGACCAAGGGGGTGGTAAGAACAAGAAAAGGAACAAAGGCCACAAGCAAGTGAACTCAAGTGTTTCCAATGGCAAAGATAATGTGAAGAAGGGTGGTGGAGTGAACAAGCCAACTAAGGGGAAGTGCTTCAACTTAGCGGTGAGAAAGGACATTGGAGGTCGACTGTTCGCACCTAAGAGGGATGGAAAGAAAGGTAATTCTCACGCACTAGTTGTTGAAACTTGTTTAGCGGCGTATGCCTCCCATTCTGTGGGTGGTGGATACGGATCCACTAATCATGTTTGTTTCACATTACTGAGGGGTTCAAGCGGACTGGCAACTTAGTGGGGAGTGAGGTCCTCATCACACCGGGGGTGATCTTCTGAGAGTGGCGGTGAAGCGATGGGAGAAGTGCACCGCTCTTTTGAAGACAAAGCTTTGATTTTGAGATATTCTTTACTTTCCGGATTTTTTAGAAAGAATTCATTTTCAGTTTCTAAACTTTTATGATGGATATTTTGGTTACTTTTTTAATAAAAGTTGTTACCATTTTTTTTGATAAATTTATCTGTCATGGAACGTTGTTGAATGATCTCTATACAATTAATTGTGCACACCACTCACGAAATGTATCCTATAACACATCAACTGTTTCCGAGAAAAGAAAACGTTCATCAGACGTGAACGAGACACTTCTTTGACATCTAAGATTAGGGTCATATAAATCCAAAGAGGATCCAAAGGTTGGTGAGACACGGTTCACTAGGGTGTTCTCCAAGTTGAACCGACTCAAACTCGCGAATCATGTTTGGAGAGTAATATACCGAGAGGGCATTTGGAGCCAAGGGAATAGGGTCAAAGAAGTGTTAGAAATCGTTTACGGATAAAAGCGTAGTTCAATGTCAACCAAAGCAAAGAGGAGGTTATGAGTAATTTTATTGATGATTACTCAAGGTACATTTTCCTTATGAAGCATGAATCGAGACCTTTGAGAAATTCTAAGAATTTAAGGCTCAAACAGAGAATCATATGGAAAAACGATCAAGTCTCTACGATCCGATCGTGGATACGAATACCTCAAATGATGAGTTTTTGAACTACTTATCCGATGAAGGGATTGTATCCAACTCCACCGCATCTTTAACCCCTCAACAAAATGGGGTTTCCATAATAAAAAACGAACTCTTTTGGAAATGGTTAGATCAATAATGAGTTATACGGATCTTCCCGAAGTCGTTTACGGGGTCATGCCTTGGAAAACAAATGACTTACATTCGAACTTGGTGCTATCCAAATCGGTTCCCCGAACCCCAAAGAATTGTGGACCCGAGGCGCAAGTCCGATATGAGACACATGAGAACTTTGGGGTGTCCCGCCCTACGTGTTGGACAAGGAAACCGTAAATTGGATCCTCGATCGAATTAATTAAAGCTTTGTTTTGTAGGATACCCCGGGAACAAAAGAGTGAATGATTCTATAGTTCAAGATCAAAAGGTGGACATCCGCACCCACTTTAGATTTTGGAAGAAAACTATATGAACCAAAGAAAACCCGTGAGATTACCTTAAATGAGCTTAGAGGGCAAACCTCGATTAAGCCAACTGTATTAGATGATATACCAAACGATCGTTTTCTGGCCGAGTCTAGTCATAGTGGGAGGGTTGTTAGACGGCCCGAGAGATTCATGGGAATAGGAGAGTCCTCGGACTTGACTCCCTAATCGAACCCATGGACATATGATGAGGCACTCCAAGATAAGGATCGCAGATTCTTGGCAAACAAACAATGAAAAGCCGATATGGGTTCTATGTTTCATAATAGAGTGTGGGAGCTAGTCGAACCACTTAATGGGGTCAAACCCATTGGATGCAAGTGGGTATATAAGAGGAAAAAAAAGGCCGGACGGGGGAGGTTGAAACCTTTAAAGCAAGACTAATGGCGAAAGGTTATACTTTCGAGAAAGAAAGGGGATCGATTATGAGGAAACTTTTTTCGCCAGAACCATGCTTAAGTCCATCCATATTCTCTTATCGATTCTTTGTGCATTTCGACTTTGAAGTCCGGCAGATAGATGTCAAGACGGCTTTCCTTAATTCGGAAGTCTTGATAAAGAGATCTATATGCAACAACCCCATGTTTTCATTAAAAATGTGGACCAAGAACACCTAGTTTGTAAAGCTCAAGAGGTCCATTTACGGACTCAAACAGCATCCGAGCTTGGAACCAAAGTTTTGATCATGTAATAAAGTCTTATGGGTTTGATCAAAACAAGTTTGAAAAGTTATTTGTGTATATAAAAAGCGTTTGGAATCGCATTGGTATTCTTAGTACTATCGTAGATGACATTGTGATCATCCGGAAACGATGTGAAGGTGTGGTCGACGCGTAAAGGGCATGGCATTTCAAAACGATTTGATATGAAAGACTTAGGGAAAGTTTTGACACATCCTTGGGATCAAGGTTACTCGAGATCGCAAGAAAAGGATGATCGGGTTATCGCAAGTATTCACACGTTGACACTGGTTTTGAAACAATTCAGCATGCAAGATTCCAAGAAAGGATTCGTACCTTTCAGACTTGGAATCCATCTATCCAAGAAAATATCCCCTAAGACGCAAAAGGAGATAGATGACATGAAAGGCATTCCTTTGTGCTTCTACCAGTAGGAAACCTTATGTATGCAATGTTGTGTACGAGACCCGGATATATGCTTTTGTGGTAGGCATGGTAGTAAGATATCGAGTAACCCAGGGAAAGCGAATTGGACGACAGTTAAAACATTCGAAGTGTCCGAAAAAGAACTCGGGATAGAATGTTGATTTATCAGTCAAATACTCCAATCCCCATCGGCTACACGGACTCGAATTTCCAATCGATATAGATTCCCAGAAATTATCTGCCTCAGTTAGTGTGTTTCCATTTGGGAAGTGTAGCCATCAAATGGACGAGTGTGAAGCAGAAATGCATCACTGACTCAACCATGGGACTCGGGTAAGTAGAATCACTTGTGAAGCGATGAAAAGAACCGATTGGGCTCTAGATCTTCTTAGTGGACTTGGATGGTGTTATGAATTTGACTAGCAATATCTGCTAGGGCCAGTTGCAAATTCAAGAGAACCAAGAGTCCACGAGTCAAACAAACACATTAAAGGAAAGACGTCTTATACGAGAAATCGTTAAGAGAGGAGATGTAGATGTGGCAAAGATAGCGTCGAGGACAGCCTAGCAGATCCATTCACAAAAGTCGCCGCCTCTCAATACATTCGAGAGACATGTGATTGGAATGGGTGTCAAGACCGCCGCCCAACTGCTTTGAAGTATAAGTGGGAGAAATTATTAGGTTAGTGTAGGTGACATTAGATGTCACGGACTACCCGAGACGTGTTGTAGTATACTTAAAAGCGGACTTTGAGTATAAGTGGGAGATTGTTGGGATTATCTTTGAAAAGTATGCTTTTACTTTGTATAATCGAAAACCTAATTTTCGACTTATTTTATTGAAATAAATTATTTATCATCGATGCTTTAAATATGATTGAATGTTATATATATTTCTTGCATAACTGTTCAATAATTAAATGCGTGTTACATCAGAGTTAATTTAGTGATACGAGATCACGAAGATTAAATTAACGTCCACTTGTAACTAAAAAGTACGCCATTCACGACCTAGATGGAAATGAACAACCATTGCGAAAGGTTGAGGTGTAAGGCTCGATTTGGTTTGTCTTGACCAAGATATTACACTAGTGCATGATCCGATCTGTTGAAAAGGACCTACGGGAGGATAAATTCTTGAGGCCCGAACAAGGAAGAATTAGACCTCGGTGGTTCGTTGTTTCTTAACCTTCGTCCCTTAAATAGGATCACGTGGGATTGGTAACTATTGCTTTGACTTATCATGGGTAGCGAATCGGGAGAGATTAAATACTTTTTATCTTGGGCAATATTATTGGTCACATATGATTGCTAAGATTTAATCTGAAGAATCGTGTGCAAGCACGCTTGCTTGATTTGCCCCCTTGGGAGGTTCATAAGTTTTATCATACCAAATCTTGCAAGTGGAATTAGTTTCCTAGATGGATAATAATGTTGAACCGTTCCTACCAAGGATAAAAGATATTAATTAACGGAATGCTATTTCAAAGGGCTTGAATTAATTAGTGGGCTAGATAATCTTAAACACGGAAAATAATGACCGGAGCCATATTGATTTGTAATATGGGTTAAGATGGATAATGCAATATTAATTATGTAGTGGGATTAATTAATATTTATGGGCTTGAATTATATTGTGGCTCAATATTAGATATTCAAGATCCATTAGAAGGTCCAATCTTAATTCTCCTAAAGGCCCCCTGAGTAGCCCAACATATAGTCCAATAACTGAAAATGTGATTAAAATAAAATAAATATTGTTGCTTTATATTTCCTCTTATTTTCGAAAATTATGGATAAAAGAGGGAGAAAGATTTTCTTTGAATTTTGTTATGGAATGAAGATATGTATTCTTGGAATACAAAATTGTCTCATTAAATTCAAGAAATCTCCCACTTGGTTATACATAATGAAATTTCAAAATTTTGGAAATATAGTGGGCAAGAAAGATTTTTTTGAAAAGATATTATGGAAGATATGTATTTCTTGAAATACAAGAATATCTCATAAATTCAAGAAGATCCAAATCTTGGATTCTTGCACACTAATATTTTCGAAAATTCCATAAAATAGAGGAGGTGGATTTTTTGTGGAATATTTTAATTGTGGGAAAAAGAATATATGGGATATATTCAAGATTTCTTGGTGACCAAGAAAAGTCTTATCCCACATTGAAAAACAACACAAATTTTGTCCACCCTCTCTCCTATAAATAGGGGATGATTAGTTAATTTTCATGTGCTGGAAATATTAGCAAATCCACATACGTGGTGCAACAAAGTTTATTTTTTCCTTTTGTTAATTGTTTGCGAGTATCCTTCCACCGGATTGTCGAGCAAGGGCTAAGAGAATACTTGGGAAGTCCTTCTAGTTAGTCCGTCCGACCAAAGCCACTGCCATCCTGAGAGGTACGTTCACGTAAACCCGTAGATTCCACATGCGTAGGTTTTACGTGGCTTTTTATATGCATGATATGTTGTTGCAATTATTATTTAAATTAATATAGGATTAATTCATGCTAGTAATAATTAATGAATTAAATTTGTATTTAAATATTCACCCCGAATAGATCTGGTAACTCATTCCCCAACACCTTTTAGGGCGTTTGGCGTTCGCATCGGCGATCGTCGTATTCCACCGAAATAAGAGCACCTCGCCATCTCAAATACAAGATCATTCGCCCCCGGCATTTATCCACCTTTTACGGCGTTGATCTCGCTTTTTAGGCGCTTGGCCTTCAGACGGGCGACGCCAGATTCCATCGAAAGCGAAGCACTCTTCACCATCTCGGCGATGAGATCATTCCCTCCTCTGCTTCATCCGCCGCCTTTACTCGCTTGATCTACCCGCTTTATTTGTGCCGGGCGTCTCAGACGGCGACGCCAGATTTCGCCCGGCGGCGCTCCTCGCCATCTTGGAGATGAGATTATTACGCCCTCCCTCGCGTTTATCCGCCTTCACCGGTGTTGATCTGCGCGCTTTTGAAGCCAGCGGCCTTCGCATCGGCGGCGTATTCCGCCAGCGGCGTTTCCTCGCCCGTCTGGCGATGAGATCATTGCCCTCGGCGTTCATCCGCCTTCGACATTGTCTGCCCTCGCTTTTAGCGGCCCGGCCTTCGCGCCAGCGGCAGCGTATTCCCCCGGCGGCCTTTCCTCGCCATCTTGGTAGCGAATCATTACGCCCTCGGCGTTCATCCGTCTTTCTGGCGTTGATCGCCCACCTTTTAAAGAGGCGGCCTTCGCGTCGGCGGCGTGTATTTCGCCGAAACCAAAGGCTCCTCGCCATCTCGATAGCGAATCATTCGCCCTCAGCGTTAAATCCGCCTTTATGGTGTTGAAGCTATACGCGCAAACGCGGCCTTCGTATCGGTGACTTCGTATTCCGCCCGGTAAGCGCTCCTCGCCATCTCGGCGGATCGAATCATCGCCACTTACGGCATTCATCCGCTTTATGGCGTTGATCTGCGCCCGCCTTTTTAGCGCTGGTTTTTCGCGATCGGCGGCGCGTATTCCGGCCGACCAAAGCGCTTCCTCCATCTCTCCGGCAGAATCATTAAACCCTCCCGGCGTTCATCCGCATTTACTGGCGTTGATGCGCTTTCGCCTTTTAAAGCGTTGGCCTTCCGCGACGGCGTCGTATTCCGCCCAGCGAAGCGCACCGCCATCTCGGCGGCAGAGATCATTCACCCTCCGCATTCATCTACTTTTATGGCGTTGATCTACCCACCTTTTTACGGCGGCCTTCCGCGCCGACGTCGTCGATACGGCGGCGCTCCCTGGCCATCTGGCGGCGCCATCTGCGTCGCCCTCGGCGTTCATCTGCCGCTTCATCCGGCGTTGATCACGCCCCTAATTTTTTTAGCCTTCGCCCCGGCCTTCGCGCGTCGTATTCCGCCAGTGAAGCGCCTTGCCGTATTAGCGGCGAGATCATTCGCATTCCGGCGTTCTTCCGCTTTTTTACGGCGTTGATTTGCCGCCTTTTTAGCGCGGGCCTTCGCGTCGACGCGTATTCCGCGGCGGCGCTCCTCGCCATCTTTGCGGCGAGATCATTCACCCTCCCATCGCTTCATCCGTTTTCTGGCGTTGATCTGCCGCCTTTTTAGCTGGCCTTCCGCGTCGGCGCGCGTATTCTACCGGCGCTCAGCGCCGCCCGTCTTGGCGGCAAGATCGTCGCCCTCACCGGCGTTCATCCGCCTTCTGGCGTTGATCTGCCGCCTTTTAAGCGATGGCGTTCTTCTTGACGATAGCGCGTATTCATCTACGAACGCTTCTCTCCATCTCGCAACGGGAAGATCATTACATCCTACGTTCATCCGCTTTCTGGCGTTGATATGCCCACCTTTTAAGAAAGGGCTTCGTACGCCGGCAATGCGTATTCCACGAAAGCGTTCTCGCCATCTCGGTGACGATCATTCACCACACGGGCGTTTATCCGCCTTTTATGGCGTTTCTACATGCCATTTAAGCGTAGCGCCGGCAGACGGTGGCAATTCTCCCGGCGGCGGCTTACGGGCGAGATCATTCGGCCTTACTTCGTTCATCCGCCTTTATGGGAGTTGATTCGCCCGTATTTTTAGGCATCTGGCGGCGACGTATTCGATAGGCCCCCGCCATCTCGGCGGTTCATGCCCTCCCGACATCTATCCACCTTTACGGCGTTGATCGCCTTTTAGCGCCTTTTCCGGCCCTTATTACGCAGCGGCGCTCGCCATCTCGGCGGCGATCATTCGCCCTCCGACGTTCATCCGCATTCACCGGCGTTGATCGCCGCCTTTAGGCGTTACCTTCCGTATCGGCGGCCGTGTTCGCCAAACGGTGCTCGCGCATCATCGGTGATGAGATCATTCACCCTCGGCGTTCATCCGCTTTTATGGCGTTGATCTACCCACGCTTTTTGTGGGTTTGTCTTCCGTCCGGGGATCGTATTCCGCCGGCGGCCGCTCCCCGCCATCTGGCGGCGAGATCGTTCGCCCTCGGCGTTCATCTTTTTTCGGCGTTGATCTGCCAGCCTTTTAGCGCCGGCCTTCGCATCGGCGTCGTATTCCACCAGTGAAGCGCTTCTTGCCATATTGTCGACGAGATCATTCGCCCTCCCGGCGTTCTTCCGCCTTTACGACGTTGATTTGCCCGCCTTTTTAGCGCTGGCCTTCCGCATCGGCGACGCGTATTCCGCCGAGCGAAGCGCTCCTCGCCATCTTGCGACGAGATCATTCACCCTCCGCGTTCATCCGTCTTTACGGCGTTGATCTGCCCGGGCTTTTAGGGCGCTGGTGTTCCGGCGGCGACGCGTATTCTACCGAGCGCCGCTCCTCGCCATCTTGGCGACGAGATCATTCGCCCTCCCGGCGTTCATCCGCCTTTACGGCGTTGATCTGCCCGCCTTTTTGAAATTTTGGCGTTCGCGTCGATGATATTCCGCCCGCGGCGCTCCCCCATCCGCGAGATCATTACGAAATCCGCCTTTTACTACGTTGATATACCCGCCTTTTAGGCGCCCGGCGTCGACGCCGCGTATTCCACCGGCGAAGTGCTCGCCGCCATCTCGGTGGCGAATCATTCACCCTCACGGCGTTCATTTTATGGCGATGATCTACCATTTAAGCGCTGGCCTTCCCGTGTCGGCGTCGTCATTCCGCCGAGCGGCGCTCTCGCCATCGGGGGCGAATCATTAAGCCCTCATTCATCGCCTTTTTGGAGTTGATTGCGCCCGCGCTTTTAAGCGGCCTTCATCGGCGCAACGTATTCATGCGAGCGGCGCTCCCTCGTTGATCTCGGCCGCGAATCTCGCCCGACCTTCATCCACCTTTCTGGCGTTGATACGCTGCGCGACGCGTTGGCCTTCCGCCGAGCGCTTATTTTGTGACAGCTCTACGCCATCTCGGTGACAAGATCATTCACCCTCGGCGTTCATCCGCTTTTATAGCATTGATGCCCACCTTTTCCTGCGACCTTTCTCGGGCAGCGTATTCGCCTTTTAGGCGAGATCATTCGCCCTCCGACGTTCATCCGTCTTTTCTGGCGTTGCCCTGCCTTTTCTACCCAGCGGCCTTCGCGCCGGCGAATTCGCCCGCTCGCTCATATCTTAGCGGCGAATCATTCACCCCGGTGTTAAATCCGCCTCATCCTTTTTAAGCTGGCGTTCGCATCGGCAGCGTTAGTCTACCGCCCGTCTCGGCGGCGAGATCGAAGTTTATCCACGCTCTGGCGTTGATCCTCGACTTTAAGCGGCATCGGCGTACGATTCCCACCGTATTCATCTCTCGGCGAATCATTAACCCTCGGGCGTTCATCCGCCTTTATGGCGTTGATACGCCGCCTTTAAGCTCCTTCCGGTCGGCGGCATTCCGCCCGGCTCCTCATTATCTTGGAGATGAGATCATTACGCCTCCGCGTTCATCCGCCTTCATCGTTCATCTTTTTGCGGCAGCGGCGGCCTTCCCGCATCGGCAGCGTATTCCGCCCGGCGGCGCTCCCACCCATCCGGCAGATCATTCACCCTCGGCGTTCATCGCGTCTTTTTCTGGCGTTGATCTGCCCACCTTTTAGGCATTAACCTTCGCGCCGGCGGCGTATTCCGCCCGGCGGCGCTCCTACCGTCTTGGTAGCGAGATCATTCTCCTCTCCGGCGTTCATCGCCTTTTTACGGCGCGGATCTGCGTTTTTAAGCTGGCATTCCTGGCCTTTTAGGCGCTGGCGTTCGCCATCGACGACGCGTATTCTCGCGAGCCAGCGCATCCCTCGCCATCATCGGCCTTAAGACGGCGATCATTCGCCGAGCAAAATTAACTCCTCACTCCGGTGATCATTATCCGCGGCATTCTCTACGGCTTTGGTGTTGATCGACTTTTTAGCGCGCTGACGGGCGACTGCATCGGCGAGCAAAAGCGGCTCCTCGCCATCTCCACGAGATCGTCATCACCGGCTTCATCGCGCTCCGCTTTTTATCGCCCGTCCTTTTTAGGCGCCGCCTTCTAATCGGCGAGCCCGACGAGCCGCTCATCTCGATAGAGATCCCCCCGGCGTTCATCGCGTTTACTGATGATCGGCGCCTTTAGGCGTTATTTCGCATCGGCGATGCGTGTTTAAGCAAACGAAGTGCTCCTTGCCATCTCGGCGGCAGATCATTCACCCTCCGCGTTCATCGCTTTTATGGCGTTGATCTACCCGCCTTTTATGGGCGCTTCCGCATCGGGATCGTATTCCAGCCGGCAAGCCCTCGCCATCTAGGCGGCGAGATCATTCACCCTCGAGGCGTTCATCCGCTTTTCTGGCGTTGATATGCCCGCTTTTTAGGCGGCCTTCGCGCGGCGTATTTGTTGCAGCCAGTGGTGCTTTCATATTATCGGCGATCATTCGCCCTCGGCGTTCTTCCGCCTTTTTTTACGGCGTTGATTTGCCCGCCTTTTAGCGCCGGGCATCGGCGACGCGTATTCCGCCGAAGCGGCGCCTCCCTGCCGCCCATCTTTGCGGCGAGTCATTCACCTCCTCGCTGTTCATCCGTTTTCGGCGTTGATCTGCCGGCTTTTGGCTTTTTAGCTTCCATTTCCGGCTGACGCGTATTCTCGGCGGCGAAGCGCTCCGCCATCTTGGCGGCGAAGATCATTCGCCCTCTGGCGTTCATCGCCGCCTTCGGCGTTGATTCACCCGGCTTTTTAAGTACTGGCGTTCGCATCGATGACCAGCGTATTCCGCCCGGAAGCGGCGCTCTCCATCTGCTTAACGAATCATTACGCCCTCGGCGTTCATTACCGCCTTTCTGGCGTTGATATGCCCGCCTTTTTAGAGGCCTTGACGCCGGCAATGCGTATTCCACCGCGGCGAAGTGCTCGCCGCCATCTCGGTGGCGAGATCATTCACCCGCAAGGCGTTAAATCCCGGCTTTTACGGCGTTGATCTACCCCGCCATTTAAGCGGCCCCGGCCTTCGTGTCGGCAATGCGTATTCCGGCCGAAGCGAAGCGCTCCCTCGCCATCTCGGCGGCGAGATCGTCGCCCTCCCGACATTCATCCCACCTTCGGCATTGATCGCTCGCTTTTTTAGCGCGTTAGCCTTCACGCGTCGGGCGAAGCTTATTACCATCATTCGCCACCCCATCCGGTGGCAGATCATTCACCCTCCGGCCATCGCTTTTATAAGCGTTGCGCCCGACCTTTCTCATCGGCGACGGCGTATTCGCCCGGCGAAGGCATCTCTCGCCCAATCTCGGTGTCATTCGCCCACCGGCGTTCAATCGTCTTTACGGCGTTGATTCCGCTTTTGAAGCGGCCAGCTGTTTTTCCGCCAATGACGGCGCTCCTCGCCGTCAAAAAGATCGTGCCCTGCATCATCTGGCGTTGATCTGCGGCGCGTGAGATCATTAAATACTGCCCAATCATCCGATCATTCACCCTCCGTTCATCGCCCGCGTTGATTTAATTTTTTAGCCCGACCTTTCCTCGACGACTGCGATTCCGCCGCGGCCTTCCTCGCTTATCTCACGACGAGAGATTACCACCCGCTGTTTATCCGTTTTACGGGCGTTGATTCGCTTAATTTTAGCACTGCCTTTCAGACGGCGACAGATTCCGCTGAAGCGAGCCATTCGCTTATCTGGCGACGAGATCATCTACCTCCCTTGTCTATCCGGGCTTTACGATTGATCCGCTCGCTTTAGTACCGGGCGCTCAGACGACAAGCAGATTTCGGGCTGAAGCGAGCGCTTATCTCTTGCCAGCATAGATCATTCGCCCTTATCCAATTTTTACGGCGCTGACCGGCTGACTTTTAGCGCTGCCTTCAGACGGCGACAGATTCCATAGAGGCCGAGCGCCATCCTACGACGAGATCATTCGCCTCCAGCGCTCCATCCGCCTTTACTTGATATGCTCCGCCTTTTTAGCGCTGGCCTTCCACATCTATGACGAGTATTCCGCTGGAAATGGTGCCCGCCATCTCGGGAGACGAGATCATCTGGCTCACGGCTGCCCATCCGCCTTTTTAGCTAAGGCTCATCCGCCTTTGGGACACGCCGGCCTCCGAGATCACGACGCCAGAGTCTCCGCCGAGCGAGCCTCGCATCCCGCGATGACTATTCGCTTCTCCCGCTGCTCACATCCGTTTACGTTGATTCGCTTACCTTTAGCGCTGCTTCAGACGGGCGACACAGATTCCGCTGAAGAGCCTCGCCATTCGTGACGATCATTCTCCCGGCGTTTCATCCGCTTTTTACGGCTGACCGCTTCGCAGGCCGGTATTCGGGTGACGACGACGTTGCGATTCTCGCGAAGGGCGCTCGCCATCTTTGATGATATTATTTTCCGCTTCCGTCCGCAGATATCCGCTTTACGGGCGTTGATCTCGCCCCTTTTTTAGAGGTGGCCTTCCGTGACGGGCGACGCCAGTGATTCTTTGCCGAGCAAAGTGTCCTCACCATCTTTG
This sequence comes from Stenogyne calaminthoides, assembly GCA_037126765.1. NCBI lineage: Eukaryota > Viridiplantae > Streptophyta > Magnoliopsida > Lamiales > Lamiaceae > Stenogyne > Stenogyne calaminthoides. The sequence continues at coordinate 2,889,279 of JBBCBC010000022.1, read as the reverse complement.
CGGCAGAGATCATTCGCCCTCACGGCATTCATTCGTCGCTTTTACGGTGTTGTTGATCGCACGTTTTTAGCGGCCGGCCTTAAAGACGGCGACGCCAGATTCCGCCGAGCAAAGGCTCGCCATCTCGGGCGACGAGATCATTCGCCCCGCTACGGCGTTCATCCGCCTTTTTTATGACGTTGATTCGCCCGGCTTTTAAGCGGCCCCGGCCTACACATCGGCGACACAGATTCCGCCGCCATCGCCGCCGCCATCTCGGCGAGATCATTCGCCCTCCCGACGCTCATCCACATTTACGGCGTTGATCGCTTCGCTTTTTAGGCGTTGGCCTTCCGTGACGGCGATCGTGATTTCGCCAAACGGTGCTCCTTGCCATCTCGGCGACGAGATCATTCACCCTCCCGGCGTTCATCCGCTTATGGCGTTGATCTACCCACCTTTTTATGGGGTGGTCTTCCGCATCCGGGATGATTCCGCCAAGCCTTCCTCGCCATCTGGCGACGAGATCGTTCGCCCTCCAGGCATTCATCTTTTTTAGGAGCGTTCCTTCCCGCATTTAAAGTGGCGTGTATTCCCAGCGTCGCGCTGGTAAAACACTCCTTGCCATTCAATATAAATCGTCGCCCTCCGGCGTTCTTCGCTACGGCGTTGATGCCCGTTTTTTTGCCTGACGCTTCGCGTCGGCGGCGCGTATTCCGCCCGGCGAAATCTTTTGCCGCCATCTTTGCATTTTCAGGCTTTAATACCTTCATTTTTAATGGATGAATTCGCTCGACGTTTCCCGGCCGATAAGAATCATCGCCTCACCGTTCATCGCCATGATCTGCCAGCCTTTTATAGGCGTTCAGTTTCGATCGTATTCCCTTACAAACGGCCTTCTCTCCATCTCGGTGATTCATCGCCCACGGTGTTGATATTTTTCTCTTTTAGGGCGCCTTCCGTTTGGTGGCGTGTATTCCACCGTGGCGCTCCCTTTTCCATCTCGGTGGCGAGATCATTACGCCCTCCGCGGCGTTCATCTACCTTTATGGCGTTGATTTGCCCGCCATTTAAGTTTGCACGGCCTTCATAGTATTGGCGGCATGTATTCAATATAAATCGTATTTCTATCGCCATCTTTAAGCGGCGAGATCATCGCCCACCGGCGTTGATCTGCCCCCCTTTTAAAAATCTTCGCGTGACCGGCGGCGTGTATTCGCCCCGGCATTAAAAAAAAACGCCATCTCGGTGGCGAGATCATTTTATTCGCCCTCCGGCATTCATCGGCGCTTTCCGGTGTTGATACGCTTTCGCGCTTTTAATTTGTTATTCCTTCAATTTGGCGGCAACATTGAGTCATAATTCATCGCCATCTATTAGCGAGATCATTCACCCTCGGCGTTCATCGGCTTTTTATGGCGTTAATCATGGATTTTTAAGCGACCTTCGCGTCCATCAGTGTGATTTCGCCGAAGCGGCGCTCTGCCATCTCGGCGACGAGATCATTCACCCTCCCGGCGTTCATCCACCTTTAAGGAGTTGATCTGCCCGCCTCTTAGGCGCTGGCCTTCCGCATCGTCGACGTATTCGCCGAAATAAATCGCCTCGCCATCTCGGCGATGAAGATCATTCGCCCTCCCTGTTGGGGAATGAGTTACACAGATCTATTCGGGGTGAATATTTAAATACAAATTTAATTCATTAATTATTACTAGCATGAATTAATCCTATATTAATTCAAATAATAATTGCAACAACAAATCATGCATATAAAAAGCCACGTAAAACCTACGACGACGCGAATCTACGGGTTTACGTGAACGCACCTCTCGGGATGGGAGTGGCTTTGGTCGGACGGACTAACCAAAAGGACTTCCCAAGTATTCCTTTAGCCCTTGCTTTCGACAATCCGTGGAAGGATACTTTCATGAACAATTAACAAAAGGAAAAAATAAACTTTGTTGCACCACTTATGTGGATTTGCTAATATTTCCAGCACATGGAATTGTATTTGGGATTGAACTAATCATCCCCTATTTATAGGAGGGAGGGTGGACGAAATTTATGTGATATTTCAATGTGGGAAAAGACTTTTCTTGGTCACCAAGAAATCTTGAATATATCCCTTATATTCTTTTTCCCATAATTAAAATATTCCACAAAAATCTCACCTCCTCTATTATGGACATTATTTTCGAAAATTTGATGATGCAAAAATCCAAGATTTGGATCTTCTTGAATTTATGAGATATTCTTGTATTTCAAGAAATACATATCTTCCATAATATATTTTCAAGAAAATCAAGAAAATCTTTCTTGCCCTCTATTTTCAAAAATTTTGAAATATCACTATGAATAACCAAGTGGGAGATTTCTTGAATTTAATGAGATAATCTTGTATTCCAAGAATACATATCTTCATTCCATAACAAAATTCAAAGAAAATCTTTTCTCCCTTTTTTTATCCATAATTTTCAAAAATTAGAGGAAATATAAGCAACAATATTTATTTTATTTTAATCACATTTTCAGTTATTGAACTATATTTTGGGCTACTCAGGGGGCCTTTAGGAGAATTAAGATTGGACCTTCTAATGGATCTTGAATATCTAATATTGAGCCACAATATAATTCAAGTCCATAAATATTAATTAATCCCACTACATAATTAATATTGCACTATCCATCTTAACCCATATTACAGTCAATATGGCTCCCGGTCATTATTTCTCGTGTTTAAGATTATCTAGCCCATTAATTAATTCAAGCCACCAAATAGCTTTCCGTTAATTAATATCTTTTGTCCTTGGTCGAGGAACCGGTTCAACATTATTATCCATACCTAAAACAAATTCCACTTGCAAGATTTGGTATGATAAAGCTTATGAACCTCCCAAGGGGGCAAATCAAACAAAGCGTATTTGCACACGATTCTTCTTCAGATAAATCTTAGCTATCACATGTGACCGATAATATTGCCCAATATAAAAAGTATTGAATCTCTCTCGATTCGCTACCCATGATAAGTCAAAGCAATAGTTACCAATCCCACGTGATCCTATTTAAGGGACGAAGGTTAAGAAACAACGAACCACCGAGGTCTAATTCTTCCTTGTTCGGCTCAAGAATTTATCCTCTTGTAGGTCCTATTCAAAGGCATCACCATGCACTAGTGTAATCTCTTGGTCAAGATAAACCAATCGAGCCTTACACCTCAACCTTTCGCGATGGTTGTTCATTTCCATCTAGGTCGTGAATGACGTACTTTTTAGTTACAAGGGACCGTTAATTTAATCTTCGTGATCCGTATCACTAAATTAACTACAAAGGCAACACGCATTTAATTATTGAACAGCTTATGCAAAGAAATATATATAACATTCAATCATATTTAAAGCATCGATGATAAACAATTTATTTCAAAGAATAAGTATGAAAATTCGGGCTGATTATACAAAGTAAAAGCATACTTTTTAGTATAATCCCAACAATCTCCCACTTATTCTCAAAGTTTGCTTTTAAGTATACTACAACACGTCTCGAGTAGTCAGTGACATCTAATGTCACCTACACAAACCTAATAATTTCTCCCACTTATACTCAAAGCAGATTGGCAAATCGGCCTTGACACCCATTCCACTCACATGTCTCTCGAATGTATTCAGAGGCGACGCTTTGAATGGATCTCGCTAGTCGCCCTCGACGCTATCTTTTGCCACAAATATATATCTCCTCTTAACGATTTCTCGTGATAAGATGTCTTTCCTTTAATGTGTTTGTTTGACTCAGGACTCTTGGTTCTCTTGAATTTGCAACTGCCCCTAGCAGATATTGCTAGTCAAATTCAGAACACCATCCAAGTCCACTAAGAAGATCTAGAGCCCAATCGGTTCTTTCACTGCTTCACAAGCAGCTACTTACCTGAGTCCCATGGTTGAGTCAGTGATGCATTTCTGCTTCACACTCGTCCATTTGATGGCTACACTTCCCAAATGGAAACACACTAACTGAGGCAGATAATTTCTGGAATCTATATCTGATTGGAAATTCGAGTCTGTGTAGCCGATGGGGATTGGAGTATCTGACTGATAAATCAACATTCTATCCCGAGTTCTTTTCAGACACTTCAGAATGTTTTTAACTGCCGTCCAATGCCCTTTCCTTGGGTTACTTTGATATCTTGCTACCATGTCTACGGCAAAGCAGATATCCGGTCTCGTACACAGCAATGCATACATAAGGTTTCCGACAGCCGAAGCACAAGGAATACCTTTCATGTCATGTCATCTATCTCCTTTTTGTCTTAGGGAACATTTTATTGGATGGATGGATTCCAAGTCTGAAAGGTACGAATCCTTTCTTGGAATCTTGCATCTTTGTCAATTGTTTCAAAACCAAATGTCTATGTATGAAACTTGCGATAACCCGATCATCCTTTTCTCGGGCGATCTCGAGTAATCTTGATCCCAAGGATATGTCCGGCTTTCCCTAAGTCTTTCATATCAAACTGTTTTGAAAAACATGCCCTTACGTCTGATCAAACCTTCACATCGTTCCCGATGATCACAATGTTATCTACGTACAGTACTAAGAATATCAATGCAGTCCCGACACGCTTTTATACACACAACTTTCAAAATCGTTTTGATCAAACCCATAAGACTTTACAACATGATCAAAACTTTGGTTCCAAGCTCTAGATGTCTGTTTGAGTCCGTAAATGGACCTCTTGAGCTTACAAACTAGGTGTTCTTGGCCTGTTTTAATGAAACCTTGGTGTTGTTGCACATAGATCTCTTTATCAAGACTTCCGCATTAAGGAAGTCGCCTTTGACATCTATTTGCCGATTTCAAGGTCGGCGTGCAAAGAATCGATAAGAGAATACGGATGGACTTAAGCATGGCTACGAGGCGAAAAAATTTCCTCATAATCGATCCCTTTCTTTCTGAGTATAACCTTTCGCCACTAGTCTTGCTTTAAAGGTTTCAACCTTCCCGTCCGATCCTCTTTTCCTCTTATATACCCACTTGCATCTAATGGGTTTGACCCCATTAAGTGGTTCGACTAGCTCCCACACTCTATTATGAAATATAGAACCCACTTCGCTTTTCATTCTTTGTTTTGCCAAGAATCAGATCCTTATCTTGGAGTGCCTCGTCATATGTCCATGGGTCCGATTCCTGAATCAAGTCCGAGGACTCTCCTATTCCCATGAATCTCTCGGCTCGCCTAACAACCCTCCCACTATAACGAGGTTCGCCAGAAAACGATCGCTTGGTATATCATCTAAGATAATCAAGACCGAGGTTTGCCCTCTAAGCTCATTTAAGGTAATCTCACTGGGGTTTTCTTTGGTTCATATAGTTTTCTTCCAAAATCTAAAGTGGGTGCGGATGTCCACCTTTTGATCTTCTAACTATAGAGCATACACCCTTTTGTTCCCTGGGGTATCCTACAAAAAAAAATTTTAATTCTCGATCGAGGATCCAACTTACCGGCTTCCTTGTCCAACATGTAGGCCTGGACACCCCAAAGTTCTCATGTGTCTCATACTAGGCTTGCGCCGGTCCCACAATTCTTTGGGAGTTTTGGGAACCGATTTGGATAGCACCAAGTTCGTAATGTAAGCCGTTGTTTCCAAAGCTTAACCCCGAATCTTGGGAAGATTCACATAACTCATCATTGATCTAACCATTTCCAAAAGAATTTTGTTGCTCGCCTCGCAAACCCCGCTTTGTTGAGGGGTTCCGGCGAAATGAGTGGGATACAATCCTTCATCGATAAGTAGTTCAAAAACTCATCGCCGAGGTATTCGCCTCTCACGATCGATCGTAGAGACTTGATACGTTTTTCCATATGATTCTCTGCTTGAGCCTTAAATTCTTAGAATTTCTCAAAGGTCTCGATTCACGCTTCATAAGGAAAAATGTACCTTAAGTAATCATCAATAAAATTACTCATAACCTCCACTTGCTTTGGTTGACAATGGACTACATACATCTCGTGTGAACGATCTCTAACACTTCTTTTTGCCCTATTCCCTTGGCTCCAAATGCCCTCTTGGTCATATTACCCTCCAAACATGATTCGCAGTTTGAATCGATTCAACTTGGAGACGCCTCCAAAGGAACCATCTTTCACCAACCTTTGGATCCTCTTTGGATTTATATGACCTAATCTTAGATGCCAAAGAAGTGTCTCGCTCACGCCGATGAACGTTTTCTTTTCTCGAAACAAATTGATGTGTTATAGGATACATTTAATGAGTGGTGTGCACGCTAATTGTATAGAGATTTTCCATCAATGTCCCATAACAGATACACTCATCATTTCAAAAATGATGTCATTCTTATTAGAAGAAACTTAGTGTCCTTTAATCGAATTTTAGAAACCGAAAGTGAATTCTTTCTAAAACCGGGAACACAAAGATAATCTCAAAAACTTTATCTTCAAAAGATAGGTGCACTTCTCCCATCGCTTTAATCGCTACTCATGTAGCATTGCAATGTCTGCTACTTCATGCGTAGTATTGCAATAATCGTTACTACCGTAAGATTGCAATATCCGCCACTTACGTAGCATTGCAATGTCTTCTACTTTCGTAACGTTGCCCGGTGTGATTAGGATCTCACTCCCCACTACGTTGCGGATCATTTAGAACCCGTGAAGCCAACATGATTAGTGGATCTCAGATCAACCACTCACGAATGAGAAGTATCGCCCCGCTAAACAAGTTTCAACAACTAGTGTGTGAGAATTACCTTTCTTTCCGTCCCCTTTTGGGGTTGGAACAGCAAAACCTCCATTGTCCTCTCTCACCGCAGCCTTAAGCACTTCCTCTTTGGATTTTCCTTGACTCAACAAGCATTCCTCATCTTACCATTGCCCTTGGCAACAGCTTGAGTTTATTATTTATGGCCTTTGGTCCTCTTTCTTTATCTTGCCTACCCTTGGCCTAGAAGATGAAGACGGACCACTTGCCATCAAAGCTTGAGTTTGGTGCCTTATCATCATTTCTCGCCGAGTCCAAAAGTTTGCAACAAATTAGCTAGCGAGGCCAAAATGCTCAAAAAACTTTCTCGGGCGAGAATGAAGTACCAAATTCATCCGAGTCTCCGGATCATAATCTGCGACTCGTAATCTCAAGTTTGTTCAGATGGGCCATCTATTTTGAGGACGTAATCCCTTACGGGTTTTTCCTCCACCATTTTCAAATGATTTACATCTCTCTCAGAGGTGATCCGACGAGTCCCGCGTGTTTTGACTCGTCGGTTGGCTATCCGATTTTTGTGTGTCAAAAATCCACTTGTGCTTTTGTGCGATTAGACAATTATAATTTTCCAATCAATATAGTTTCCATACATATTGTATTGACTTTAAGTATAATAACAAAGGATTAAAAGGTAACGACATCTTTGGAATCAAAATAAACAACTATATGCAATAAAGACAAGTATATCACAAGATTCGATCACATGCATCATATTTAAAATTTCAAAAAAATATGAACAATGCATCGCCCAACATCTCAAAAAAAAATTTAAATAAGCCACGTTGGGTGGGTCATTATTTAAACACATTCAAAGAAAGTTACAAACAAGAAACGATTTACAAACCTTTAATATCCAGATTAATAGTTGGCTCCCAAATTGACCAATATAAAATTGACAGGGACTCCGGAGAAATATATGCATATCAATTTTATACCTAAGTAATAACCATGATTAAATATAGGATTATTATTTCACTTTGATCGAGCCTCGTTGGGAGGGTCATCGTCGCCACTAGTAATAACCCACAATCATCCGCTTTGGAATTCATTCATGTGAAAACTATCTTTTGACCGTCCCGTTGGGAAATTTCTCCAAAAGAATTCACAAATAAATAAATCATGGAGGTCAAAATTAATTCAATTTTATTATCCTAATAAAATTGTCAATTAATTATTTAAAACATACTTAGTAATTTTGAAGTTGAGATTTTTCCATTTGGCAACCCTCATGCAAACACATTTTAAATGCCAAAATTAAATAAAGCATAAGATAGCACAAATTAAATCAAGCAAAATAGAAAAATAAACATATTGGGCACAAATTATCCAACTGTCATGGTTTGATTTTTTTCTTGGCTTGATCTTGAAGAAACATCGCCTCGAATTTCTCCCACTGCTTCGTCTCGAAAAATACTTCGTCTCGAACCGCCACACTGGCGGCTTCATGCGGCGGATGCACGCCCATCTGGCGGCCACGGCACTGGGCGGACTGAAGCGGCCTCGGCACCGCCAGGGTGCCCGCCAGTCTCGGAAATTCTCGGCGCTTGTCGGCGGGGATCTCGGCGGCAGCAGCACAGATCAAGGCCAGCCTTCGCCCGCCCTCCCGCCTCTCCCGCGACCTCGGCCGCTTTTGTGTCTCGTAGCGCCCGGTGAATGCGCCCGGCCCATCCCGTCCACTTCGGCACGAGGCGACTGCGTCTTATCGCGGCTGCTCATCTCTCCACAGCCTGCCCCTGCCTCACTGCCCCCGTGCAATACATACGCCACCCGCCTACGCTGGTTCGGATTTCGTCCTTTAATTCTTTTTGTCTTTCGTTCCCGATCCGATTACAATTTATTTACAAAAAATAAATAAACCTAGATCTAGACTAGTCTATTACATTGACCAAATCAAACAAATCCTAGTCTACTCGTGGATTTTCTCACGAGGCAAAACAAATCCGAACGAATCAATTAAAAATCACAGCTTTATATGCATGCAAAATAAAACATTAAAATCCATGACAATTGGATACCGCAAAAACAATCTAATAGTTCTACTATCCAATTTCAAATTTAATGTCCACGAATTCAATTACAATTTAAAAATTCAGAGTCTCAAACAAAGGGGCTCGATACCAGGTTGTTGGGGAATGAGTTACACGATCTATTCGGGGTGAATATTTAAATACAAATTTAATTCATTAATTATTACTAGCATGAATTAATCCTATATTAATTCAAATAATAATTGCAACAACAAATCATGCATATAAAAAGCCACGTAAAACCTACGACGCGAATCTACGGGTTTACGTGAACGCATTCTCTCGGATGGGAGTGGCTTTGGTCTGACGGACTAACCAAAAGGACTTCCCAAGTATTCCCTTAGCCCTTGCTCGACAATCCGTTGGAAGGATACTCATGAACAATTAACAAAAAGGAAAAATAAACTTTGTTGCACCACTTATGTGGATTTGCTAATATTTCCAAAGACATGGAATTGTATTTGGGAATGAACTAATCATCCCCTATTTATAGGAGGGAGGGGGGGACGAAATTTATGTGATATTTCAATGTGGGAAAAAGACTTTTCTTGGTCACCAAGAAATCTTGAATATATCCCTTATATTCTTTTTTCCCATAATTAAAATATTCCACAAAAATCCCACCTCCTCTATTATGGACATTATTTTCGAAAATTTGATGATGCAAGAATCCAAGATTTGGATCTTCTTGAATTTATGAGATATTCTTGTATTTCAAGAAATACTTATCTTCCATAATATCTTTTCAAGAAAATCAAGAAAATCTTTCTTGCCCTCTATTTTCAAAAATTTCGAAATATCACTATGAATAACCAAGTGGGAGATTTCTTGAATTTAATGAGATAATCTTGTATTCCAAGAATACATATCTTCATTCCATAACAAAATTCAAAGAAAATATTTCTCCTCTTTTTATCCATAATTTTCAAAAATTTAGATGAAATATAAGCAACAATATTTATTTTATTTTAATCACATTTTCGGTTATTGAACTATATGTTGGGCTACTTTCGGGGGCCTTAGGAGAATTAAGATTGATCTTCTAATGGATCTTGAATATCTAATATTGAGCCACAATATAATTCAAGCCCATAAATATTAATTAATCCCACTACATAATTAATATTGACTATCCATCTTAACCCATATTACGATCAATATGGCTCCCATCATTATTTCCCGTGTTTAAGATTATCTAGCCCATTAATTAATTCAAGCCACTGAAATAGCTTTCCGTTAATTAATATCTTTTGTCCTTGGTCGAGGAATGGTTCAACATTATTATCCATACCGGAAACATATTCCACTTGCAAGATTTGGTATGATAAAGCTTATGAACCTCCCAAGGGGGCAAATCAAACAAAGCGTATTTCTTGCACCCGATTCTTCAGATTAAATCTTAGCAATCACATGTGACCGATAATATTGCCCAAGATAAAAAGTATTGAATCTCTCTCTCGATTCGCTACCCATGATAAGTCAAAGCAATAGTTACCAATCCCACGTGATCCTATTTAAGGGACGGAAGGTTAAGAAACAACGAACCACTAAGGTCTAATTCTTCCTTGTTCAGCCTCAAGAATTTATCCTCCCAGTAGGTCCTATTCAAATAAGATCACCATGACTAGTGTTATCTATTGGTCAAGACAAACCAATCTGAGCCTTTACACCTCAACCTTTTTCGCGATGGTTGTTCATTTCCATCTAGGTCGTGAATGACGTATTTTTAGTTACAAAGGATCGTTAATTTAATCTTACGTGATCCGGTATCACTAAATTAACTACTGATGTAACACGCATTTAATTATTGAACAGTTATGCAAGAAATATATATAACATTCAATCATATTTAAAGCATCGGTGATAAACAATTTATTTCAAAGAAATAAGTCCGAAAATTCGGTTCGATTATACAAAGTAAAAGCATACTTTTCAGTATAATCCCAACACTCTCGGCATTCATCCGCCTTTACGGCGTTGATCTGCTCACCTTTTAGGCGTTGGCCTTCCGCATCGGCGATGCTTATTCCGGCAAGCGAAGCGCTCCTCGCCATCTCGGCGACGAGATCATTCACCCTCCCGGCGTTCATCCGCTTTTATGGCATTGATCTGCCCACCTTTTAGCGCCGACGACTTCGACGGCGACGCCAGATTCCGCCGAAATAAGCGCTCCGCCATCTCGGCGATGAGATCATTCGCCCTCGAGCGTTTATCCGCATTTCACGGCGTTGATACGCCCGCCTTTTAAGCCTTTAGCCTTCCACATCGGCGTCGTATTGTCCCGAATGAGCGCTCCTCGCCATCGGAGCGATGAATCATTACGCCACTACGGAGTTCTTCCGCCTTTACGGTGTTGATCTGCCCGCCTTTTAGGCGCTGCGTATTCCGTCGAACGAAGTGCTCCTCGCCATCCCGGGCGATGAGATCGACCGCCTTTATGGCGTTCATCCGTCGATATGGCGTCGACCTGCCCGCCTTCTTAGCGTTGGCTCTTTGTTTCGGCGTGACCGGTCCGCCTCTATCAGCGTTAACCTGCTCGCTTTCATCGACTTTGGCCCTCTTGTAAGACCGCACAGTCAGTCAGATAATTTATACGGGGTAAAGGTTACAAACTGCTCGGCCGTAAGTGGTCGACGACAAGCGCAAAACTTATTCCTATAGATCGCACAGCTAGTAAGACAATCTGGATGGGGGAAAATCGCAAACTGCTCTGCCTTAAGTGGTCGACGATGAGCGCAAACACACAGCTCGGTCATAAGTGGTCGACGACGAGCACAGAAAAGACTCGTACGATGGGGCTCCCCGGCACTAGCCTGAGTAAAAGACTCAGACGACGGGGCTCCCCGACAAGCACGAAAGAATGTAAAAGACTCAGACGACTTCCTTTCCCTCGGCACGAAAGACGTAAAAGACTCGACGACGGGGCTCCCTCAAGCACGAAAGACAGAAAAAGACTTCGACGACGGGCTCCCTCGGCACGAAAGCACGAAAAGACTCAGATAACGGGCTCTTCAAAGCACGAAAGCACGCATAAGATCGACGACGAAAAAGGTAAGATCCTCTATGCAGGGCTCATTCGAACGATCAAGATCTCGTATGGCATCCGAAAGCAAGCTTCGAGGTAAATAGCAGGATCGCAGATGCAACAAAAGATAAAATCTGGTCGAGACATGATTCAAGATCGAACTCTGAACAACGTCACAGCCCGATCTTGGGGGCTATTGTTGTCACCAGATTTATCATACGATTTATCACACGTCAGCATCACCAGATTTATCACACGTCAGCAGGATGAATTATCACCTGTCAGCAGGGCCCACAAAGACCTGAACCGACCCGACAGGAGGTCAAGGGTCACACAGAAGATGATTTATCGTGCGTACGATTTGTCGTGCTTACGCATATGTTTTGTCATGCTTTATCTACATGATTTGTCGTGCTTATGATTTGTCGTGGTGGTCCTCTTTATATAAATGACCTCACCTTTCATTGTAAAAAAACTCTTGAATGTTTCCCTCATTCTATTTATATACCAACAACCATATTTCAGGGAAGAACTACGGTTCTTCCCGCAGTGTTCTTGTTCGATTAACTATTTGTTTGGTGGTCAAATTCAACAAGCCACATCAGAATCGTAAAATATTTGACTGTCAACATTACTATAAAGGATATTACTCATAAAATTGAATGGTGTGATTTATATTACGACAGAGGATATTAGTAGTGTTAACTGAAAGATATAATTTATATTATAAAGGTATTAATCGTGATTATTGAAGGATCATGTCTGTAAAAAAAGAAATTAAACAAGTGCATACCAACTCTTAAATCTATACACTTTGCACGTTTATTTTGATACCCATAAACTTGAATATTCTTTTTTATATTCAATTGACGTTTACTAATTAATTAAATAATCATTAGAACGCATAAAAGTATTAGCGGATTATCTGACTCATACTATATATGGTCCTAGTCGTTAATTTCAAAACAAAGAATATGAGCTATTTATGTGAATTTTAAAATGTCATCATTGACAACGTTTAAGCATATACAGTACATGTTTATTCTAACATGGTCGAATATCATCGTTAGGAATATACTTAAATTATTTTAACCAAGTTCTTTTACCAAAACCTTAATTTTTTTCTTATTGTTTGAATTTTTCCTAGCATGAAATTAATCAATTACTTTCCAAATTATTTTGCACTGGCTAATCTTTAATCTAAAATTTAGTTAGGAATATATATACTCCTCGAGCTAATTCCACTGATTTGAACATGAAATCTAAACTAAAATAGATAACGGTAAACAGCATAAGAATAATCAGTAAATAAATCTTAAAAACTGTTTGAATATATTATCTGATCTAGTCTCATGAACTTTAATTTTGGCTCGTTGGATTTTCTGTTTGGACTATTTGAAGATCTTGTTGGATAGTCAGAATAATTAACCAACCCCCCATGACCACGCATTAAATAATACAGTACAATCACATATGGATTATACATATTAACATATACTCACATATTTTTTATTTAAATAAGGGATTAGGATATTTGTAGTCCACTAATTTTGCATCGTTTTGAAATTGATCTCAATTGTTTTGACTTTTTTATTTTGATCTTATAAATTTTCAATTTTTTGAAATTAATCTTTTAACCTGCTGCAGCAGGTTACCAAGGAGATAATCGTCACATATGTAATTATTTTATTTTTTTCATTTAATTTTGAAGCGCTGCTTGAACTTTCCTCATCCTAATAATTGAAATTTATAGAATCAAAATAAAAAAATAAAAACAATTGAGACAAATTTCAAAACTATGCAAAATTATTGGAGTAACACTTCTGTGAATCAGGTCTATGCATGAACTCCATCACTGTTATGTGCAAAAATTATCACTGTTATGCACAAAAACTTTCACTGTTAAAAAATATAACGAATTTTTTAATAGTGATAGTTTTTGTGCATATCAATTAAAGTTTTTATGCATAACAGTGATAATTTTTATACATAACAGTAATACTTTAAAAATCGAATTCACGGTGAATTCGGGTTCACACAAGTTTTTGATTAAATTATTGGACTACAAAAACTTAATTCCTTTATTTAAATAACTATACATAGATTAAGTAGTACTAGTAAGTATATAGTAGATGTACAAGTATAGATGAATATCTTAAAGAAGAAATGGGTCAGATAATAAGAGTCCTTTTCATTGTGCAGGATCTGCACCCATATTAATGTTAACCAAGAACACCATGATTTCCAGTGCCACACTTTTCAAGACCAGTCCCTCTCAATTTCATTTATTAAATCTATTTTTTTTTGTTTTTTATTTACTTAAAAAATAAAAAAATTCTTTGATTCTGCTGCATCTGAATCAGTGTAACTTGTACAGGCATCTTTCCGTTTTTTTCGCAGTCCAACACCTCACGATCTTTCTCCGATCTTCACCTCCACCGTCGCCGGCGTGGTTGCTGGATTTTGGAATATTTAATTTCATCATCTTGTAGCTAGGTTTATTTATGATAAAGTGGGTTTTTGAAGGAGTACATTTTATTTATTTAATTTGTTTCATTTAATTTTGGACCTTCTTATGGAGATATGTGGTTAGGAATCATAATTGGATAGAAGCTTTTGTTCAGGAAAATTAATAATTGTGTGAAATTAAGGCAGGGTTTCTTCACTTTTTCCCTTACCTGTCAATTTCCTTTGAGAAAAAAGACGAGAGGTTTGTGGGTAATCATAAGATTCGCATTTATGGTTATATATTCATCTGCAACAATTATTTCTCACTGCCATTGTCAGATTATTCTTCCACAATTATTTATACAAGATCTAGTTCAAATTTTAAACAAGGCCAGAGTAGATAGCTTTTTCATTGCAATAAAAGTTGGACTTGTATCAAATATACTGTAAATGCAATCTTCATTTATTTTAAGAATGGAGCAAATTTTGCGGTCAAACGGGTTGCTTGTTAATTGAAGTTATGCACTTTTTTTTATATTAAGAGATTGTTTTGAAACACAACTCGAGGAGTAGAAGTGTGTTTTTTTTAAGTTGGTGTGACTCAACTTTAGAAAAAAAAAACACTTATACCTTTTTAATTTAGTTGTGTTTCGAAACATACACTAATTATCTTACACGTGTGTTGCACATTATTCGTCAGTGTGCAATATGTTTATTATTTTTCTTTTTAGTTTGTAGAATTAGAATTACTTATGAAAAATTCAATACACCTATGTCTTTATTGTGATATATGTTGGAATTCAAAATTTAGAAATTCAACAATAAAAATATCTTCAATGATGATAGAGAATAAATTAATTAAGAAAGGAACAAAAAAAATTTAGAAATTTTATAAAAAAAATTACTTTTTATGATGATAGTGAATAAAACAAATTCTCTTTCATTGATTAGATCATAATTTTTGTATTTTGTATGGAAATTCTTTTAAAAAGCGCGACGTAAAGTTGGACGTGAGAAAATACATGTTGGGAAGTAACCTTCAATATTCTGAATTGTTTGTCCTCGAGTCTTGTTTATTGTCGTAAAAAAAATTGAATATGGAACTATTTTCGAATGAACTTGAAAGAATAACCCTCGTAGTGTTAGGATTTAAACTGCAATTATAGAGAAATTGAGATAAAACAGAATTAAATAACACAGATTTGGTTACCCAGTTCGTCAGGAATAACTACTTCTTACAACTACTACCAAGCCAGGAGATTTACTAATATATCGGTGATAACAAATACAACGAATCGGATAAGTATTTATAGACGAAACTGGGCTAAAACCCTAAAGGTCCATTCTGGTCGAGTCTGTCAGAAAAAAAAAACCCCCAACACGTGAATTAGTCGATCAAGCTTCATAATCTAACATGTAGTTTGCATGACTTAAATACATACTTTTTAAATAAAACTATGAAAATTTAAACCATTTTTGTCCCATAACTTTTCACCTTTATTAAAATGATCTCATATATATCTATTTTTTGAATTCAGTCTCATATATGTTTAAATTTCATCAATTTAGCCTCAAATTGTCGAAAACAACTTAAAACGAGTCTGTTTTAGGTTCTAATTTATGCAAGGACATTAATTAATCACGAAATGTCAAAATATTCAAATAAATTTCAACACTTTATCACTATTCTATTAAATCCTTATGAACAGTCAAAATTTCATTAACTTTGGGACGGAGTGAGTATTATTTTTGAAAAAAAATGATAAGTGATTAAGTGAACAAAACATTTGAGTACTATAATTTCAATTAACTAAAGTATTTAATTAGAATTTCTCAACCGTCACTTTTTATTAATACATGTGACATTTTGTTTTAAAAAAATAGTACATGTAGCAATTTGTAAAAGAGGCTATAGTACAGATTGCAATTTGTAATTATTTATTAAAGAATTTTCTTTTCACTTGAATGCTTGTAACCTAGGGCATGTTTGATTTGAGATTTAAGCTTGTTGGGAAGCATGATTTATAATCCTATAAATTTAAATTTTTTAATGAATATAATTAATATATATATTTATTATTGAATTTTGATAGGGTATAATTTTTGCTTTATGTCAATATTTAATGGTACTACTGCATGTTTTTGCCTTATGGCTTATGTTTTCTCCATTTGGTGACTTTGGTCACATTAATTAACTATTTTGTGTACATCAATTGACACCATATCATATATAATTAATTATGTTACAAAGTATTTCGAGAAAATAAAATCCTGAAATTTGATGTTTAGTATGTCATCAATAGTGTTAGTTTTGTAATTAAACTAAGTGAAATAAAAAAAGAGTTTGTATTTTTATTATCTCTTGTACGTATTTCTAAACATATTCAAGTCATAAATACTTTGAAAGTTTATACTTAAATTTTTTTTTTTCATTGAGTCCTCTATTTTACGATATAGAAGCCTTTTTAACTTATATATCCTCCCAAATACTTATTAAATATATAAGCTTATGAATGTTAATATGTTAAGAATAATTTTAATATTGCATGTGTTCCTTTAGAAATTCTAACCAAATAATTATATCGGGTCCATTTTAATTAACATTTAAGTATGTTTCACGTGATGTATAATGTGATCTTATTATCTTTTTAATTATTTACACATATATAGTTAAATTATATTATATACAAAAAATAATTGAAGGGACAAAATTATAATCTGATTATTTAATAAGCAGTGCCAAACGAGGAATATTATTATTTTAACCAAATTAAGTTCTCCTCTATTATGTGGGCTAGAGGGAGTATTATATGTTTCAAAAACTTAATCTTATATCAAACATTTTATAAATTTGTATTTTAAGAGGATGATCTAAGTCAATTATTTTAATTTCAAAGACAGATAAAGCTAAACAGGCTCTTTAAGATTGAATCATTACTACTACTGTAAGATACTTTTGATTATATATCTATGGAAACATGTGCTACACTGCTTTTGACTTATTTTTTTATGTATATCTTTTGTAAAGTTAATGCCAAATTTTTAAAAAGTAATTAAAGAAAAGGTGGTCGGAGAGCTATAAGACCTGGATATCTTCAATGGATAATTAACTTTATATATATACGTATATAAATATAAATATGTGGGCGAGGGTGTAATTCTACGAATTTTTTTTCTTTTTAATTAATGACATGCATTATTTACATAATAATGATGGGTTTCTCTAAAAAAGGAAATTTAGAAAAAAGTTGTCATGATAGTAATTATGAGTTATCATACACATAACACGTAAAATAAATTGAAACGTAGAAATTAAAAAACATTAAAATCAGACGGATCAATATTCTTTTTTTTTTGGGACATGGAATCAGTTTTGATGTTACGGAATGGTTATTATTCGCAATTTTGTTTCATTTTTTAGTTTTACTTAGTTAAATTGTTGGATCAAATTTACAGAAGAAAATTATAAATGAAGATTTTCCCGTCCAACTGAAAAGTCTGAAATGAGAAAATGATCATAAAAAAGAGAAAATCCAGATTGGACTCGATCGATTCAAAATGTGCAGGTTAATATATAAAGAGACATATTTGTCTGAGATGGTCTCAAGTGAGATCGATGAGTCATAATTTGGTATAGACGCTTTAATAGTTTGAGAGGGTCATAATTTATGTTATAGACTTTCTTATAAAAGTTTTTGAGTTTTTATCTTGTATAATATATAAATATTATGAATTATAGACGCTTTAATAGTTTGAGAGGGGTGTATATAATTTATAAAAAAGTTATCTTTCATTTAAAAATCAAATTTTTATCTTGTATAATATATAAATATTATGAATTGAAGCTACTTCTTGTTGTAAATATTAGCTAGAACTACTTCTTATTGTAACGTGACTTATAAAGATTGACTTGAAAATCCTAGGGGAAATGATCATGCTCTCTGTTACTAGATAGCAAAATATTGTAAATGTTTTATACTAAGTAGCTCTTGTAGCTATTCTTCCATTCTTTAATGAAATTTGTCTTAAAAAAATATATTATGAATTGAAGAGTTGAGTTTATAATAACGTATAGATTTTATATTTATCTTAATTCTTGATAATAAAGTGTGATTTAATTTAAAAGAACTTGTCATGCTTAATTACTAATTAAGGTAACCCTCAACTTTTTTTCTTTCTAAAGGGTAGCCCTTATCTCTATGAGAAAATTCTGTCATATCTAAAAGCTCAAACTTGTAAAGAAGATTGAGAATAATCTATTTATTTAACTTCCCTCGACACTCTATAACTCTTAAAACAAAATGGGCAGTAAGTATAAACAAAATTTTCCACGTAGAATTTTGCAAACTTTAAATCCCACAGTAAAAAAATATTATCATAGACTCTCCTATGAAATTTATTCCTATGAAATTTGTTTATAATATGAAATTAATTCCATTATATTTATAAATTTGTATCACTATTTTTATAAATTAATAGAAAAAATATTTATTGTTATAATTTTAATTTATATATATAATGATATCAATTGATAAGTGTACTAATATTAATATTTAATTGTGTTTGTATAAATTTCCTATTAAGATCAAATTTCATAAATGAATTACTCAAATAAAATAGACATCTTAGATTATACATTTCGTTAATTACACAGTATACGTTATGAGTGAGGGTAAATAGGGAAATAATTAAAGGAAATTATAATACGTATAATGTATACTCCTCCGTTCCAAACTTAACTTTACAGTTTTCTTTTCGGACGTTTCATATTTAACTGACAATTCCTTTAAATGTAAATACTCACGTTATCACTTTATCATATAAAATACTAATAAACAACTCTTTATATCTCCAATAATTCGTCACTTTATCACTTTATCACATAAAATATTAATAAATAACTCTTTTTACTCTTAATATTTTATCAATTTATCATTTTTTTTTAAAATTCGAACCTACAATAATAGCAAGACTAAGTTTGGCAAGGATGAAGTAATTTGTATGATATGATGTGGGTGGGAGGGACTTTAGTAAAAGTAGGTGTTTTTAATTAATTAAATCTTTTAGATCGATTTGATGCTTTTGACTTTTTGGACTCTCACTGGAAAACTTCTCTTTTTGGTTTAAAAGCGTCACACCGCACCCTCCCATGCTCTGTTTCCTCATCCCATGTGTAACATGCACACTATTTTAAATATAAAGTAAAATTCAAAATGATTTTTATGGAACTAAATAGCACCATAAATTAATAGAGTTGATACTATGACAGCTATGACTTTAAAATAAAAATAAAAAAACTAATAGTTTTAATGGAACAATCAATACTATTAATGAAGCAATTAATAATATTTTAAAATATACATAAAATGCAAATCAGGTGTAGAGTAATTAAATTGGTTTGTATAAAACTAAATTAATATAATTTGTTGAGTAATTTGTGTTGAATATAAGAAGTGTATAATAGAAATATGAAAACTTATATTATAAAATAATAATAATCACAATTATCATTCCTTTTTTGCTTCAGCGCCAAAGTTTAATAATTGGCTAAGTCTTGTATGAGTTAGGTGGATCGTGCACTTATACGTGTAGTTTAGAATCATGTAATTTGTTGCACTGAAATATGTAACTTGTCACACTGAATCATGCAACTATTAATATGGAAATCAAGTTGCGTATTTTAATGTTACAAATTGTATGGTACTAAAATATTCTTTAAAATGCATGGTACATCTGGTGCACATGATACCCATGAGTAATAATTTTGGTGTGTTAACTTTAACCCAATTTAACTACCCAAGCATTGTTTTAAATTAATTAGCACCCGATACTACAACCTGATTTTCAACTTACTACACATTAATGTTCTAATTAAGGGTGTTTCAAATTGCACGATGTAGATTTTGTTGGGCTTCATTTTCAAACTCTACTTAATTCAAGTATAGCCCAATATGTTTGTTCTACATATCTTTCAACAAACATTATCTTTCCAATAATATGTCTAAATTTATTTCCGACCAAGTATAATTTGATAGGTGAAAAAAAAAAATAACTAAATAAAAGAGATGTAGTAAAATAATTATTTGTTTACAATCCAATAAATTGAATTAAGATCACCTCACTAATACACATTTGGGCTTGGACAACTGTGAAAAATGACCTTGGAGAGCTGTTATAACCGCTCTCCAACTAACAGATCTTCAAGCTTGGACAACTGATAAAAAACCGTTGTTCAAGAAATCGCACTTGGACAACGGTTTTTAACCGCATTGCAAGGGTCACTTGGAGAGCGGTTTTCAACCGTTGTCCAAGCATATGCACTTGGACAGCGGTTTTAAACCGCTCTCCAACACTTTTTTTTTAAAAAAAAATATCAATTTTTAGGCACAGACCCACCAAGCATCTCATATATAAGCCACCAAGTCTCCCAATTAATTGAGGCAATTATTCGCTCTCATGGGGGACCAAACACAGAACCTTGGGCGCCTGAAATGATCAATTCCTTTCGACACTAAATTTTCTTCTTCTTCATTTACTTAATGAAATTAATTCTATATGTCCTAGAATTCGATTTTTTTACATTTTTTTTTAAAATTCTTTATTTCAATTATCTTATTTATTAATTCAATCACACTTTTTTATATAATAATAATTTTTTTATATAAATTTAAATTAAATTATATTAAAATTATATTTTTTACTTGTTTTTTTAAAAAAAGTACACTACGTACCTTTTTTTTAAACTTGTAATAATTTTCCTTCTAAACAAGTAATATACTTTTTTTATCTTAATAAGTAATATTTTTCTTTAAACAAATAATAATTTTTCTTCTAAACAAGTAATATATATATTTCTTTAAACAAGTTATATCTTTCTATTTAAACAAGCTAGTAATACTTTTCTATTTAAACAAGTAATTATTTTCTTTAAACAAGTAATACTTTTTCATCTAAACAAGTAATATTTTTCTTGCGTTTATTTAATGAAATTAATTCTATATGTTCTAAAAATCATTTTTTCTTACAATTTTTTTTAAAATTCTTTATTTCAATTATCTTATTTATTAATTCAATCACATTTTTATATAATAATTTTTTTATATAAATTTAAATTAAATTATATTAAAATTATATTTTTTACTTGTACTTTTTTTTTAAAAAGTACTACCTTTCTTTTAAACTTGTAATAATTTTCCTTCTAAACAAGTAATACCTTTCTATCTAAATAAGTAATATGTTCCTTTAAACAAGTAGTACTTTTTCATCTAAACAAGTAATACTTTTCTTTAAACAAGTTATACATTTCTATCTAAACAAGTAATACTTTTCTATTTAAACAAGTAATATTATGAACAAATTTTACATAAGAGTTTGTGTTAATCTCATTATATACGACGAAAATTAAAAAGAAATAACACGAGAATTTAAAGAATAAAATATTTGAACTGTACCTAAAAAGAATTTACAAATTAAAACAAAAAAATAAACAAAAAATAAAAACTTTACAAAAAAAATAAAATTAATTCACTTGGAGAGCGGTTATGAACAGCTGTCTAAGCTTTGATCTTGGACAGCGGTTTTTAACCGCTGTGTTTTTTTTTTTTTTTTAATAGAACCGCTCTCCAAGGAACCACTTGGAGAGCTGTTCAAAAAAATAGTTGTCCAAGTGGAGCTCTCCAAACTCAAATGTGTAGTAGTGCCTTGATACTTCATCTTGTATTTCATTTCTTTTAATACATGACATGTGTTATTAGTAATAATTTGTGATGTCATATATAAAAGAAGTGAAACACAAGATGAATCAGCAAAATGGAATAGGAAATTTGTACTAAATAAAATTAGCTTTTATATATTATCCCTACCTAGCTAGACATTTTCACCAAAAAGTAATTGTATAAATAAATATAAGAATTAAAACACAAGTAATTAATAAAATTATAAAGATAAAGCTAGGAAATTGGAAGCAAACATGGGCTGACAGATGCCAAAAAAATTGGACCCCATTTGGTTTATAGATTGATGATTAGGGTTTGTTGGGGAATTGATTTTACATGTATATATAAGTGATAAAAAGACTCCCCACTCTTCTCTTTAGATCCTTCTTACCAAAGCATAAGTCATTTCATGAGGACCTTTTTTTTCTTTGGGTATCTTTATTCCTTTTCCTAGTGTGTCTCTGTGTTCTGTGTATGTGACCATGTTACCACTCCTATGTTCCTTTTTGGGAATTACTTTTTGTTTGTTTTTAATTTCATCTCTTTTTCCTATAAATTTTTTCACTTTATATTATTACACCTCTTGATTGTACATCACATATATATGTACATTATAAAATGTTTAAATTAAATTTAAAATAAAATTTTAAGATAAGACCAAATTTGGCTAAGTCTTGTACGCATCCAGGTGCATCGCGCACTCGTAATGCATTTTACAACTTGTTATACTAAAAAATACAACTTGTTTACATTGAACCATGCAACTATTCATATGGAAAAATAGTTGCACAATTAAGTAACCATATCATATTAGGCCTTTTCAAGATAACAAAGTTGCATTTCTAAAAAAACTATTATTGATTTTGTACTTTTACTTTTTTCAATTTTCGTCTTAAAGGATCAAGAATGACACTAAAAGGACCAAAATTTGAAAAATAAAAATATACATGATTAAAATTGGACACAACCTACTTAAGAGGACCAAAATTGAAAATATATATATATATGATTAAAATTGAACACGACTTAAGTTACATGACGATTTTTGATATTATAATCTTGTAAAAATATAAATATAAATATATATATATATATATATTTGAATGTATACATGCAATATTAGACTAGATGCTGATAATTTGATTGAATTATAAAAAGCACAATCATCATGTTTGATGCTTTTATCACAATAGTGGATACAAATCGAGAGAGGTAGAAGGGAAAGATAAATTGGCATTGCTTGTGCATGAGGATGAGTCCAATTGGTAATGTTTGTAATTTATGGGGAATATTTATCTATTTATTTTGAGTGTTTTGTCTTTCATGCATATGAAATGATAGTACTAGTTACTGGAGGTGGTGAAGTTGATGGGGGCCACATGGAGACTAAAAAAGGTCTCCTTCTTGTAAAAGGTTAACAAATTGAAACCAAAAAGAAAAGATCTAGAGATCACTTGAAAATTGAAATTAAAGAAAAAGAAGAAGAAAAAGTAAGACAACCCATGCTGCCTGTCTTATTAAACACTACATACATACACAGTTGGGATTCTCTTTTTTGTTGTGCTTCTTATTTTCCCCTTTTTCACTTCATCCTTTCTATATATGTAATATAATATAATGTCATATATTTAAAAAAAGAATCATATATTTTCAAATTTAAGTTCGCTTCAAATTAAAAATTCATGTAATACTCAGTAACTCCACCGTAAATTAGATCTACATATGAACTCTATTATAGTTATGCATATAAAAATATCACTATTATGCATAAAAATTATCAATGTTTAGAAAATGTTTTAATTTTTTAAACGGTGATAATTTTTTTTACATAACAGTGATACTTTTTATACGTAAGAGTGATACTAAAAAAAATAGAGTTTACAGTGTGCTAGCGTTCGTGCAACTTTTTGTAATTTTTTTTTAACAAACAATTTTGAATCTACGATTAGTTGATTTCACCGGACAATATTTCATTGATTTTATTGAATAATATTAGTTGTGCATAAGATATTGCTCAATGAAAACAACTAATAATGTTCAGTGAAAACATTTGATATTATTTAAAAATGCACTCGAATTGCATGATGCGTCTAGTGCAGAAGAGCGACACCACTACAAAAAAATACGGGGTTTAATGACGGTTTTAGCGACGGAAAAAACTATCGCTAACGACATTAGCGACGGAAAGTAATCCGACGTTGAATCGAGGGTCGCTAATCGTAGCGACGGTTTTTGTGACTGTCGCTATTTAGCGACGGATTTTTTTATTATTATTATATTTTTAATTTTTATTTTTTTTTTATTTAATTTTTTTTATTATATCCGTCGCTAAAACCGTCGCTAAAGCGTGAATTTACGGAAAAAAATGGCTCGCAGTGGTTCGAACCCGAGCCCAATGGACACCCAGGTGGGCACCGAACCACCCAAACCACGGACCATCTCGAACCCAACCACCAAGCATATCATATATAAACCACCAAGCCTCCCAATTAAATTAAATGAGGCAAATATTCGTTCCCAAGGGGGACCGAACACGGGACCTATGAGCGCCTGAGCGGGGATCAAACAGTTCGGGCACTTGCTTTCTTGCGTTTACTTAATGAAATTAATTATATATGTCATAAAAATCATTTTTTTTTTCAAAAAAATTTTAAAATCCTTTATTTCAATTATCTAATTTAATGATTTAACCACATTTTAATATAATAATTATAATTTTATTTATTTATAAATTTAAATTAAATTGTATTATATTAAAATTATATTTATTTATGTATTTTTAATTCATTTTTTTTACAGTTTTAAAAAAAAATATTTCATTTGTTTAATTTAACTATCTAATAATCTTTAAAATATTAATTATATATATTTTTTACTTTATAAATTATAAATAAATAATTATATTCTTTTAAAATTATATATGTCCTAAAAATCATTTTTTTTAAACAAATACTACTTTCTATTTAAAAAAGTACTACTTTCTATTTAAACAAGCAATAGTTTCTAACAAATACTACTTTTCATTTAAACAAGCAATACTTTCTATTTAAACAAGTAATACTTTTAATTTAAACAAGGGTGTTTCTTACAGCAGTCAGGGTGTCGTACTGACTGTCAATAGTCATTTTATATGAGCCATTAGATTTAAAATCTAAATGCTTAAAATTTAAAAACCTGCTACTTGTTGTACTAAGTGTCAAACTAATCATTGACTTACGTCGTACTCATTATTGCTTTGATTCGTACTGTCGAACTATTATAAAAAAAATTAAATTAAATTTACAAATTTATCCTTATTTAAAAAAATACATATTTTTCTTAAAAAAATTAATCAATTAAGTTTAGAAAATAAATTGTGACTCCTCGTGAAGTTTATGAAACTTCACTGATTCACTCTCGACGCCGCTCTCCGCTGCCGCCACCATTACCGGCGCTCCGCCACAGTTAGCGCTGCTAAAGTTCTCTCAATTTATTATTTCCGCCACGATTACCACCACTCTCCCTCGTCACCATTATCTCCGCTCTCCGCCGTCACCATTACCGGCGTTCTCCTCCGCCACCATTACCGCCGCTCTCCTCTGCTACCATTACCACGGCTGTAGGGCGGGTGGAAAGGGCGGCACAAGCAGGGACGAAGGCAATTTCAGACGACTGGATAAGGAAATCTCGTACGTGATTAATTGATGGCAGCGTGACGGGATCGGCGGCGAAGACTTGGTGCCGTGGTGGAGGAGACGTCAAATCTAAGGAATGTTTTGAGAAATTTTTTAGGGAAGAAGAATGATCAATTTCAGTTCATCTGATTTCCATATAATTCGTATTAACTATTCCAATTTTCTTTTTCTTTTTTAAAAAATGGGGTATTATAGTAAATAGAAAAATATAATTTAAAAATATTAAATAAGTACAACAGGTAGCAGGTCAGTACGACGGAGTACGATGACATGTGGCGCAACTGTAGAGACTGACTGTTGGCGGTCAGTGCGACACATTGACTGCTGTAAGAAATACTCTTTAAACAAATAATGTTTTTCATTTAACCAAGTACTACTTTTCTATTTAAACGAGTACTACTTCTCTATTTAAACAAGTAATATTTTTCTATTTAAACAACTACTACTGATCATTTAAACAAGTAATACTTTTTTATTTAAACAACTACTATTTTTCTATTTAAACAATCAATATTTTTTATTTAACAAGTAATACATTTCATTTAAATAAATAATACATTTCATTTAAACAAGTATGACTTTTCTATTTAAACAAGTACTACTTTTCATTTAAGCAAGTAATATTTTCTATTCAAACAAGTACTATTGTTCATTTAAACAAGTATTACTTTTCATTTTAACAAGTACTACTCATTTAAACAAGTAATACCTTTCATTTAAATAAATAATACCTTTCATTTAAACAAGTACTACTTTTCATTTAAACAAGTACTACTTTTCTATTTAAATAAGTACTTCTTTTCTATTTAAACAAGTAATACTTTTAATTTAACAAGTAATACTTTTCATTTAAACAAGTACTAATTTTCTATTTAAACAAGTACTACTTTCTATTTAAACAAGTAATACTTTTTATTTAAACAACTACTACTTTTCATTTAAACAAGTACTACTTTTCTATTTAAACAAGTACTACTTTTCATTTAAACAAGTACTACTTTTCTATTTAAACAAGTAATACTTTTCTATTTAAACAAGTACTACCTTTTATTTAAACAAGTACTACTTTTCATTTAAACAAGTACTACTTTTCTATTTAAACAAGTAATACTTTTCATTTAACAAGTAATACTTTTCATTTCAACAAGTAATACCTTTCATTTAAATAAATATTACTTTTCATTTAAACAAGTACTACTTTTCTATTTAAACAAGTACTACTTTTCATTTAAACAAGTACTACTTTTCATTTAAACAAGTAATACTTTTCTATTTAAACAAGTACTACCTTTTATTTAAACAAATACTACTTTTCATTTAAACAAGTACTACTTTTCTATTTAAACAAGTAATAATTTTCATTTAACAAGTAATACTTTTCATTTCAATAAGTAATACCTTTCATTTAAATAAATAATATTTTTCATTTAAACAAGTACTACTTTTTTATTTAAACAAATAGTACTTTTCATTTAAACAAGGACTACTTTTCTATTTAAACAAGTAATACTTTTCTATTTAAACAAGTACTACTTTTTATTTATGTTGGGATTTAGAGGCACATAAACACGTAATACATTCGCAGCGGAAATAAACAGTTCACCAACAACGAACAATTAATTGCATAATTAAATACGAGAAAATGTAAACAGAATTCTTACAGTAATTCGTATACAGTTTTCTCTACTATGGTATCCATGTAATCCCCAATCACGGACTTGCATAGATTTGTCGTATTGAATTAGAGATAAAATTTGCTAGAAAATTCTAACTCTAGATCTTATGGAGAAGAATGAATTAACATTGTTTGTGAATACCCAAGAGCTTGTATATATAGGGAGGCTCAGCTTAAATCTTAAGATAGCCTGATTGGGAAATAAAATCCCTAATCTTTATTTAAATAAATCTCTACGATATATTTCCTATATATAAAATCTATACGGATTTAATTTCCATGTATATCAAATATCTACGGATTTGATTCCATATATATTAAATCCTATAATAATATTCCATATATTATTATTGGGAATCCTATTTAATTAAATTCAATTCAATTAAATATTAATAATAATTAATTTTAAATTAATCTATTATTAATTAATTCTCCATAAATTAAATATTAAATTCAATTTAACATTTAATCAACCAACTATAATTAAATAAAAGGAACTACTTGTTGTGTGACCCATAGACCCTCATATATCGAAATATTAGTCAAAAACTAACGGTCTTAATTGAACCCTAGACAATAAATCGGACATTCTCAATATATGAGGTACGTTATGCAGAAACGTGCAACTACCCGCAAGAATCAAAACATGGGCTATTACGATTTCCTCCTTTCATTCACGAATACTCGATTAGTCTTGAACATGATGAAGTGTCTATTCAAATAACATAATCAATTTATCTCTAATCACTAATTGATCATGTATGTCACACTTAGCCACAAAGTCTAAGTTGACGTGGCCGATGACTTTGATCCAATTATGACGAGAAGATGAGTATTCTTTCTAAATCCACTTTGAGTAATGAATCCTATTCTTGGCTCAACTACCACTCACATGCACTTCGTGATGAACCCAATCCAAGCCATATCTACTCATGGAAGGGTGCAAGCGTCGGTCATGGTCAAAGTTTATCATCCCACACATGTCGTGCCTATTGACCTCAAGTCAAAGGAGTATCACATCACTCCCACTAACCGAGACACCCGTAGACACATATAGTGGAACTACATCAAACGGTTTATCGGATGGGTATACCAATACCCTCTAAGGTATTTGTGCATCCATCATGAGATACCTAGTATCTCGTAGTAAGTGAGATCTTACTACACTCTCTAAGAGTATGATGCAGTTCGCACACCAATCTCCATTGCATCATCAATATCTCATTCTTGATGATCCTTGATCGGGGCTATTTGAGAATAATGCTTAAGTCATCTGAGTTGTCACAACCTCAATGACAGCAATGACTCATGGGAACACTTGTATAAATAAATGCAAACAATCAAACATAATATTCAAACAAGTGTATTGTCATACATTAATATTAAGTGAACTATAACATTAAGTCAAACTGTATATCATCGAGTATTATGTCCTTACAATAGATTGTCTTTAGGACACTAACACTAACAATCTCCCACTTGGACTAGAGTCAATCACCTACATGCCTAACCCCTAGACCATCAAATGTCTAGTGTGTACATGAACACTCAGTGTTTTGGTGAAATGATCTTCCAAATTAAATATGTGGGAATACATTTTAATTTTATTTCTCCTATCCTTATGATCTCTCGGATCAAATGATAAGTCTAGGTACATGTTTGTTTCTGTTTGTTGTTCTCGGTTCCTTTGTTTGCTCAATCGCAACAGCGTTGTCTCAATACAATTTTATTAGACAACTGGCACTTGGAACTACCCCTAGTTCTCTTAAGAACTATAAAATCCAGACAGCCCCCTTGAGGCTTCTGATACAGCAATGTACTCAACTTCGATTGTTGAATCTGCGGTCGTTTTGCTTGGAACTATTCCAACTGACCGTCTCATTATTGAGAGTGAAACGTAACCTGACTGTGATTTGTAATCATCACAGTCGGATTGGAAACTTGCGTCAGCATAACTAGTCACTACTAGTTCTGACTGTCCACCATAGACAAGGAAACATTCTTTAGTTCGTCTAAGATACTTCAGAATGGTCTTGACAGCAATCCAGTGAAATTCACTCGAACTATGTTGGTATCTACCAGTGATGTTGATAGCGTAGGCCACGTTTGCCCTAGTGCAAGTCATGGCGTACATGATTGACCCAATTGCATATGCATATGGGACATATTTCATGTACTTGATATTAGCTTCAACAGAAGGACAATCCTTCTTTGATAGTTTTATCTCATGATTTGTCGATAGAGATCCTCTCTTAGAGTTCTCCATCGCAAAACGCTTCAACACCTTGTCTACATAGGTGGACTGTGACAGCCCCAACATCCTCTTGGATCTATCCTTTTGGATCTTGATCCCTAGGATGTAGCAGGCTTCACCAAGACCCTTCATCATGAAGGTCTTTAACAACAAATCTTTAATGGACTGCGTTAACGGGATATTACTTCCCAAAATTAATATGTCATCGACATACTTGACTATGAAAATAATATTCTTCCCGCTGCGTTTACGATAAACGCAAGAATCTTCCGAGCTTCTGATGAAGTCAAAAAACTTGATAGCTTCATCAAATCGAATATTCCAACTCCTAGAAGCTTGCTTCAATCCATAAATGGATATCTTTAGCTTGCATACTAGATTAGAATTTGACTTAGATGTAAAACCTTCCGGTTAAGTCATAAACACTTCCTTATCAATGTCTCCATTGAGGAAAGCTATTTTTTACGTCCATCTGTCAAATCTCATAATCACAATGTGCTGCTATCGCAAGTAAAATTCGAATGGACTTGATCTTTGCAACTGGTGAGAAGGTCTCACACAACAAGATTTTGGCCGGTGGAAAAGGCGGCACAAGCAGGATTTAAGGCAATTTCAGACGACTAGATAAGGAAATCTCGTGACGTGATTAATTGATGGCAGCGTGATTTTCGATCGCGGCGAAGACTTGGTGCCGTGGTGGAGGAGACGTCAAATCTAAGGAATGTTTTGAGAAATTTTTTAGGGAAGAAGAATGATCAATTTCAGTTCATCTGATTTCCATATAATTCGTAATAACTATTCCAATTTTCTTTTTCTTTTTTAAAAAATGGGGTATTATAGTAAATAGAAAAATATAATTTAAAAATATTAAATAAGTACAACAGGTAGCAGGTCAGTACGACGGAGTACGATGACATGTGGCGCAATCAGAGACTGACCATTTGTTGGCGGTCAAAAGGCGACACATTGATCAACTGAAGAAATACTCTTTAAACAAATAATGTTTTTCATTTAACCAAGTACTACTTTTCTATTTAAACGAGTACTACTTCTCTATTTAAACAAGTAATATTTTTCTATTTAAACAACTACTACTGATCATTTAAACAAGTAATACTTTTTTATTTAAACAACTACTATTTTTCTATTTAAACAATCAATATTTTTTATTTAACAAGTAATACATTTCATTTAAATAAATAATACATTTCATTTAAACAAGTATGACTTTTCTATTTAAACAAGTACTACTTTTCATTTAAGCAAATAATATTTTCTATTCAAACAAGTACTACTGTTCATTTAAACAAGTATTACTTTTCATTTTAACAAGTACTACTCATTTAAACAAGTAATACCTTTCATTTAAATAAATAATGCCTTTCATTTAAACAAGTACTACTTTTCATTTAAACAAGTACTACTTTTCTATTTAAATAAGTACTTCTTTTCTATTTAAACAAGTAATACTTTTAATTTAACAAGTAATACTTTTCATTTAAACAAGTACTAATTTTCTATTTAAACAAGTACTACTTTCTATTTAAACAAGTAATACTTTTTATTTAAACAACTACTACTTTTCATTTAAACAAGTACTACTTTTCTATTTAAACAAGTACTACTTTTCATTTAAACAAGTACTACTTTTCTATTTAAACAAGTAATACTTTTCTATTTAAACAAATACTACCTTTTATTTAAACAAGTACTACTTTTCATTTAAACAAGTACTACTTTTCTATTTAAACAAGTAATACTTTTCATTTAACAAGTAATACTTTTCATTTCAACAAGTAATACCTTTCATTTAAATAAATATTACTTTTCATTTAAACAAGTACTACTTTTCTATTTAAACAAGTACTACTTTCTATTTAAACAAGTAATACTTTTTATTTAAACAACTAATACTTTTCATTTAAACAAGTACTACTTTTCTATTTAAACAAGTACTACTTTTCATTTAAACAAGTACTACTTTTCATTTAAACAAGTAATACTTTTCTATTTAAACAAGTACTACCTTTTATTTAAACAAGTACTACTTTTCATTTAAACAAGTAATAATTTTCATTTAACAAGTAATACTTTTCATTTCAATAAGTAATACCTTTCATTTAAATAAATAATATTTTTCATTTAAACAAGTACTACTTTTTTATTTAAACAAGTAGTACTTTTCATTTAAACAAGGACTACTTTTCTATTTAAACAAGTAATACTTTTCTATTTAAACAAGTACTACTTTTTATTTATGTTGGGATTTAGAGGCACATAAACACGTAATACATTCAAGAAATTTAAATAAAATACCACCAACAACGAACAATTAATTGCATAATTAAATACGAGAAAATGTAAACAGAATTCTTACAGTAATTCGTATACAGTTTTCTCTACTATGGTATCCATGTAATCCCCAATCACGGACTTGCATAGATTTGTCAGCGTTGAATTCCGAGATAAATTTGCTAGGAAAATTCTAACTCTAGATCTTATGGAGAAGAATGAATTAACATTGTTTGTGAATACCCAAGAGCTTGTATATATAGGGAGGCTCAGCTTAAATCTTAAGATAGCCTGATTGGGAAATAAAATCCCTAATCTTTATTTAAATAAATCTCTACGATATATTTCCTATATATAAAATCTATACGGATTTAATTTCCATGTATATCAAATATCTACGGATTTGATTCCATATATATTAAATCCTATAATAATATTCCATATATTATTATTGGGAATCCTATTTAATTAAATTCAATTCAATTAAATATTAATAATAATTAATTTTAAATTAATCTATTATTAATTAATTCTCCATAAATTAAATATTAAATTCAATTTAACATTTAATCAACCAACTATAATTCGTAAAAGGGAACTACTTGTTGTGTGACCCATAGGCCCTCATATATCGAGCGATTAGTCAAACTAACGGTCTTAATTGAACCCTAGACAATAAATCAGACATTCTCAATATATGAGGTACGTTGCGAGAAACGTGCAACTACCTGCAACTGAAACATGGGCTATTACGATTTCCTCCTTTCATTCACGAATACTCGATTAGTCTTGAACATGATGAAGTGTCTATTCAAATAACATAATCAATTTATCTCTAATCACTAATTGATCATGTATGTCACACTTAGCCACAAAGTCTAAGTTGACGTGGCCGATGACTTTGATCCAATTATGACGAGAAGATGAGTATTCTTTCTAAATCCACTTTGAGTAATGAATCCTATTCTTGGCTCAACTACCACTCACATGCACTTCGTGATGAACTCAATCCAAGCCATATCTACTCATGGAAGGGTGCAAGCGTCGGTCATGGTCAAAGTTTATCATCCCACACATGTCGTGCCTATTGACCTCAAGTCAAAGGAGTATCACATCACTCCCACTAACCGAGACACCCGTAGACACATATAGTGGAACTACATCAAACGGTTTATCGGATGGGTATACCAATACCCTCTAAGGTATTTGTGCATCCATCATGAGATACCTAGTATCTCGTAGTAAGTGAGATCTTACTACACTCTCTAAGAGTATGATGCAGTTCGCACACCAATCTCCATTGCATCATCAATATCTCATTCTTGATGATCCTTGATCGGGGCTATTTGAGAATCATGCTTAAGTCATCTGAGTTGTCACAACCTCAATGACAGCAATGACTCATGGGAACACTTGTATGAATAAATGCAAACAATCAAACATAATATTCAAACAAGTGTATTGTCATACATTAATATTAAGTGAACTATAACATTAAGTCAAACTGTATATCATCGAGTATTATGTCCTTACAATAGATTGTCTTTAGGACACTAACACTAACAATCTCCCACTTGGACTAGAGTCAATCACCTACATGCCTAACCCCTAGACCATCAAATGTCTAGTGTGTACATGAACACTCAGTGTTTTGGTGAAATGATCTTCCAAATTAAATATGTGGGAATACATTTTAATTTTATTTCTCCTATCCTTATGATCTCTCGGATCAAATGATAAGTCTAGGTACATGTTTGTTTCTGTTTGTTGTTCTCGGTTCCTTTGTTTGCTCAATCGCAACAGCGTTGTCTCAATACAACTTTATTAGACAACTGGCACTTGGAACTACCCCTAGTTCTCTTAAGAACTATAAAATCCAGACAGCCCCCTTGAGGCTTCTGATACAGCAATGTACTCAACTTCGATTGTTGAATCTGCGGTCGTTTTGCTTGGAACTATTCCAACTGACCGTCTCATTATTGAGAGTGAAACGTAACCTGACTGTGATTTGTAATCATCACAGTCGGATTGGAAACTTGCGTCAGCATAACTAGTCACTACTAGTTCTGACTGTCCACCATAGACAAGGAAACATTCTTTAGTTCGTCTAAGATACTTCAGAATGGTCTTGACAGCAATCCAGTGAAATTCACTCGAACTATGTTGGTATCTACCAGTGATGTTGATAGCGTAGGCCACGTTTGCCCTAGTGCAAGTCATGGCGTACACGATTGACCTAATTGCATATGCATATGGGACATATTTCATGTACTTGATATTAGCTTCAACAGAAGGACAATCCTTCTTTGATATTTTTATCTCATGATTTGTCGATAGAGATCCTCTCTTAGAGTTCTCCATCGCAAAACGCTTCAACACCTTGTCTACATAGGTGGACTGTGACAGCCCCAACATCCTCTTGGATCTATCCTTTTGGATCTTGATCCCTAGGATGTAGCAGGCTTCACCAAGACCCTTCATCATGAAGGTCTTTAACAACAAATCTTTAATGGACTGCGTTAACGGGATATTACTTCCCAAAATTAATATGTCATCGACATACTTGACTATGAAAATAATATTCTTCCCGCTGCGTTTACGATAAACGCAAGAATCTTCCGAGCTTCTGATGAAGTCAAAAAACTTGATAGCTTCATCAAATCGAATATTCCAACTCCTAGAAGCTTGCTTCAATCCATAAATGGATATCTTTAGCTTGCATACTAGATTAGAATTTGACTTAGATGTAAAACCTTCCGGTTAAGTCATAAACACTTCCTTATCAATGTCTCCATTGAGGAAAGCTATTTTTTACGTTCATCTGTCAAATCTCATAATCACAATGTGCTGCTATCGCAAGTAAAATTCGAATGGACTTGATCTTTGCAACTGGTGAGAAGGTCTCGTCACAGTCAGTACTTTCGCATTGACTATATCCCTTCCAACCTAGCTTTATAGGTTTGTACTTTGCCATTTGCAACAGTCTTACGCTTGACGACCCAATCGCAACATATGGGTCTAACCCCTTTAGGCAACTCAACCAAGTCCCAGACTTGATTGGTGTACATCGAGTCCATCTCGGATTTCATGGCTTCATGCCACTTCCCTGAATCAATATCTAATATTGCTTCAGAGTAAATATTAGTATCGTCTTTATCCGGTATGTCCACATTATCTAGTTCCTCCAAGAGGTAACCGTATCTAATGGGTGGATTACGATTCCTAATTGACTTACGGAGCTATGGTTGTGCAGGCTGTACATTCTGATCGTGAAAATTTTGTGGTGCATCAATTTCATCAATGTCCGGAGAGTCCTCAAGAGCTACACTTTCAGATGCTTCTTGGGCGGGAGTTTGAACTATGTTGTTCTCATTCAGCCCACTTGGAGGTTCTTGCACAGGCAAGCCAACTCCAATTACGCTCCCACTGGCTGAAAGACGATCACCTTGTGAAAGACTCCCACCGTGAAAGTTGCTGAATGCTCTCACTGATTCCTTGTCATGTTGCTTTGACAAGATATCAGTCTCTTTGTTAATTTGTGGTTCTTGAATTTCTTCAAGTTCTATCAGCTTATGACCTTGTTCTTTAAATACATAGTCTTCTTCGAGGAACTTGGTCTGCCTAGAAACAATCACTGATTATTTCTCAGGTAGATAGAAGCAATATCATTTAGTTGTTGGGAAAATCGAGGTGTCCGGATCTATTCGAGGTGATTATTTAAATACATATTTAAATTAAACAGTTAATTACTAACATGAATTAATCCTAAATCAATTCAACATAATAATAAACAACATGCGTACACATAATTCACGTAAATCCTAAACATGCGGAACTAGGAGTTACGAAATTACTAACCTCTTGAAGAATCAAACGGATGAATCAACCCAAGAGTCTTCCCAAATATATCCCCAAAGTCCACGAACGCTATCCGGTGGGAAGATTTCAACGAACGATTTTAATGGGAGAGAAATTAAATATTTTGCTACCACCTTTGTGGATTTCTAATATTTTCAACACATGGAATTGCACTTGGGAATGAAGAGCTCATCCCCTATAAATAGGGAGGAGGGGGGCGAAAATTAGGGTTGGAAAAATAAGGAAGAAAATATTTTCTTAGTCTCCAAGAAATCTTGAATATATCTCCTATATTCTTTTCTCCTTAATTAAATTTTTCATAAAAATCTCCTTCCCTCTTCTACCTTGATATTTTCGAAATTAACAAAATATAAGGAGTCAAGATTTGACTTCTTGAATTTATGGGATAATAATTATCTCTTTCCATAAAATATCTACAAGAAAATCAAGACAATCTTTTCTTCCTTTTATTTACATAATTTTCGAAAATTACTACTTGGAAATATAGCAAGAATATTTTCTTCTCTCTCTCATTAATTGGACTTTATTTTGGGCTATTTGGGGGGCCTTTAGGAGAATTAAGATTGGACCTCCAATGGACTATGAAGCTATAATATTTTGGGCCAAATATTATTCAAGTCCATTAATATTAATTTACTCCACTATAAAATTAATATTGAACTATCCATCTTAACCCATATTACGATTTCACATATAACATGGCTCCCGGTCATTATTTCCCGCGTTTAAGATTATCTTAGTCCATTAATTAATTAAGCCACTGAACTAGCTTTATATTAATTAATATCTTTGTCATTGGAGTAAAGACAGCTCAACATTATTATCCATGCCGGAAATAAATTTCCACTTGTAAGATTTGGCATGATAAAGGATATGAGCCCACCAAGGGGACAAATCAAGCAAGACGTACTTGCACGCGATTCTCCGTATTAAATGTCACCAATCGTCATGTAATTAATAATATTGCCCAAGATATAAGGTATCGAATCGCACTGACTCTCTTCCATCATAAGTCAAAGCAATAGTTATTAATTTCACACGATCCTATTTAAGTGATGGAGATTAAGAAACAACGCACCACTGAGGTCTAATTCTTGTATATTCAGTACCGAAGAATTTGTCCTCTTGTAGGTCCTCATTCAAATAAGACCCTAAGTGCTTAGTGTGATCCCCTTGGTCAAGACAGCCAACTGGGTCTCACACTTCAACCGCTTCATGATGGTTCGCTTCATTTCCATCCTGGTTGTGAATTTGTACTTAATTTGATCTTCAAAGGATCTCGGGTATCACCAAATTAACTACAATGTAATACGATTGCCTTATTGAACGGGTTTTGCAATAAACATATATAACATTCATTCATATTTAATGCAACAAAGGATTAAATAATTTATTTCAAGAAATAAATAAGAAACTTCATTTGGTTATACAAAGTAAAAGCATACTTTTCAAAGATAACCCCAACAATCTCCCACTTATACTCAAAGTCCGCTTTTAAGTATACTACAAAGATGTCTCAGATTCTATGTGACATCTAATGTCACCCTACACGAACCTAATAATATTTCTCCCACTTATACTCAAAGTAGATTGACAACGCCCTTGACACCCATTCCTTCCACATGTCTCTCGAATGTACTATGAGGCAGACCTTTTGTGAATGGATCTGCTGGAGGTTGTCTTCCGATGCAATCTTAGCCACCTCAATGTCTCCTCTCTTAACGATTTCGTATGAGATGATATTTTCTTTCAATGTGTTTGGTTGGCTTTATGGGCTCTCGGTTCCTTGAATTTGCAATTGCTCCCGGCAAGTTATCACAATGAGACCGTGATTTTGCTTTGGGCAAATTCGGGACCACGTCCCAAGTCCACCAGAAGTTCTTGAGCCAAATGAGACTTCGCCCATTTGCTTCAAGCAATGCGGCGACGTACTTTCTATGGTAGAATCGTGATGCATTTACGCTTTTGACTTCTCCATGTCATGGCTCCTCCCCCCATGTAAAACACACTACCCGAGGTAGACTTTCTGGAGTCAATGTCTGATTGGAAATCCAAGTCCGTGTAACCGATGGGGATCAGACTGTCTGACTTGTAAACCAACATTTTGTCCCGGTGTCCTTTTCGTGTGCTTCGTAATGTTCTTTATCGCAGATCCAATGCTCTTTCCTGTGGTTACTTTGATATCTTGCCACCATGCCTATGACAAAGCAGATATCCTGGTCTCAGACACAAAGATTGCATACATGAGGCTTCCCACAAACCGAAGCATCGGATACCCTTCATGTCATCTATCTCTTTCTCGTGTCTTGGGACACATCCTTTTGATAGATGGATTCCGTGTCCAGAGGGCACAAAGCCTTTCTTGAATCCTCGCATCTTTGAGCGCTTCAAAATAAGATCTATGTATGAGGCTTGCGAAAGCCCGATCATTCTTTTCCTGCGATTTCGAGTGATCTTGATCCCTAGGATGTGACCGGCTTCCCCTAAGTCCTTCATATCGAACTGTTTTGACAGCCATGCCCTTACGTCTGATAAAACCTTTACATTGTTTCCGATGAGCAGAATGTCGTCCACGATAGTACCAAAAATACCAATGCAGTTCCGTCACGCTTTTTTATAGACACAACTTTCAAATTCGTTTTGATCAAATTCGTAGGATTTTATAACTTGATCAAAACACTAATTCTAAGCACGGGATGCTTGCTTCAGTCCATAAATGGACTTCCTGAGCTTGCAAACCAGATGCTCTTGGCTTTTTCAATGAAGCCTTCGGGTTGTTGCATATAGATTTCTTCGTCAAGATTTCCATTTAGGAAAGATGTCTTGACGTCCATTTGCCAGATCTCAAAATCTAGATGTGCAGCAATCGACAAGAGAATGCGGATGGACTTGAGCATGGCTACGGGCGAAAAGGTTTTCTCATAATCGATCCCTTCTTTCTGAGTGTACCCTTTCGCCAAAAGTCTTGCTTTGAAGGTTTCAACCCTTCCGTCCGGTCCCCTTTTTCTCTTGTATACCCACTTACATCCAATGGGTTTTACCCCATCAAGTGGTTTGACTAGCTCCCACACCTTGTTGTGATCCATTGAACCCATCTCGGCTTCCATTGTTGTTTGCCAAGATTGAGCATCTTTGTCTTGGATAGCCTCGTTGTAGGACCATGGATCTGATTCTTCTGCGGAGATCAAGTCCAAAGACTCTCCGATCCCCAAGAATCTCTCAGATTGTCTGATAACCCTTCCACTTCGACGAGGTTCAGGTTGTGTAGGCGTGACGTTTGGTATATCATTTTGCACTTTTGGCAACGGAGTTGGCCCCTTAATTTCTTCTAAGGTAATTTCACTTCTAGGATTTCGACTGTTCATATAGTCTTCTTCCAAAAATCTAAAGTGAGTACTAATTACCACCTTTTGATCTTCGGGACCATAGAACATGCATCCTTTAGTTCCTTCGGGGTACCCTATGAACATCCTTAATTCTGAACGTGCATCCAATTTACCGGCTTCCTTGTCTAGCACGTATGTCGGACACCCCCAGATCCTGATGTGTCCGAAACTGGACTTGCGCCCCGTCCACAGTTCTCTCGGGGTTTTAGGTACCGATTTGGATGGCATTAGGTTCAGAATATAAGTCGTTGTTTCTAATGCGTAACCCCAGAACGATTTTGGTAAATCCGCATAACTCATCATTGACCTTACCATTTCTAAAAGTGTTCTATTCCTTCATTCTGCAACCCCGTTTTGTTGAGGGGTACCGGGTGCAGTAAACTGGGATGCAATCCCCACTTCTGATAGGTAGTTCAGAAATTCATCG
This sequence comes from Stenogyne calaminthoides, assembly GCA_037126765.1. NCBI lineage: Eukaryota > Viridiplantae > Streptophyta > Magnoliopsida > Lamiales > Lamiaceae > Stenogyne > Stenogyne calaminthoides. Next base: position 2,849,725 of record JBBCBC010000022.1, on the reverse strand, counting down.
CTGAGGTATTCGCCTCCACGATCAGATCGTAGAAACTTGATACTTTTTCCCTTATGATTTTCTGCTTGAGCCTTAAATTCTTTGAATTTATCAAAGGTCTCAGATTTATGCTTCATTAGGAAAATGTATCTGTAGCGTGAGTAATCATCGATAAAAGTAACAAAATACTCGTAGCCACCTCTAGCTTTGATTTGCATTGGACCACACACATCGGTGTGAACAATTTCTAACACTTCTTTAGCTCTAACCCCCTTGGCTCCAAATGCCCTCTTGGTCATTTTACCTTCCAAGCACGATTCGCAAGTCGAAAATGGCTCAATTTGGAGAGACCCCAAAGAACCATCTTTCACCAACCTTTGAATCCTTTTCGGGTTAATGTGACCTAATCTTAGGTGCCAAAGAAGTGTCTCGTTCACGTCAGCCGAGCGATTTCGTTTACAAGAAATAGTAGATGTGTTATAGGATGCATTTTGTGAGTGATGTGCACAGTTAATAACATAGAGATTGTTCCTCAAAGTTCCACGACAGATAATCACATCGTTACGAAAAACAATAACATCTTTATTAAAACGAACAGAATATCCATCGATAAACAGTTTAGAAATAGAAATAAGGTTTTTTCGAAAAACAGGAACATAAAGAACATCTCTTAAAATTAACGTCTTGTCGCCAAAGGACAGGTGCACTTCTACCACTGCTTCAGCTGCCACTCTCGTAGCATCGCCTAGCGTGATGAGGATCTCACTCTCACTTAGTCGTCGGGTCTGTTTGAAACCCTGCAATGTGAAACATACATGATCAGTAGATCCCGTATCCAATACCCACGAATGGGTAGCATACTCCGCCAAACAAGTTTCAACAACTAGTGAGTGTGAATTACCTTTCTTTCCATTCCTTTTGGGTTTGGAACAGGCCAACCTCCAATGTCCATTTTCACCGCAGTTGAAGCACTTCCCCTTAGCCGGATTCTTTTCTCCACCATCCCTCTTCACCTTTCCTTTGTCTTTGGCAACACTCGAGTTAGCTTGGCTTTCGCTTTTGGGTTTCCTCTTCCTCTTGCCTCCCTTTGGCCTAGAAGAATAAGAAGGCCCAACTGCCGCTAAGGCTTGACTGCTCTCTCCTAAAATTCCTTCAGCCGAGACAAGAGCTTGCAACAGATCAGCCAAAGTGAACTTTTGATTATTCATTTGATAATTCAGCCTAACCTATTCAAAGCTCTTGGGCAGGGAATGGAGTATGAAATCGATCTGGGTCTTTGAGGTGAGCCATCATCTGGAGAACATGTTCCCTTACGGGTGTTCCCTCCACGATTTTCATAGAGAGCATATCCCTCATGGTGATCTGCCGAGCCACACGATTCTGATGTTGAAACATCGCTTTAAGATTGACCATGATTTCCGCAGCGGTCTCAATGTTTTGGTGTTGGTGTTGCAACACCTCTGACATTGAATCCAAGATGGTACACTTTTCCATTTCGTTAGAACGCTCCTAGTTATCATATTCTTTCTTAACCGCTTTGGTTGACTCGTCGGATGGCTTTTCTGGTTTGGGTGTAGTAAGAACCCAGTTATGGCTTTGTGCAGTGAGGACAATAGTGAGTTTTCGATACCAATCAACAAAGTTTTCTCCAAAGGAGAAGGTTATCTTTCAAAGATATTGAATAAAGGATTAAAAGGTTGCGACATGATGAATCGAATAAACATATATTTTGTATCAATATCCAGATCAACACAAAATTAAATCACATAATTCGATCACATGATTCATATTAAAATCTCAAAAAAATATATGAACATGCATCAGCCAACATCTCAAAATAGATTTAAATGAGCCTCGTGGGAGGGTCATCATTTAAATCACATTCAAGCGAAAATTACAAACAAGAACGATTATAAACCTTTAATTAAAAAATTAATAATACGGCTCCCCACTTGACCAATATAAAATTGACAGGGACTTCGGAGAAGTATATAAATATCAATTTTATACCTAAGTAATAACCATGATTAAATACAGAATTATTACTTCGCTTTGATCGAGCCTCGTGGGAGGGTCATCGTCGCCACTAATAATAATTCACAATCATCCTTTTGAGAATTTATTCATGTGAAAGCTATCTTTTGACCGTCCCGTAGGGGAATTTCTCCAAAAGATTTCACAAATAAATAAATCATGGAGGTCAAAATTAATTTGTGTCAAAACAAATTAATTATTAAAACATACTTAGTAATTTTTTAATTTGAGATTTTTCGTTGAGCAATTCTCATGCAAACACATTTAAACAAATTAAATAAAGCACAAGAAAATACGGCAACAATAAATTAAGCTTAAGCAGAAAATAAACACATTGGGCACAAATTATCCAACTATCATGGTTTGATTTTCTTTGGCTTGATCTTGAAGAAACGTCGTCTTGAATTTCTCCCACTCGTTCGTCTCGAAGAGAACTCCGTCTTTGAAACGCCACGCCAAGCAGCTCGCGGCAGGATGCACACATCCGATCCGCTTGGTCGGGCATCCCGTCGCCCTAGGGCGCAGCGCAAAATCGCCGTGTCTTATAAGCGACCTCGGCTGCCTCTTTGCATGCCTCGGCATGCTTCGCCTCGCCGTTCGGCCGCTCGCCGCTTCGCCAGCGCCTCGGCTAATCCCGCCTTGGCTCCTAGCGCCTCGGCCCGTGCGTGTGGCGTCGTCCGCACCGCGCGCGTACCTCCCTTGGCACTTTTCACGCCGCGCACGTCACCCACGTACGGTTCCAGATCCGTCTTTAACTCGTCTCCGTCTTTTATCAGATTACAATTTATTTAACAAAAATAAATACTTTAAATCTAGACTAGTCTATTACATTGAACAAATCAAATAGCCTAATCTACTCGTGGATTTTCTCACGAGAAAAACAAATCCGAACGAGTCGAATTAAAAACCATTCATTCATACGCATGAAAAAAAAAACACATTAAATACCATGACAATTGGATACCTGCAAAACAGATCTAGCAATTCTACTATCCAATTTCAATTTAATGTCCAACAATTTAAATAATAATTTAAAACATCAGAGCTCGAAACAAGAGCTCTGATACCAGTTGTTGGGAAAATCGAGGTGCCCGGATCTATTCGAGGTGATTATTTAAATACATATTTAAATTAAACAGTTAATTACTAACATGAATTAATCCTAAATCAATTCAACATAATAATAAACAACATGCGTACACACATAATTCAAGTAAATCCTAAACATGCGGAACTAGGAGTTACGGAATTACTAACCTCTTGAAGAATCAAACGGATGAATCAACCCAAGAGCCTTCCCAAATATATCCCCAAAGTCCACGAACGCTATCCGGTGGGAAGATTTCAACAAACGATTTTAATGGGAGAGAAATTAAATATTTTGCTACCACCTTTGTGGATTTCTAATATTTCCAAAACATTGAATTGCACTTGGGAATGAAGAGCTCATCCCCTATACTTATGGAGGAGGGGGGCGAAAATTAGGGTTGGAAAAATAAGGAAGAAAATATTTTCTTGGTCTCCAAGAAATCTTGAATATATCTCCTATATTCTTTTCTCCTTAATTAAATTTTCCATAAAAATCTCCTTCCCTCTTCTACCTTGATATTTTTGAAATTAACAAAATATAAGGAGTCAAGATTTGACTTCTTGAATTTATGGGATAATAATTATCTCTTTCCATAAAATATCTACAAGAAAATCAAGACAATCCTTTCTTCCTTTTATTTACATAATTTTCGAAAATTACTACTTGGAAATATAGCAAGAATATTTTCTTCTCTCTCTCATTAATTGGACTTTATTTTGGGCTATTTGGGGGGCCTTTAGGAGAATTAAGATTGGACCTCCAATGGACTATGAAGCTATAATATTTTGGGCCAAATATTATTCAAGTCCATTAATATTAATTTACTCCACTATAAAATTAATATTGAACTATCCATCTTAACCCATATTACGATTTCACATATAACATGGCTCCCGGTCATTATTTCCCGCGTTTAAGATTATCTTAGTCCATTAATTAATTAAGCCACTGAACAAGCTTTATATTAATTAATATATTTGTCCTTGGAGTAAAGACAGCTCAACATTATTATCCATTCCGGAAATAAATTTTCACTTGCAAGATTTGGCATGATAAAGGATATGAGCCCACCAAGGGGACAAATCAAGCAAGACGTACTTGCACGCGATTCTCCGTATTAAATGTCAGCAATCGTCATGTAATATATATTATTGCCCAAGATATAAGGTATCGAATCGCATTGACTCTCTTCTCATCATAAGTCAAAGCAATAGTTATTAATTTCACACGATCCTATTTAAGTGACGGAGATTAAGAAACAACGCACCACTGAGGTCTAATTCTTGTATATTCAGTACCGAAGAATTTATCCTCCTGTAGGTCCTCATTCAGCGCACCTAAGTGCGCTAGTGTGATCCCTTGGTCAAGACAGGCCAATCTGGGTCTCACACTTCAACTGTTCATGATGGTTCGTTCATTTCCATCTGGGTTGTGAATTTGTACTTAATTACGAGGGCTGTTAATTTGATCTTCAGTGATCGGGTATCACCAAATTAACAACAACATAATACGTACTATCTTATTGAACGGGTTTGCAATAAACATATATAACATTCATTCATATTTAATGCAACAGTGATTAAATAATTTATTTCAGTAAATAAATAAGAAACTTCAGTTTGGTTATACAAAGTAAAAGCATACTTTTCAGTATAACCCCAACATTAGTTTCCTTAGGATATTGCACAAAGTAACCCTTTTCACCTTTGGATTCCAACTTGTCAGTAAGCATCCTTTTCACAATCACAGGGCAACCCCATGTTTGATATGTGTAAAAGTTGGCTTCTTGCCACACCATAGTTCATATGGTGTATGCTCAACCGATCTAGATGGAATCCTATTCAGAATGTAAATTGAGTTTTGTAACGGGTATCCCCATAAGAATGTCGGAAGAGAGGAAAAACTCATCATGGAACTCACCATGTCTAACAAGGTTCGGTTTATCCTCTTGGACACATCGTTCATCTGAGGTGTTCCGGGAGGAGTCCATTGTAATTTTAAGTAATCAATGAATTCATGGCTAAGGTATTCACCTCCTCAATCTGATCGAAGAGTCTTGATACTCTTACCAAGTTGCTTCTTTACTTCAACCTTAAACTCTTTCAATTTCTCAAAAGATTTGAATTTGTGTTTCATAAGATACACGTATCCAAATCTTGAGAAATCATCAGTAAAAGTGATGAAGTGTCCAAAGTGACCCCAAGCTAGAGTGGACAATGGTCCACAAACATCGTTGTAGATCAACTCTAGAACTTTTTTGGCATGCACCCCTTTCCCAGAGAAGGGTCCGTTGATCATCTTGCCCATGAGATAAGATTCACAATCTCCATAAGACTCACAGTCGAATGGGGTTAAGTAGTCTAACTTTCTTAACCTTGTAATTATTTTCTTGTTTACATGATCAAGTTCTATAATGACATAAGTAAGTCGGGTTTTCATGAATACTAAGTTTGAGTCTTTTACTTTGTATATTAAGAACATCATATCCACAATGCAACAAATATATGTTGCGAGTAATAGAAAGAACTAGATGACCATCATTAAGTTCCAATCTAAAACCAAATGGTAAGTCTAACACATAAGTCCCCACACGTTCAGCAGCAATTCTTGCTCCGTTTCCATGTGTAAGAAGACTTCACCCGCCCTAAATGCCTTGTGACACATGAGCCCTTTCACATTAGTGCAAATGTGAGAACCACATCCGGTATCCAATACCAAGCAGTTAGCGCTATTAGTGGACATGTTTATCTTAATAACAAACATACATGTTCTAGTGCTAGAAGCACCTAGTGTCTTCTTTTCAGCAACTAGAACCCTATAGTCCTTCTTCCAGTGTTCTCTTCTACTTACAGTAGAGCCACACATCCTTGTTTACTCGCTCCTTCTTTTGAACACCATCTTAGTGATAGTGAACTCAAAAGTCTTGAGCACGTTGTGAAGTTCAGGCATGGTCGCATCCGTCTTATTCATATTGTAGTTCACAATGAAGCTAAAATATGAATCTGGGAGCAACTGGAGGATAGCATAGATGAAAAACGTTGGTATTTTAGCTCAATGCCTAAATTACCAAGCTTCTCAATTAGGCCTATCATCATTAGCACATGAGATGAAATATTCCCTTCTTTAGCTAACCGACATCTGAACAGATCTCTCATCACTTCATAAATCTCAAAACGAGATTCAGAATCAAAAAGGTCCTTCAGATGCTTGAGCATCTAGAAGGGACTCATTTTCTCACGTTGCCTATGTATATCGGGAGTCATGCCGAGCAACATCACACACTGAGCCTGGAAAGCATCCTCTTGATGCTTCTTTTGAGCTGCTACGTCAAACGTGGCTACCTCAGGGAACCAGATTCAGGGGTAACCGGGATTGGCGTGTCCAACACATACTCAATATTTTCTTGCCTTAGCACCAAACGCACGTTTCGGTGCCAATCCAGAAAATTTGGCCTAGCCAATTTGTTTGTTTCTAAACACATCTCAATAACAGTTATACATTTCAACTAACCAAGAGAAATAAAATAAAACGGGAATTAAACACATAATTCCTATGATCAATATTCAGCAATCAAAATAAACATGGCCTTTCAAATTTATTTTGTCTCCATTATTTTCACATATTCAACGACCTCATCGGAAGAATACGAATTTATATCTAATATAAATCATAATGGACTAGGATCCACATTCCTACTATTACAATATTTACTTGGGCTGATTACTGCAATAGCATAACTGGTAGGTCTCCAAACCAATTGCAAAACTGCAATTCCTAGTTGACTGAACCTAGTTCAATCGGATGCCCCTTGACTTTCGTTTCCCTGCTTGGGCTGGTGAAACAAAGTCAAGTTGATTTACAACCATCAAGCGGCGACACTACGTGTCCCTATAAAAGTCCCATTCATTGGAACGAAATCTCCGGTTTACTTTTAATTTTGATGGAAGACATCGTTCAATTTAATGAAAATCATATTTTGTTGAGGAACGTTTTAAAGGCGGGTATTAATTGCTTAATTGAGATCCAACATGTTAATCTACATCATATATGAGCAATTATTGGGCGCCGCCTACCCAAACATGATTCCATACGGACTAACACTTATATGGGCGTCGTCTACCCAAATAATATACGGTCTGACAAGTATTGGGCGCGCCGCCTACCCAAACAATTATAATGCGGACCATAAGGCGTCAACTAATTCAAAAATAAGTTAACACAAGTGGGAATTGATAATCATAAAACGTAAACTAAAATAAAAATAAAAATTTAATAATTTTAGTTTGACCAATTTTAATTTATTATCAATATATTAATTAAGCCAATTAATAAGCATTTAAAAGCCCAGCTTTTAATTTCATTTTAAAATTAGACCTTTATCAATTTTAAAATAAATTTTAATTTCAAATTTCAATTTTCAATTGTTTTTATTAATAGGGGCTCAGATGCAATTTCTAAAATTGCATGGAAGGGCCTTGACAAATCCAATTTGCAACATAGCCCTTCCCACATCACCGCCCAAATCCGACAGCATCCAATCCGTGATTTGGGACAACCGGTTCCAAAATCAACAGTTCATCAATCATAATTCATTCAGAATCTGCACAAATAATTTGTCAACATGCTTGAGTCCAACAAGAACAGTACAAAAGATGAACAGGAAAAACGCAACGAAGCAGTAGTAGGTCAAAGGGCATCGGCGTAAATAACATCGTCGTGCGCGCGCGTGACCGTCACTGCATCGGAGGTCATGGGGCGTCTAGCCGCCGTGTGGGTTGAGCGCGTGCGAGTACACGCACGCCTCACCGCACATGCGCGAAACACCTCCATTCTTTCGTCAACGGCTTCGATTCAAGGCCACGCAAAAATGAGTCAAAAGCCGCCGCCTGGAGTGGCACGAAACCCTACCAGAAGGCAGGAATCGCGTCGCTTCCGCCGGAACGGGTGAAACAACAGTGCTTCGTCGGAGATCGAAAAAATTTCAGACATGGACCACCTCGAGACGAAACGAATCGATGGGGCGTTGCCTCGAATCACGTCGAAACAGGGGAGACGAAGTCGAATCGGGTCAATTTAGTAAGTACCGCAGTGAAGCAGTACAAAAGGTGCGTCGTCGCGGATTATAAATTCGCCACCGCTTGCTGCGTCTTGGGTCCACGCAAACGACGCGAGGCGCGGCTTGAAGCCGCTGCCTCGAGCGAAGTTGCTGGTCACCGCCACCAAGCAGAGCGACGCCGTGAAGGGGGCGGCGCATAAGGTCGCTGAAAACCCTAAATCTGGAATCGGGTGAAGACAACAGGATGAACCTCAAGAGGCGTGTGACAAAATAGGCAATGTAATTGATGAAAAATTCACAATATCATTGTATATATCAAACAAAAACAAATGTCACGTGTATGGGTTTTAAAACTCCAATTAACAAAATTAATTTGTATGATTCACGCATCAATCAAATAAAATCAATTTGCGTGGTCACGTTCAAAACCAAACCACACCCTAACGATTTTATGTATTAATTAAATCAATTAAGCAATTAATCAAGAGTCTGAAGCTCTGATACCTCTGTTGGAATTTAGAGGCACGTAACATGTAATACATGCGCAGCGGAAATAAACAGTTCACCAACAACGAACAATTAATTGCATAATTAAATACGAGTAAACGTAAACAGAATTCTTACAGTAATTCGTATACAGTTTTCTCTACTATGGTATCCACGTAATCCCCAATCACGGACTTGCACAGATTTGCCAGCGTTGAATCCCGAGATGAATTTGCTAGGAAAATTCTAACTCTGGATCTTATGGAGAAGAATGAATTAACGTTGTTTGTGAATTTCCAAGAGCTTGTATATATAGGGAGGCCCAGCTTAAATCTTAAGCTAGCCCGATTGGGAAATAAAATCCCTAATCTTTATTTAAATAAATCTCTACGATTTAACGGATGTAATTTACATGTATATCAAATCTTTACGGATTTGATTCCATATATATTAAATCCTATAATAATATTCCATATATTATTATTGGGAATCCTATTTAATTAAATCCAATTTAATTAAATATTAATAATAATTAATTTCAAATTAATCTATTATTAATTAATTCTCCATAAATTAAATATTAAATCCAATTTAACATTTAATCAACCAACTATAATTCGTAAAAGGGAACTACTTGTTGTGTGGCCCATAGGCCCTCATATATCGAGCGATTAGCCAAACTAACGGTCTTAATTGAACTCCTAAACAATAAATCAGACATTCTCAATATATGAGGTACGTTGCGAGAAACGTGCAACTACCTGTAACTGAAACATGGGTTATTACGATTTCCTCCTTTCATTCACGAATACTCGATTAGTCTTGAACATGATGAAGTGTCTATTCAAATAACATAATCAATTTATCTCTAATCACTAATTGATCATGTATGTCACGCTTAGCCACAAAGTCTAAGTTGACGTGCATCGGCCGATGACTTTGATCCAATTATGACGAGAAGATGAGTATTCTCTCTAAATCCACTTTGAGGAATGAATCATATTCTTGGCTCAACTACCACGCACATGCACTTCGTGATGAACCCAATCCAAGCCATATCTACTCATGGAAGGGTGCAAGCGTCGATCATGGTCAAAGTTCATCATCCCACACATGTTGTGCGTATTGACCTCAAGTCAAAGGAGTATCGCATCGCTCCCACTAACCGAGACACCCGTAGACACATATAGTGGAACTACATCAAATGGTTTCTCGGATGGGTATACCAATACCCTCTAAGGTATTTGTGCATCCATCATGAGATACCTAGTATCTCGTAGTAAGTGAGATCTTACTACACTCTCTAAGAGTATGATGCAGATCGCACACCAATCTCCATTGCATTATCAATATTCCATTCTTGATGATCCTTGATCGGGGCTATTTGAGAATCATGCTTAAGTCATCTGAGTTCTCACAACCTCAATGACAACAATGACTTATGGGACCACTTGTATGAATAAATGCAAACAATCAAACATAATATTCAAAAAAGTGTATTGTCATACATTAATATTAAGTGAACTATAACATTAAGTCAAACTGTATATCATCGAGTATTATGTCCTTACAATAGATTGTCTCTAGGACACTAACACTAACAATTTAAACAAGTACTACTTTTCATTTAAACAAGTACTACTTTTCTATTTAAACAAGTAATACTTTTCATTTAACAAGTAATACTTTTAATTTTAACAAGTAATACCTTTCATTTAAATAAATAATACTTTTCATTTAAACAAGTACTACTTTTCATTTAAACAAGTACTATTTTTCTATTTAAACAAGTACTACTTTTCATTTAAACAAGTAGTACTTTTCTATTTAAAAGAGTATTACTTTTCATTTAAACAAGTAATATTATTTTTTTTAACAAGTAATACTTTTCAGTTAAACTAGTAATACATTTCATTTAAACAAGTACTACTTTCTATTATTTAAACAATACTTTTAATTTAATCAAGTACTACTTTTTATTTAAAAAGTACTACTTTTCTATTTAAACAAGTACTATTTTTAGTCTATAAATATACTATGAATTAAATTTTATGCCATAAATTCTTCGAAATAGATTTGACTATGGTCACGTGGAACTCTTCTCCAAGTGATTATAAATTAAATACACGGTAAGGTGCATTAACAATAATTAAAAAACCTAGTATAATCCTGAAATATAAAAGAAAAAAATACATAATTAATATTAAAATAAAAATTTAAAAAAGAAATTAAAAATTAAAAAAATTTGGTTCTAATCCGTAGCTAAAACCGTCGCAAAAACCGTCGCTAATACCATCGCTAAAGGGGTTAGTCCAAAACGTCGCTAAAACCGTCGCTATTTGCGACGGTTCTCTAAATCGTCGCTAAAACTGTTGACTTTGACCATTTGACCGTAACCGTCGCTATTTGCGACGGTTCTTGTAACCGTCGCTAATTTCCGTCGATAAAACGCGTGTTTTTTGTAGTGCACGATGATATATCTAAATTAAATTCACTAAATTTCACTCGTGTTAATTATAATGATCCTATTTCATTAAATTTGTTTGGCTTACTCAGATTCCTTCACTTGCATGAGAACATGGGATAACACGTGGATTAATAAAAAAATCCATTGAACCGTCATATTGTTGGTCAATGTTTAAAAAGTTTAGCAGAATGAAACACAAATGAAATACGAAAAGTGAAACATGAGAATTGAACTGTGTTATATTGTTGTGGCTTGAATGATTTTTATAAAACTAACTAATTAAATACAATTAATTGCGTGTATTTACGCAATATGTAAAGAAAAATCTCTTTAATTAAAAGATATTGCTACATTGTTCCAATTTAAGATCGAATATAATTTTTTTAAATGATGATCTTTCGGATATTATTATGACCAAATACAAAGCATTGGGAGCTCCAAAAATCATGCCACAAATTTATGGGCTATATTTATATATGGGTTGAACAATGGGCTTGTGGAAAATTAGTAGGTTGGGTCAACTCTTGATTTCCCGAACAATATCTCATGTTTTATTTATTAATTTAATTTTCTAAATAAATTGTGTAATGTTAATTATATTAGATGATAAATTTTTTTCGGCATGAATCTCTTATTCTAGCGGTTCATCTCGTGTTTCACTATTTGAATACATGACAATGACAAGTGTAATAATTGAAATAACAAATTATCATTAATAACATTTATCATGTATTAAAAATAATGAAATGCAGGATAAAATATCATAATGGAATAGATTATTTAGATTGAAATTTTTATGTATTAAAAATAATGAAATGCAGGTAAAATATCATAATGGAATAGATTATTTAGATTGAAATTTTATGGAGCATAACACCAATATAAAACACTTAATCGTTCTATCATGATACAGATAGTTTATACTCATATTGGGCTCAATAAAACCCCTGATTGGGCTTCGTGTCATAACGCTAACATATACAGAAGAACCACGAGATAGAAAATGAAAAGTAGACTAATTTAATTTTCCTCCGCCAAAGAAAGCCCATTTATCATAGGCCCAAATTTTAAAACCGTTCAGGCCCAAGTCTATTATGCAGAAAAAGATGATAAAGCCTGATATGGGCTGGGCTTGGGAATTGATGAAATTTACGTAGTACGATGAAATTTAAATATTATGTGACACTAAAACTAACACATGTGTATTTTTTCATATGAAATTTGCTATCACGGATGCATTAAGTTATAACTATTCAATTTTTTTTTTTTTAAAAAAAAGAACTTATGGCACTGGTGGAATACTTGCGAAGAGAGAGAAGAACTGCCAACGAACCTGAAAAATAATTTAAAGATGGATATGTGATGACATAATTATTCACCGGTGTTGGTTAAGAAAAAATAAAAAAGAGTTGGTATGCTGTGAAACTTGTTCACCGTGAAACTGATTTTTTTTTTTTAGATATACACTTTATTAATATAAGTCACACACTTTAGTAATATAAGTCACACACTTCAATTATCACTACGACACTCTTTCTTTATAATATAAGTCACACCTTCACTTTTATGAAAGAATACTTTTTATAGTAAAAAGTCACATACTTTCTGAAAGAAAAAGTCAATTTAAGAATATAAGTCACACTCATTAACCAGTTTTAATCGTAAAAACTTTGTTCACACTATATCTTTCTTAAATAAAAATTACTTATAAAGACGCAATGCTTTAGAAGAAAAAAATATAAAAGTGACAACTTCAAATGGAATATGGAAATTGCGGGTTAATATTCAGGTTTATCGTGTTGATATCATTGTTGTGTCGGTACGATGAAAACACGATTTCTTTTTTCATGTTTGGATTATATTATGTTCATGCGGACCCATTAAACTCATAAAAAGAAATCAACCGTATAGATGGCTAGATTATTTTTTATTGGAGATTTTATAGTTTTCTTATCATAATTTATTATGTCATATTATATAGCGTATGATATAATTAACAATGTAAATTATGTTTTTTATTTTGTTTTTATTCTTATCGTGTCATATGTATCGTGTCGTGTTAACGTGCATGTGTTCTTGTGTTTATGTTAACACAAATTCTTATTGTGTCATGTCGACACAAAATACAATATGAAATCACGAATTGTCATTCCTAAAAATAAGTGGATTAGTCAAATATATTACTACTAATATAGATTGTATAGTGTTTGCATGTTAAGCGTGATCTTTAAAAGATTCAATATTAATAATAAGTTATGACAAGGAGTTGTGTGCGATCAATATGCTACTGGAAAATTATTTTATCGCATTCTATCTTCTCACTTCTATCGAAACGCATCTACATAGATTTCTTGCGCGCCAAAGCTCTTATACCGAATCATCCAATGCGACTATATCAGAGTTTTGGGCTATGGGCTCTTTATTCTAGTAACAAGTTACTATTTTAATGTTCAAGTTTATATTCTAAGCTACTTTGTAAAATTCAAGCTTAAAGTATATCCTTGTTCTTAGTTTTTGGTTAAACCACTTGTAAAGTAACTTTTGCATAAACCATTTAAACCTTATTCTCAGTGAAAATGAGAGTTAGATTATTTGAAGAGTGAGCTAGCTAGTAAACTGAGTTGGACTTAGCTGAAAAGTTTCGTTGTAAGAGATGATTGAAACTCGGAAAAAACTTTAAGATAGTCAAATCCTATTGGAAGGAGAAAATCCGAAGTGGTCCTTGACACTCTAAATCAAATTCCGAGATAAGGAACTAACCAACTTGTTGAGGAAATAGTGGACATAATAGCTTGGTCTTTGAACCACTAAAAACACTTCTAAGTTATTTATTACTTTATATATTTAGTTGCAACCACACTACATCTTTCACAAAAGTAAAATATACAAACGTTTAAATCAGCTGACACAAAATTAACTGACTTTTTGCCTAATCGACCGTCCATAAACGCTACACTTTAATATAATTAATTATACATAATTATTATAATTAAATTAATATTAACTCTATACATCCCTAATTAACATCATATGATTAATTATATATAATAAATATAAATATAAATATAAATATAAATAGATGGATTAAAAATAAATTATTTATTAGATAATCTTTTGTGTGAGACAATCTCATGCACAAAACAAAACTCTGTTTTAATATTTAAACTTCATTTTCTTAAAACATAATTTAAAATAGGATCATAAGCCCACATATCATAATATTATATATATATATATATATGTATATATGATGGGATAAAGTTTTTTTTTTTTGAGTATTAAATGACAAATTCATAGAAAAAACAGAGTGTACAGAGCATAATAGAAGTCCAATCCTACAAACACTCTGACAGTTGGGAATGAACAACACCTGCCTCGAATCAATCGTAAGGAAATTATGAGGGTAGAACCAACCCCAGTGTACACTCCAGTTGTTAATGCAAGGAAAAAGAAAAAAACACCACATTAAGGCTATTCTAACCAGAAGTGTACATAGTAGACAAAGACGACAAGAAAAGACCATCAGACCAGAGGAGAAACCTCCTGACCTAAACTCCTAATTGAAATTAAACCAACCACAGAACTGCACAAGAGAAGAAAACTCATAACCCAAATCCTAACACTAAGCAAAGTAAAGCATACAAACAAATGCCTAAAAAAACGAATACAAGAGATCGATTTCCCTACCGGAGCCCTTCACTGTGGCTCCGGTAAGGGAAGATCGGTCCATCGGGTCGAGCTAGATTACCCAATCAAACTATAGACGCCGCAGTTAGGCAGTGATGCAGCAAACCTCTAAGCGAACAACCTTGGTGGCGATTGAGATTCAAGAGTGCAGTGGCTGCTGGAGGCAACAACAACTGCAATAGTTGCCTGGCGGTGCAGCAGTCAGGCCGACAAAGGTGACAGTGGAGGAGCCACTCACAGCGTGCTTCGTACGTGAAAATTTTGGGGAGAAGGAGACCCACCGACTATGGCGTGGAAGAATATGCGTAAATTTTATGATAGGATTGTTAGTGTTAGTGTCCTAGAGATAATCTATTGTAAGGACATAATACTCGATGATATTAAGTTTGATTTAATATTATAGTTCACTTAATATTAACGTATGACTTAAGCATGATTCTCAAATATCACCCGATCAAGGATCATCAAGAATGGGATATTGATGATGCAATGGAGATTGGTGTGCGATCTACATCATACTCTTAGAGAGTGTAGTAAGATCTCACTTACTACGAGATACTAGGTATCTCATGATGGATGCACAAATACCTTAGAGGGTATTGGTATACCCATCCGAGAAACCGTTTGATGTATTTCCACTATATGTGTCTCACGGGTGTCTAAGTTAGTGGGAAATGATCTCGATACTCTTTGACTTGAGGTCAATACGCACGACATGTGTGGAATAATGAACTTTGACCATGATCGACGCTTGCACCAGTCTATGGGTAGATATGGCTTGGATTGGGTTCATCACGAAGTGCATGTGCTTGGTAGTTGAGCCAAGAATATGATTCATTCCTCAAATTGGATTTAGAGAGAATACTCATCTTCTCATCATAATTGGATCAAAGTCATCGGTCGATGCATGTCAACTTAGACTTTGTGGCTAAGTGTGACATACATGATCAATTAGTGATTAGAGATAATATGATTAAGTTATTTATATAGACACTTCATCATGTTCAAGACTTAATCGAGTATTCGTGAATGAAATGAGGAAATCGTAATAGTCCATGTTTTTTTGATTCTGAGTAGTTGCATGTTTCTCAAACGTCTTCATATATTGAGAATGTCTGATTTATTGTCTAGGGTTCAATTAAGACCGTTAGTTTGACTAATCGCTCGATATATGAGGGCCTATGGGTCACACAACAAGTAGTTCCCTTTTACGGATTATAGTTGGTTAATTAAATGTTAAATTGTATTTAATATTGAATTTATAGAGAATTAATTAATAATAGATTAATTTGGAATTAATTATTATTAATGTTTAATTAAATTAGATTTAATTAAATGGGATTCCCAATAATAATATATGGAATATTATTATAGGATTTAATATATATGGAATCAAATCCGTAGAGATTTGATATACATGGGAATTAAACCCCGTAGAGATTTTATATATGGGAAATAAATCTAAGAGATTTATTTTATAATATTAGGGATTTTATTTTCTAATTAGATTAGCTTAAGATTTAAGCTGAGTCTTCCCTATATATATGAAAAAAACAATTCACAAACAACGTTAATTCATTATTCTCTCCATAAGATCTAGAAGTAAGAATTTTCCTAGCAAATTCATCTCGGGATTCAACGCCGCAAATCCGTGCTTAGTCGACGATTGGGGATTACGTGGATCTGTAATAAAGTAATATCATCAATTTATTGTAAGGTTTCTCTTTATGTTTATATGTATTCAATTATGCAATTACGTGTTCGTTGTTGATGAACTGTTTATTTCCGTTGTGCATGTATTACGTGTTTACGTGTCACTAAATTCCAACAGTGGTATCAGAGCATCAGACTCTTAATTGATTGTGTAATTGATTTGGTTTATTAAAAGAATTTTTATCTTTTTTTTTAATAAATCGGTGCTGCTGATTTTAGAAATCAAGCGCACCATGTGTGTTTATTTGATTTAGGGGTATTAAACCCCACACACACACCCCACTTGTGATGCCTGGCTCGTCTTCTTTGCAAAACCGGGGTTTTCTGGGAAAACCCGCCTTCTCCACCTCTTCGCGTCTGACCCCACGCCGCCCGGTGTTTGCAGGCGAAACACGACGCCGCTTGAGTCGGACGCTTCACGCCGGGACTCGCAACGCTTGCGCAAGTCGGCATCGCCACGAGCGATGGTGCGACTCATTTTTTGTGTCGATGTACAGCGTCGCTGCTCATTTCATTTTGATTTAAGAACCGCCGTTCTCGTTTCACCCGATTCGTGATGACATGTTGCTGATTCGGTTCGAACTCGTGGTGGTGCGCCGCCGATTCATTTCAATTCAGGCGGCAGTTTTTGTCTTCGTATCCGTTGTGTTTTGAGACGACGCGCCCCTGTTTTGAAACGGTTCGAGAAAGCGCGTCGCCGATTCGTACCAATTGATGACCAACTCTCGGGTCGCGGCTCCGCGCGTGCCCCTAAGCTTCAATGTGGCGGCAAGTCGCCCGCACGCGCCTAGCGGCGGTGGCAACTTGCGTGCACTCTTGGTGTCGATGAACTGATACGTTCATTTTTTGGTCAATGTTTGTGCGTACTGATGCCTTGATTTTCGACTGGATTCTGAAATGTCAAAGTTAATCATGTTCTTCAAAATTATTTGGAATAATACAAATGAACAATGATGAATTGTTGTATTTCTGGTTAACTCGTCCCGATTGAAAACGATTTTGAAAACTGGCAATGATGAAGGGAAGGGCTGCCTTGAAATTGGATTTTGGGCAGGCCCTTCCGTGCAATTTTGAAATTTTGCACATGAGCCCTCGACAAGATTAAATTAAAATTCTGATTTTATTTGTTAAATAATAATGTTTTTTTAACTTAAAATTGGAATATTGGTTGGACCAAATAAAATAATTAATTATTTTAATTATTTTTTATAATTGATTGAAATCGATTAAATAAAATTGAAATTGGATTTTGAAAATTTTATTTAGTCAAAATTTGATAATTATTGGAATTCCCACTTGGTTAACTTGTTTATTAAATTCGATTTAATTCGTTAACGCATTTACAGTCCGCATAATAATTGTTTGGGTAGGCGGCGCCCAATAATTGTCGGACCGTATTAATTGTTTAGGTAGAAGACGCCCATATAAGTGTTAGTCCGAATGAAATCATGTTTGGGTAGGCGGCGCCCAATAATTGCTCAAATGTGATGTAGATTAACATGTTGGATCTCGATTAAGCGATTAATACCCCGCCTTTAAAACGTTCCTCACTAAAATATGATTTTCTCATTAATTTGATAAGATGTCTCCCTTCAAAATTAAAAGTAAACCGGAGATTTCGTTCCAATGAGTACTTAAAGACCCTCATCTTTTGTTCGGATCTACATCTAACGGGACTCTTATAGGGACACGTAGTGTCGCCGCTTGATGGTTGTAAACCAACTTAACTTTGTTTTGCTAACCCTCGCGGGGAACAAAGGGTAAGGGACATCAGTCGAACTAGGTTCGACAAACTAGGAATTGCAATTTTGCAATTGGTTTGGAGACCTACCAGTTATGCTATTGCAATGATCAGCCCTCGCTTGGATTATGATAGTAGTAATGTGGATTCTTGTCCATTATAATTTATATTTGATATAAATTCGTACTTTTCCGATGAGGTCGTTAAGTATGTGAAAATAATGGAGACAAAATAAACACAAAAGAAAGGCCATGTATATTTTGATTGCTGAATATTGATCATAGGAATTATGTGTTTAATTCCCGTTTTATTTTATTTCTCTTGGTTAGTTGAAATGTATAACTGTTATTGAGATGTGCTATGGAAACAAACAAATTGGCTAGGCCAAATTTTCTGGACTGGCACCAAAACTTGTGTTTGGTGCTAAGGTAAGAAAAGATTGAGTATGTGTTGGACACGCCAATCCTGATTACCCCTGAATCTGGTTCCCTGAGGCAGCCACGTTTGACGTAGCAGCTCAGAAGAAGCATCAAAAAGATGCTTCCCAGGCTCAGTGCGTGATGTTGCTCGGCATGACTCCCGATATACATAGGCAACATGAGAAAATGGGTCCCTTCTAAATGCTCAAACATCTGAAGGATCTCTTTGATTCTGAATCTCATTCTGAGATTTATGAAGGGATGAGAGATTTGTTCAGATGTCGGTTAGCTAAATGAGGGAAGATTTCACCTCATGTGCTTATGATGATAGGCCTAATTGATAAACTTGGTAATTGATAAGCTTTGGTAATTTCACCTTTTGTGGAATATTTTAAATATGGAGAAAAGAATATATTGGATATATTCAAGATTTCTTGGAGAGCAAGAAAAAGATTTTTTCCATCTTATTCCTAGGGCAAAAATCGGCCACCCCTTGTATTATAAATAGGGGATGAATTTTTCATCCCTAGTGCAATTCCATGTGTTGGAAAAATTAGAAATCCACAAAGGTGGTGCAGCATAATTTTATTTTTTCCCTTTTGTTAAATTGTTCGAGGGATCATACCACCGGATTGTTGAACGAGGATAAGGGGATACTTGAGAAGGTCTTCTGCTGTGTTCGTGTGAACGGGATCCATCTTCTCAATGGTTGTCACTCCGAGAGGTTAGTTCACGTAAACCAGTAGCAATTCCGCATGCGTAGGATTTATGTTAACTGTTTATATGCATGATTTGTTGTTGAATTATTATTTGAATTAATATAGGATTAATTCATGCTAGTAATAATTGTTAGAATTAAATTTATATTTAAATATTCATCCCGAATAGACCCGGGCAATTAATTCCCCAACAACTGGTATCAGAGCCTCGGTTTCGGGCTGTGAGTTTTAAATTGTAATTTAATTCGTTTTCATTAAATTTGAAATTGGATAGTAGAATTGCTAGATCTTTTTTTGCAGGTATTCAATTGTCATGGTATTTGATGAATGTTTATATTTATGCATGCATATAAATTGTGGTTTTAATTCGATTCGTTTGAATTCGTTTTGCCTCGTGAGAAAATCCACGAGTAGATTAGGATTTGTTTGATTTGATCAATGTAATAGACTAGTCTAGATATAGGTTTATTTATTTTTTGTAAATAAATTGTAACCGGGTCGAGAACGAAGATGAAGAATTAAAACCGACCAAGTGCTGGGCGACGCATTTCGCCAAGGCACGGTTGTGCTAAGATGATCGTCTTGAAGGGCCGAGAGGTGCTCGCACACGCGACGAAGCCCTGGGTAGGCCGAGCACGGTGAGAATGGCGGTTGCCGGCGCGTCTGCGGGGCGCTACGGGGACATACGCGCCGCGACGCAGTAAGCGGAAAAACCGGCACATGCGAAGCGCAAGTCGGGCGTACGAAGCACGGCGATGGGGATGGCGCACGATGCTTACGCGGGCTGGCCAAGCTAAGCCGCCAAGAAATTCATGGCGGCTGGGCGGGCGCGAATAGCGCGATCCGTGCCATTGTCGAGTGCTGCCGAGCAATGGGCGGGGATGGTTGGTCAAGACGCGGGCGTGCGCGCAAGTGCACGCGGATACGTGTTCCGGACCGTGAGCTACCCATTGCCGGACATCGTTTCGGACCTAGACGGAGGACGTTTCAAGGAACATGTTGCGGTCGAGTGGGAGCTTTTCGAGACGAACGATGAAGGCTATGAAGATGATTTCTCAAGATCAAGACATGACAAAAATTAACCGTGACAATTGGATATATGTGCCCAATGTGTTTATTTTTTTGTTTTGATATTTTGCATTATTTTATGCTTATTTAAATTGTGTTTAAATATGCGATGCATGAGAAAATGTTTTGAAAAATCTCTCCTTCAAAAATTACTAAGTATGTTTAAATAATTAATTGACAATTTTATTCCGGATAATAAAATTGAATTAATTTTGACCTCCATGATTTATTTATTTGTGGATTCTTTTGGAGAAATTCCCCCCACGGGACGGCTAAAAGATAGATTTCACATGAATAAATTCAGAAAGGATGATTGTGGGTTATTATTAGTGACGACGATGACCCTCCCCACGAGGCTCGTTCAAAACAAAATAATAATTATATATTTAATCATGGTTATTACTTAGGTATAAAATTGGTATGCATATACTTCCCCGAAGTCCCTGTCAATTTTATATTGGTCAAGTGTGAGCCAACTATTAATCTGGATATTAAAGGTTTATAACTGTTTTCTTGTTTGTAACCTGCTTGAATGTGTTTAAATAATGACCCACCCCTCGTGGTTTATTTAAACTGTTTTGAGATGTTGGCTGATGCATGTTCATATTTTTTTGAGATTTTAATATGATACATGTGATCGAACCTTGTGATATGTTTGTGCTTATACAAATTGTTATTTATTTCAGTTCAGCATGTCGCAACCTTTTAATCCACTGTTCAATATATTTAAAGACAATTTGCTTACTGGTGAAAACTTCGTTGATTGGAGTCGTAAACTTACTATTGTCCTCACTGCACAAATCCATAACTGGGTTCTTACCACACCTAAACCAGAAAAGCCAAATGATGAGTCAACTAAAGCGGTTAAGAAAGAGTATGCTGACTGGGAGCGTTCCAACGAAATGGCAAAGTGTATCATCTTGGCTTCAATGTCAGATGTGTTGCAACACCAACACCAAAACGTTGAGACAGCTGCAGACATCATGACTAATCTTAAAGCGATGTTTCAACATCAAACCGTGTGGCTCGTCAGATCACCATGAGGGACTTGCTCTCTATGAAAATGATGGAGGGAACGCCCGTAAGGGAGCACGTTCTCCAAATGATGGCTCACCTTAACAAGCTTGAGGTGCTTGGCGCTGAATACGACATCGAGACCCAAATCGATTTCGTGCTCCACTCTCTGCCGAAAAGTTTTGAACAGTTCAGGTTGAACTACCAAATGAATAATCAGAAGTTCTCGATGTCTGGCCTGTTGCAAGCTTTAGTCTCGGTAGAGGCGATATTGGGGCAAAAGAGTCAAGCCTTGGTGGCAAATGGACCTTCTTCTTCTTCTAGGCCAAAGGGTGGTAAGAACAAGAAAAATGATAAAAGCCACAAGCAAGTGAACTCAAGTGTTGCCAAGGGCAAAGAAAAGGTGAAGGGAGGTGGAGGAGTGATTAAACCAGCTAAGGGGAAGTGCTTCAACTGTGGTGAAAAGGGACATTGGAGGTCAGCCTTTTCCAAACCCAAAAGGAATGGTAAGATAGGTAATTCTCACGCACTAGTTGTTGAAACTTTTTTAGCGGTGTATGCCTCCCGTTTATGGGTGGTGGATACGGGATCCACTGATCATGTTTGTTTCACTTTACAGGGGTTCAAGCGGATCCGACAACTTAGTGGGAGTGAGATCCTCATCAAACTGGGCAATGCTACGAGAGTGGCAGCTGAAGCAGTGGGAGAAGTGCACCTGTCTTTTGAAGACAGAGTTTTAATTTTAAGAGACGTTCTTTACGTTCCTAGTTTTAGAAAGAATTTGATTTCGGTTTCTAAACTTTACCTTGATGGATATTCGATTACTTTTGACAAAGTTGTTACCATTTCTCTTTATGATAAATTTATCTGTCATGGAACGTTGTCGAATAATCTCTATACAATTAATTGTACACACCACTCACGAAATGCATCATATAACACATCAACTATTTCCGATAAAAGAAAACATTCATCAGACGTGAACGAGACACTTCTATGGCATCTCAGATTGGGACATATTAATCCAAAAAGGATTCAAAGGTTGGTAAAAGATGGTTCATTGGAGTCTCTCCGGGTTGAACCAATCCCAACTTGCGAATCATGTTTGGAGGGTAAAATGACCAAGAGGGCATTCAGAGCCAAGGGGAATAGAGCCAAAGAAGTGTTAGAAATCGTTCACACAGACGTATGTGGTCCAATGCAGTCAAAGCAAGAGGAGGTTATGAGTATTTCGTCACCTTTATTGATGATTACTCAAGGTACAGCTAGATTTTCCTTATGAAGCATAAATCTGAGACCTTTGACAAATTCAAAGAATTTAAGGCTCAAGCAGAGAATCATAGGAAAAAACGTATCAAGTCCCTACGATCTGATCGTGGAGGCGAGTACCTCAGCGATGAGTTTTTGAACTACTTGTCAGATGAAGGGATTGTATCCCAGCTAACTGCACCCGGAACCCCTCAATAAAACGGGGTTGCAGAGCGAAGAAATAGAACTCTTTTAGAAATGGTTAGATCAATGATGAGTTATGCGGATCTACCCAAGTCGTTTTGGGGTCATGCCTTGGAAACAACGGCTTATATTTTGAACTTGGTGCCATCCAAATCGATTCCCAAAACTCCCAAAGAATTGTGGGCTGGGCGCAAGCCCAGTTTGAGACACATGAGAATTTGGGGGTGTCCGGCCTACGTGTTGGACAAGGAAGCCGAAAAATTGGATCCTCGATCAGAATTAAGGTTGTTTATAGGATACCTCGAGGGAACAAAAGGGTGTATGTTCTATGGTCCCGAAGATCAAAAGGTGGTAATAAGCACCCACTTTAGATTTTTGGAAGAAGACTATATGAACGAAAAGAAAGCCTGTGAGATTACCTTAAATGGGCTAAGGGGCTAACCTCGATTACAATCGCATAAGATGACATACCAAACGACACACTTACACAATCGTAACCTCATCGCGAAATGAGGGTTGTAAGACAACCCGAGAGATTCATGGGAGTAGGAGAGTCCTCGGACTTAGCCCCCCGTCAAAATGAATCGGACCCATGGACTTCTGACGAAGCAATCCAAGACAAGGATCGCGTTTCTTGGCAAACAACAATGGAAGCCGAAATGGGTTCTATGGATCATAACCGAAAAGTGGGGAGCTAGTCGAACCACTTAATTGGGTCAAACTCATTGGTTGCAAGTGGGTATACAAGAGGAAAAGAGGACCCAGGCGGGGAAGGTGGAAACCTTCAAGGCAAGGCTTGTGGCGAAAGGTTATACTTTCGGAGAAGAAGGGGATCGACTATGAGGAAACCTTTTTCACCAGAGCAATGCTCAAGTCCATCCAATTATCTTGTCGATTCTTTGATCTCGACTTTTGAAATCGACAAAATGGATGTCAAGACGGCTTTCCTTAACTAAGTCTTGAAGAGGAAATCTATATGCAACAACTCCAAGGCTTCATTGAAAAGGCCAAGAACACCTAGTTTGTAAGCTCAAGAAGTCCATTTATGGACTCATACAAGCATCCGAGCTTGAACCAATGTTTTGATCAAGTAATAAAGTCTTATGGGTTTGATCAAAATGAATCTGAAAGTTGTGTGTACAAGAAGAGTGCTTGAATCTGCATTGGTATTATTAGTACTATACGAGATTTACATTCTCGCTCATCCGGGACGATGTAAAGGTGTTGTCGACATATAAGGGCATGGCTTTCAAAAACAGCAGTTTGATATGAAGGACTTAGGGAAAGCCGCACATCCTTGGGATCAAGATCACTTTCGAGATCGCAAGAAAATGATGACGACAGTTTATCGCAGTTTTCATATATGTACAATCGTCTTGAAGCGATTCAGCGTGCAGGATTCCAAGAAAGGTTTCATACCTTTCAGACATGGAATCCATCTATCCAAGGAAATGTGCCCTAAGACACAAAAAGAGATAGATGACATGAAAGACATTCTTTATGCTTCGGCTGTCGGAAGCCTTATGTATGCAATGTTGTGCACGAGACCGGATATTTGCTTTGCCGTTGGCATGGTGGCAAGATATCAAAGTAATCCGGGAAAAGAGCATTGGACTGCAGTTAAGAACATTCTGAAGTATCTGAAAAGAACTAGAGATAGAATGTTAGTTTATCAGTCAGATAGTCTAATCTCCATCGGTTACCCAGACTCGGATTTCCAATTAGCCTTAGATTCCAGAAAATATACCTCCGCTAATGTGTTTTGCATGGGGGAGGAGCCATGACATGGAGAAGCGTTAAGCAGAAATGCATCGCCTATTCTACCATGGAAGTCGAATACGTAGCTGCTTGCGAGGCAGCGAAAGAATCGGTTTGGATCAAGAACTTCCTAGTGGACTTGGATGAAGTTCTGAATTTGCCCAACACAATCATTTGTTCTTTGTGATAATGCTTGGAGGAAGCAAATTCAAGGGAACCAAGAGCCCACCCACAGGCCAAAAAACACATTGAAAGGAAATAACATCTTATACGAGAAATCGTTAAGAGAGGAGATATAGAGGTGGCAAAGATCGCGTCAGAAGACAACCTAGCAGATCCATTCACAAAGGGTCTGCCTCAGAACACATTCGAGAGACATGTGGAAGGAATGGGTGTCAAGATCGTTGCCAATCTGCTTTGAGTATAAGTGGGAGATATTATTAGGTTCGTGTAGGTGACATTAGATGTCACGCATTAGGAACTACACGAGATATGTTGTAGTATACTTAAAAGCAGACTTTGAGTATAAGTGGGAGATTGTTGGGGTTATACTGGAAAGTATGCTTTTACTTTGTATAACCAAAACTGAATTTCTGTCTTATTTACTTAAATAAATTATTTATCATTGTTGCTTTAAATATCATTGAATGTTACATATATTTACTGCATAACTGTTCAATAAATAGTACGTGTTACATTGTAGTTAATTTAGTGATACCAGATCACAGAAGATTAAATTAACAGTCCCTTGTAACTAAAAGTACGCTGTTCACAACCTAGATCGAAATGAACAATCCATCGTGAAAGGTTGAAGTGTAAGGCTCAGATTGGTCTGTCTTGACCAAGAGATTACACTAGTGCATGACTGATGCACTGAATAGGACCTACAAGAGGATAAATTCTTCAGCACTGAATTAGGAAGAATTAAACCTTAGTGGTTCGTTATTTCTTAATCTTCATCCCTTAAATAGGATCGTGTGTGGTTAGTAATTATTGCTTTGACTTATGACGGGTGGAGAATCAATGAGATTCAATACTTTATATCTTAGGCAATATTATTGGTCACATGCGATTGCTAAGATTTAATATGAAGAATCGTGTGTAAGTACGCTTGTTCGATTTGCCCCCTTGGGAGGTTCATAAGATTTATCATATCAAATCTTGCAAGTGGAATTAGTTTCCGGTATGGATAATAATGTTGAACCGTTCCTTAACCAAGGACAAAAGATATTAATTAATGGAAAGCTATTTCAGTGGCTTGAATTAATTAATGGACTAGATAATCTTAAACACGGGAAATAATAACCGGGAGCCATATTAACAGTAATATGTGTTAAGATGGATAGTGCAATATTAATTATGTAGTGGGATTAATTAATATTTATGGACTTGAATAATATTGTGGCTCAATATTAGATATTCAAAGTCCATTAGAAGGTCCAATCTTAATTATCCTAAAGGCCCCTCAAGTAGCCCAAACATAATGTCCAATAACTGAAAAAGGTGTTTAAAATAAAATAAATTATTGTTGCTAATTTTTCATAATTTTCGAAAAACATTGAAGGAAGAAAGAGAAAAGATTTTCTTGATTTTCTTGGAAAGATTTTATGGAATATGTATTCTTGGAATACAATATTATCCCATAAATTCAAGAAAAGTCAAAGATCCTATTTCTTCCCTATTTAATGTGATATTTTCGAATATCCCTTAATATAGGGAGTTGGAATTTTTGTGGAATATTTTAAATATGGAGAAAAAGAATATATTGGATATATTCAAGATTTCTTGGAGAGCAAGAAAAAGATTTTCCCATCTTATTCCAGGGCAAAAATTGGCCACCCCTTGTATTATAAATAGGGGATGAATTTTTCATCCCTAGTGCAATTCCATGTGTTGGAAAAATTAGAAATCCACAAAGGTGGTGCAGCATGGTTTTATTTTATCCCTTTTGTTAAATTGTTCGCGAGTTCCTACCACCGGATTGTTGAACGAGGATAATGGAATACTTGAGAAGGTCTTTTGGTGTGTTCGTGTGAACGGGATCCATCATCTCAACGGTTGTCACTCTGAGAGGTTAGTTCACGTAAACCCGTAGCAATTCCGCATGCGTAGGATTTATGTGAACTGTTTATATGCATGATTTGTTGTTGAATTATTATATGAATTAATATAGGATTAATTCATGCTAGTAATAATTGTTAGAATTAAATTTGTATTTAAATATTCATCCCGAATAGATCCAGGAAATTAATTCTCCAACAGTCTTAGGGCAGTTAGGGAGGGTAAAGTCGTCTTACACGTGGAAATGAAGCAAGAGTTGCTAACTGAACGTGTGGGGACTTATATGTTAGACTTACCCTTTGGTTTTATATTAGAACTTAATGATTGTCATCTAGTTCTTTCTATTACTCGCAACATGTATTTGTTGCATTATGGATATGATGTTCTTAACATACAAAATAAAAGACTCAAACTTAGTAATCATGAAAACCCGACTTACTCATGGCATTGTAGAACTTGATCATGTAAACGAGAAAAGAATTACAAGGTTAAGAAAGTTAGACTACTTAACCCCATTCGACTGTGAGTCTTATGGATATTGTGAATCTTATCTCATGGGCAAGATGATCAACAAACCCTTTTCTGGGAAAGGGATGCATGCCGAAGAAGTTCTAGAGTTGATCTACAACAATTTTGTGGACCATTGCCCACTCTAGCTAGGGGTCACTTCGGATACTTCATCACTTTTGCTAATGATTTCTCAAGATACGGATACGTGTATCTTATGAAACACAAATTCGAATCTTTTGAGAAATTCAAAGAGTTTAAGGCTGAAGTAGAGCAGCAACTTGGTAAGAGTATCAAGACTCTTCGATCAGATTGAGGAGGTGAATACCTTAGCCATGAATTCACTGATTACTTGAAGTTACATGGAATCCAGTCACAATGGACTCCTCCCGGAATACCTTAGATGAACGGTGTGTTCGAGAGGAGAAACCGAACCCTGTTAGACATGGTGAGGTCCATGATGAGCTTTTCCTCTCTTCTAACATTCTTATTGGGATACGCGTTACAAACCTCAATCTACATTCTGAATAGGATTCCATCTAAATCGGTTGAGCATATACCATATGAACTATGGTATGGCAAGAAGCCAACTTTTACACATATCAAACATGAGGTTACCCCATGATTGTGAAAAAGATGCTTACCGACAAGTTGGAATCCAAAGGTGAAAAGGGTTACTTTGTGGGATATCCTAAGAAAACTAAAGGATATTACTTCTATCTACCTGAGAAACAATCAATGATTGTTTCTAGGCAGACCAAGTTCCTCGAAGAAGACTATGTCTTTAAGGAACAAGGTCGTAAGCTGATAGAACTTGAAGAAATTCAAGAACCACAAATTAACAAAAAGACTGATATCTTGTTAAAGTAACACGACAAGGAATCTGTGGGAGCATTCAGCAACTTTCACGGTGGGAGTCTTTCACTAGGTGAACGTCTTTCAACCAGTGGGAGCGTAATTGGTGTTGGCTTGCCTGTGCAAGAACCTCCAAGTGGGCTGAATGAGAACAACATAGTTCAAACTCCCACCCAAAATGCATCTGAAAGTGTAGCTCTTGAGGACTCTCCGGACATTGATAAAATCGATGCACCACAAAATTTTCACGATCGGAATGTACAACCTGCACAACAACAGCTCCATAAGTCAATTAGGAATCGTAATCCGCCCATTAGATACGGTTACCTCTTGGAGGAACTCGATAATATGGACATACCGGATAAGGACGATCCTAATACTTATTTTGAAGCAATATCATATATTAATTCAGGGAAGTGGCATGAAGCCATGAAATTCGAGATGGACTCGATGTACACCAATTAAGTCTGGGACTTGGTTGAGTTGCCTAAAGGGGTTAGACACATATGTTGCGATTGGGTCTTCAAGCGTAAGACTGATGCAAATGGCATATTACAAACCTACAAGACTAGGTTGGTAACGAAGGGTTATAGTCAATGCGAAAGCACTGACAGTGACGACTCACCAGTTGCAAAGATCAAGTCAATTCAAATTTTACTTGCGATAGCAGCACACTTTGATTATGAGATTTGGCAGATGGATGTCAAAACAGTTTTTCTCAATGGAAACATTGATAAGGAAGTGTTTATGACTCAATCGGAAGGTTTTACATCTAAGTCAAATTCTAATCTAGTATGCAAGCTAAAGATATCCATTTATGGATTGAAGCAAGCTTCTAGGAGTTAGAATATCCGATTTGATGAAACTATCAAGTCCTTTTGACTTCATCATTAATTCGGAAGATCCTTGTGTTTATCGTATACACAGTGGGAAGAATATTGCTTTCATAATCGGGTATGTCGATGACATATTATTTTGAGAAATAATATCCCGTTAATGCAGCCCGTTAAAGATTGGTTGTCAAAGACCTTCATGATGAAGGATCTTTGTGAAGCCTGCTACATCCTAGGGATCATGATCCACATGGATAGATCCAAGAGGATGTTGGGGCTGTCACAGTCCACCTATGTAGCTAAGGTGTTGAAGCGCTTTACGATAGAGAACTCTAAGAGAGGGTCTCTACCGGCAAATCATGGGATAAAGTTGTCAAAGAAGGATTGCCCATCTAGTGAAGCTAATATCAAACACATGAAAGATGTCCCATATGCATATGTAATTGGGTCAATCATGGACGTCATGACTTGCACTAGGCCAAACGTGGCCTACACTATAAACATCATTGATAGATACCAACAGAATCTGGGTGAGTCTCACTAGATTGCTGTCAAGACCATTCTGAGGTATCTCAGACGAACTAAAGAATATTTTCTTGTGTATGGTGGACAGTCAGAACTAGTAGTGACTAGTTAAGCTGACACAAGTTTCCAATCCGACTATGATGATTACAAATCACAGTCAGATTACGTTTCACTCTTAATAATGAAGCGGTCAGTTGGAATAGTTCCAAGCAAAATGATCGAAGATTCAACAGCTGAAGTTGAGTACATTGCTGTATCAGAAGCCTCAAGGAGGCTGTCTGGATTTTATAGTTCTTAAGAGAACTAGGGGTAGTTCCGAGTATTAAGACAATGTTGGTGCGAATGCGCAAGCAAAGGAACCGAGATAAGCAAACAGAAACAAGCATGTACCTAAACTTATCATTTGATCCGAGAGATCATAAGGATAGGAGAAATGGAATTAAAATGTATTCCTACATATTTAATTTGGAAGATCATTTCACAAAAACACTGAGTGTTCATGTACACACTAGACATTTGATGGTCTAGGGGTTAAACATGTAGGTGATTGACTCTAGTCCAAGTGAGAGATTGTTAGTGTTAGTGTCCTAGAGACATGTTGGGGTTATACGTGAAAGTATGCTTTTACTTTGTATAACCTATGTATTAAACACTTATTTACTGAAATAAATTATGTATCACTGTTGCTTTAAATATGATTGAATGTTATATATATTTATTGCAAACCGTTCATATAATAACACATGTTACATTGTAGTTAACGTGGTGATATCAGATCACAGAAGATCACGTTAACAGTCCCTTGTAAACTAGTGCGTATTTCACAACTTAGATAGACCCGAATAGTCTATTGGTAGAAATTGATGTGTAAGTCTCAGATTGGCTTGTCTTGACCAAGAGATTACACTAGTGCATTCGATGTGCTGAAGTGGACCTGCAGAGAGGATAAACTCATTCGCATTGACTTAAGGGATGAAGAGTTAGACCTCAGTGGTTGTTGATTTCTTAATCTCTGTCACTTAATAAGGACTGTGTGCGATTAGTAGTTATTGCTTTGACTTATAAATGGGAAGAGAATCATTGAGACTTCGATACCCTATATCTTGGGCAATAATATTAATTGTACGACAGTTGCTAAAATTAATACAGAGAATTGTGTGCTTGCATTGCCTTGCGTGATTTGTCCCCTTGGTGGGCTCAGAACCTTTATCATACCAAATCTTGCAAGTGGAATTAATTTTCCGGTATGGATAATAAAGTTGAACTGTCCTTACTCCAAGGTCAAAGATATTAATTAATATAAAGCTTTTCAGTGGCTTAATTAATTAGTGGACTAAATAATCTTAAACACGGAAAATAATAATCGGGAGCCATATTACCGTAATATGGGTTAAGACTGGATAGTGCAATATTAATTATATAGTGGTATTAATTAATATTAATGGGCTGAATTATATTGTGGCTCAATATTGGAATTCAGAAGTCCAATGGAAGGTCCATGTTAATTCTCCTAAAGGCCCCTCAAGTAGCCCAACTATAGTCCAATAAATAAAATGTGCTTAAAATAAAATAAATTTTGTTGCCTAATATTTTGTATTTTTCGAAAATAATAAAGAAAAGAGGGAGAAGAATTTTTCTTGAAAAGATTTTATGGAAAGGATATAAGTATTCTTGGAATACAAGGTTATCTCATAAATTCAAGAAAATCTCCCACTTGGATTCTTTATGGGTAATTTTTGAAAATCTTGTATAAGAAAGGGAAGAATGATTTTCTTGATTTTCTTGGAAAGATTTTATGAAAAAAGATATGTATTATTGGAATACAAGAATATCTCATAAATTCAAGAAAGATCCAATCTTGAAAATACTCTTGTAATTTTTGAAAATTTGGGATAAATAAGGGTGTGGGATTTTTGTGGAAAAATACACATGAAAAGAAGAATATATTGAGTATATTCAAGATTTCTTGGAGACCAAGAAAAGATCTTTCCAAACCCTAATTTTGGACCCCAAAATTTCGAACCCTACTCCTATAAATAAGGGATGAATTCATTCATCACACACCAATTCCATGTGCTGGAAGTATTAGAAATCCACAAAGGTGGTGCAACAATTTTATTTTTTCCTTTGTTTTTTAAATCGTTCATCGGAGAACCTCCCACCGGGTTATTGAGCGAGGACTTGGGAATACTTGAGAAGAACTTTTGGTTGGTAGCCAGATACTTGATCTTGTCCATCTCAGATTGTCTCTCCAATGGGCACGTTTACGTAAACTCCTAAATTTTCTGCATGCTAGGACTCTTTACGTGAATTTTATTTGCATGTCGTTGTTGGCGTAAATTATTATTTGAATTCACTTAGGTAAATTCATGCTAGTAATAATTGTTAATTTAAATTTGTGTTTATGAGATCATCCCGATAGATCCTGGCAAACGTTATCCCAACAAGACAATCTATTGTAAGGACATAATACTCGATGATATTCAAGTTGATTTAATATTATAGTTCACTTAATATTAATGTATGGCAATACACTTGTTTGCATATTAAGTTTGATTGTTTGCATTTATTCATACAAGTGTTCCCATGAGTCATTGTTGTCGTTGAGGTTGTGAGAACTCAGATGACTTAAGCATGATTCTCAAATAGCCCCGATCAATCATCAAGAATGGGATATTGATGATGCAATGGAGATTGGTGTGTGATCTACATCATACTCTTAGAGAGTGTAGTAAGATCTCACTTACTACGAGATACTAGGTATCTCATGATGGATGCACAAATACCTTAGAGGGTATTGGTATACCCATCCGAAAACCGTTTGATGTATTTCCACTTATATGTGTCTACGGGTGTCTCGGTTAGTGGGAGCGATGTGATACTCTTTTGACTTGAGGTCAATACGCATACGACATGTGTGGAATGATGAACTTTGACCATGACCCGACACTTGCACCCGCCTACATGGGTAGATATGGTTTGGATTGGGTTCATCACTTAAATGAATGCGCGCGTGGTAGTTGAGCCAAGAATATGATTCATTCCTCAATGTGAATTTAGAGAGAATACTCATCTTCTCATCATAATTGGATCAAAGTCATCGGCCGATGCACGTCAACTTAGACTTTGTGGCTAAGTTTGACATACATGATCAATTAGTGATTAAAGATAATATGATTAAGTTATTTGAATAGACACTTCATCATGTTCAAGACTTAAACGAGTATTCGTGAATGAAAGGAGGAAATCTTAATAGCCAATATTTCAGTTACAGGTAGTTGCACGTTTCTCGCAACGTACCTCATATATTGAGAATGTATGATTTATTGTCTAGGGTTCAATTAAGACCGTTAGTTTGACTAATCGCTCGATATATGAGGGCCTATGGGTCACACAACAAGTAGTTCCCTTTTACGGATTATAGTTGGTTGATTAAATGTTAAATTATATTTAATATTTAATTTATGGAGAATTAATTAATAATAGATTAATTTGGAATGAATTATTATTAATGTTTAATGAAATTGGATTTAATTAAATAGGATTCCCAATAATAATATATGGAATATTATTATAGGATTTAATATATATGGAATCAAATCCGAGATTTGATATATATGAGAATTAAATCCGTAGAGATTTTATATATGAGAAATAAATCTAAGAGATTTATTTTATAAGATTAGGGATTTTATTTCCTAATTAGGTTAGCTTAAGATTTAAGCTGAGTCTTCCCTATATATATGAGCTCTTGGGAATTCACAAACAACGTTAATTCATTATTCTCTCCATAAGATCTAGAGTTAGAATTTTCCTAGCAAATTCATCTCGGGATTCAAAGCTGATAAATCCGTGCAAGTCCATGATTGGGGATTACGTGGATACCATAGTAGAGAAATATGCATACGATTTACTGTAAGGTTTCTCTTTATGTTTATACGTATTCAATTATGCAATTACGTGTTCGTTGTTGGTGAACTATTTATTTCCGCTGCGCATGTATTACATGTTTACGTGCCTCTAAATTCCAACAAGGATAAAGTTATCCTAAAAAATTTACTCACCTATTATCACTTTTATGTAGATTATTAATATATATATATATATATATAATTATTATTAGGGATGACAACGGGGTAGGTTAAGGACGGGTTTGACCATCATAAGACCCACCCCGACATGTTTTTTTTTTTTTTTTGTAAATTAGAATTCACCCCTTGGATCCACAGGGTCCAACCCAGCCTGTCCCATTTAATATTATACTATTTTAAATTCATATTAAAATATAAAATAATTCATTTTTTGACATTAAGCTTAAAAATAAAACAAACACAAATATATATATATATATATGTATATATAAACATAAATTTTAAAATAAATTTTTATATACCTAAATTAATATTAATATCTTAATTAGGCGAGTCCTAAGGCGGGTTTTACAAAACCATTATCCATCCAATTGATCAGATCCAAACTCGCTCCGACCAGGACAAATTTAATGTGACTCCGAGTTTGAACCCCACATTACCATCCCTAATATTTATCAATAATTAATACTCATATAAAATATAAAATAATAGTTCTGTAATACTCTCTGTATGTGTTGTCCTTTAGAATCTAGACTTATCAAAGCTATTATGGGGAAGACCGAGGAGAGCAAGTGTTTAATTTAATGTGGGTAAAGTTACTGTCAACGAGATTCAGATTCTATCAACGTCATTATAGGGAGGACTGAGGAGAACAAATGTATCATTTAATATGGGTAAAGTTACTGTCCGCGTTGTTTGAACCGAGGACGTGGTACAAAGGAATTCCGTCTCATTCAAAAGTTCAAACTTGTAGAATAGTGTAAAATTAATTTATTTATATAATTTTTCAATACTCTCCCTCAATTGTAGATAAATGCATAATTAATTCATTTATATAGTTCCTTAGTATCAATGTTAAACTTTGTGAGAACTCAGATGACTTAAGCATGATTCTCAAATAGCCCCGATCAAGGATCATCAAGAATGGGATATTGATGATGCAATGGAGATTGGTGTGTGATCTACATCATACTCTTAGAGAGTGTAGTAAGATCTCACTTACTACGAGATACTAGGTATCTCATGATGGATGCACAAATACCTTAGAGGGTATTGGTATACCCATCAGAGAAACTGTTTGATGTATTTCCACTATATGTGTCTACCGGTGTCTCGGTTAGTGGGAGCGATGCGATACTCCTTTGACTTGAGGTCAATACACACGACATGTGTGGAATGATGAACTTTGACTATGACCGACACTTGCACCCGTCTATGGGTAGATATGGTTTGGATTGGGTTCATCACGAAATGCATGTGCGTGGTAGTTGAGCCAAGAATATGATTCATTCCTCAATGTGAATTTAGAGAGAATACTCATCTTCTCATCATAATTGGATCAAAGTCATCGGCCGATGCACGTCAACTTAGACTTTGTGGCTAAGTTTGACATACATGATCAATTAGTGATTAAAGATAATATGATTAAGTTATTTGAATAGACACTTCATCATGTTCAAGACTTAAACGAGTATTCGTGAATGAAAGGAGGAAATCGTAATAGCCCATATTTGATTCTGGTAGTTGCGTTTCTTTCTAACGCATACCTCATATATTGAGAATGTCGCGAGTCGTTTTTTATGGAGAGTATTATGTGGCTGATTTGATTACAACTCGCAAACAAAACTTATACGTGTAAAATAAACGGTAAATAAGATGAATTTGTTGACCCGGTTAAAAGAAAATGACTACCCTTTACCAAGCCAGATATAGTATTTCGAGTTTACGCGTCTGATTCTGATTAAAGATGAATCGATTTTATTTAAATGAGTTTAATTTTTCTATATGTGGATGAACACTTTCTTTTTTGTTCCTCACCTCTCAAGGGATTTCCTATAGGCCATCTCTTAATGAAATTTTTCTTTTTTTTTTTAGGATTTTTTCCATAGAATTCATTAAGCATGAAATGGATTGGTAAAAGCATGTCTTTGGATTTTTACGGATCATGCAAGAACTCCAAGATGTCATCGTTTTGATTTCATCTTCTAGATTCATCTTTGTATAAACATTGTCGAAGAAGCTTTATTTTTATCGAAATTAATCTTCCGTTTTATTAGTATTTATGTTCGCCGCTTGGGTTCCTCGGAGAGTTGAGTTCAAGATATGACAAACAATGTTTGTTAAAAATTTGCGAACAATTATTCTGGTCGGCGAACAAAAAGTAACTTATCCAATTTGTGATTATTATATTCGAATATTACATTGTCGCTTCTTTGATGTTCGATTAATCCCGATTTATTATATCGAACACAACAATACCCCCGGTATATGTATTCTACATTGGGCTTACCGTTAAAGATCTCTTGGACCATGCTTAAACGCTTGATTCATCTTGAAATTTCGAATTAATGAAACCCAGGTCTATTTAAATCCCATTTCTCCACTTCAAAAATTTTCCTTTCTCTTCTTCTTTTTATCCTCTTCCGCATTCGAAAGTCTCCGTGAAGGGTTCATCGTTCCGTAATAAATTTACTCATTTCTCTTCTATTTTATAATCATGGCCTTTTATGTAATTCCTCCTATATCAATCCGATTATTAGTTCCCCTTCGATGACAATAAGTAGAATTCCGTAATTTATCGTAGGACCCAATGCTTGAATTTAGGATTTTTTGGCAATTTTAGAACCATTTACACCCTTGGATTCCCCAAACGAGGTCCAATAGGGTTTTGTCGCATAATGACTAATTATACCATATTTTAAATTCAAAATAGGTTTAGGGCTATAAAATAATTCATGTTTAGAAATGATCATTAATATGAAAAATAAAACAAACACAAATTTATATATGAACATATATAGATAAATTTTAAAATAAAACTTGGTATACCTAAATTGGTGTTCCTCATAGTCGAACATATAATTAGTACAATACTCCTTACAATTTTGGCTTGCCGAACAACCCCATAGGATTATCCATCGAACGAGTACCCGATCCAAAATGGCGAGCATAATTGATGTTGATATAATGTGACTCAATAAGGATTTAAAACTCCTAAAGATGTTTTTTTTTTTCGCACCCTACGATATTTATCAACCCCCGAGGGTTGTACTGCCGTTAATCTAAAATATAAAATAATAGTTCGTAATTTCTCCATCCGTGTTGTCCTTTAGAATCGTGGAATGGAATATCACCATTACTATTAAAAAAGGATGGCATATGGTCATCGTTTTTTACATTGTTCGCAAAATGAAGCCAAGGTATTATCCTTCGGCGAGAATCTTGCTCGGTTAGTGCAACTCGTCATTATAACATGGGTGGTTGTTTATGCAAGCCAATGCCAAGTGCAAAATCATTTAATGTCTTAAACAAAATCGATGGATGAAAGAGAAGTTACGGTTCGTAGGGGTGATTGGAAAAGTCCGGCCTCGAATGCTCGTTTGGAAAATTGACTTGTAGTGTAAAATTATTTATTTATATAATTTTTCATTCTTCAATTTGAACCGATTTTAACTCAATTTTTTCATTTATATATTCGGCCCGTATCGGATTAAACAAAAATTATTATTATTTCAAAAAATAAATTAATTATTTTTATACCTCGCTTTTTAAATATATCGTAATAATTTTTTTAATACCATTTATATTGAAAAAATAGGAGGTTTGTTCGTGCCTCCTCATCATCTTGGTACAAGAATTTTAGAAAAATTATTTTTTTTCTAAAATGTTTATCCGTTAATTTCCGCATACTTAATTTATAGCTTTTCTCTTCTCTCTCTTCTCAAGACATCCGAGCATACCGAGAAGGCTCAACAAAAAGGCCAACACTGTCGCACTAAAAGCCAAACCCCCTCATCAGCTCTCTGCATCCATCATATCTCGCCTCCATGCTTCCGCCTGCTCATTCTGACTCACTGCACTCCATTTCTGGCCTTAAAGCTTTTCCGAAATCAGAAGCCAACAAAATGGTGTTCAAGGGCAGATTCTTTTCTTCTAAGAAATCCGACACCTCAAGCCCGATGGATCCTCCAAAAAGATCCTTTGGGTCCAACTCCAATTCGCCGATCCGATCCGATAAGAAAAAGCCCAAATCCTCATCGCCCTCCGTTTCCAAATGGACAGTTCGTACGGCGCCCTCCGCCGCCAGCATCATGGACTCGCGGCTAGAAGCCTTTTCCGAAGAAAATCATTCCTCTAATGGGATCCAAAAACGACCAATTCAACAAGCTGAATCCTTGATTTTTGGTTGAATCCTCCTCGTTGAAAATGTCCGACGATGTGGCGGCGGCGGCGGCGCGCCATCTCCCGCGCTCAATTCGGGTCGGTTTTGCCGATTGTTCGCGTCTTCGTTGGGATTGAACAAGTTCAAAAAACGCGATCAGGGCCGTTGCCGCAGGATGAGTTTCTTCAGTTTTTAAGGGCGTTTCGTTGGGTGCTAGTAATTTGAGTCGGCCGTTTGAGAAAGCATTGGTGGAACATCCAAGCCAACTATTTGGCTGGTAGGAAGATAAGGTGGTCGAATCGTTTCTTGAAATTGCAGACAATGGGAGGGCTCAATTCTGATTTCAAGAGAATGCTCGACTGAAAGGATGGGCGTCGAGGACCAGAGTCCTCATGTATTCCAGGCTAATCAATATCGAGGGCTCAAAATGAAATGAATCGTCGTCTGGGGCTACTGGTATGATTCTCTATGATGAGAGAAGATCGAGTTATATAAATTCTGTTATCGTGAAGAGACCAATATTGCTGTTTGTTATTTGATTATTGAAAAGTTTCATTAATGATGATGTATATTGAACATAGTCTTAATTTCGGGTTTTGTGCTTTTGGGCAAGGTTCGTAGCTTTTTTTTATCAATGAATTCAGCAAAATTTCCCCCCCCGTCCGAATTTCATATGCTAGGAAATTAATTGATAATCCTCAATGAGGTGATGATCCTTGATCTAGAGATTTTTTTTTGAATGGTATATAGATAATTAGAAATGTGTGGCTGGATCAAAATCGACGACCCAATTTTGGATGAAGAGGATATTCACAGATGTTATTACATATGAGGTTGCACCAAACTCTTAATTTGGTATGGGACGTGTCTAAGGGCATAAGAACCTCCTCATAATGGAAAGCAAAAACGCGCCTCCCAAATGAGCATCCGATATCCGAACATTGCATCTTTGTTGGAAGGACCGAACATAATGTGTTCGATATTTCCTTCCTTCTACACCTAATTTTGACTTTATAGCTTGATGTCTTCTTTTTTTCTTTAAAGACTTGTGTAATTTCGTCTTCATCTTTTTAATTAACAATATATCTTTAAACTCTTGTTGATACTTCTTCTCTTGTCCTCAATATTTCTTGGATCAAATGGATTTCATATTGAATTGTTTCCTCTAACCGATGTTTGTTGAGGATGAATGTTGATAAAAGTGTTGCTTGATATTTGCTTTTTCTTTAAATATTAAGACTTAAGTTTTCGTATTTTTATTATTCGATTTCTTTGACAAATAAAAACATTTTATTTTATTTCAAACCCTTTCGGTTTTGATTGTCTTATTAGCGCCTTTCGGTTGATCGTCTTATTTAGGTGCGACCGATGGGTTACTTTAAACCCCAACACTTTGGACCTATAAAATGAAGGTGCGATCACTTCCGTACTCGCCGCGTCTTATTTAGATCGACCACCTTTAATAACTATCTAAGGGTGAGTACTAGTCTACTGTTACCCATTAATATATTTTTTCTTTGCGAAAGGGTATCGAATTCTCTTTTGCTCTGAACATAGACACAGGCTCGTTTCGCCTTTGTTGTCCGCTTACAAAAAGGAATAGGCTAACTTCAAAATCTTCAAATAACAAAAGTCTCTATATTTATTTTCTTTTGCAACACTTTGTTTTCTTAATAGCAAATTTCATGCCTGTTTAAGACAATCTAAATACACAATATAGTTGACCTTAATTGAGAAAATTCAAAGCGTTGAGTAGCACAAAACAATAGATGATTAAATGATGAAATTATGAAATAAGTCGTTTACCCTTTCCTTTTTTCATGCCTCTCATTTTAGAAGTGAAGTGTTTCTAGAAAAGGTGGTTATAACTGGCCATGCATGTCATTTTCTAATTTGTAAGAATAGCTTGATGGCCTGCAGTAAAGGAACCTAATGGGGTACATGTTTGCATTGTTTTGGTTTAAGACATCCCCCCTTCGGCAAGTTTTGGGATGATAAAGGACTCATGAGGTATGTATGAATTAAATAGATTGGTAACCATTTTTCTTCCGAGCATCTTGAGGATTATCAAGAGATGCAATATGAAGGTAAAATTTATTCCATTGTTTGATTTGGAAATGATTCTTTGAATCGATAAGTCACGCCCGGGGCATACTAAACTTCCTTTACGAAATCGTTATTTTTCCTTTTTTTTCTTCTTCATCTTTTTCCTCGCTTTTCTTAACTATAAGTATGCCCTATTTATAAAATAGGTTCCAAATAGTCTTTGGCATAGATAGATAGTAGCTAGCTTACTTATTTCATCATCTTGCTTAAAATTAAATTACCCTCGCATGGCCGCCACCACTTATCAACTCGCGCCGACCCGTATCTTCTATTGATGACTTGTTGTGACATCTCCTGTTTATCAAAAGTGTTGCCGGCATTTTTCTTGAAGATAAGTGTCGAAAAATAATATATTCTTCTTTTTATGATCATCTTGCTCGTTTGAACCGAATGGGCTGATTGTGTTAGGTCAACATTATGCTCGCTTTATTCGTAGATGCGACATTATGCTCGCCTTTTATTGATAATATTTTTTTTCAAATTTGATGCATTCCACGAGTAAGACAATGGGACTCCATTCGTGTCCTCCAAGTCATATGCCCCATTTGGTAAACGTAAACGCTCGTGACTCTGAAAAGGACCTTCCCATGCTCGAACACACCACTTAGGTACCCCCCATCGATCGCCTTAAAACCAAATTTACTCCGCATTCGGACTTTGGAATTATAAAACTTTTTCGATCTCTTTTTATACATAGCATTCTTGAAATCATAACAAGTCCTAACTCGGGG
Source organism: Stenogyne calaminthoides (assembly GCA_037126765.1). Lineage (NCBI taxonomy): Eukaryota > Viridiplantae > Streptophyta > Magnoliopsida > Lamiales > Lamiaceae > Stenogyne > Stenogyne calaminthoides. The sequence continues at coordinate 2,809,171 of JBBCBC010000022.1, read as the reverse complement.
CGAGTGCTGGTCATTAATATGCTCTCCAAAGTCATTGTTCGATGACTTGGAATTTTGATTCTGGTATAATGATAAACAACCAAATGCTAAAGCAAAAGGGTCTCCGTAGTTGATGTTCTCGAAAGTTGTTCGGTAAGCCCACAATATTTCGGGCAATTCTTGACCCATCCTCATGAATTATCAAGTCTAAATTTGAGGTATGCTTGATAATTTTATTAATCATTCAACTTGACCATTCGATTTGGGGATAATATGGAGTCGAGTAGTGCTTTTTATTCCCAAATTTTTTTTGTGCGAATTCACTTCCATCGAATTGTTTGCCGTTATCCGTGACCAATGATTGGGGAAGCCCAAATCGACAGATAATGTTCTTCCAAACAAAGTTCCACATCCTTTGTTCGGTGATTTTAACAACGGCCTCGGCTTCTGCCCATTTAGTATAATAATCAACGGCTACCACGGCATATCTAACTCCCGATGTGCCAGTTGGAAATGGGCCGATTAAATCGATTCCCCATTTAGCAAATTGGACTATAAACCGATACTAAATCTTCGTGGGCTATGAATGAGTGGAGCATGTACCGGCATTGATAGCGAAAATCAATACGCCGCGAATCCTTTTTAAGGGTTGGCCAATAATAACCTTGCCTGATTATTTTATGAGCCAGGACAAGCCCACCTGTATGATTTCCGCAAACTCCATCATGGATTTGTTGCAGAAGTACATGTCCCTCTTCAGGAGTAATACACTTTAAAAGTGGAAGTGAGAAGCTTCTTTTGTACAAATGCTCGTCTATAATAGTATATCGAGCAGACTGTAATCTGAGGCGAGTAGCTTGTGCTTTATTTTCAGGGAGAAGTCCCTTTTGTAAATAACTCATTATTGGAGTCATCCAAGTTTCTTGTTAAATTTGTTATTTGGGCAATCGTAACCACGAACGGATGGCGATAGGCCGTGATGACCACAATGTCATGCCGTGTTCGTACTCCTTCGTGTTGCTGCCGTTTATCGTGAATCGAATTACCCATTCGTGGTAATTGTTCAATGAAAACTTGGTCAAAATGCTCGAGCAACTCTTTTTTTGCTAGTTGTTGATATTGAGTCATTTTGTTATCGGGCTTCATACTACTTTGTTACTTGATAAACAATTACCCGAGAATCATCAAGATCATCGATTTGAATTCCCATAGTCATTGCCATCCCAATGATCAAAGCTTCATATTCAGCTTCATTATTTGTTGCTGGAAAATCAAATCGGATGGTCATTGTAAACGTTTGCTGGTTGGGCTAATATGAGAACTACGCCGCTTTCCGCTCTTAAACTTGTTGATGATCCATCAACATACATATGCCATGGTTGATCGACAATTTAAATCATTTGTGGATATGTCAATTCAACCATGAAATCGGCCATAGCTTGACCTTTCATTCATTGTTCGGGAGCGAAAGTATGCCGAATAATCCTAATTCCACCGCCCATTTGAGCAATGCATCGATTGGAGGACTTAAATGGAAATGCGGTCAATACCTCAACCGAAGTGGTCGAAAAAGTATGGTCGCAATTTTTTTTTCATTATGATGTTATGCTAATTTTTCCAATGGAGAATAAAGTTAAAGACTTGGCAACATAATAAATGGGCAAATGTGTGGTTCCTTCTCCATGTTGTACCACTAATTGCATGTTCGGATGCAGCAAGATACGATAGAGTTGTTAAGCTCGAACAAAGCTTGATGGTCTCGATTCTGCGAGGTCTTTGCTTTTAATGATTCAAATGCATTCGCAATGCTCGGTCCATTGAACTTCCTTCTTTAATGCATCAAAGAAAGGTTTACATTTGTCCCCCATTTAGTGATATGAACCCGCTATAACTTTTGGACCTCTTTCACATTTCGGGGCTTGCATATATCGAGCATATATTGAATTTTTGATTCGCCTAAATCCCAGCCGACTAACCATATGTCCGAGGAATTTGCACGAATGAATCCCAAAACGCATTTCTTGGGATTTAACTTCATATTATATTTTCTTAGTATATCAAACGTTTGTGCGAGGTGAGCGATGTGGTCTTCCTTATGTTCGCTTCTTTACCACAATATCATCGATATATACCTCAATTGTTCGCCGATGTGTTCGTCGAACATTTTGTTCACCAAACGTTGATATGTTGCTCCGGCATTCTTTAATCCGAATGGCATAAATTCTTTTGATCGTCCGGATGCATTGGTATTTGGTGATAACCAAATAAACGATCCATAAATGTCATGAGTTCATGGCCCATTGTCTATCAACCAAATAATCAATATGCGGCATTGGAAAATTATCTTTTGGACATGCCTTATTCAAATCGATGAAATCAATACCACGTCTCCAAGATCCATTTGATTTGGCGAACGAATCTTAGGTTTGGTTCAGCCATTTTGGGCATTTTACCTCTGGATCAATTTGTTGTCAAGGAGCTTTTTGATTTCACTATTCATCGCCGCGATATTTTTTCGGACTAAATTTTCTGCGTTTACGAACAACCGGAGCTTGTGTTTGATCAAGGTTGAGGGAGTGGCGGGCATGCTCTGGATCTATTCCAACCATATCTTCGTGTGACCATGCGAACACATCTAAATTTGCTCAAAGGTAAGTAATTTTACTGCTCGGATTGGTTCGGTAATTATTAACCAATGAACACTTCTAACTCAGTCCAATTTTTGATTGGTTCCAATTGCTCAACGAGTCGCTTTTTTTTTTGCTTCCACCGGTCTTGAATGGGTCCCCTGGGGTTCATCATCAACCTCCATAGTTCAAAACCTATCTGCGAGGCTCTAGTCCGATCGCTTCGTTTGGCTGATCTATGTTCATTTGATCCGGGAGATCGGAGGAATCAATTGTTTTTCCACATTCTATGTTCGCCCTTTTGTATTCGCGACGATTGGTTATGCTCGCCCGAACTCATGTTCGACGGAAAGATGTTTAGAATGTTTTTTACTGGCTGACTCACCATCTCCCCCTGGATTCGTTCCATCATGTTAACAATATTTTGTTTTTTCTGGTACACATGATAGCAAACAATCTCGAGCCTTCTTTTGATCTCCTTTTACACTCCCTCCATCTTGAGTGGAAATTTAACACAATAATGTCGTGGAACAGGCGCGCTTTGAATTCTGAATAAACCAGGCGACCTAGAAACCCGTTATAAGTGGATTTGAACATCGACGATTACAAAATCTAACATTCTAGTTCGCCTAATGTTGGATTCAAAGTTGATTCTAGTTCGACTCCAACCTAATCATGCCATAGGGTTGGGTCCGCATTTCCCAAAGCCCATTATAGTATGATTACATGGTTCAATATAACCGCTCAAATCCCCAACTTGTTTTTCCATCCGTGAAGGGTACTAACGAATAAAATGTTTGCATAAGCCCCATATCAACTAAGAGGCGATGTACCTTCAACCCGGGAGACGAAAGACGATGGTTAAAATTGTGGGGAGTTATAATCCCGCCAAGATCGTCCTCCGAAAATGATTTGATGTGTAGGTGGGGAATTGGATGATGTGTTACCACCTTTATCTCGATGGATGTTACGCATGGCACGATCTCCATCTTTTTTCTTTGTCTGTTCGATAACGTTGGCGCTGGTAACATCCATTTATTCCGGGGCCGAATCATTTGGATTTCTTGACTTTCTTGACCTCTTCCAACGAAAGGAGGCCCTCTTTTGGGCGTTTGGTCTCTTCGCGTGATTCTTCGGGATCATTTGTTCGGCCTTTTCGCTTTCCCCTTCGGTCTTCGTCTTTTACGTTAATCCTCAAAGGTTTTTTAAGAACTGGAAAAGGCGATTTTCTTCATATAGCTTCCAAAGTTGACTTAGTAAATCGCGACAACTTTTCTCAGTGCCGATATACTCATGATAATTCGATTTTTAAGCGTTGAGTCGACGCTTATCCATTACAATTCTTCTCGGCGGCCTAACATGTCCCGATCTTTGATTTGATTAAAGATGGTTTTACATTTGAAACGCCCAAAAGACTTCAAGGGCATTTGCTACGCTCTTTTGTTCGAAGGTTTGAAGGAAGCCGAGATCTGTACCCCCTTCATTCATCGTTTTCTTTTTAAAGCTTTCCTAGCGATGGGCTCTGTCTCAATGTGATTGTCTGGCAAATCTTGCATAGCTATAATTTTAGCCGCCGCTTTCTAAACTCTGAGTATGAGTTTGGCCAATCTTGATGCATGGCCTTCCACATGTCTCATTTAAAGTTAGGCCTCCGACCACGCGAGGATCTTAGCATCCTCCTCAACTGGGGGCTCCATCATATAAACATTTATCAAATCTTTCTATGTATGATCGGTCGGACTCATCTGAGAAAAATCGCCAACCTTTGTTTGGGGCGATGGCAGCACACATGGATGAGAAATGGGACAAAAATTGTCGTCCCGGTTGTGCAAAAAGATGTGATGGACCTTGGCGGGTAAAGTGGTAAACCATCTATGTGCTCGATCACCCAAAGTCATAGGAAATGATCGGACTTTCGTCGTCGCGTCTGTAGCCCCCCATCGCGATCGTAAAGTCTTGGTATTTCTTGAGATGGACATGAGGATCCGGCTTCGAGATCGAAGATAGGAATTGGTGGTCGGGTCTTTGCGACTTTCTCTTGGACTTCGCCGCCATGATCACTTGTGATAATGGCGAGCAAGGTAGATCTTTCGATCGGTAGCTCTTAGTCGCGGCGGATCGGCTGTAATCCCTCGATGGCTTTTTTGCATTTCGCAAATTTCGGTGGGACTAATAGACTTAGATTGAAATTTGTTCCCCATCATGAGGATCTCGTGGATCATGCTCGTGATGATGCGGCCCCCCTCCAAGTTTGTCCTTGACTACCCAATCGATGATGGATAGACAACTTTGTTCCCGCCCGATATTTGTTCGGTGTGCGGATGCTTTTTGAAGATCTCGAATGTGCGGGAACCTCTATTGGATGTCTTTTTCTTGGATCTTTCTCCCGTTATTACCGATTCGGTCTTTGGCGGAGAGCCTCAAACGTCCCAAACGCCGATGGTACGAACCGCGAGGTTTTGTTAGTCATCCGACGTATCATCGCGAGGCTTTTTACTAGTCCGCTTTGCGAGTTTTCTTTTAGCTTGCTTCTTCGTCGTGTATGTGAGTGTTGCTCTTCCCTTTTGAGCCTCTAACCGCTTAATTCTTTTTTTCGCCCTCTCTTTACGTGCTTTCGCAACAACAAAGTGATTGATTTAATTTTGTGGTCACGGATCATTGGCTATATCCTCAAGATTAATAATTTCCGTACTTTGATCTTTATGAGGTCGATTTGGGCCTCTTTTCGGGTCATATAATTCGGCTTTGTTCCGAGCCTCTCCGTTTGGGTGTTCCTAGATTGAGGCATTATATTTCTTTTTTGCCTCGGCTAACTAAGGGTTAGTGTATGAGTTGATTTTTCCCGCCTCCTTCTAAGCGCCAATTAATCATGAGTCGTTTTTTATGGAGAGTATTATGTGGTGATTTGATTACAACTGTGAAACAAAACTTATAATGTAAAATAAATTTAAATAAGATGAATTTGTTGACCCAAATAAAAAAAATGACTACTCTGGGGGCATACCAAGCCGAGGATATAGTATTTGAGCTTTACACGCATTCTGATACACCTTATGAAGATGAATCGATCTTGATTGGTAAATGAGTTCTAGGGTTTTTTATATATGTGGATGAACACTCTTGTTTTGTTCCTTTCGAGGGATTTCTATAGGCCATCTCTCCCTCTTTTCTCTCTTTCTCTTTTCCTCCCTTTCTTTTTTTTTTTTTCCACTTCATTAAGCATGAAATTTGGATTGGTAAAGCATGTCTTTGGATTTTACGGATCATGCAAGAACTCCCGAGATGTCGCCACGTTTGATTTCATCTTAGATTCATCTTTGTATAAACATTGTCGAAGAAGCTTTATTGACCCCTTAATCTTCGTTTCGGTGCGTGCACTTTATGTTCGCCGCTCTTGGGTTCCTCGGGAGAGTTGAGTTGAAGATATTGACACAGTTATGTTTGTTCGATAAAATTTAGCAATAACAATTACGATGAGTCGGCGAACAAAAAGTAACTTATCCACCGGGTGTGATTATTATATTCCAATATTACACGTGTCGCTCTTTGATGTTCGATTAATCCTGATTTATTATATCGAACACAACATTGAGAATGTCTGATTTATTGTCTAGGGTTCAATTAAGACCGTTAGTTTGACTAATCGCCGATATATGAGGCCTTTCACACAACAAGTAGTTCCCTTTTACGGATTATAGTTTGTTGATTAAATATTAAATTATATTTAATATTTAATTTATGAAGTATTAATTAATAGTAGATTAATTTGGAATGAATTATTATTAATGTTTAATGAAATTGGATTTAATTAAATAGGATTCCCAATAATAATATATAGAATATTATTATAGGATTTAATATATATGGAATCAAATTCGTAGAGATTTGATATACATGAGAATTAAATCCGTAGAGATTTTATATATGGGAAATAAATCTAAGAGATTTATTTTATAAGATTAGGGATTTTATTTCCTAATTAGGTTAGCTTAAGATTTAAGCTGAGTCTTCCCTATATATATGAGCTCTTGGGAATTTACAAACAACGTTAATTCATTATTCTCTCCATAAGATCTAGAGTTAGAATTTTCCTAGCAAATTCATCTCGGGATTCAACGCTGATAAATCCGTGCAAGTCCGTGATTGGGGATTACGTGGATACCATAGTAGAGAAATATGCATACGATTTACTGTAAGATTTCTCTTTATGTTTATACGTATTCAATTATGCAATTACGTGTTCGTTGTTGGTGAACTGTTTATTTCCGCTGCGCATGGATTACATGTTTACGTGCCTCTAAATTCCAACAAGGATAAAGTTATCCTAAAAAATTTACTCACCTATTATCACTTTTATGTAGATTATTAATATATATATATAATTATTATTAGGGATGACAATGGGGTAGGTTAAGGACGGGTTTGACCATCATAAGACCCACCCCGACATGTTTTTTTTTTTTTTTGTAAATTAGAATTCACCCCTTGGATCCACAGGGTCCAACCCAGCCTGTCCCATTTAATATTATACTATTTTAAATTCATATTAAAATATAAAATAATTCATTTTTTGACATTAAGCTTAAAAATAAAACAAACACAAATATATATATATGTATATATAAACATAAATTTTAAAATAAATTTTTATATACCTAAATTAATATTAATATCTTAATTAGGCGAGTCCTAAGGCGGGTTTTACAAAACCATTATCCATCCAATTGATCAGATCCAAACTCGCTCCGACCAGGACAAATTTAATGTGACTCCGAGTTTGAACCCCACATTACCATCCCTGATATTTATCAATAATTAATACTCATATAAAATATAAAATAATAGTTCTGTAATACTCTCTGTATGTGTTGTCCTTTAGAATCTAGACTTATCAAAGCTATTATGGGGAAGACCGAGGAGAGCAAGTGTTTAATTTAATGTGGGTAAAGTTACTGTCAACGAGATTCAGATTCTATCAACGTCATTATAGGGAGGATTGAGGAGAACAAATGTATCATTTAATATGGGTAAAGTTCTGTCCGCGTTGTTTGAACCGAGGACGTGGTACAAAGGAATTCCGTCTCATTAAAAAATTCAAACTTGTAGAATAGTGTAAAATTAATTTATTTATATAATTTTTCAATACTCTCCCTCAATTGTAGATAAATGCATAATTAATTCATTTATATAGTTCCTTAGTTTCAATGTTAAACATAAAAAATTATTATTATTAAAAAATAAATTAATTATTTTTATACAATAATAATAATTTTTATATATAGCAATAATAATTTTTTACATAACATTTATATTGAAAAAATAGAGTTAACTGTAAGGTTGGTACAAGAATTTTAGAAAAAGAAAATAAAAATGTATATCCACATTTCCGCGTTCCTTCATCAACCCCACTTCTCTCTCTTCTCAGCCCTCTCAACTGTTGGAAGCCAACACCAACACTGTCGCACTAAAAACCAAAACCCCCTCATCACTCTCTCTGCATCCATCATATCTCGCCTCCATGCTTCCGCCTGCTCATTCTGACTCACTGCACTCCCATTTCTGGCCTTAAAGCTTTTCGAAATCAGAAGCCAACAAAATGGTGTTCAAGGGCAGATTCTTTTCTTCTAAGAAATCCGACACCTCAAGCCCCGATGGATCCTCCAATAGCCCCCGATCCTTTGGGTCCAACTCCAATTCGCCGATCCGATCCGATAAGAAAAAGCCCAAATCCTCATCGCCCTCCGTTTCCAAGGACAGTTCGCCGGCGCCCTCCGCCGCCAGCACACCGAGAAGCGCGGCTAGAAGCCTTTTGAAGAAGAAGGATTCCTCTAAAGGCAAAGAAACGACCAATTCCAACAAGCTGAATCCCGGAATTTCTAGCTCCTCCTCCCCGTTGAAGAAGTCCGACGATGTGGCGGCGGCGGCGGCGCCATCTCCCGCGCTCAATTCGGAGTCGGTTTTGCCGATTGTGGCGTCTTCGTTGGGATTGAACAAGATAAAGACGCGATCAGGGCCGTTGCCGCAGGAGAGTTTCTTCAGTTTTGGGAGTAGGGATAAGGGCGTTTCGTTAGGTGCTAGTAATTTGAGCAGGCCGTTTGGTGGCATTGGTGGAAACGACGGCGTTTTGAGTGGTAGGAAGAAGAAGGAGAAATCGTTTCTTGAAAATGCAGACAATGGGAGTAATTCTGATACCATGTCGACTGAAAGTTGGGCGTCGAGGGACCAGAGTCCTCATGTATTCCAGGCTCAGGAGCGATCGAGGCTCCAAAATGCCGAATCGTCGTCTGGGGCTACTGGTATGATTCTCTATGATGAGGCTTCCAGTTATATAAATTCTGTTAATGTGCTACGAATTATATTGCTGTTTGTTATTTGATTATTGCGTAGTGTCATTAATGATATGAACCAGTGAACATAGTCTTAGGGTTAGCTTTTGGGCAAGGTTCGTAGCTTTTTTGATATCAGTGAGCAAAATTTATGATTTTGGAATAGTCATATGCTAGGAAATTAATTGGAATGTGGCAATGAGGGATGATCCTTGATCTAGAGATTTTTTTTCCTATATATAGATAATTAGAAATGTGTGGCTGGTTGCTTTTCTGTCAAATGAATAACTTGTATATTCACAGACACATACATATGATGCATTTAATTTGGTATGATACGTGTCTAAGTGGCATAGTTATTAATGGCGCAAGGCGCCACAAGGCGCGAAGCAGCGCCTTGCATCCCTGGAAAAAACAACATAAGACCTTGATAATTTCTTAGTAAACCTAACCATTGCTTCTGTAGCAATACCCCAAGTCAAATTTTCACCTTGGTGAACCAACTCATCTTCATCTTCCATTAGACCAACCATCCACTCATTGCTTTCATCTATATCCCTCAAAGAGATGGGATCAATGTGATTACGTGAGTCATACCGATTACCGATGCTTCAACGCACGATTATACTTGATAAAAAGTGAATCTTGAAACCCTAGATGCGTTTCACTTAAATATTAAGACTTAAGAGATAGTATTTTTTATTATTCTGATGTTATTTGACAAATAAAAAAATGTTTATTTTTATTTCAAACCCTAGATGTCATAAAAGGCACGCCTTAGGGCGCCTTTGCCCGAAATAAGGCGGCGAAAGCGCCCCCAGCCAGGCCCCCCAAATCCCAACCGCCTGGACCTATGGCAGGCGAGGTGGCTAGCGCCCCGAGCGCCGTGCGCCTTAGGCGCGTCTCGGGCGCACCTTTAATAACTATGCTAAGTGGAGGCCGTCTACTGTTACGTTAATATATAAGAGGAAAGGGTATCGATCACTTTTGCTCTAAGATACGTATCACGCCTTTCTTGGCTTACAAAAAGGAGAACGCTACTTTCAAAATTGGCGTAAATCTCTAAATTTATTATCTCATGCGACCAATAGTTTCCTTAATAGCAAATTTCATGCCTGTTTAAGACAATCTTAAATGACAGTATATAGTTGACCTTAATTGAGAGAAATTCAAAACGTGCTAGCACAAAACAATAGATGATTAAATGATGAAATTATGAAATAAGCGTACTATTTATTTCACCCTCTCATTTTAGAGTGAAGTGTTTCTAGAAAAGGGTATGTTATAACTGGCCATGCGCTAATCGTTTTCTAATTTGTAAGAGCTTGATGGCCTGCAGTAAAGGAACCTAATGGGGTAGTGTTTTGCATTGTGGTTTAAGAAGGCAAGTAACTTGGCGGATAAAGCTGAGGTATGTAGAATGAATTAAATAGATTGGAGAAGTTTTTCTAGGAGAGGATTATCAAGAGATGCAATATGAAGTTAATTTATTCCATTGAATTGATTTGGAAAGTGGAATCTAACTGATAAGTCACTGGAAATAAACTCTTTTACAATATTGGCCTTGCTGCCTTGTATAAAGTACTTTTTAGGAATAAAATGTATCAGAGTTCGATTGATAAAATAGGTTCCAAATAATTATGCTTGTAAAAGACTGCAATTATAATCATCTGAACTTGATGCTTAAGAGTTAAGATGAGAAACTGTATTTCCTCTCAAATGAAAGATAGCTTAGATTATAATGTCTGTTATCTGGGTGGGATTTCACAATATTATAATGTTAGCATCACTCATCACTCATGCAAGTTTTATGTTGTTAGGTAATGAGGCCATAGAGCATCTTCCATAGATGCTCCTAAATTTTCCGACATTATGTTCTAACAGAGATTTACTCCTAGGAAAGAGATAACTGGCAAAAAAAGCTTGATAAACTTCCCACCATTCAATATCATAGAGTAAAAAACGATAAGTTCTCAAACAACTAAAGCAAAACGACCCCACACTGGTATACGCTGCTTTCCAATTTGCCAATGTTGAAACTTGTTCAGTTGTTTGATCCAATTAAACATAAATCCAAAAACCACAATCTAATATTGAGTAACACTCTTGTACACCAGTTGTATGGTGCAACTATACACAACTTTAGTATACTTTTCAGTGTAAACAACTAATACCTTCTTTGAAAAACAACTAATACCCTTTAAAACACACTTGAGTTGCACGGTACACCTAGTGTATACAAGTTTTTGTCTCTAATATTTTGCTATAATTGTCTCTCTTTTCAATTATATTTGCTTATTCACTCGTAAGCTTAGCACCTTATGCAATTACTTGCAATTCAAGCTTTCTTAGGAGCCGTTTGGTTCACAATTCTTCAATAGGAATGTGAATGGAAGTGAGTATAGGGGAATTATTGTGGTCAAGTGGTCAACGATGTTCAATCCACCTTCATCACACCTCATACGAGCTAATGAGACTCAAAAATAACTACCGCCTCCCCTGTAATAATTTCTCCTCAATCATTCCACTATTCCTCAACCAACTATCATTTTTTGTCCCAAATTATTTCAAAATTAGAGCTATACCCTAATAATGTAACTATATTTCACTATTAGATGATTCACGGTACCATTCCCTTTGAAGAATTTGTACCAAACTCCCCCTTATTATACTTTTTCTTTCATTCTTCAGATATTATTGGCTCGTATGGTTTATCATGATTCTGTTTTCTTCCTTCTTTGTCATGCTCATGTGTACATACTCAAGCTTATTGAGTGTCTGTTATCAAAGATAATTTGTATGTGTAAAACAGGGATCCTTGAGTGTCTGTTACCAAAGAGGATTCATATGTGTACAACAGGGATCCTTGGCATTCTTAGAAATTTATGTGCAACTGTGCTTTATCCTCATGTTTATGGTTTTCATTCATGATTTTACTTGGCTAACTTAGGGCAATTTGATTCATCATGGGATGACCCTGGAGCTCTCAGGAATTCAGATGCGTGTACTCCAGAGATGAAGGTAAAAAGGTGTATTTTCTTCGATGCTACAAAGCATCTTGTTCACTACCTTTCCAATTAAGTTTAGATTTTCATTTGCATCTATAAACTAGCTGAAATCTTAAATGTTTGTTCAGACATCTTATGAGCCAAAAGAGTCCGAATCTCCACGGTTTCAAGCTATACTTCGTCTTACAAGTGCTCCTAGGAAGAGGGTTCCTGGTGATATCAAAAGTTTCTCCCATGAATTGAATTCCAAAGGCGTGCGTCCTTACCCATTTTGGAAGCCTCGAAGGTTAAATAACTTGGAGGTACCTAACTAGATTAACAGTATTAGTTGTTTCATTAAAAAATATTACTCCCTCCGTCCCAAGATTATTTTCACATTTATTGTTTTCTCTTGTTTTAGCGATCGAGTTTTTTATTAGTATTTGAAATGATAAAGTAATTTTTAAGGAGACATATAATAGAGGAGAGGTAGATCTATCGTACCCCTCCTTAAAAGTCACTTTATCATTTCAAATACTAATAAACAACTCGCTCGCTAAAACACGAGAAAAAAGGTAGTGTGAAATTAATCTTGGGACGGAGGGAGTAGTTGTTTAACTAAAAAGCAATACTTACGAACCAGTTGCACAGTATAACTGTTTTACATAAGATCAACTCATTGATTTTAAAAGCAATAGTAATAGAGATCTTGGTCCTATTACTTCCGGAAACATGTGATTGATTATCTTCAAACTGAAACAGGAGGTTTTAGGCATGATTAGAACCAAATTCGACAAGGCAAAGGAAGAAGTGGATTCCGATCTGCATATTTTTGCAGCAGATTTGGTAGGAATTTTAGAAAAGAATGCAGAAACTCATCCAGACTGGCAGGAGACTATCGAAGACCTACTGGTTTTGGCCCGAAGCTGTGCTATGACTTCTCCTGGAGAATTTTGGCTTCAATGTGAAGGCATAGTGCAAGAATTGGACGATAGGCGTCAAGAGCTTCCCATGGGGACGTTAAAACAGCTTCACACACGAATGCTTTTTATACTCACCAGATGCACTCGATTGTTACAGTTTCATAAGGAAAGTGGGCTGGCTGATGATGAAAATGTTTTTAATCTTCGAGCATCACTTCAGCCAGCAGATAAACAAGTTACTCGAGGCCCGGAAGGCGATGGGAAGAAGGCCATTGATTCGAAAGATTCGAAGGTGGTATCCTCCACTAGGAAGTCTTACAGTCAAGAGCAATCAGAGTGGAAGAGAAGCCCTGTTATACCTGGAAACTTACAGCTTCCGATTCCTGAAGACGTCAAAAACGTGGATTCAGCTGCTGGTAGAAACAGGATGGCATCTTGGAAGAAATTTCCTTCTCCATCTGGAAAAAGCCCGAAAGAAGCTGCTTCTGTTAAGGTTGAGAACAATGACAATATCTTGGAAGCTTCTACACTATTAGAAACTCAAAGAGGAATCCACGAAGCTGAGATAGCTATTGCAAAGGTGCCCGAGGTTCCTCCTTCTAAGGACTTGTTTGGGCCATCCCCGGTCCCTAAGCATCAACATAAATATTCATGGGGATATTGGGCAGATCAGCCAGGTGTATCAGACGATAGCTCGATAATATGTCGTATTTGCGAGGAGGAGGTCCCCACTTTGCATGTGGAGGATCACTCTAGAATATGTGCTATTGCTGATCGATGTGATAAAAAGGGGCTAAGAGTCAACGAGCGTCTCACTAGAATTGCTGAAGATCTTGAGAAACTGATGGAATCCTTTTCAGCAAAGGACATGCGTGGGAGCCCTGATGGCGCTAAAGTATCGAACTCGAGCGTGACCGAAGAGTCGGAGCTTGTTTCTCCAAAATATAGCGACTGGTCCCGCAGAGGCTCGGAAGATATGCTCGACTGTTTTGCTGAAGCTGATAATAATGCCACCGATGATATGAAGTCATGTAGAACTCGATTTGGTCCAAAGTCTGATCAAGGAATGACGACATCATCAGCAGGCAGCATGACTCCTAGATCACCATTGATGACACCTAGGACAAGCCCGATAGATTTGTTATTGTCTGCGAAAGGCGCCTTCTCTGAACATGGTGATCTTCCTCAGGTATCACCAATTCTCTGTTACCATAATTTCATCATGGAAAATACATCTATGCATCAGTTGCATCGTGCAACTCAAGTGCTTTTTTAAATAGTATTATTGGTTGTTTTTGTTGAACAATATTAGTCGTCCTCCAGTTGTGCGGTGCAACTGGTGCACCTAAGTGTTACTATTTCATCATTTGTTGACAAGTAATTACAAATGGCTATATGGGTGTAAATTGGAAAACTAGTCCCATATCTATTGGGCGTTGGCAATTTAGTGCGTTATCGATTTACTCAATTAAGTCCCCTAACTTTAAAAAATTCTGAAATTTTAATTCTATATTTAATTTTTTATTTTTTATTCTTTAAAATTTGAAATTAGTATATTGGGGTCTCATTATGCCACATAAGTGACGCCAAGACATTAGTTCGGTTGGTACTTGGCATTTCTGGCAGCTCATGCAAAAGTCTTGCAATCTTATCGATATAGGACTAAAAATAAAATTGCATCATTTTAAAAGTTATGGGACTTAATTGAGAATTAATTCGTGGGACTAAAACCCCCAACATCCAATAGATACAGGAGTCGGGCCCAATTTTGCAATTTACTCGGCTATGGCTATTTGGCATATACATTTATATCTTTTCTTCTCAGTATTACATCATATATGTCTATGTGACCTACTGGCCGGCCCATCATTAGCCCATTTGGTTGAGTAGTGATCCAGAACCGGCCTTCAAGTTCCTTCTGTATACACTAAACAAATTTTATAATAATTTCAACTAAGTATTTCAATCAATGATGTGAAACCTTTCTTAGGAGTTTGATATCATAGTTTTGTAATCAATTGCTACTGCCATTGACTTGCTGGTAGATTGATGATCTAATCAAAGGAGTTCAAATGTCGAGTCTATCTATGAGGCCCAAAATAATCATCATTTGTATAGGATTTTTTAAAATTTGATGTTTTTGGTATAAATCGTAAAACAACCGTGTTATTATTTTCCATTCATACTTGTATTTTATCACCTTCACTAGTCTTTATTTCCAATAGGCATAAGAGTGAATTTACTTCTCAAAAGATTAAATCTTTAGGATCAATGCACCAGATGCCATAATGCCAGCTATTTCAATTATCTTCGATCTGCAAATCACTTGGAAAAAAATATATTTTTTGAGTAAATACATTATCCTGAACTGCTGTTTATATAGAGTTATCCTAAATCCCAATATTTTCTTTTTGATTATCATTTCTTTGAAGATAATAAAATTGTAATAACTTCTCTACAAACATTTTTTTTGTATCTTTCCTTGCAAGTGGAAAAATAGGCACCACAGGGTGTTTAGAAAATAACAATAAATATGCATTTTCCTCATTTTCTCCAAGCAACACTTTGACAAAGATTTTTCCAATATATATCCACTTGGGTAGAGTTTGCTAATTGTGATCCTCATATTGTATGAGATCGATGATTCTTTATTTCTTCTACTTGGGCAAAGGTTGCGAATTAATGATCCTCAAATTGTGTGAAACCAACTCCTCAACAGTATAGAGCTCTCTTCTGGATAAGCTATCAGTTTTAATGCGATAAGAATTACTCCCTCCGTCCCTTACCATTTTGCACATCCTTAAAATGGAAAAGAATCTCACAATCTCCACCCTCCATCCCATTTGAAAAGTCAACAAAACACCAAAAAGCAACTTTTTCTTAAAATGTGTGCACAAGTAGGGGTGCAAAATGGTGGGGGACAGAGGGACTATAAGTTATTGAAACCATTTTTGTTTATTACTACAGTTCTCTATCAAGTATCTTTGACTTTGAGTCTTTGTTTATTGAAACCATTTTTGTTTATTACTACATTTTTGTTTGACCTTTGGCATTATAAACAATGCAGATGAATGAACTTGCCGATATAGCTAGATGTGTAGCAAATACACCCTTGGACGATGATCGCTCTTTGCAGTATCTGCTCTCATGTCTTGAAGACTTGAAAGTTGTCATAGATCGAAGAAAGTTTGATTCCCTGACAGTTGAGACATTTGGAGCTCGTATAGAGAAACTAATCAGGTTAGTCAAAATGATCTTTCATGTTAAAGATTATTCTAAATGAGTTCTGGATCACTCATGATACTTAATATGATCCAACAGGGAGAAGTATTTACAACTATGTGAAATGGTTGATGATGACAAGGTTGATATTACAAGCACTGTAATTGATGAAGATGCTCCTCTGGAAGATGATGTTTTGCGTAGTCTGCGGAGTAGCCCAGTACATTCTTCCAAAGACCGAACCTCAATAGATGATTTCGAGATTATAAAACCAATTAGTCGTGGGGCATTTGGTCGGGTATTCTTGGCAAAAAAGAGAACAACGGGGGACCTGTTCGCAATAAAGGTACATTGAGAACTTACAGATGCAGTGTACATAATTCATATGCGTTTGAATGAAACTACTCTTGAACCCCGCATATTACGCGAGTTGGAAAAAATAATATTATTAATTTTACATTAAATACTTTATACTTCATATATTTATTAAATTCGATTAATTCAATTAAACTATAGTCATGTTTTATTTTTTAGTATATAAATGAGCAATATATCTCAACTTATTTCTAAATTATATATAGTATGTGTTTCTTAATATAATGTATTTTCAATTGTAGATATTGACTAAATCAGATTAAATGCCTGATCTTTAATTGATTGATCGTAATTAATTCTTGTCTTAATTAAATTTGTGATTAGAATTTTAAAAGACGGATTAATTAGAAAAAAAAAAAAAGAAGGCTTGGGTAGTGCCACGTAGGCTCGGATAGAAATTGGAGTATTCTGGTACTGTCACATATCCTTTGGATATTCAGCAATAGATGTAACGAATAATGAATTCTTGCTGAAATATTTTCTATAGAAGGTGATAAATGAGCCCAGAAAAGTGGATAAGAGCACACCTTCTATTGACTGAAGTACACCTGTTAACCACTCTGAAGATGAGCTTAATGTACTGCAGGTCCTTAAGAAAGCAGATATGATACGCAAGAATGCAGTCGAGAGTATTTTGGCTGAACGTGATATATTGATATCTGTTCGCAATCCTTTTGTGGTGAGCCTTTTGTAGACCGTATTTCACTCTAATAGTTGTTTTTATGATCTCCTTTTTGAAGTTGTATCTGATGTCCTAGGTCCGCTTCTTCTATTCATTTACTTGTCGTGAAAATTTGTATCTTGTAATGGAGTACTTGAATGGTGGAGATCTTTATTCCTTATTGAGAAATCTAGGCTGCTTGGATGAAGATGTTGCTCGTGTATATATTGCCGAAGTTGTAAGTATCTGTTGCTCGCCTTTTCCTGCTTCTATCATTTTCACCATCCTATGAGTCTTATGGTAATCCAATGGATGACTAGGTGCTTGCTTTGGAGTACTTACATTCTCTGCGAGTGGTTCATCGTGATCTGAAGCCTGATAATTTGTTGATTGCACATGATGGCCATATCAAGGTTATTGCTTTAATTATTCTTATCGTTTTCTGATTTGTTACGAGTTTCTATGTTAATCCCTTGACTATGTACTTTACTTGTATCAAAGCTGATGGAGTGAAGAGCTAATGAAATATAAGAGTGGTTTATTTGATTCAATTTGTATTCAACAATGCTTGTTTGCTACCGTGTGTGTGATAAGGTGGGATAATATAAAAAACTATTATTTAACATGTGGTAGCATTATTTAGTTGTTTGCTACAAGAGATTAGCTACAAATGATATCTAAAGGTATTTGTATCTCATGTTTGGTGTTGTGAATTATTAGATATTTAGATGTGATAAGATAGTGAATGCCAATTTTGTCCCTTATTCAAATTTAAAAAGTAAAAATTAGGGGTATTGCAGTAAATAGGGTCAAACAGGTAGAAATTAGGCTGTCTTGTGCATGAGATATTACATGATACCGTGGGGAGGTGGGTTTGATAATACCTTTAAAAAGGTATTGCGGATATCGAGTTGAACTTTATAACAGGTTGAAGGTATTATTAAAAAACGGAAGCAAACATGAGATAAAAGAGATAGGCATCAATACCTGCCTTATCCTTCCAAGCAAACGAGCCCCATGATTAAAGATCTTATCCATCAGTATAAACTGATCTGGACAAGTTGAGGTGATTATTTTATACTAACAACATAGTTGTAAGTAGGGATATTTTGTTAATTAAAGATCCATGTATCAGGCTAGTCAGGATCCAAAACTTGTGCTACCAATTTGACTCCTAATTTGAATCTCCCCAGTTAGTTTTGTTCCCTGATTATTCTTTCTTCTTAAATATAATAAAGGAAAGTGTCTGAGGTTTTCACTATAAGTAGGTTATTTGGCTGCTTATGTTTTGAGAATGTGCTTTAAAGGCTAACATTTGAGATGCACTTTATACTAATATGATCAAATGTGGAAATAAATTTTATTTATGCTTTTAATTACATTGATATCATGCATGTTCTCACAGGAAACTTTTTATATTTTTTAGTCATTATTTACCATTTATAAACAAGTGAAGCACATAGAATTATTGACTGCTTGTGTACAACGTTATATTTTATTTTTTATATTGTTGACTGCTAGTGTATATTCTGAGGAGTGAAAAATGTTATCAATTTGAACAGTTAACCGATTTTGGGCTATCAAAAGTGGGTCTTATCAACAGCACTGATGATTTGTCGGGCCCGGCTGTGAGTGGAACGTCACTAATGGAAGAAGATGAACCACCATTGTCTGCATCAGAGCATCAGGAAGAAAGGCGTAAGAAACGCTCCGCTGTGGGTACACCTGACTACTTGGCACCTGAGATTCTTCTCGGAACTGGGCATGGTTAGTTCCCCTTTTTCCTTTTGCTTTACGGTCTCAACTAAGTTGGAGAAAGGTGGCACACCAATTTGATTATGTTTAGGGTTTAGGGTTTGGAGTTCTGATGGTCATAATTTATTTGGGTTTTTCAGGTAACACATTTTTCCTACATAGTTATATATTTTCTGCACTTGTTTCAGGTTTTACTGCTGATTGGTGGTCTGTGGGTGTTATTCTGTTTGAGTTGATTGTTGGCATCCCTTCATTCAATGCTGAACATCCTCAGGTTATTTGACTGTTTAATATTTTTCTTCACTCTTTGTTGTTGTCTTTAGTTTGAACTTTGAATACTTGGTATCCCGAACATAACCTCCTGTAGAGTGAATCCATATTGAAATTATTTGATTTTTGTTGCGAGCAGAATCACCTTCAAAAGAGTTTCTGCTATAGCTACTGTTTGGGTTTCCATAATTTTAACATTTTTTATATTGCATTGAGTTTTGGTACGATGGTATTATGCATCAAAAATAATAATCAAATCACTTGCTGGGCTAAGACTTTCATATAGCATGAAGACTTTCAAAACTAACGTATAAGAGACTTGGGACTTGTCCATTACTGAGTTGTTGAAATATAATAGTTGTGAGTATATAATATTTTTTTCAGATGTGTCTTACTTTTTGCAACTTCCTTTGCAGAAAATATTTGACAACATTCTAAATCGCAAGATTCCTTGGCCACCTGTTCCTGATGAAATGAGCCTCGAAGCACATGATTTGATTGATCAGTAAGGAAACTCCCATCTATTTCTACTGTTCCTTACAGTTTCATATTGAACTTTCAGCACTATATTTTAGTTCTTATACTTTGATTCTTTAAAATCATAAACTTTCTCAAGTATGGCAACTAAGACTGTTTAGACTGCTAACTTGTTAGTATTCTTTTATACTTGCTTTTAATGCTGGTGCTAAATGTCAATTTGATTGATCCTAAGTGCATTCGTTTTGATATCCACTGTCAGGTTGCTGACTGAAGATCCGGACCAGAGACTTGGAGCTAAAGGGGCTTCAGAGGTAATTTTAAGGGTTAATTACAATATTACACTGAACCCCCCAAACTATCAAACTCTTTTTTCATTTTTACACTTAACGATCACCTCCAGGAATTGTTTCTTTAAGATTTTTTGTGCATGTGAGATTTCGAAGATTATTTCTTGTGATAGTTTACCTCCTACATTCTTTTGCACTTTATATCTTCATCAGTTCATCAGAATACTCCAACTAGCATAGTTTGGGGGGTTTAGTGTAACCACCCTAATTTTAAAGGCAAAAACTTCTATGCATGCAATTTTGACCAAAGTTTGTCGTATTCATAAATTAAACTAAAATATATAATGAGAAGTATTAGTTCATATGAGTAAAAGTATCAGTTCATACAAAAGGAAAGTATTAGTTGTAGACTGAACATTATTAGTGCTTTGTCAATATATAAGAAATACCTTTCATTATATGAGCTGATAGCCTGATACTTCTCATCACATGAACTAAATACTTTTCAACTGTCTTTTTATATGATTCACGAAAAAAATATTAATAGACAGCATCTCCAATTTTAAAAATTTTAATCAAAGTTTGGTTAAAATTGCACTAGTTGCATCGTGCAACTGGTGCCCCAAAGTTTAACCTTAATTTTAAATAACGTGTCATTTCCCTCATTTCTAATCTCTAATGTCCAAGGAAAATTTTACAACGCAGGTGAAACAGCATCCGTATTTCAGAGATATTAACTGGGACACGCTTGCTAGACAAAAGGTTCGACTGTAAATCCATGTTGGCATAATTTATTTACCGAAAAAATAGTGATGACTAATCATTATGTTCCACTTATACCAGGCTGCGTTTGTTCCTGCTTCAGAGGGTGCAACTGATACAAGTTATTTTACTAGTCGATATTCGTGGAATCCTTCAGACGAGCATGTGTACGCTGGTAGTGAATTCGAAGATTCCAGTGAAAACGGTAGCATGAGTGGTAGCAGTAGTTGCCTGAGCAATAGGCATGAAGAAGTGGTTAGTTAATCAAACTGAAGCTTATTTATAAGACCTTTCTAAATTATATTTTTTTAATTCTTATTTGCTTTTGGTGGTGATAGCAACGAGATGAATGCGGAGGAATGACCGAATTCGACTCGAGTTTTGATATCAATTACTCCTTCAGCAATTTCTCATTTAAGGTAATTCATCTACTTATGATTGCAATAGCTATGTAGACATACAAAAGTAGTTCAGATACGTACTTCTCCACACACTTCCTGGTAAAACCAAGCTGAGTTTAGTAAATTGCAAATTGGACTCACATCTATTGGGTGCTGGCAATTTTAGTCTCAAAATAATCTATTTTCTGAATCAAGTCCTGGAACTTTTAAAATGATGCACCTTTAGTCCTATATTAACAAGTTTTAGTTTTATGATGATAATTAATTTGTGATCCTTTTAATTGAAATTAATATGTTGGGGTCTCATTATGTCACGTGAGCGATGACAAGTCATTAGTCTGATTGCTACATGAAACCCCGGCAGCTCACGTGCAAAAATCCTGTCAATCTCGCAATAAGGACTAAAAATGCATCATTTCAAAAGCTATAGGACTGAATTGAAAAAATGGATTCGTATGGGACTAAAATCACCAACACCCAATAATTTGAGACTAATTTTGCAATTTACTACAAATTGTTTCACTAATCAGACTTGAGTTCAAGCTTGTTTTATCCCATAATGATAAGGAGACATACGGTGGTGGGTTTCTTATGGAGCCCAACATCATTATAAACTATTTGTACAATGTATTTTATGTTGGTGTCGGGCTTCGTAAGAACCCATTGTCAGGCTCCATAACAAAAATATATATATATATATATATGACACGTTAGTACATGATCTCAAGATCAAAGCTGCTGCTATATAATTGTTCTCATTTCGTTTAATTTTGTTGGGGAGTGCAGAATCTTTCACAGCTTGCATCGATAAATTACGACCTTCTTACAAAAGGTTGGAAAGACGAGCCGCCTTCGAATTCGAGTGCATAACCAAGCATGAGAACAACCTAGCTCTTTACCCGGCATACATGATTTCCCATTTTTCTGTTCTCTGTAAATAGGTTTTTAAATTTTAAGGCTGTTGTTTAATATTCTGTAATACAAATCGAACTGTATTTACAATGTAAATGTTTTATTGATGATGAATTAGATTTTGGATCTTACTTTTGTGCTCTTCAAAAAATGTGGAACTTGGTTTTTTCACTCTTATCTTCCTTAAGAGCTAGCTTCTTTCGAGAGGATGAGGCGTAAGAAATGTCAGGTTGATAGTCTTCGTGTTCTATTGAAATGAAATAAGAGATTGAAATAAGTTGTTATGTTAAAATGAAATATGACATTGAAATAAAATACTCAATCATCTTTTTTTTGACATTATACTTTTCTTAAATGCAATTGGCATCAAATTTGGTAAGATAGAGTCAATAAACTGGAAGTTGGTGTTCTATACTGATTAATTGATGCATGAGTAACATTTTTAATGAAAACAAACTAATGTTTTTAATGAAATAATTTATTTTCTTCAAAAAATATAGACTATTATACTGAATTAATACAAGTTTTTGTCATAAGCCAAATGTCTGGCTGAATTAATAACTTTAAAGGGTTCAGTAATAATTTAAAAAATAAAATTTTACTCGTTCTCAAAATATCATGTTAACTCCTAATAATTTCTTCTAAGAAAAAATTGTACTCCTTCCGTTCTATTTTTAATTACTAAAATCAAAATGACACATGTTTTAATGAGAGAGTTGTTTATTAATATTAAAAAGGAGTCTATTTTGTAAATAAGATAAAGCGTCTAAACAAGAATTTTTATAAAGTTAATTGTTGAATTTGGGATTAGCCGGATTTAGAAAATGTATTTTTATGAAGGATTCATGTCAAAAGTCTGTTTGTTTTGTGGGTAATTTAAGTCCGGCCTTAAACTATTTGTATATTATTGACATATCCTAACAACCTATATAGTTACACGAGATGTACGAATTAATTTCGACTTGAAAATTATATCTGCATTTCTCAATAATTCCAATTTGATAATATTTTAATATTCAATCGCAACTTTTCTTCTCTTAGCTTTTTAAAATTACAACCGTTAAAATATCCTAAAATCATAAATAAGTTAAATTAAGTTGGGTGGGTCATGTCAGATTTGACATAATTCGACCCATTTAATTATTGAGTGATCGAATTGACGACGTAATTTATATCCTTGTTTATCAACCTTAACCTAATTCATTTATAATGTGTTTGTTGGGTTTGTGTGGTATATTCATGTTGTATATTTAAATATCTTATGAATAAAAAATATATAGCATATTATATGTAGTCTAAGTCTTGTATGCGCTCAGGTATACCATACACTCATAATGTATTTTAAAATATATATCTTTTTTATCTTTGAATTGTCTGTTATTAATATGGAAAAATAGTTAAGACAATTCAAACAGAAAACAAATCAGATCTTCAAAGATAACAAATCGCAAAGATTTAAAATGCACTGAGTGCACCTAGATGCAAGCCCACTTTTATATGTAACAAATATTACATTTTTGTTATTAAACTATCGGATCCCTCTATCATTAATGATGTACATTTCCCTTTTTTTATGGTGTTTAAATTCTAAAACGCCTTACATAGTTGCATATGTGAGTATGGACCACTTTAAGTTGTGGATATGTGTATTTTTTTATTTATTTTTTTGGTTACAAATACTCAATTTACAACACAATAATAAGCACTTTATTTTCTATTTGCTCCAAATTCCTTTGACCTCCTACTATTTTGGTGATATTGTCGATTCACATCCCTCTATTCAATAATTAATTGTTGCCGATCTAATATTCTGATTTGGAGTTAGTTGTTGAAGACTTTGTAATCATTCGCGGCACTATTTTTGAATATTCATTTATCAAT
This sequence comes from Stenogyne calaminthoides, assembly GCA_037126765.1. Taxonomy (NCBI): domain Eukaryota; kingdom Viridiplantae; phylum Streptophyta; class Magnoliopsida; order Lamiales; family Lamiaceae; genus Stenogyne; species Stenogyne calaminthoides. The sequence continues at coordinate 2,785,323 of JBBCBC010000022.1, read as the reverse complement.
TATTTTAGGGAAAAGAGTATTTTTGTCCTATAATTTTGCCCTTTTTTTATTTTGGTCCTATTGATTTTTACATTTTATTTTTATTTTTTTGATAGAATTACATTTTAATTTTAATTTACACACTTTTTGGTTATTTTGACTTTTAAATTTTGATTTTCGTCCTATAGCTTACGTACTTTTACCCTTTTTTGGTTTTCATTCATGTAATTTATCGGACGAAAAATCAAAATTTAAGTCAATAGGATCAAAAATTCGAAAATGTGTAAGTCACAGAACGAAAATCAAAATTTAAAAGTCAAAAAGACCAAAATAAAAAATAATTGACTAAATTAAAGGACGTAAAAGAAATCATTTTCCCATTATTTTACGCTTGAAATTAGTCACTATGATTGTGGGATTTGGATAATGTGATGTACAATACCGTGTTGTGCAGTAAACCCATATTGATTCATTGTGCATTTTTTAGCTCTGCAGCACAGTGTTGTGTTGCATTAGATCTAAATGCACTATAGACCCTTATGAGTTTATTACACAACACGGTGTTGTATGGTGTTGTACAACAAATCATCTAAATTCACGATCATGTATTATCTTTATACATATATATATATATACTTTCTCCGTTGTCACTTTTAATTTTTCATGCAGTAAATCATTATTTATTGTGCTTGAAATTTTAAATTTTATCTATAAAGTTCCTAATATATCATTATTTATTTAATATAGTAATAATAATATTTGATCTCAATATATATTAAATAGGAAATTTAAAATAATTTATACACTTTTAATATAGAGAGGACGAACAAATCAAAAAAAGAAGTGAGACTATCTTTACTGGACAAATGGAGTATATAATACTGCTAACCGTCCAATTGTGTAAACTTAATGGTTTTCCCCCAAAATCACATTGATAAGAGCATATGTTATTGATATTAGACAGACAATAATAAAATAAAAATTTTATATATATTAATAAAATGATATATCAAACTATAGTAATGAAGATATATATTTCATCCGTTCGAAAAAGATAAACTTGCATATTTTTTTTAGAGATGAACCAATTGAAGTTATTATAGTTAGAAGTGATCTTCTACTCTACTGTCAGGAATGACTTTGTCTTTCTTAACGTAAAAAAATCTTTTGAATATCGTTGGATCATTGATCCAATATATAATTTTAATTTTAAATGATTGCAGTTTGCATTAGTGCGTTTGCGATGTGCATACTGCAATCACATTGCATCGCCTACTAATAAATTAAATTAATATAAAAAAAATGACAAAATTATCTCGGACTCGGACCGAACCTATTCTGACCCGACCTCAAACCCAGAACCAGACACTGACTCGGATCAGACCCAGACCGCACCGGAACCAGAACCTGATCGGACCCGCCATGACCCGAACCCAGACCCAGGCCCGAACTGGACCTAACCTGACACGGACCTAGATCGGACCCTGATCTAGATTCGACCCTGACCCCGGATCCGGATCCGGATCGAAACCCGGACCATATCGAACCCAGACCCAGACCTGAATCCGAGCCAAGATCCGGACCGAACCTGCACCCAAACTCGACTTGGACCCGAACCCAGACTCAAACTCGACCCGGGTCGCGGAGGGGTTGGGGAGAGTTGCGCATGGGTCGAGTTCGGGATCGTGGGCTAAAATTTTTAAATTTATGAATATTGTATTTTTTTATTAAAAAAATATTATAAAAATATTTCAGTAATTATATTATTTTTATTAAAAAAATAATAATTATTTAGTCTTATGCAAAAAAGTATCGCCCATGACGAAATTAAATGTTGAACGTCTAATAATTTTACTTTATTTTTTTATTTTGCCAATATGCCTACTCGTTTCCACTATAATTGTTACTACCTAGATATTGATTGGAAAATAACAAGATTTATTAAATAGGAGCAAAGATAGAAATGAAAATTTAATGATACAATAAATGTAGTAATTATCTTGTTGTTATTGGGCGGATAAAAATAAGAGACACTTGCATGAGACTGTCTCATAGTGAGGCGGAACATAAGTTGGACATTAACGCTTTAGCACGTTAGGAGGAGTGGGTGTGATTAGTGCTTAATTGTACCCGTCTCATGCATGAGACCGTCTCATACGAGTTTTTATCTAAAAATAAAAGGAAACTCTATCGTTGTGTAATGGAAGATATATTAATTAATAATATGTGAGTATATATTAATGATATTGTATATCAAACCATGATGAAAATATATATTAATGAATTCTAATATGGAGTATATGGTATTAAAAATATATAAGACACGCTTTTTGCAATCATCATGGACAGATCATCTAGGGGGTGCAAGTTCAGTGCAATCCTCCATTAACCTGTTATATATCAGTGTATAGTATTTGAATAAAATTTAATACACGAATTTAAGCTCAGCCCAATATTATTTTTTATTTTATATTTAATTTAGAAACCTCAATTTAAAATTAAAGTTCATCCCCACACTCTCTATTCAGTTATTAAATTAATATACAACTTGATATAAATTTATTTTCCTGATCGATCGTGTTTCTTCTTCTTTTTTCTTTTTCTTATTATAATTTAATTATGAGTAGGTCTACTGTATAAATTTGTATAGATACAAATCAATCAATTTTGGAAGGGTCAGCGGGTCAGGTGGTGAAAAACAGGTCAAAGAGGGTCAAGGATGAGTTGGGTAAAGTGAAATTGAGTCTCAATTGGGATTTGTATGTATACAAATTTATATCCTAAACTTTGTCTTTAATTAAAGTATTCAATTTCAAAATTTACATCCACAACAAAGATTTTATTTTATTGTAATTTTGGATGTGCATTTTTTAGGCTCTCAATTTAGATTTTAATCATCTGAATGTGGTTCTATTTTTTTCATTTAGTATTTTTATTTATTTAACTTGTTCAAATTCTCTCAATGAGTAATTTATTTTTTATTTGTTATATATTGTGATAATGATAAATTTTTGGCCACTTAATATAAAAAATAAATAAATGTAATAATGTAATAACATGAGTTAAATGAGATATTTTTTTAAAACTGATAAATATCTCTTGAAATTATTAAAAATATATTGAGCAAAAAATTTATTTTAATTAAATATTAGTAGTATTTATTAATAGTAAAGCAACATATTTTTATAAATGAACACCAATCTTTTGGAATATATTTTGTTAAAAATATAGATAAATTAAGACTTAATTACTAATTGAGCTTTATGTTTTGAAAGCCCGTATAACACCACCTAAATTAATATATTAAAAAAAAAATTATATGTAAATATAAAATTTAAATATGACGAAACTCTTAAAAAATTCAGCCCACCCCACCGTTAAATCCTAGATCCGTCACTGGCAATCATGGAGTACTACTTATGATGAAATTTTATATGAGATAATCTTATATATATAATAACACTATACAAATAACATAAAATGTTATTAATATATTATTGTACATCGCACAATAGAATAATTTTTAGTATATATAATATAAAAAAAAAATTCACAAAATTAAGTGAAGACCCCGGCTCTTTTTAGCCATAACTAAATTGTGATCTTATGATATGAAATATTTTTCATTACATTAATTTTTTTAGTTTCACATTTGACAAACTCCCTCTCTTGTTTTTTCATTCCTCATTAATTGATGAATTGAAAGTTGATAAAGTCTAACCAAATAATTGCCTTGGACAAGAAAAGACACATGTATGGACCACTCAACTCGGTTTCTAGTTTTGTATCACATGAAAAATCTTATCATTTGGCCCATGCATTCTCCACACAAATTCATATTTTGGCAATGCATCATCATTATGAATCCCATCTAACTTATGTTTCCTTGCTTCAATTTTCATTACATTATTAGACATATAATGTACCATCTTTTAATTTCCTACGTCTTCAATAAGTCCAAATTTCGGTGCGATTTTAATTTTCAAAAAATAATTATGTTATGGTATTGTTTGATATCTAAAATGTCAATCTAGGATAGCAAACGATATAAGAACGTAATAGCGAACAACAATGAACAACGCATCTATTTGGTTCAACAATGAACAATAAGGCTTTTTTGAATAAGACTACGCCGGGCCGCTTGCCCAGAGTGTTTATTATTATCTATTTTCTGCCTAGGGTTCTAAGGGTTTTTCTCCCTTTTACAATGAAGGATACATGCTATATTTATAGACAAGAAACTAGGTCACAGATCTTCATGGACTTCCTTCGACGGGCTTACAGAGTCTCTAGCCGCCAGGGCTAGGGTTTCCCTAGTCAATCACGATTTCGATTCCGGATACACTTTGTCTTGCTTGTCTTGTCTTGATTATCCGATATCCGCCACTACATCCATATCTATACCATATTTATCTACCATATTTATCTCTTCACTTGATTGCTCAAAAATCGCTCCCCGACTTGTGGTTTTTCAAAATCGCTCCGCGACCTTCATATATTTCATAATCGCTCCGCGACCTCCTCATCCAAATGAAGTCGCTCTGCGGCCTCCCGATCCCTGGCGAGGTCGCTTTAACTGACTGACTCACGAGAGAGAGTTGCCTTATCGAGTTGGATTATTTCATACTACCACATATATTTTGGTCCAATGTTCCCTATTGTACCAATGCATTTAAAAAAAAATTGAATAATTAAAACAGTAGATGACATGAGAACATGTCAAATCAAATTGAGAGGAAAAAAAATCTTAGTAGAAATATTATTATCCATGATGGGGGGATGGATTTCCACCGGGGAAAAACAAATCATAGTAAAAAAATCATGTTTGTTTTCCACTGGGAAAGTTCAAATGGGGGATGGACTTACCCATTCGATCACTTTTTGAATTTGCACATTCAATTTTTCATCCAAATATATATTCATATCTATTATACATATATACCCTAAAATTATCACACCACTATTTTTTTTATATTAATTTATTCTTTTTTATATACTCCCTCCGTTCCAAACTTGTTTTTCTGTTTACTGTGTGCTCGGGTTTTAAGAAAAAATGATAAAGTGATAAAGTGTTGGGATATAAAGAGTTGTTTATTAGTATTTTATATGATAAAATGATAAAGTGATGGGTAGTTGGGGTTAAAAAGAGTTACTCCCTCCGTCCCAAACTTGTTTTCCTATTTACTGTGTGCTTGAGTTTTAAGAAAAAGTGATAAAGTGTTGGGGTAGAAAGAGTTGTTTATTAGTATTTTATATGATAAAGTGATGGGTAGTTGGGGTTAAAAAGAGTTATTTATTAGTATTTATGTGATAAAGTGATAAAGTAGAAATTTTCATTTAATGAAATAGGAAAACAAGTATAGAACGCCCAAAACGGAATACAGAAAAATAAGTTTGGGACGGATGAAGTATTTATTAGTATTTTATGTGATAAAGTGATAAAGTAGAAATTTCCATTTAAGGAAATAGGAAAACAAGAATGGGACGCCCAAAACGGAATACAAGAAAACAAGTTTGGGACGGAGGGAGAACTTTTTTTACAACAATTCATTATCTCTCCTACTTTTCATACACTTTCTTTCATATAATCATTACAACACTAACTAACAATAATAAAATAATACATCATTATAATTAAAAAATATTGATTTGACATAAAGTCACATCCATCTCTAATACATCCAACACAAAACAAACACAGATTACTATTCATTTAATTTGCCCCATCCAACCTTTTTCTCATCCGGATTTGCCTCATCTACCTCAAGCCGAAAACAAACGTGTCCGTTCTTTTGGGGATAATGGAAATCACTTATATTAATATTGCTTGGTAATTCTGATACACGAGTAATGAGAAAAGAAGTAAGCAATTGATTATCCCCACTCACCAATTCGGGTTGGATTATTTCATACTACCCTCAATAACAATGCATTTGGTCCAATGTTCCTTCAATATTGTACCAATGCATTTTAAAAAAAATTATAATTATTTGAATAATTAAAACAGTAGATGACATGAGAACATGTCAAATCAAATTGAGAGATCCTTTCAAAAAAAATCTTTTCCTTAAAATGCTGTCAGTAGAAATATTATTATCCATGATGGGATGGATTTCCACCGGGGAAAAAAACTCAAATCATAGTAAAAAATCATGTTTGTTTTCCACTGGGAAAGTTCAAATGGGGGATGGACTTTTGACCCATTCGATCACTTTTTTAATTTGCAAAATGTTGGGGGTATTCAATTTTTCATCCAAATATATATTCATATCTATTATACATATATACCCTAAAATTATTACACCACTACTTTTTTTATATTAATTTATTCTTTTTAACCTATACACCATCATTCCCTCCAAACTTGTTTTTTTTATATGTCATAAATACATCCCATCTTCAAACCTTATAAATGTGCCATGGCTCAAACTAGTTTTAAGAAAAAAAAAAACAAGATTATAAAGTTTGATAAAGTGTTGGGATAGAAAACCGAGTTGTTTATTAAGTATTTTATATGATAAAATGATAAAGTGATGGGTAGTTGGGGTTAAAAGAGTTACCTCAAATGTCCCAAACTTGTTTTCCTATTTATGTATTTCATCTTGAGTTTTAAGAAAAAAGTGATAAAGTGTTGGGGTATTTGTGAAAAAGAAATGATTTTATTAGTATTTTATATGATAAAGTGATAAAGTGATGGGTAGTTTAAAATGGGGTTAAAAACATGAGTTATTTATTAGTATTTATGTGATAAAGTGATAAAGTAGAAATTTTCATTTAATGAAATAGGAAAACAAGTATAGAAACTTAAGGCAAAACTATGTGCAAATCTGTAAAAAAAATAAGTTTGGGACGAGGGAGACATTTATTAAGATTTTATGTGATAAAGGTTGATAAAGAATGAAATTTCCATTTAAATGGAAATAGGAAAACAAGAATGGGACGAATGCCTAAAATGGAATTTTGGAATGCTTAAAAACATAGAAGTTTGGGACGGAGGATAACTTTTTTTTTACAACAATTCATTATCTCCCTACTTTTCATACAAACACATTTGGTTCATATAATCATTACAAAACTAACTAACAATACTAAAATAATACATCATTATAATTAAAAAAAACATTGATTTGAAACATAAAACCTCATTCATCTCTATCCTAAATACATCCAACACAAAAAACCACAAACACCTGATTACTATTCATTTAATTTGCCCCATCCAACCTTTTTTTCTCATCCATCGAGATTGATGCCTCATCTAACAAACACATGATTGGTTCTAAAACATCAAATATGCAAAACCACCGTGTCCGTTTTTATTCATCATTTTAGGGATAATGGAAATCACTTATATTAATATTGCTTCATCATGATGTAAATTAGCATCCTAAATCACGAACACATAATTGAGCAAATTTAAGTAAACACCAATTTTATTATCATTTTAGGAGTCTCAATTTTCTCGGGCCAAACCTTTGAAACACAATTTCAACCTCATATGATCATCGGACTCATTGTTCACATTCTTCAACATATGCAAAAACCAAGAATAACAACCACATTAATAACCCAATTTTATTCATCATTTTAGAGTCAGTCAATTTTCTCCTTCAATAATATCCATTACTATTATCATTTTCAAGTCATACAAATAGTCCTTAGATTATAATTATAAATGTTAGGTTAGTGACTTAATATACATTTTATACTTAATTATGCACCTAAAAATTTAGTAAAACAAAAATTCATAGATCTGTTTCTGCTGTTAGGTAGTTAGTAGTTTATAACTAGACTAATTATTTGCCTTAAAATGCTGTCACAACAAAAGTTATAGTGCAGTCTTTAAGATGATTATCCGCTCCACACGATATTATATTTTACAATTTTATTTTTTTTATCTAATAAATGGTGACTCAACTCATAACTTCATGACACATATAATGATATTCTAACCGTTTGAGCTATTCTTACTTCGTCATTTGACTATCTATATCAATATGTATTATATTAAACATATACCTATATATATAGTTTTAATATGAAGTTCGCCAGTGAATTTTTCATAGAGCTCAACATCATCAAAAGTTACTTGTATCTTATAACATGATATAAATAATTATGTTAGATATTGGACTTTCACAAAAACCCACTATAGACAAAAAAAAATTACTATCTAGGTTCATAGTACACTCCCGTCTCATTTTGTTTCTCATTTGAGAATATCTCACACGAATTTAAAAAAAAAATCATTAAACAACAATAAATATATGTATAATACATTAATTTTTGTCCTTCTATTTACTACATGATCATTTAATGCATATTACTATAAAAACAAATAAAATGATAAAATTGGTATATGCTATTTAATAATTCTAAATTAGAGCAAAATAAAAATTGTCTCATGACAAAAACCTTTTTTAGAAAGAAGAATAAAATGGGATAAAGACCATATTAATTACATGGATAAAAATATTTATATAGATGTACATACGAGTAAAAAACATTTATGTGTCTTAAACAATAGAAATCCCTGCAAGGCTGCAAACAACTGCATTTGTTAACAGTTAATTTTACATGCTGGACTGGAGTGAAAGAAAAGGACCACTCTAAACTCTGTGTCACCTGCCAATTATGGACCACCAATTTTCCCTTTTTCCATTAAAAAACATCAAATTTGCATCACATCTAATCTTTATATATATATAATCTTTAAATTTTGTTGTGTTTGCATCATATAATATCAAACTTTTTCTAAACTCTCAACAGCACACTTTATCTGTGAAGCATTACAGATAGCTGTCATCTTCACTTATAAAGCTCAAATTCAAAACATAAATTCATTGTCATTTCCTCACAACTGCCATTGTGGGCTTTATTTATTGGGGTTAGGTTTTTAATTTGGTTGTGATAATATTATTCAACCTCACACATGTATCCACTTACCTAATTTGACAGCAATTTATGACAATAATTTTTACAAGATTTTACCAATATGTATACCATAATCAAGGCTACATGTGCAATAACACACAAACAATGATAATCTCTATTATAGACTTTATAGTCAACATCCAAATACCCTAATATAGTACTAGAGTAGTATTTTGGTCTCTACTTCTGAGGTACAGTATATAGCTATGGGTCCAAATTTCACAACCATTCATATAATTTACATAAATTCTACCAAACTCATAAATATCAATTGATCTAACCTTGTATAAAGAAAAAAGAGACATCAATCGGATGCTAACTAAACCAAGTGCAGGTTTTATACCATGGTTGTAATAAAACCACCTACTCTAGTACAAACCACAATTTCTGAAATCAACATTATAAAAGTTCATTCAATAAAGCAAAAGAAAAAAGGAAAGTTAAAGCTAAAGTAATAATTACAGCAACCATATTCCAACTCCTAGAGAGAAAAAGAGAATTGTACTGACAAACAAGAATGAGCTCAAATGAACAAACAAGTACAAACCAATTTGAATCATTAAATTGTTGGTGCTATTTCTTTGGTTTCAATGGTATTACCAAACGCTTAAAAAAGTCCTACTAAAAGACCACCTTTCAGTCCGTCTCGCTGACCCGATCAGGCTGTTCTTGGTAGTTCGAACGACGAAGCTCCTCGATTCGAACCGCAACTTCGGATATTGTGGGCCGTTTGTCCGGGTACTGAGCCGTGCAGTCGATCCCGAGCTGCAACAACTGCACCATGTCCTCCTCCAAATTCTGGTATCTGAGGAGCTCCATATCGAACACTTCGGAAGTCCACTCCTCTCGAACAACTGACTGGACCCACCTCGGAAGGTCAATTCCTTCCTCGTTCAAGAGAGCGTGAGTGGGGGCTTTCCCCGTTAGGAGCTCTAGGAGCAACACCCCGAAGCTGTAAACATCGGCTTTTTGGGAGACTCTGCGGGGGTCAGTCACCTCCGGTGCACGATAGCCAGCAACCCTAGTGGGAGAGGATGGGGGTCCCACTAGGTGGTTCAGCCCGAAATCGGACACTCGAGCTTCGTACGACTTGGTGAGAAGGATGTTCGATGATTTGATGTTTCCGTGGGAAACGGTGGGACCTTGGAAATGGATGTATTCGATTCCACGGGCTGCGCCGAGGGCAATGCCGGACCTGATTTCCCAATTCAATGGCGTCCCGCCGGCTCCTTTGTTTCCTGAGTGGTATTTGATAAAGAACATAAATGAATGCAGATATACAGTCACCAACCAAACAATCTTAAACCCCAACTAAAGGTCAAATACTATTCCTAGGAGTAAAACTTGGGTGCAACTAGTGCACAACTAATACTATTCAATGGGAACAACTAATACTGTTCAGTAAAAATACCCTTGAATTGTCTCTTGCAACTAGTACATAGAAGTATTTGCTACTCCTAAATGATATTCTACAAGCATCAAAGAGGGTTAAAACACACGGGACCATTTTGGATTGCAATAAGCATCAATAATCTCACCGACTCCACCTAAGCAAGTTGACAATGAAGCAATAAACTTAAATACAAAATTAGAGATGATCATGATTACAATAGGTCTAAACTCTGTCACTATCAAACAAACATCATCAAGAAACAATCTCCACACCACAATAATCAAATCCATAAACAAATTATGCATCCTAGTTGTATGAAAACTCTGTTTCTTGAAATGAAGCAAATTAACATGACTGCAGATATATCCATCCAATTAACATATGAAAAACAGAGTTATAATCAAGAATTGAAGTGCAAAATGTGACCACTCACCATGCAAAAGTGCAGAGAGGCTCCCCATAGGCATATAATCATAGACAAGAAGCTTCTCCTCCCTACTGTAATAGTAAGCTCTAAGAGGGACCAAATTCTCATGATCCATTGCTCCAACCCCTTCAATCTTCTCCTTAAAATCCTTATCAGAAAGAGTCACATCCTTCAACCTCTTCACAGCCACCACCGTGCCGACTTCCAGCACCGCCTTGTACGCCGTCCCAAACGTCCCTTTTCCCAAAACCTCCGCCGACGCCCTCAACAGCTCCTCCAGATCAAAAACCCTCCCACCATTGCCGAAGAACACCAGTTTCTTAGAAGCAGCTGCGGCGGCGGCATTCTCGCTCTTCGCATTCCCGGTCGAACCCATAGCCGCGGCGGCCGCGGCCGCGACTGAAAACCCTCCGCCGTTCTCCGATTCGGCAATGGCGGCCTTTTCCCCGGTTTCGTTTTCTTGATTCCGGATTGCGACGACATCGACGGACCTGGATTTCTTTCCGGTCCTTTTTCTGCACAAGAAGAATAGTAACAGTAGCAGTAGGATAAACCCTAGAATAGATCCGATCACGATTCCGGCGATTGCGCCGCCGGATAGCTTCTTCTTCCCATTCTTCGCCGGGGTTAAATCCACATCCTCGATTCCGCCGGGAGAAGGCGACGGCGACGGAAATCCATCAGCATTGTCGGCGCAAACAGTATCAGTAGGTTTTCCACACAAAGAAGTCCCCAAGAACGAGTCCTTCAATTTTGCCCTAAGCCCCTTCGGGATAGACCCGTTCAAATTGTTGAACGAAACGTTAAATTGGTCGAGATTCGGCAGCTCAATGTCCGGTAATCCGCCACTGAAGTGGTTATTCTCCAACAAAAGCGTGCGCAATCGCGTCAATTTGTTGAATCCGGCCGGAATTTCACCTGAAAAATTATTCGACGCGAGATTCAGCCTTACAAGAGAGTGAAGCGAGAGGAGGAAATCCGGCACGGGCCCCGAGAACTGGTTCCCCTGAAGGTACAAATTCCGGAGTTGCGAGAGCTGGGAAAAGTCCGCCGGAAGTGCGCCGGAGAGGTGGTTCAGGCGGAGGCTGAGCGTGCGGAGCGCCGTCAAGGAGGAGAGAGAATTGGCCGGGAGAGCGCCGTAGAGAGAGGAGGCGGGGAGGCGGAGGACAGTGACGCGGCCGTTCTCGCAGACGACGCCGGGCCAGTTGCACGGTGTGGCGGCGGTGGTGTTCCAGAAGAGGGTGCGGCCGCCGACGGCGGCGCGGAGGGTTAGCAGGGCGGCCCTGTCGGTGGAGAGATCTGCGGAGTGGGCGGGAGAGAGGAGAAGGAGGAGGAGGGAGAGTATGAGGAGCGGCATTGGTGAATGTAGTAGAGGTATCAGTGCGGTGAATGGAAAAGTATCAGTTGGGTGTGGGAGGAGGCGGAAAAGGGTTTGTTAAGAGGGAAGATTCATTTGTGAGGGAGTGACAGTGTAAATGTATCTGTCTCTCTCTATATATGTACAGGTGTGTGAGAGAGAAAGGGTAGGATACTCTGTGTGTATGTGTGAGAGAGAGATCCAGGCTGGGTGTATATACTTTTTTGTGTGTATTTTTGTATACATACATAATAAGAAGAATGTGTATTTGTATACTAGTGTGGACCGTGAGTACTAGTAATCCAGACCTAAATTCTCGCGTCAAATTATATAATATTAGGCAATTTTTTTAATTTTTGTACACATTAGTTTCAGGGGAAAAAAATAATTGGTGTCATAATTTATTTATTTTTCTAAAAAATTTTAATACCCAATTTAAGTTTAATAATTAAATTGATTGTCTAATTTTGGTCTAATTTTCATCAAAAATTTGTGAAAGTCATTGTTTTCGGTAACACGCAAATAGTGTGTTGGTAAAATTTAGTAGGTTTTAAATTTGTAGATTTTAAATTTTAATTTTAGTTTAATTTATTGAATTATTTGGACACATGTAATTTAATTGAATAAAAAATATAAAAAAAAAATTAATGTCCACATAAGTAAGGGTATCATAAACCTTCAAAATTTACATGCACGTGATTTACATATGACCGAATAAGTTGTTCGTAATTTTTCGATGAAAATTGAATCAGAATTAGATAATTAATTTAGTTATGAGATCAAAATTAAACAATTAATTTTTTTTTTAACAAGAAATGAACCGTAAATAAATCATGCAACCAATTTTTTTTTTCCCGTAGAGTGTGACAGTGTGAGAGGGATCCAGGGTGGGAAAGGATCAGTGTGTTTATATTCAAGCATATATATTTTCTATACTAAGAATATGTATTTCTAAATTAGCGTGGACCGATTGACTATTGATTTAGGTAATAATCTACACCTAAATTCTCGCCTCAAATGATATTGTATTATACAACCGAATATGTTAAAATTTATTCATTTAATGCGGTTATTCAATAATTTGTTTGTGGTTTTTTACTTTGAATTAATTAGTTTTGACTGAATAGAGTGTCCTACAATTAAGCAACTTTAAGACTAAAATAAATCAAATCGGAGCAAAATTTAAAAAAGGGCCTACTTGAGTATTTGAAATTTTGATGTTGAAATTCCCAAGTCTATTTATTAAAAATATGAATTCAATTCAACAATTCATCTCCTATTCTGAAACAACATTATAATCTGGGCGCTAATAATATCAATATTTTTATAATGAAAATAAAAAAGCTATAAAAAGATTTAATTGGACAGAGATGGTCTGTTTAATTAAGAAACAAATATATTATAGTATTTATTTAGGTTGTCTCTATTGGGTCCGAGAAAAAATTACAAATAATTATCCGCATTCATAAATAGTCCTTAAAATTTTTATTTTATTAATTTTGATATTTCGAATGTTACTTTTATATTTTAATTATTTATTTATTCGGGGTGGCTTACTTGTCTTTAGTCTTTACATTGAACCGATAACATGTTGGTAATTGTCACTCATTTTATATACGATACTTTGTTGTAAAGAAACATCATTATTCAAAGATAAAAATGTACGAGGCTTACCCATAAATGAGACGGGGTACATTCTAAAATAAATCAATATCTATTCATTTTAAAGTATTAAAACGTTATGTCGAAATTATGTCATATTAAGACCATCTTATACAAATGTTTATATTAATTTAAACATCAAATATGATTTCTATACTTGTATCGTGTATGTATAATATATGTATCGTAGTAGTGGATAAAAAATGAGCAAAAAAAACCCTAGGTAGGAGAAGTGTGTGTACTATGCAGTCAACTAGTACAGGTAGAAAGTGGCTGTGAAAAAGGTCATATAAACGGATGAGTTTTAGCTTGAGTTGTTTATTTATTAATATGTTGTTCACTTTTTTTTTTTGGCCACAGAAATTCTTGGTAACATCAAAAAGATCCTTGGATGTAGTGGAATAATGAAAAATGTGGAATTTGTCAGTTATTTTGAGTTGGAGAAACTAAATATTTTATTGCCTTTCAAAGTGGAATATTTGGAGCTTTTTAGAAAAAAAACAATGGAGTGCTTATTGAGATGACAAATATTACTGCTCAACTAACAAAAGAAAAAAGCCAAAACTTTCTTTAAATTTGGAGTAGGTTTTATGTAAATTTGTATTAACGTTAATTTTTTTAAATGTTATTATTATATATAAAAATATAATAATTTAAAATAATATTTAATTTTTAATGATAGGCATATGCACAATAAAAGAATATACCGTGAACATATTACACACAAGGGAATTCATGAAACTAGAAAGGGTACGATTTGACGAAGGTCAAGGGTTCGCGTCACCATTTACCCGAAAAAAATGGTGTGATTTATATTTTAGAGAGTATTAGTCATGATAAGTGAAGGGTGTATATATTTTACTACTACAAAAAAAAATTGTGATATTGAAGGGTATGACTTGTATTACAAAAGATATTAGTAGTGATAATTAAAGGGTATGATTTATATTATAAAAATGTATTAATCATGATAACGGAATGGTCAAATCTGTAAATACCAATTTCACGACGAACAAGCCTCATAGGAGACATACTCTACACAACTATTACACATAAAAAAAAATTACAGTTTTTTTGTCTTAAATCAATTTTGTGGGAAACATATCTAATACTACGTGTCTATAAATATATATAAAAAAAATCTAAATTTCATGTAGCACAAACTCCCCTGTGTAATTTATTCATATTATTAAATTATCGTTAAATTTATAAATTGATATAATTATTTTTATAAAACTAATACCTATAGCATTTAATATTATAATACCAATTTATAAGTGTAATAATTCACTTGATAAGTTTTATGATATTAGTTTATATATGTAATGATATAAATTTTACAATACGATTAAATTTCACCGAAAAGCTACTCCACACATAGATATACTTGAGCAAATATAGTCACCTTTGTTTTATGGTGAAGAAAATGAATTTTACTCTCTAATAATAACTTAATTAGTATAAAAAATTAATTTTCTTCTTTTAATTTTTATATTCACTTTTAATCACATTATCAAAGTTTAATAAAGTTTCATTTTGAATCTATTCTAAACGTAATATGTATTAAATTAGTCATCTTTTTACTACCTTTAATTTAACATACATTTAAAATAAAAAAAAAAATTAACTGACATGAAATATTTTAAATCTAAACCTTAAATCCTAAAAAAAATAAAAAAATCAAACTATTAATAATAAATTAATAGTTATTACAAATTTAAATATCTTACCTAGAGAATACAAAATTTAATTTTAAAATATTGTTCAATCATAAACCTAAAGTAGATTTTAATTAACATGATATTAACATAATATAGCTTAATGAAGTCAACTAATATTCAATGGAAACATCTAATACTTTTAAGTGAAACAACTAATATTGTTATGTGAAAAAAAAGGGATGAATAGAAAAAAGAGTAAAAAATCAATTTTTTGTTCTGGTCATGTTCCATTATAACCAAAAACCCGTTTCAAATCTTACCGAAAGATAAGAAATCCGTACAGAAATTTCGATATGAACACTGACACTTAAATTTTAAAATAACTGAATTTCGATACGGACACAAATATTTTAAATATCCATTTTGGTCCGTATTATACGCCACCTTTTACAGTCTTTTTCCTCTTCTCTCCGACGATGACCAACCCGCTAGGTTTCTAGATGTAGTTTATGTGCACCTTGTGTTCTTTATCTTCCAGTTTTAGGTTTATTTTGATTTTGTCCTCCCTTATTCTAAGTTTTGGTTGTTTTTTTCTTTTGTTATTTGGTTTGTTTGGATGCAATCATGCTTTATTTGAAGAGGAACGTTGTTTCAAGTGCTGCTAGCTTGGTTGTGCTTGTTAACCTCCTCATTTCCTCACGCTTAGTTTGAGGTAGGTCTTATTTTCAATTGTCGGGAGAAAAGTGCTTGTACTGTACTATGATTTGTTGTTCAATAAAAGTCCTTTCTTCTTAAAAAATAAAAAATAAAAATGGTAATCACCTCACATCATGTATTTTTTTTTTTTGAATGAAAACAAATACTCCCTTTGTCCCACAATTGTTTGCACATTTGACTTATAGTTAGGTCCCATAATTATTTGCACATTTAAAAAATGAAAACTTTTCATAAACTGCACCCTTACAATATTTACTTATTTACATAAAATATTACTCTTTCCGTCCATCAATCTTATGCACTCATATTCCTCCTTAAAAGTCACTTTATCATTTTCATTACTAATACAAAACTCGCTCGCAAAAACTGTGTGTAAAAGTCAACTGTGCATAAAATTGGTGGACAGAGAGAGTATTATTTTTTGACCCACACAATATTGAACCAACCAATTTATTTACTTTATACATAAAAGTAATCAAATTACCATTCAAAACTCTACCCATTACACTCTTTTTGTGTGCCTAATTTATGGTGCAAATAATTATGGGACGAAAATAATAGCATATTTTAGTTTAAAAAAAATATGTTAAGAATACCTTGAGTAACAACAACATAAATACCTTTTGGTTACTTGACAAAAACTCATATGATACGATTTTATACATGAGTCGGGATACAAATTAATACAAATCAACATACTCTTTTTAAAGTATTAAAACGTCATGCTCAAGTTATGCCTCATCTCAACGTGAAATCGTCCCACACAAATGTGTGACTTATTATTTATGGGTTCATGTTTACCCGCTAAACTTTAATTTATTAAACAAAAAGTAGCATGAATTTCCAATGTGTCATAATCATGACTTTGCGACATCATAATTTCATTTAAAAAAATCAATGGGGGCCAATTTATCAATGAATTAATATTATTTAGTTTCATCCATGAATTACTTACCAATGCATGATGCATCCATTACATTGACACGATGCAAGATTATTAAGAGACGATTAATTTGTTCATTTTCATAAAGATATTTCCAACTATTATTTGAAAATATATACTGAATATTTGTTTATGTTGGGAGAATTCATGAGCCAGTATCAATCGGGATGATCTTGTAAACACAAATGTAAATTAATAATTAATACTAGCATGAATTTACCTAAGTGAATTCAAATAATAATTACGCCAACAACGACATGCAAATAAAACCACGTAAAAAGTCCTAGCATGCGGAATTCTAGGAGTTTACGTAAACGTACCCGTTGGAGAGACGGTCTGAGACAGGCAGGATCAGGTAACAGCTACCAACCAAAAGTCCTTCTCAAGTATTCCCACAGTCCTCGCTCAATAACCCGGTGGGAGGTTCTCCAATGAACGATTTATAAAACAAAGGAAAAATAAAATTGTTGCACCACCTTTGTGGATTTCTAATATTTCCAACACATGGAATTGGTGTGGGATGAATGAATTCATCCCCTATTTATAAGAGGGGTTTTCAAAATTTTGGGGCCCAAAATTAGGGTTGGAAAGATCTTTTTCTTGTCCTCCAAGAAATCTTGAATATATCACATATATTCTTCTTTCCATGTGTATTTTCCCACAAAAATCTCACACCCTTATTTTCCCAATAATTTCGAAAATTTCAAATAAAGAATTGCAAGATTGGATCTTTCTTGAATTTATGAGATATTCTTGTATTCCAAGAATACATATCTTTCTCCATAAAATATTTCCAAGAAAATAAAGAAAATCTTAATTCCCTTTCTTATACTCATTATTTTCGAAAATCCCATAAAGAAAGACCAAGTGGGAGATTTTCTTGAATTTATGAGATAATCTTGTATTCCAAGAATACTTATATCATTTCCTTAAAATCTTTTCAAGAAAAATTCTTCTCCCTCTTTTTCTCTATTTTTTCGAAAATTTGAAGAAATATTAGGCAACAAAATTTATTTTATTTTAAGCACCTTCTATTTATTGGACTATAATTTGGGCTACTTGAGGGGCCTTTAGGAGAATTAAGATGGACCTTCCAATGGACTTCTGAATTCCAATATTGAGCTACTGATATAATTGACCCATTAATACTTAATTAATACCACTATATAATTAATATTGCACTATCCAATCTTAACCCATATTACGGTAATATGACTCCCGGTTATTATTTCCCGTGTTTAAGATTATTTAGTCCACTAATTAATTAAGCCACTGAAAAGCTTTATTAATTAATATATTTGGCCTTGGAGTAAGGACAACTCGAAATTTTTATTATCCATACCGAAAATTAATTCCACTTGCAAGATTTGGTATGATAAATGTTACGAGCCCACCAAGGGACCAATCACGCAAAACTTTTTGCAAGCACCACGATTCTCTGTATTAATCTTAGAATCGTCAGATAATTAATATTATTGCCCAATATATAGAATTATCGAAGTCTCAATGATTCTCTTCCCATTTATAAGTCAAAACAATAATTACAAATCGCACACGGTCCTTATTAAGTGACAAGAGATTAAGAAATCAACGACCAGGAGGTCTAACTCTTCATCCCTTAAGTCGGTCTGAATGAGTTTATCCTCTCTCAGATGTCCACTTGAAAGACATCGAATGCATTAGTATAATCTCTTGGTCAAGACAAGTCAATCTGAGACTTACACATCAACTTCTACCAATAGGCATTAGGGTCTATCTAAGTTGTGAAACACGCACTAGTTCACAAGGGATTTAACGTGATCTTACGTGATCTGGTATTACCAATGTTAACTACAATGTAACATGTGCTTTATGAGCGGTTTGCAATAAATATATATATCATTCAATCATATTTAAAAGCAATAAAGGATAAATAATTTATTTCAATAAATAAGTGTTTAATACATAGGTTATACAAAGTAAAAGCATACTTTCACGTATAAACCCCAACAATCTCCACTTATACTCAAAGTCCGCTTTTAAGTATACCACAACACGCCCAATGTATTATCTGGTGACATCTAATGTCACCTACATCAACCTAATAATATATCTCCCACTTATACTCAAAGCAGTTAACAACGCTCTTGACACTCATTCCTTCCACATGTCTCTACCGAATGTTATGAGGCGAGACCCTTTGTGAATGGATCGGTAGGTTGTCTTCCCCACGCGATCTTTGCCACCTCTATATCTCCTCTCTTAACGATTTCTCGTATAAGATGGTATTTCCTTTCTATGTGTTTCTGGCCTTGTGGGCTCTCGGTTCCCTTAAATTTGTAACTGCTTCGGCATTATCACAGTAGACCGTGATGGTGCTGGGCAAATTCGGAACAACGTCCAAGTCCACTAGGAAGTTCTTGAGCCATACCGCTTTTTTTCATTTCTTCATGCGACTACATATTCGGCTTCCATGGTAGAATCTGCGATGCATTTACATAACGCTTCTCCATGTTCTGACTCCTCCCCGGACAAAACACACTACCCGAGGTAGATTTTCCGAATCTATGTCCGATTAAAATCCGAAGTCCGTGTATCCAATGGAAACAAAGCCGTCTCATTTGGTAAAACTAGCATTCTATCCCGAGTTCTTTTTAGATACTTTAGAATGTTCTTTATTGCAGTCCAATGTTGATTCCCTGGATTACTTTGATATCTTGCTACCATGCCTACGACGTAGCAAATATCCGGTCTCGTACATAGCATTGCATACATAAGACTCCCTATTGCTGACGCATAGGGAACACCTTTCATGTCATCTATCTCCCCTTGTGTCTTGGGACACATGTCTTTCGATAGATGGATTCCGTGCCTGAAAGGTAAAAAATCTTTCTTGGAATCTTGCATGATGAATCGCTTCAAAACAGTGTCTATGTATGAAGCTTGCGATAAACCAATCATTCTTTTCTTTCGATCTCGAGTGATCTTGATCCCAAGAATATGACCGGCTTCCCCTAAGTCCTTCATATCAAACTGTTTTGACAGCCATACCCTTACGTCTGATAAAACCTTTACATCGTTTTCGATGAGCAGAATATCGTCTACGTATAGTACTAAGAATACCAAGGCGGTCTGTCACGCCTTTTGTAAACATAACTTTTAGAATTGTTTTGATCAAAACCGTAGGATTTTATAACTTGATCAAAACACTGATTCCAAGCACGGTATGCTTGCTTCAGCCCATAAATGGACTTCTCGAGCTTGCAAACCAGATGCTCTTGACCTTTTTCAATGAAGCCTTCGGGTACTATACGTTGACGACATACAGCTCATCGGAAACAATGTAAAGGTGTTATCGAACGTAAGGGCATGGCTCTCAAAACTAGTTTGATATGAAGGATTTAGGTGAAGCCGGTCACGTCCTAGAGATCAAGATCACTTGAGATCGCAAGAAAAGGATGATCGGGCTTTCACAAGCCTCTTATATGACATTAATTGCTTTAAAAACGCTTCAAAGATGCAAGATTCCAAGAAAGGCTTTGTGCCCTACATACATGGAATCCATCTATCCAAGGAAATGTGTCCCAAAACACAGAATGAGATAGATGACATGAAAGGCATCCCTTATGCTTGGCGGGGAAGCCTCACGTACGCAATGTTGTGACGAGACCGGATATCTCGCTTCATCCGAGGCATGGTAGCTAGATATCAAAGCAACCCCGGGAAGCACATTGATCAAGGAAAGACATTCTGGCACCAAGAGGACACGGACAAAATGTTGGTTTACCGGTTAGATCGCCTAATCCCCATCTGCACACCTGACTCAATCTCCAATCGACATAGACTCCGTAAAGTCTACCTCGGGTAGTGTATTTTGCATGGGGAGGAGCCATAACATTGAGAAGTCAGAAAGGTAAAATGCATCGCCGATTCTACCATGGAAGTTCTAATACGAAGTCGCCGCGGAAGCCAAAGAGACGATTTGGCTCAAGAACTTCCTAAGTGACTTGGACGTTATCCCGGATTTGCCCAGCACAATCACGGTCTATTGTGATAATGCCGGAGCAGTTACAAATTCAAGGGAACCAAGAGCACACAAGGCCAGCAAACACATTGAAAGAAAATACCATCTTATACGAGAAATTGTTAAGAGAGGAGACATTAAGGTGGCAAAGATTGCATCGAAAGACAACCTAGCAGATCCATTCACAAAGGGTCTGCCTCAGAGTACATTCGAGAGACATGTGGAAGGAATGGGTGTCAAGAACGTTGTCAATCTGCTTTGAGTATAAGTGGGAGAAATTATTAGGTTCGTGTAGGGTGACATTAGATGTCACATAGAACACGAGACATGTTGTAGTATACTTAAAAGCAGACTTTGAGTATAAGTGGGAGATTGTTGAGGTTATACTGAAAAGTATGCTTTTACTTTGATAACCAAACTATGTTTTTCTCATTTATTTACTGAAATAAATTATTAATCACTGTTGCTTTTAAATATGAATGAATGATATATATTTATTGCAAACTCGTTCAATAAAGTCAGTAGGTATTACGTTGTAGTTAATTTGGATACCAGATCACAGAAGATCAAATTAATAGCTCCTCGTAATTAAGTACAAATTCACAACCTAGATGGAAATGAACAAACCATCATGAAAGGTTGATGTATAAGACTCGGATTGACTTGTCTTGACCAAGAGATTATACTAGTGCATTTGAATGCGCTGAATAGGACCTACAGGAGGATAAATTCTTCGGTACTGAATATACAAGAATTAGACCTCAGTGGTGTGTTGCTTCTTAATCTCCATCCCTTAAATAGGATCGTGTGAAATTAATAATTATTGCTTTGACTTATGATAGGAATAGAATCATTGGGATTCGATACCTTATATCTTGGGCAATATTATTAATTACATGACGATTGCTGACATTTAATATGGAGAATCGTGTGCAAGTACGTCTTGTTTGATTTGTCCCCTTGGTGGGCTCAGAACCTTTATCATACCAAATCTTGCAAGTGAAAATTTATTTCCGGTATGGATAATAATGTTGAGTTGTCTTTACTCCAAGGATAAAGATATTAATTAATAAAAAACTTGTTTAGTGGCTTAATTAATTAATGAACTAAAATAATCTTAAACACGGGAAACAATGACCGGGAGCCATATTATAGTGAAGTCGTAATATGGATTAAGATGGATAGTTCAATATTAATTTTATAGTGGAATAAATTAATATTAATGGACTTTGAATAATATTTGGCCCAATATTATAGTTTCAATAGTCCATTGGAGGTCCAACCTCAATTCTCCTAAAGACCCTCAAATAGCCAAAAATAAAGTCCAATTAATGAAAGAGTGAAAAAAATATTCTTGCCTAATATTTCTATGAAATTTTCGAAAATTGTAGGATTAAAGGAGAAGAAAGATTTTTTTGATTTTCTTGAAAAGATTTTATGGAAAGAGATAAGTATTCTTGGAATACATAATTATCCCATAAAATCAAGAAGTCAAATCTTGACTCTTTATTCCTTGTATTTTTCGAAAAAAATAGGTATAAAGGGGAATAAGATTTTTATGGAAAAATTTAATTAAGGAGAAAATAATATAGGAGATATATTCAAGATTTCTTGGAGACCAAGAAAAAAATTTTCTTCCTTATTTTTTCCTCCAAAAAATCGGCCACCCTAGCCCTATAAATAGGGGATGAATTTTTCATTCCCAATTGCAATTCCATGTGTTGGAAATATTAGAAATCCACAAAGGTGGTAGCAAAATATTTTTGTTTTTCCTCTTGTTAAAATCGTTCGTGAGAATCCTCCCACCGGATTGCATTCGTGGACTTGGGACATATTTGGGAAGACTCTTTGGGTTGATCCATTGTCTCTGCAAGAGGTTAGTAATCTCGTAACTCCTAGATTCCGCATGCTTAGGATTTATGTGGATTAAGTGTATGCATGTTGTTTATTCGTTTATTAATTATTATGTTGAATTGATTTAGGATTAATTCATGTTAGTAACTAATTGATTAATTTAAATATGTATTTAAAATAATCTCGAATAGATCCAGGCACCCCTAATTTCCCAACAGTAGATGGGGCGTGGGTTTGGGACTTCCAATGGAGTCGAACTTTGTTAGCTAGGGAGTCTGATTGCTTAATCAACTTGTCCTCTATCTTAACAGGTTGCATTTGGTTCAAGGCAGAGATGATGTGTGGGAATGGAGGCTCTCCAAAAATGGCGTGTATTGCACAAAGGTGGCCTATGATAATCTCCTACCGTCGCCGGACGAATCATCACATGATATTCTCAAGAAGACGGCGTTCAAGAGGCTGTGGAAGAGTTACGCTCCTAGGCGTGCCCAAACAATTATGTGGAAACTACTTAAAGGACGAATGGCGACGAAGAGGGAGTAATATAGCTAACGGCAATCCGCTTTGCCCCCTTTGCAACGCGGAGGATGAAAGTATTGCTCATCTCTTTTTCCACTGTTCGCTCTCGTCTGAAATCTGGTACAGGTGTTATCAATGGCTCAATATCTCAATGGTGGCGCATCCCTCGCCGATTAATCATTTTTTGCATCATGGTCTACTTCTCGGTGGAGGGAAAACTGCTGCTAGAATTGCTGACACAATTTGGATTGGAATCACGTGGTCTATTTGGAAATTCAGGAATGATCGTGTGTTCAACAATTGCGAGTTCAAGCCGGCTAAGGTATGGGAAGAATCCGTGGCAAGAATTTGGTCTTGGCTGTCCGCAAAAAAGTGTTTACGTGCTAGTTGTTTTCGGGCGTGGATTACCAACCCACGCCATTGCTGCTCATCCGTTTTGTGCTGTGAGTGGGTCTGGTGAGTTTAGTTCGTTAGATAGTGAATATAGTACTTGCTGGATAGGAGTTCTGTAGATGATTACTTTGAAAGGTGTACTTCTATTCTTTGTGGTCATTAGTATTTCCTGTACTGATACCTTATGTTAATAATAGTCCCTTTTTTCTGATTAAAAAAAAAAATGAATCAGAGCCAGAGGCATTGCAAAGAGGTTACATGAGACTATATTTATCAATAACTCCACCCTAACTCAACCTTCTAATATAATATTTATTTCTCTCTCATTCATATATCCAATTTATCATCCAACACAATTTTAACATTTTTATACTTTATTAATGACATCAACCTAATCTAAAATAATTATTTTTACTTATTACTTTTTAAATACGTATTATGCATAATCGATTTTTGTTATATTTAAATGTGTAATAAAGAACATAAAAAATTATTTTATATTCTAAATTCGTAATTATAATATGAAAAAAAATATCATACACTTCAAATAAATTACAGACTCATAAAACATATCGTAACACATAAATATTCATAAGGTAATATGGGTCACAAAGTAACATATTATTGTTCATATGGTAACATATGAGTATTCACATAATATTACAACGATTTATGAACAATGTTACATATTACTAAAAAAATATATGTTACTACGTGAACAAAAAGTGTTACACTATGAAGAAAAATGTGTTACCACATGAACAAAACCAATACAAGCGCGAAAATAAATCCAAGTCCAAAATTACAGATTTAATGAACAACTTGATGTGTTACTACATGAACAAAATGAGTGTTACCATATGAGCAAAAGAGTGTTAACACATGAACAAAACAAGTACAAGCGCGAAAAGAAATCTTCAGTCCAAAATTACAGATTTAAAGAACAACTTGATGTGTTACTATATGAACAAAATGAGTGTTACCATATGAGCAAAAGAGTGTTACTACATGAACAAAAACCAGTAAAAACGCAAAAATATCATCAGTCTAAAATTACGGATTTACAGAACAGCGTGAAAATATTGCAGAAGGATCTGAATTTCAGCACACACTTTGTGTTGAGGGGTAATTCAAACACCACACACATATTCTCCTTTCTTATTCGCAGAATCCACATCAAAAACTAAATTGAACAACCTAATTTTATTCAGTGATCGGAGTGAATTTAAGAAAATTAAATTGGACAAAAAATTAGGGCACGAACGAAGAAGAAGAACCCGTGAGATCCGCCAACAATCTGAAGAGAAGAGGAAGAAGAAGAAACCTAACAGCGTCCATGCTGCGCGACGCGAAGAAGATGAAGAAAGCTCATTAGCCCACCAGCAATCTGCCCTAACCCGTCCTCTTGACCCCGCGAAAAAATAAAAATAAAAAAAAGGTTCAATTCCACATATCACTTATATGCAATATTGCATATAAGTTTTTATCAAAAAATAAATGTTTCATTATGTATGAATCGGCCAAAAATAATTCGTTTCAACGTGTTCATTGTTCTGCTTGGTTTTTGGTGTCAATCGATTGGTTTTCTGTTCAACTAACACGATCCCATTTTTTGAACTGTGATAAATTTTAAGAGTGATAGAAATTCCACTAAATTCAGTTTTAGTCAAACAAATACTATCTCATTTCCAAATTCGATTGCCACATTATAGTGTGCTCGAATTTTAAGAGAAAAAAATAATAATGTGTTGGGGTAAAAAAGGTATTTTATGTGATAAAGTATTGGATAAAAAGAGTATTTTATGTGATAAAGTGATGGATAGTTGAGGTTAAAAAAATTTATTTATTAGTATTTTATGTGATAAAGTAATAAAGTGAGTATTTCCATTTAAGAAAAGTGATAATTAAGTATGGAACGTCCGATACAAAAATGTGGCAATCGAGTTTGGGACGGAGAGAGTAATAAATA
The DNA here is from genome assembly GCA_037126765.1 of Stenogyne calaminthoides. NCBI lineage: Eukaryota > Viridiplantae > Streptophyta > Magnoliopsida > Lamiales > Lamiaceae > Stenogyne > Stenogyne calaminthoides. The sequence continues at coordinate 2,759,512 of JBBCBC010000022.1, read as the reverse complement.
TGTGTTATTAAATGAATAAATATGTGTTATTATGATTATAGTAATATATATATATATATATAATGTATAAAAATCCATTTTTTGTAAAATTTTCTGAAATATGAAGATAAATTGCGTATAGAGGAAGAGAGTAAGAGATGAAGATTTGAAGAAATTGGGGGAGAGAGAATTAGATTGGGAGAGAGAGTTAGAGGAGAGAAAATAGTTGTAATTTTTCTGATATCTCATTCATCGGTCGTTGGCCCTATTTGTAACAAACAGTAGAGTCTACATACAGATGAATATTCCTTAGGTAATTTAAATACATAATTAAAACAGATTAATGGAGATTCTAGATTATTCTCAGTGTCTGGGCCCAACATTAAAAAACCCAACATTTCTTCGTTCAGATAAATCCACTCAGGTGGATTTGGCTCAGGGGAATTATGCTCATTCAGGTACATCCACTCAGGTGGATTTGACTCAGTCAGATAATGACACTCAGGCAGATTTGGCTCAGGTGAAAACCCCTCAGGCTCATACGGAAACCCCACTTGAGGCTCAGGTGAAAACCCCTCAGGCTCAGACGGAAACCCCACCTGAGGCTCAGTAAGAAACCCCACCTGAGGCTCAGTAGAAAGGCCCTCAGGCTCAGATGCAAACCCCACCTGAGGCTCAGTAATCAACCCATCAGGCTCAGATGCAAAACCCCACCTGAGGCTCAGTAGAAAGGCCCTCAGGAAACCCCACCTGAGGCTCAGTAGAAAACCCCTCAGGCTCAGATGCAAACCCCACCTGAGGCTCAAGAGAAAAGGCCCTCGTGCTCGGGATGCACCTCAAGGCCACCCGACTCTTCAGCTTCTTTTATCCTGAGCGAGCCCTCCTCATTCAGACTATCCTGAGCTTCCTTTAACTTGAGCGAGCCCATAATTAAATCTTCAAGCCTACTATAAATGAAATGGGTCAAGCCCTGAAGAATATAATAGATCATCCATTTTCCATATTTCAGGCTCATGACAATACTCCCCCGTTTTTGAGATCCTTGTCCCCAAGGATCTAAGACGAGAACTCTTCCAAAATTTGATATTCGTCCAGCTGCTCGTGATTGTAGCATCCTCCAGGAGGTGTAAATCAATTGCTTCACTTTATTTGATAAATAATCTTTCAACGTGAGAAGAGCCCATTCAATGCAATCTTGAATCTGATATTTGCCGGGATCGAAAGGCTCAGTTGGAGGTGAGTCGACCAAGTTCAAGTAGAAGAAATGTATAGGAGAATTAAATTTCTTAGAGCTTCCCTTTATAAAAGTTTTCCCATCAATTCCACCAAACATCACACCCATATGAATCACAACCAGCTTCACATTTGAAGAAGCATCCCATTCTCCCATAGTGTCTACTTCAGCAGTCAAATCCTCCGAGTAAATTGAGCCATCTCGGTGCGTTTTTCGAACTCGATCGAGCTCTGAATCTACTGTGACATATGATTCCATCTCATAGGTCTTTATGCTCTCAAGTTGAGTATCTGAATCCCCTGCCATTTCAATATAAGATAATTCATCTTCTTCAATAGTTATCTTTTTAGTGATGGCTTCAATAGTTTTCAAATACTTCCTTCATAGCTCAATTGTTTGTTGCAAGGTGGTTGGTTCAAACTTTGTGATGAAAGCTTGTGATTCTTCGGTGAGCCCATTAATAAAACTAGTAACAAAATAATCTTCAGAAAAATCCATGTTGTTCAATAGTAGCAACCCAACCTTCAACTCTACAAATCTTTCTACATAATCTGAGTAAGAACCATTGTACCTTAATTTATCAAATTCTCGATTAATTTTAGCTTCTTTACATCCCTCAAATCTAGCAGATAACACTTCTAAAAATTGTTGCCATGTAATATCTACTTGTTTTAGTCTGGAGTTTTGACACCAATGAGTTTTTACACTCAAAGTGTTGCCTTTTACATCCTCAAATCTGCACACAACACTTCTAAAAAATTGTTATTTTTACTTGTTTTAGAATCCATTTTGATATCTTGAATACATTTAAAATACCCCATTATTGCATTTGAGGATCCAAAGCCTCCAAGACATTTAAAATACCCATTGTACCATCAAAATGGGGAAAATCCACTTTAGGTAAGGGTTCATAACTTGAATACCTTGAAACTCTTTTCCAATTGCAGTTCCCGAATCATCAATTAAATCGCCTTCATGGAAGATCTTTTCCTCCTTGAGCCGTTGATTAGACTCATAACCCACTACCCGAAAATAGTGGGCTCTGATACCAATTGTAGCGTACCCAGCGCTACCGACATTAAAATCCATTTTTTGTATAATTTTCTGGAAATATGAAGATAAATTGTGTATAGAGGAAGAGAGTAAGAGATGAAGATTTGAAGATTTGAAGAAATTGGGGGAGAGAGAATTAGATTGGGAGAGAGATAGTTAGAGGAGAGAATAGTTGTAATTTTTCTGATATCTCATTCATCGGCTGTTGGCCCTATTTGTAACAAACAGTGGGGTCCACATACAGATGGATATTCCTTAGGTAATTTAAATACAGAATTAAAATAGATTAATGGAGATTCTAGATCATTCTCGATTCCGGGGCCCAACATTAAAAAAAGCCAACATTTCTTCGTTCGTATAAATCCACTCAAAGTGGATTTGCCTCGGAATTTCGCTTATTCGTGTACATCCACTCAAAGCGGATTTGCTCGATCGATAATGACACTCAGGCAGATTTGGCTCAGGTGAAAACCCCTTAGGCTCATACGGAAACCCCACCTGAGGCTCAGTAGGAAACCCCTCAGGCTCAGTAAGAAACCCCACCTGAGGCTCAGTAGAAAGGCCTTCAGGCTCAGATGCAAACCCCACCTGAGGCTCAGTAATCAACCCCTCAGGCTCAGATGCAAAACCCCACCTGAGGCTCAGTAGAAAGACCCTCAGGAAACCCCACCTGAGGCTCAGTAGAAAACCCCTCAGGCTCAGATGCAAACCCCACCTGAGGCTCAATAGAAAGGCCCTCAGGCTCAGATGCACCTGCGCGCCCTACTCTTCAGCTTCCTTTATCCTGAGCGAGCCCTCCTCATTCAGACTATCCTGAGCTTCATTTAACCTGAGCGAGCCCATAATTAAATCTCCAAGCCTACTATAAATGAAATGGGCCAAGCCCTGAAGAATATAATAGATCATCCATTTTCCATATTTCAGGCTCATGACAATTAACCAGGTGGCTTAGCAACCTGCCACTGGACTTCTCATTTGAGTGGGAGATCAATGTTAGATTCCCCCTGGGAACGAATTGGAGTTATGGAAGTTATAAGGTAGATTGACGATTTCGTAGAGTATTTGGGTGTTTGGTGTACTAACTACTAACAAGCTCCTCATTTGAGTGGGAGACCCAGGTTCGATTCCCTCTGAGAACGAATTTGGAGTTATGGGAGTTATAAGGTGAATTTGCAATTTCGTGGAGTATTTGGGTGCTTGGTGTACTAACTACTAACAACTAACGTCTAACTTTGCCCGATAAATATATATATATATATATATATATATATATATATATATAATAACACCACTGGGCTCCTCATTTGAGTGGGAGATCTGGGTTCGATTTTCTCTAGGAACGAATTTGGAGTTATGGGAGTTATAAGGTGGATTTGCAATTTCGTAGAATATTTGGGTGTTTGGTGTACTAACTACTGACAACTAAATTTGACCGATAATATATATATATATATATATATAAAATAATACCACTAGGCTCCTCATTTGAGTGGGAGATCTGGGTTCGATTTCCTCTGGGAACGAATTTGGAGTTATGAGAGTTATAAGGTGAATTTACAATTTCGTAGAGTATTTGAGTGTTTGGTGTACTAACTACTGACAATTTAATTTGATAGATAAAAAAAAAAGTGTAACATTGTGTATATATATTTATATATATAGATTTTTTTTTTTTTTGGTACGGTGATTAGTTGTCGGTTTAGATTGATATCCGTTAGAACTAATGAATAAATTCTCATAATTAAAAAATGTTTGAAGTGAATTGTTTATTTATTTATATTAGTGAGCCTGACTTCTGTAAAGGCTGCATTTACACACGACACAATCATGAGAAGCAATGTGACAAATCACATATATATGCTGCTTTTAAAAGGCTTTTGTTGGATAATTACCAGCTTTCTCACTTTATTTACTCATGCTCGAAATTCAATTATAACATCAAATTTAGCATAACTTAGATAATTTACTATTTTTAACCTAAATATGCTAATTATTTTTAATTATAAATAATACTACCTCCATCCCATAATAACGTGCACACCACTTTTATTATCGAATTTTAGTGAGCGAATTATTTATTAATATTTCAAATGATAAAGTGATTTTTAAGTAGATGTATTATAGATCTACCTCTAATCTTTTATATGCATCTTTAAAAATTACTTTATCATTTTAAATACTAATAAAAAATTCGCTCGCAAAAAGCACATGAAAAAACAGTAAACGTACACGTTATCACAAGACGGAGGAAGTATATAAAACTCTAACTAATATTATATAAGTTAAAAGTCGAGTCGAGCTTGAATATTTCAAATTTTTCACCGAGTGGAGCTCAAGTTTAAAAGAATTGAGTTTCGAGCTTCAATATTTAAATAGAATAGAGTTTCAACTTGACACTACTCTACGTGACTCGATAAATCCCTTAATCCAAACCGATTAAACTAAATCGAGGTCGTTAATACTTACAATTTAACTAAGCCCAAACGTGTATTTAATTTCCTTTTTCGTGTTTTTTATTTTCTATTCTTAAAAACTATTCCCTCCGTCTCAATCATAATGACATTTTTACTGTTCATAAGGATTTAGTGGAATAGTGATAAAGTGTGGAGTAGGAAGAGTTGTTTATTAGTATTTTATATGATAAAATGATAAAGTGATGAGTAATTGGGGGTAGAAAGTGTTGTTTATTAATATTTTATGTGATAAAGTGATAAAGTAATAAAATGAGTAAGTAACTTTACCATTATGATTGAGGTGAAAATATGGGATACTTTACCATTATGATTGGAACGGATGGAGTATTACTTTCATCCCGTAAAACGTTTCATGCATATTTTGACCTTATTAAGTTTCACAAGTAATTTTGTCACATCAAAACGCTAACAAATCTCGTGACGTTGTACCAAGTAAAGTCGACATTGAGAAAACACACGAAATTATTTTTTTCACATAAAAAGTACTCCTATCTTTTTATTACTCCGAACAATAAAAAAGATCGTATGAAACAGTTTTACATATGAAAATATTTTTTTAAAGAATTACAGAAATCGTATGAAAAATAGATTATTACTCCTATCTTTTTTATATATGAAAATAGATTTTTTTTAAAATCATATGAAACGGAGTATAAAATTACATAAATCAACACTCATCTCTTTTTTATAGTTTTAGTATTATAAATTGATGAGAATGAAGCGAGGGGGTAGACATAAAAATAATAATGCATGTCAATATCCAAATTATTTTTGGTCACGTAAGTTTGTCTCTAGGTTTTGAGAAACGAGTATTAAAACAGAAAGAGCCATTAAATAAATTTAAGCCGCGAGTAACATAATTGTTTTGATATGGTTAAATATTATTGTTTCTTTGCAGGTGAACGAAGTTTAGTTTATCAAATTTATCATGGCTATTTGGCTCACGATATTAAATGAGCCCACAAAACCATATATATCATATATCAAATTATTAATTAATTCAAAAAATAACCACTGTAAAAAATTTATACTACATACAAACTAAAACCTGTAATATTACTCAAATAAATATTACTCTACCAAGAAAATTTGTCCCATCTTTTGGGCACACAATAGTAAAAATGTATAATGAGTAGAGTATTGAGAGATAATATGATAAATCTTTATGTATAGAACGAATGAATTATTTAATTAAATGAATGCGTAGCCCTAAAAGTAAAAATATTTTATGTAAATATATGAAATATTGCGGGGTATAATTTAATAAGAAATTTCCTTTTAAGTATGCAAATTTTGTCAAGCGTCCAAAAAAAGAAAGATGGACAAACTTTTTTGTGGGAGTGAGTAAAATTTAGATTTTCACATTTTCTTTTTTAGGGTGCAAGAAATTCATCCTCTTTCCAATTTGGATATGGGAGACACACGCGATTGGTTAGTCTTGTATGCATCAGTTGCACCGTACACTCCATAGTATAGTTAAAAATTTATAATTTGTTACACTGAAACTTATAACTTATTACACTGAAACATGCAATTATAATTTACGAGGTTACACACTTCAATGTAACAAGTCGTACATTTAAGTGCAACAAACAAAACCCACCCAAATGAATGAGTCCATTGATTGAACCGACCCGCGTAGGTTTTACAAAAACTAATCCCCCACGAAATGAATTTACACGAACTTTTATAAAGTCGAGTTCCAAATTGAAGTAGTTATATATATGACAGAATTTATTAGAAATGATAATTTTTAAGAGCAAATAAAACCACTACTTTGTCTCGGTCCATGCAAAAAAATCCTCTCAAGCAAAGAAGATAAACAGCTAATATTGACAGCAACAAGGTAAGACAATTTGCAAGTATTTCACTCCAAACTGATTCTCTTTTGCAAGAAATCAAGTAATAAAGCAAGCTATCAACTCTTCTTCTTGGACACACTCTCCCTCCACATTATTTTTTCAATTACTTAAGATACATCACCAAGATATCAGTTATTCTCTTATATGAATAAAAAATACAATGTTTTCATGAGTACAATTAAGGGTACATTTGTCAAAACGAGTGATAGCATTTTAACAAATTTAAGCTCAGTTGGTAAGGACATTAATCTAAAACCTAACAAACATGTAGCTGCTAAACTTGAAAGGAATGCGAAATGCTAATTTTAATGCCTCTTTACCTTAATTTTGGGAAGAGAATTGTAATGTATTTGTTTCCTTTGAAGCCAAAATTTGGACCACCGGGGTTTGCTCATTAAGAAAGTGATAACTGCAGAAATAATAATAACCGAAATAGCAGTCACAGAAGGCAAATTGGGCAGGGTCTTTCTGTACAACGATGGTGCTGATGTGTCTATGCAGATCGATGCAAATCTTTCCCCTGGTTGCTTTCTCCTATGAATTGGAAAAAAGGTTTATACATGCAATAATAGAACGTAAAGAGTTATACTGTAAAAGTCGGGAAAGGTAGCATATACAAACTGAATTTGACATACCGTAAAATGTTCTTGAATGATTTCCACCAAGTTTCACTTTCGCTATTGCTCGAAGCCTGGTCTATTGTGTCTTTATCACGTGTTCCTGATAATAAAACAGTTAAATGACAATAATGGATCAACAAGAAAAACAATTACTCAAATTCAACTAGAGAATTTAAAAGAAAACCTCCATCATTGCCTCGGACTGTATGGTCTTCAGTTTTCCTAAGAGAAACCAACTTTTCAACTAGTTCTCGTTCTGCATTACTAAAAAGGTTGTGGTTACATCAGTTAATATATCATCTTCATTATTTTAGCAATTTAATTCAATGGGAAATGCTATAAAAATGTTAGTATCATATGCAACAACAATGTAATATATGACTTCATATAATGTTCACTAAAGATCTACAAACTATAATCTTTATTATTACTGGAAGATTTAAATGACCAAAAGAGCATATTGTACATTATCATCACAAAATAATTGTGTATAAACAGTAGTTTACAGAAAAGCTAACATATGTTAGTGCATGTGTTTTGTGTGCATATGTGATATGTGTGTCAGCAAAATGAAAGAGGCTTCTCAAGGGAAAGCCACATAACTTACTTTTCAACAATATCAAAGGGGATTCCCAAGGGAACACGCCATTACATTCTTTGAAAAATAGTAATTTTGATATGTGAAGTCAAAGAAATGTCCAACAGGGATTCAAAAAAAACCTTCAAATTTCAAGTGTGTGATATATTTGTAGATAGTGGATATAGTCTGAATAGCTGGGGTGGTTTTCATATAATAATGACTATTCTTAGTATTCTATTCCTTTTATAATTTGATATGATTGGAAAAGCTACATAAAATTCACTAATATTAAGAGATTTATTCAAATTAACATCAACACAAACCTAATATGTGTTGGGATCTGAACAACCACAGTGAAATAATGATCGCCTCGTGCAGAAGGTTTTTTCATGTTTGGCACACCCATGTATGGCAACCTTAATTTATGTCTTGGCTGAGTTCCTGGGGGAACTCGAAGATCCTTCACACCTTCAACAGTATCCACCTGTTATTTGCATAAAAAGTCGTGTCATCAATTTGAAGGAAGAAAACAAGTTCCTAGTTGAAGTGAAATGCAATTTATCGTGACTTTGGTGCAAAACTCACATGATCATTACATTATATCATGAGATGAAAAGGAAGAAATAAATATTATCAAATGAGGAATACTTAGGTGAACCAGTTGCACCGTGCAACTGGTGCACAACTACTGTTCAGTGAAAACAATTGATACTGATCAACTAATACCATTTAAAAATGCACTTAAGTTGCTGTGAAACTGGTGCATAGAGTATTTTCCATATGATATCAAACATGATCAATGTGCAATGCAAGGCAAAATCTGTAAATGGCTTGCTAATCTTATGTACATTACTGATTTCCTCTTTAACTCGTTTAGGATGGACGGGAAGAAGACAGACTGCATATATTAGCATTAATATAAACCTCATCAAAATCTTTGAAGATGTTGGTTAAGAGGCATATTGTTTTTGCTTCAGATTCTTTTCCTATTCTAACTGAAAAAGGGTCACAAAATGGGGAAAAAAAAATATATGGTGGAGAATATAGAAGGGTTTTACCTTCTTAATAACCCCCAGGATGGCTTCTACATAATCAACAACTACTTTTGAGTAGAGATTCATTCCATCTCTCTGAATTCCTTTTTTCTCCTCAATATGGAGGACAAGATACAGGTTGCCTGCTATACCCCTGTGCATTGAAACCCAGAAACGGAAACAATATTTTTAGATAGATTTAATCTTTTATCATCACATGCAAAATCCAAGAAGAGAGCAAAACTACAAATACATAAACTGGCAAAAGAGGATAACACCCTGGGTTATTAGGCTGGGGGAGTAAGGAATGGCATCGTTTGAGTAAAATATATCGACTAATCCTCCAAAAAACAAGTTGATTGAAGTAATACCTCTCACACAAATCAGTAAGACTTATACACAGTAGAGTTAATAAGAACCTATATTACAATCCTTGCGGTTTAAGAGAAAAAATATTGCATATTTTTTTAATACGCTGCTCATGGAAGTAATAGGAAATGAGAAAATATTACCCAATAATATTATCCACATCTACAACATAATCACCTCTTGATCATTTAATTAGTTGAATTTTTACCCAATATAAAAAATACCTCTTTCTGTCAACATTTCCCTCTCCACGAATTTGCATTGTGGCTCCATCATCAACGCCAGGTGGCACAACCACCTCGATACTCCGCTTTGCTTGGACTTGACCACGGCCTTTGCATCTCCGACACCGATCGGTAATTATCTTCCCATTACCATTGCATTTTGAGCAGGAAGTCACCTAGATTTCACAGAAAATCATCTACACATAATGTTAAAACAAGCAGTGGTACTAAATTTCTTAGCTTCTAAGCCTACATAGTGTATAACAAACCATATCATTCAAATATGCATGGTGTTTGGCTGAGCTTATAAACAAATTAATCTCAAAAGATATTGAAGAGCTTGTAAGATAATGTTTCATAAACTTTTCTGAAGAGAAAATCTTATAACCTCTCAAAATAAGAAGCTATGGTCTTATGAGCTGTCTAGTAAAAAATAAAGACACGTCAACTTATATTAAGAATAAGATATAAAACAGAATAACATAAAAGCTTCACAATCTTACACTGCCCATACACTTAAATAAGTTATGTTGTATTTAGATGTAGGAGTTGATAATGAGCTTAGCCAAACACCCTCTAAAAAAACAGATAAAAAAGCGCAATATCTCAAAATTACATTTGACACAATCAAAGAGTATTTAATCATGTATCTACAATCTGACAGAAAATTCAGTTTACTGAAGTGTCAGTTGTTTTGTACTTGGAAAATTCTTTAGCAATGCAAACTGTAAATAGTAAATTTGGAAAGATCATCTTTGAAAGATGCTCAGGTATGTAAAAGGAAACAAAAACTTATTATTAGAAGTTTGCATCAGAGGTATTAGATCATTATAAGTACTAAAGAAAATATCCAGGTTATGCAGCTTCAGTGTATTTCACCTTACTTTATACACCATATGCAACATATACCCATATACATATATTGGAGTACCATTTAAAGCAAAAAAATCTGTTTCATTGTCTAAGATTTACTGACACTTTACTTTGCAATGGCCTTTCTACCCAGTTCAAAAATCTCACATCTGTTCTGTTACAGTCCATAAGCCATTAAATTCTGCTATTTGATTTTATAACTAGTGAACCAACTCTAACTTGATAACTTTTTTGCATTATCAATCATGTATCCATGTTTAATTTGTAAGGTTACAATTACTTAAAGGAATTTCACAGTCACCATTATCCTAGCTGTCATGATGATTGGAGCAAAACATTTAGCAAATTCAATCATAACTCTCCACAGATGATTTCATTGGAGTTACCTGAGACATAATTCCAAAAGGTGTTCTCTCTGTTTCCATCTTTTGTCCTCTACCTCCACATTCAGCACATGTTTTTAAACAGCTGCTGGACTTTGCACCCGTTCCAACACAATCCTCACAAGTCTCCAGATATGGTACTTCAATATCATGTTTCCCTCCGAAAATCAATTCTTCCAAACTCAAATATAAATCATACCTACATTGAGAACGACCAAAGATTAAGACATTATGATAATCATGGTAACTCTTCAAACCAAACATCATAAGTAAAACAATAGAATTCAAGTACTCATGTGTTTAGACAATCTATTTGTGAATAGAAAGATTATACAACTCAGGCAATGAAAAAGCTATAGTAAGCTCCTTATTCCAATCACCCACTATGAGAATCTGAAGCTCATAGAGTAAATGCATTTGCTAACCTCTTGAGCTTATCTAAAGAAAGCATTAAAAATTATCCGAGCAAGCCTTCCTGGCAGGCTGGCACACTAATGGCATTTTGAAAACCGATTGTGTGAGAAAAGGTTAACTTAAAAATTATTTCTTGAAGGGCTGATATGACTTGGTAGCTCTAAATTTGTTCATTTGAATATCCATAAATTTGAAGGATGACACAGTCATGGTCCATTAAACAGATAATGCAGTAATTTCCACTAGATTATTACCGGATGTCAAGATTCTGGCTTCTGTTCTCTCTAAAAAAATTGAAGCCTCTTTGTTGACCGCTTCCTCCAAAAAAGCTATTGGAGTCACCAAAATATTCAGAAAAAACTTCAAAAGGATCCACCTAAAACATGCAATTTTCATCGAAATCAGCGCACCAGATAGGAAATAACGACAATAACGTAGAAAAAATACATAGGAAATAGTCCAAATATAAGCATTGGAGTATTCATGAAAATGTTAATGATGCAAGATCTCACCCCTTGTGGACCAGCACTTGCTGCATCAAATTCTCCACGTAGACCTTCCTCGCCAAAGCGATCATATAAAGACCTTTTCTCGGTGTCTGATAAAACCTATACACACGTTATTTTACTAGAGAACCAAAACAAACACTGTCTGAAAATGCACAAAGTAATTCACTTAGGCTGAAAAGTCAGGCTTGTACAGCCTTTCAACTATGACCTTAATTAAATACAGAGGGAATATAGTGATTGATACCTCATATGCAGCACCTATTTCTTTAAACTTTTCTTCAGCACCAGGACCCTTATTCATATCCGGATGATACTGCACTATTCAAGAATGCAAGCTTTAGCAAAACAAAAGAAATCGAATGAGAACAGAATTTACTCTATTTACCACCAACCAATTTCAGAGCATTTGAACCATTGAGTTAGTAGTAATATGCTTGAAATAATGAAACATGCTTGAAATAATGAAACAGGATGCCTATATACCTTCCGAGCAAGTGATCTATATGCAGCTTTAATTTCTTGCAAAGTGGCATTTCTAGTGACGTTGAGAACGGAATAGTAATCAGGAGTAGAAACACTTTTAGCGGCGGCGGCGGCGGCGGCGGAAGCAAACCGGCGACGTCTGGTGCTACTGAAACAATTCGAATTGGGAACTCTGAGCTTGATGCCTGGATAAAATGTAGTGGAGAATCCCAGATTCTTGAACTTGATAGGAGAACAGTTGGAATTGCAGAAAATAAAGTTAGGGTTCACATAATTTGAATGGATGAGCCGAAAATTGGGGTTTTTGGATACTTGCATGACTGGGGGAGGGGTTTGGGAATGCCAAAAGGTTAACCGAAATCGCCTTCGCAAGGGTTTATACACAATGCTATTGCTAGTGCAATTATATAAATTAATTTTGGAAAACTGAGATTATTGATTGTGAAACCTAGAGCAAAATCAACAAGAAAAAACCACTCTTTCTTCTCGCCAAAGACTGATTTATGAATTATGCATGACAAATTGATTGATGAATAACAATATTGCATTGTATTTTTTTTTTTTTTTGGAATGACAAATTTGATAGCTCACAAGTTAGTTTTCTATGCTAAGTTGAATATATCTTGTAGTGTTTTTTTGATAGTTTTCTCGGGAGGTTTTTTTTTTTTTATTGGCAAAAAATTTTCATTAAGTAAAAAATAGGGTATAAGGAGTATACTATTCCTTATAAAAGAAGATAAAATCATTCCACGAGAAAATAAGACTTCGAATCACCTAAATAGCAGTTTACAGATTAAGAGTTGAAACTATTGGAATTATTTCGCCAAGTCGCAAAAGAAATATCCCTAGCTTGTGCATTTCTCACCTCCATGATCACGTTCTTGAAATAATTTCGTTAAAAATGCTCGATGGATCTGGAGTTTTGTTTTCGAACACTTTTTATTTCCTTTTTTTTTTCCAAATAGTCCACACGACGTCAATCCAAATAGTTGAAACGATATTACCTTTCCGAAAAGATTTGAACATGGCACCATGTTGAAGAAAATTGATAATATGGTCTTCATGTGGTACCATATTCACTTGAATCCATTTGTAGATATTGCTCCAAATTTGGGAGGAGATTTTGCGTGTAAAGAAGAGGTGGGATGTTTGTTCCACCTCCTCTCCACACAACGGGCACGAAACGTCATCATTTTTTGCGATGATATTTCTCTTTCTCAAATTCTCTCTCGTTTGTAGTCTTCCTTTGAGTATCTTTCATACAATAGCTTGACCTCTCCTTGGAGTTAGCTGCCCCATAAGTGCTTAAACCTCTTTCTTCTTGAATGATCTGATTTCGGTGTCAGACTATCGAACAAGATTTTGTATGCTCTACAGGTTGAGAACATTCCATTCGGCGATCCGAACCAGCTCCAAATGTCTTCTCTTGTCCGGTCAAGTTTGTACTTGTTTACACATTGTAGCAAATTGTTAAGAGATGACTCCTCACTAACTCTCAAACTTCACTTCCATCTCAAATTTCACACCCACACTTCCCCCTCCCACCTTCTGAATTCACTAATTTTCCCCTTTTGTTGTTCACTAATCCTATACAACCTATTAAAAATCACCCTCAAAGAATCCTCTCTACCCACGCATCTCTCCAGAACAATGTTTAATCTTCTCTACCCATGATATTTTTTAGTTCTTAAATCATGTCGTTACCCTCATTTTCCAAAAATATTCACTAATCCCCCTCTCGACTTCTTAATATCAATCGATGTTAATTTCAACTTTTATTAATGCATCTTTTACTTTTCGAAAAAAAGAACATTGCATTTTTTTTAGAGGGTATTTGCAACTTCTGCTCAGATATAATCTCTTTTTATAAAAATTGTTCTCTTATATTTTTTGTTTTACAAATATATTATCACTGTTGTTCAAAAAAAAATAGTAATTGAAAACGCACCTTAGTCTCATTAAAAAAAAATTATACAATGAAAGTATTTCATTTAATTTATAACTTACGAGTTTATGTATTCTCCAATACTTATTCTCATGTTATGGGATCCCCAAAAAAAAAAATTCTTACAAAAGCACCAAATCTATTACCAGTGATCAGTATCTTCAAGAAATATTAAAACTAGACTTTGGAGTTGGTTCTATGTGAAAGACTTGAGATGTTCTAATTATTCTTATCGTGACTGGTTAGAAAATTCTAGAATAATATTATAGTGTTGAATTATGTAATTATTGTTGCTGGCGGGTATTCCTTATACCTCCTTTTAATAAAATTTCTTTTGCTGTTAAAAAAAAAAGTATCTTCAAGAAATAGTATCATACACTTTTACAAACCCAGCAACTACAAACAATAGGTCATACTTATAAACTACTATATGTTAAAAAAAAATCGACTAAGATTTTTTTGTCTAAAAAATATAGGGATGGCAATGGAACAGGTTTTAACTCGGACCCGGCACGAATCCGCCCCAAATGAGGCGGGTTAAAACCCGATCAAATGGGTTCCGTGGCTAGTTTGAACCCGATCAAACGGGTTCTCACCAGGTCCGGGGCGGGTCATGGTATTAGACAAACCCGCCCCGTATATATATATATATATATATATATATATATATATATATATATATATATATATATTAAAAATATATTAATTATACACTCCTTCATTTACTTATTTCAATAATACATAGTATATGATACCATGCATATATAACACATGTTACTACAACTTTTTCAAGAATGCACAGTTGTCATTTCTGCAAAATTTGAAATCCAAATTCAATCCAATTCTCTCACACATTATAATATTACATTATTTCAAGTACATTTCATGAAAATATTCTCCAAAATAACACCAAATTAAAAATGTTTTCCAACCAAAAAAAAAGATAAATTAAAGAGGCAAACATGTGCTGTAGTTGCTCTTCATTCTGATCAATCATCTGTTCAACTTGTTGGAAGATTTTTTTTTTAAAAAGAAGGATATGTATTTAAAAATGATGTTAATTGCATTTTATTTTCTTATAAAATTAGGCAAATATGCAATATAATAAAAGAGAAAGAAAAAAGAGGGCCCAAAAGTGACCCGTACAAGAGAAAGAAAAATGTCTATGACCCTAAAGTGACCATGAAACCAAAACAAGGAAATAACAAAAGCTAAGAACATCGATCAACCCAAGACTCTAATAAATGCATTTTACATAGGGATTCATTGTCAATGTCAAATGCAGTTGTGAGTGAGCTTTAGCTATGGCCACCGCCTCGGAGACAGATGGAATCGGTCTGTAGTTGCTCGTGCCCGAGTATTGTAGGGGGGGACAAGAGCAATAGGCTTTTGCTTTGTTCCTCCACGAGGTCTGCCAACCTTCTTCGTCTTCTTCTCCGTTGGTGATTCTCCGGTGGGCCCAGAGGGTCATTCGGATAGTCTTCGACTTCTGCATCTGATTCCGAAGTTGTATTTCCATCCCCCACAGGTGGTATAATGAAAGAATTAGAGGTAGCAGGTGGAGGTGTGACCTGTAGGCGGGTTGGAGAGGCTGCCTTCTTCTTCTTAACCGTCTCCCAATCTTCTGAATCCGGGTCATGATCCTTCTCCTTCTACCCACTGTAGCCCTTTCAGTACCATGCTCATCCAAGTCCTGGTCAACCGCAACACCCAACTCCCCTGTATGATTGGGAAGGATCTCGTCCTCCCTAACCTCCTACATCTCAATATCATTCATCTTAGCCGCCACTGTATCAGAAGGTCTCTTGTCTCGAGTGTTACCAGGTTGGGTGTTGTTAATCTTCTCCATATATGTTTTTTGGACCCATGCCTTTTGTTTATGCCTGTTGCCTGGGCCAGGAGGTTTGGGTTTGTCATCCGGCTTTCCCTCTAGCTCGTTCCCTCCATGAGTTCGACAGTTGTCCACCGAGTGACCAATTATCTGACATTGAGTACAAAAATCTGGGTGTTGCTCATAGCCTACTGAAGCAATCGAACAATGTCCTGATCTCTCATACATGATGTTATATTCTTTACCTTTACGAAGATCCATTTCGATTAAGACACGAGTGTAGTGACACATGGTTCTATTCCGGGTATGTTCATCAATGTTCACAACAGGACCAAGGGCTGATGCGATTTTCTCAATAATTGGTACATAAAAATATTCCATTGGCAGTTCAAAGATACGAATTCATATGCTCACAATCGGAGAGCTCACCTTATAGGGGTTGAATTGCGGCACCCATTTTTTAAGTCTGATCGTCCCGAGGTCGATGGGCCAACAACGTTTCAAAAAAATCCTTCAACTCATCAAATTGGATGTTGAAGTATCCTCGACCCAAAGTTACAAGTTTCCATCCTCCCTTTGCATTCCAACTTTTGTCTAGTAAAGTCTTAAGATCCACAGTCGGAATTGGTCTAACCCCTGACCTTAATAAGATACGTCCAGTGACAGAGTGTTGCAGATCACGCACCCCTTGCATATGTATCAAATCATCAATGTTAACCGATAGGAAATCACCCTTTCGGACTGGAGCAGCCGTCGAAGGATTGAGAGCATGGGCGAAAGACTTATTCTGAGGTGGAACCGGTGACTCCAAGTGTTGGGGTTATACGTGAAAGCATGCTTTTACTTTGTATAACCTATGTATTAAACACTTATTTACTGAAATAAATTATTTATCACTGTTGCTTTAATTATGATTGAATATTATATATATTTATTGCAAACCGTTCATATAATAGCACGTGTCACGTTAACAGACCCTTGTAAACAAATGCACATTTCACAACTTAGATAGATCCGAACAATCTATTAGTAGAAGTTGATGTGTAAGACTCAGATTGACTTGTCTTGACCAAGAGATTACACTAGTGCATTCGATCTTGTTTGTTTTAACCTCTGAGATGGGATAAACTCATTCGCACTGACTTATGGGATGAAGAGTTAGACCTCAGTGGTTGTTGATTTCTTAATCTCTGTCACTTAATAAGGACTGTGTGTGATTAGTAGTTATTGTTTTGACTTATAAATGGGAAGAGAATCATTGCGACTTCGATACCCTATATCTTGGGCAATAATATTAATTTCAAGACAGTTGCTAAATTAATACAGAGAATCGTGTGCTTGCAACGTCTTGCATGATTGGTCCCTTGGTGGGCTTTAACCTTTATCATACCAAATCTTGCAAGTTGAAATTAATTTTTTAATTATGAATAATAAAGTTGAGATGTCCTTACTCCAAGGATAAATATATTAATTAATATAAAGCTTTCCAGTGGCTTAATTAATTAATGGACTAAATAATCTTAAACACGGGAAATAATAATCGGGAGCCATATTACCGTAATATGAGTTAAGTTGAATAATGCAATATTAATTATATAGTGATATTAATTAATATTAATGAGTTGAATTATATTGTGGCTCAATATTGAAATTTAGTAGCCATTGGAAGGCCCATCTTAATTCTCATAAAGGCCCCTCAAATAGCCCAATTAAAGTCCATTAAATAAAAGGTGCTTAAAATAAGTTAAATAATTGTTGCATTATTTTTTCTTGTTTTTTTTTTTTTAATATTAGAAAAAGAGGGAGAATGATTTTCTTGAAAAGATCTTTATGTAAATGAGATAAGTATTCTTGGAATACAAGATTATCCCATAAATTCAAGAAATCTCTCACCTTGTTGCTTTAATTGAATTTTTTGAAAAAATATAAAGAAATAAAAAGAAGAAAGGTTTTCTTGATTCTTGGAAATATTTTGTAGAAGATATGTATTTTAGGATACAAAAATATCTCATAAATTTAAGAAAGATCAAATCTTGAAAACTCCCTATTATTTTCGAAAATATGGCCTAAATAAGGGTGTGAGATTTTTGTGAAAAAATACACATGGAAAGAAGAATATATGAGATATATTTGAAATTTCTTAGAGATCAAGAAATTTTTTTTTCTAACCCTAATTTGGCTCCAAATTTTTGTCCCCCCCTCCCTCTATATAAATAAGGGGATGATTTTTTTTTTCATTCCCTACAATTCCATATGCTGGAAATATTAGAAATCCAAAAATGTGGTGCAACAAATTATTTATTTTTCTTTTGTTTATAAATTGTTCATTGGAGAACCTTCCACCGGAGTTATTGAACGAGAACTTGAGAATACTTGAGAAGGACTTTTGGTTGGTAGCCAATGTCCGTCTCAACAGTTGTCTCTCCAACGGGTAAGTTTACGTAAACTCCTAGATATTCCGCATCCTAGGATCTTTTACGTGAAATATTATTTGGATGTCGTTGTTGGATTAATTATTATTTGAATTCACTTATGTTAATTCATGCTAGTAATAATTGTTAATTTAAATTTGTGTTTATAAGGTCATCCCAATAGATCCCGACATATGTTATCCCAACACCAAGTGCAACCTAGAAGCTTCCCCATCATCATGAATCACCATTGCATTACCTGTCCTGCTGACAGCCTGTTGAGCATCAAAACCACCCGCAGGCTGCCTAACACCAGCCCCCATCAAAGAACCAGCAGCATTCGACAAACCAGCCCCCAAGTTCGAGCCAATAATAGGTAATCCAAAAACTGCCCCCAAGTTCGAAGCAACAAAACCAGAATCAATTCTCAAATCAGCAACCAAATTCGAACCACCAACATTCACAATACCAGTAGAAGAACCGGGAATCACATCACCAAGCAAGACACCAGAAGAACCAGAATTAAGAGAATTACCTGTCACTCTCGTTTGTGCTTCTTGAGGCAGGGACGAATTTTGCCCTGCTGCACTAAAATCAGCAAGCGTGGGTTGAAGTTGGAGTGCGGGAGTTTGCCTCTGAAGGGAGTTCAATGGCAAATCGGAGCTATAGCAATTAGCGTTACCCGCAATTACCTGGTTCGGAGCAACACCAGTAGGATGAGTGACCCTGTCATCGTGCGCAGCAGTAGCAGGGATGTGCATAACGTGTGAATCGCCGCGCACAGCCACTGAAGGAGAAGAGGGAGGAAAATTAAAACTAGACACATCAGGAGCCCCAATCCAATTATTTTCTCGCGACGGCAGCTTAGGGTTCACGATTGAGATTCCGTCAATTGACAAATTCGATTGGCAAAGCCTGGGCATCGAAGAATAGTGTCGTGGGTGTGTCACCATTCCCAGGATGTGTGAAATCGACGAGCTTGGAGCCTCCATCGATGTCAGGCGAAGATCCGCCGGCGTCGCAATTCGCGTCGGAGCGAGTAAGGTCGCGAGGAACGTTGGGTCTGCAAGGCGTGCGAAAATCTGACTAAAGGCAGTCAGCCAGTCACCATATCTTGTGACGCCATGGCTGAGACCGGGGCCGCCGTGCGCGGAGGCGGCCGGGTTGTGAAGGGGTGAAGTTTGGGATTCACACGCTCAGTGTGTGAAAAATAAGTCCGCTAAAGTTTTCTTTTTTCGTGAGGTTAGGAGTATGAATTTAAAAATAAAGGGGAAAATGAAATTAGACATGCGGGTGGATTAAACCCGCTGGGTTCACGGGATGGAGCGGGGTAGAGCGGATCCAAAAACTCTGTGGGGCGGGTCCCAGGTTAGCAACAAAATTGACGGGCCCTAAAAAAATGTACATAAATATAAATCACAATTTGCAAAACAATAATCCATAACAAAATAGTTTAACTGGCGTGCCCAACTAGGGCCCAAATTCTCAGCTTCAGAGAGGCCCATTTCCAATCATAATGCGTTTCCTTTTCGAAACCTGCTTGACGTGCCGTCGTTTCAATTCCTCCGCCAAAAAATGGCTCATCCAGAAGAAATGCCGCCATTAGAGAACGCCATTAATGTCGAAGAAGACCACCACCAAGACAACGCACAACACGATCCACAACCGCAAAACCAGATCCATCTCCCTTCCATCAATTCCACCATCGTAATCCGCCAATTCTCCTCTCAGGGCATCGCCTTCCAGCTCTGGCCCGCCGCCGCCACTCTCGTCTCCCTCCTCGACCGCCGATCCGCCTCCCTCTTCAACTGCTCCGCCGCCCAGGGCCTCCGCCTCCTCGAGCTCGGATCCGGCACCGGTCTCGTCGGGATCGCAGCGGCCGCACTACTCGGCGCTAGGGTAACCGTCACGGATCTCCCGCACGTGCTGCCGAACCTTCAATTCAACGTGGATGCCAACGCCGGAACCCTAGATCTCCACGGCGGAGCGGTGGAGGCGGCGGCGCTGCCGTGGGGGGAGATTCAACACATGGAGAAAATCGGGAGGGATTTTGACGTCATATTGGGGTCTGATTTGGTGTACCACGAGCACCTCTACGAGCCATTGCTGGAAACCCTAAGGTATTACTTGCTGGAAAATGAGAAACCGGTGGTGTTTCTGATGGCGCATTCGAAGAGATGGAAGAAAGAATCTGCGTTTTTTAAAAAGGCTAAGAAGAAATATGACGTTGAGGTTATGTATACAGATACTGATACTCCTTGTGATGGTTCTAGGGTTGGAATTACTGTTTACAGATTTGTAAAAAGAGTTTCTCATAAACTCATTCCTCAACATTGATTCTGATTCATCATCATTTTCTGTTGTGTATTGAGATTTTCCTGATGCAATTAATCGAAATTGTTATATTTTAAACAATTAAAATCTCGATTAATAGGATGGTTAATTACAAATTGCAAACACACCAATAATCAAACAAAAACTTATTCTTCCACGGGACCATTCTTTTGTGTGAATTTAGTAGGAAACATTATTAAGAATATAATGAACAATAAAAGAAAACAATCACCATAAGATAACACAATCAATTTTAATGTGAAAAATCTCCACAATGTGAGGAGTGAAAACTACGGGACCGTTCTTTAAAAAAAAAAAAATCATGTGACCAAAGTTCACCCAAAAACTTCACTATAAGCAAAAGTCCAAGTATTACAATTTGTCACATGAGATATTCTACAAAAAATGTATCAAGACAATCAATATTTAATAACAATGAGATTAGAAAGATCTCACCCAACAACACCAACTCCCGTTCACTGTTTCAAAATTCGGAACTTCAGAACCCGATCTTCACCGTCCAGAATCAATCACAATGTGTCCTGAACGCGATGTCCAAATTACAACTCGATCCAACAGTTGGTCTGTGACTGTGGGAAACGACCCTTTTATCCCGACTGCGCAGAAGTGAATCGCCCAAAAACAGACTTTCTGTTCGTGGCCTATTCAAACAAGTTCCGAACGTGCTTCTGCAAGATTTCTGGTCTTGGACTCTCTAAAAAATATGAATAGTGTTTTTGTCTTTCTATTTTTTCTATATTCCCTCAATGTCTTATAAGGCAAGATAATACCAAGTATTGAACCTACTTGGACTTTACAAGTTTGTTGGCTATTGGGCTTGTCCACGTATTTGAAAACCCAACCCAACAATTCTGACGAGATTTTAAAATTTACGACAAAAAAAGACTTAAATTGACACATTCAGGATTAAAATTGAAAAAGTAAAAAATTATACGACTGAAAATAGAATTGTCCGAAGTTACAAGACTAAAAATGATATTTCTCACAAATAGAAAGAACAACTAATGTTGCCAATGACCATGCTGGAATGGTTTACATCTAATTAAAACTTTACTCGAACTTCTTGTCTCTTTTTTCTGCAAACAATACAATTGTAGATATACGAACCACAAACCAAACCAAAACAAGTCAACATAGTCCATAAGCATCCTGCATCTACAACCTAGTGACATGTTCGAATGCTAGGATTCATCAATGAGTTCTAAAACTTCTTTTAAAAAAGTACAACTAGAGTAGAAGTTAGATTCATCAATGTTCCCTTCTTTTTTAATGATTCGAAGATGTAGACCATATGTGACGGGCTTGCCCAAGAAAGCATCGAGAGGGAATTTGAACTCAGTGATCAATAGTTAGCAAAATCAGCTGTTACTTTACACCATTTTCACAATCTTCTTTTATCTGCTCTTTGAAGCTCATCCATCAGTAGATGTGCCACAGATTTGTATCCCTTTTCTCTAGCTATATAGATACACACACAAAGTTGAGACTATCAGTGACAATGTAAAAGAATAGAAAAGAAAATATATTTGCAACGAGAACTGGAAAACAGTACCTCTGTATATGGCTATCCCAGTTGGGACCATCTTTCGTTTCTTTAGACATATTGAGTTGTTGTTCATTTTCAGAAAACAACAACGATCAAAGAATGTCCAAACAACAAAACAATTCATGCGAAACCACATAATGAAACGAAGATCATCTGCCTAACTACTTAAATTCAAGATTAGGTTCTGGTTTAAACAAGTACCTGTTGCATATCCAGTAAGGTTTGACTCCTTTTTCTTCCGTACAATGAGGGCACATCCAATTTTTATTTGACTTGACGTCCTCCATTTCTGGCATGTATATATGTAAAATTTATGAAACAGTTTGTTTATAATATTAAAAGAAGTTCACTTAAAAAATCTTTATTTCTATTTATCATGTCTCAGAGTGACGACTTACCTTCACCATACCGGATTTTCAGACAGGCTCGACAAAGAATGCCGTAGCTAGAATGACAGGCTGAACAATCTGTTTTGCCTGTAAGAAAGGTTATTGCAATTATATTATGACCACTTTTGGAAGCTTTCAAAATAATATTATACATGGGCCATTATAGATGGACCTTTATTAGAAAAACCTGCTCACTTGTATATATATATATATATATATATATATATATCTAATTCAATACATAGAAAATACTCCCACACTATGTCTTTTGATTATAGCATAACATGGTATCAAGAGCATGGTTCCAAATTTTGAAATTAGGGCTAGTTAATTTCTGAAATTAGGGTTTGAAGAAAACTAGGGTTTGTGCAAGGATTTGGGGTTTCACGTTTTCCGGCGACCACCGGTCGACACCGCTGGCACAGGGAGATTCATCATCATCGGCGACCCTTCACCGGACGTTTCAGCGTCGGCGGCAGCGCTTGTGGCCCACATGCGCCGGCGAGGCATTTTTGGCCATTTTGCAACGGCGGCGCGTGAGGGTGCGTTTCTGGCCGGAATTTCCTTCGACGACTTCCGTTGAGCTCGCCTCGTCGAGCTCTTTCTGTTGGTGTACCTGTTTGGGTCAACATCCGAGATTCCGACTTTGGGTACAAATTCTCTCTCATTTTTTTTGGAATTTCACTTGTTTTTTTTTTCTTGGTGGGTGATCCATTATCAGTGAAGAGCAAAAGTCTATTGATGTTATGCCCGTGATGGCGAAAATCACGGAGCATAAACTTATTCGTACGAATTATTTTGATTGGCGTCAGACTATTGAGCTATATTTGTTGAGTGTGTCCATGGAGGGGCATTTGACCGATGATCCACCCACTGATGCCACAAAACTCCCTTGGCAACGAGAGGATGCTCATTTGTTTTTACAGATACACAACGAGAGGATGGTTACTCATTGTAGGATTGTTAAGGCGCTTATGTCGTATCTTGAGTTTTTATATTCGGGGAAAGGGAATATTTCCTGAATGTATGATGTTTGTCAGACATTTTACAGACCAGACGAAGGAGATAGATTGATTACGGATTACTTCATGGAGTTCAAGAAAACTTATGAAGAGGTTAATGTGTTGCTTCCGTTTAGCCCTGATGTAACTGTTCAGCATGCTCAGCGAAAGAAGATGAATGTGATGAGTTTCTTAGCCAGTCAGTCACAAATGCTCTCTAATTCGCAGATTTCATCGTTGGAAGAGGCTTATATCAGAATTCTTCGGACTGAACGCACAAGCTACACCATAGCTTCTCCACCTACCAATGCCCTTTTTAGTCGTGCTCCTACTTTCGAGTCTGGGAGGCCACAGTCCAAGAATGGTTGGAAGAGGGTATAATCAAGGGCATTCATCAACAAATGTGGAGTGTTATTACTGTCATGGACCTGGACATACCAAACGAGATTGTCTGAAATTGCGTAACAAGAGGACTCCCTCATCTGCTCATGTAGCTGACAGTGGTGGCAATTCTGGCCACTCTGGTGAATCCATCACCATCTCCGCTAATGAGTATGCAAAGTTGTTGAAGTTGCGAGAAATGAATCTATCACAAGCTAGTTCGGTCGCTGCCATTGCTGAGTCAGGTAAACCTAATGCATGTCTTGTTTTCTCATCTTCCAAGTGGGTCATTGATTCTGGCGCCACATATCACATGACAGGCAATCCAAATTTGTTCTCTACCTTCACCTCACATAATACTTCATTTCCCGTTACCTTAGTTGATGGTTCAAAATCCATGTCATTGGATCGGGAACTGTTAATCAAACATCTTCCCTACCCTTGTCATCTATTCTTAGTCTTCATCAACTCTCGTTTAATTTGGTTTCTGAGAATAAACTTACTCGCAATCTTAATTGTTGTATCTCATTCTTTCCTGATTATTGCTTGTTTCAGGATCTTATGACACAGAGACTTATTGGTAAGGGGCATGAATCGGGCGTCTACATGCTTGTTACTCAGCAGCCTAAATCAATAGCATGTACTGGGACTGTCACTCCTATGGATGCATATCGTCGATTGGGTCACCCTTCACTTCATTTGCTGAAGATATTATGTCCGCAGTTTTCTAAGTTGTCATCTCTAGATTGTGAGTCTTGTCATTTTGCTAAGCATCGCCGTGTTAGTTTGAGTCCTCGAGTCAATAACCGAGCTAGTGCTCCTTTTGAGTTAGTACATTTTGATGTTTGGGGTCCTTGTGCTGTTACATCGAAACCTGGATTTCGTTATTTTGTAACTTTTGTTGATGATTATTCTCGGATAACATGGTTATATCTAATGAAAAATCGTTCTGAGTTATTTACCAATTTTTCTACCTTTTGTGCTGAGATTAAGACTCAATTTGGTGTGTCTGCAAAAATCTTGCGAAGTGATAACGCTAAGAAATATCTTTCTGAATCATTTCGCTATTGAAACATCTTGTGTTGACAATGGTGTGGCTGAGAGAAATAATAGACATCTTCTTAAACCTGCTCGTGCTTTGTTATTTGCCATGCAAGTTCCTAAACCCTTTTGGTTTGATGGTGTCTCTGCTGCGTGCTTTCTCATTAATCGCATGTCATATTCTGTCCTTCGTGGTGAGTCACCTTTTCATGTCCTATTTCCATTGAGCCCAAGATATTTGGTTGCACTTGTTTTGTTCGGGATGTTCGGCCTCAAGTCACAAAACTGGATCCAAAATCTTCGAGGTGCATTTTCTTGGGCTATTCTCGGGTTCAAAAAGGATATCGATGTTTTTGTCCTAGTCTCAACGGGTATTTTGTATCTGCTGATGTTGTGTTTTCTGAACATACACCTTTCTCTCATTCCACTCTTCCTCCCACTGAGGGGGAGGATACAGAGTTTCTAATATATACAGTTCCTATCCCAGTTGTTCCTCCATCTGATCCCACTAGACCTCTCATCCTACAGACATACACTCGCCGTCCACGACCCCCTGTTCCTGCTACTGATTTGGATCCTAATACGCCAGTTTCATGTCCTGATGCCTCAATATCTTCGTCGACAGATCCTTCTTCGAGTGATGATCTTCCCATTGCTCTTCGAAAATGTAAACGTTCTTGCACTTATCCAATTTTCTCTTTTGTTTCATATGATCACTTATCCCCTTCCTCTCGAGCGTTTGTTTCTTCTCTCGAGATTGTTCCTGACAATGTTTGGCGTAATGCCATGATTGAGGAAATGAATGCATTAGATACTACCAGCACTTGGACTTTGGTGGATCTTCCTCTAGGTAAACTACCTATTCGCTGCAAACGGGTGTTAACCTGTGTTGCACAGGTACGGGTGTGGGGTGCAGATGCAATACGATTTGGGTGCAGAAAATCAGAGATTTTCAAAATTTTAGAATACAATATGGTGAGGATACGTCAATTCATTTTTATTTAATTATATATAACACATGTAATTATATCAAAAAATTTACAACAATTATATATAACACCTGTAATAATAACAAAAGTAGTTAAAACACATGTGCGTGATATCAAGAGTAGTTGTTTGATTAGTTTATTTAATTAATTTATGATTGTTAATTTATTAGTTATTTACTTGTTTATATTTAATTTATTAAGAATTATTTATAACTTATAATATTTTCTTGTTAATGAGTAGTACATAGTACTGTTCCCGAATCGGCGTAAGTTTGAGCCTAAGGGGTTGTTATTTAATTTATGAAATTATTAGTAAATTTTAATTTTTTTCAAAAAGAACCCAAAATTTAATAAATTTTACAATAATACCCCAATACGTATCCATACGCGTATCCTCAGGGGGGATACGCGTATCCGAATGAAAAAAAAAATTGAGATGCGCCACGTGGCGTATCGGGTACAAATCCAAGGCGAATCCCACCCGCACCCCCTGCGTATCCGGTACTGCATACTGTTCAATTTTGAAGAATTCGTGCATTAGAGGCGTTTACTGTCAAAGTTAATCTAATGGCTTTGTGGCTCGGTTGAAAGCTCACCTTGCTGCCGAAGGCTATGCTCAGTCTTATGGTGTTGACTATTCTAACACCTTTTCTCCTGTTGCCAAGCTTACCTCGATAAGGCTTTTGATTTCAATGGCAACTACTAATCATTGGCCTTTGCACCAGTTGGACATCAAGAATGTCTTTCTCCATGGTGATCTCGTTGACACTATTTATATGGAGCAACCACCTGGTTTTGTTGCTCAGGGGGAGATTTATAAGGTATGTTATCTTCAGAAGTTTTTGTATGGTTTGAAACAGAGCCCTCGTGCATGGTTTGGTACATCTACTCGTGTTGTTGAGAAGTTTGGTATGAAGCAAAGTAAATCTGATGATTCTGTTTTTCACATGCGTTCTGAGGGTGGTGTTATCTTGATGGTTGTGTATGTGGATGATATTGTGATCACTGGAAGTGATGTTAAATGGATCGTTGAAAGTTTTCCTTCCTACTTAGTTAAGTATTTTCTTGGTGTTGAAGTGAGGAGTAAGAAGGGAATTTTCCCGTCTCAAAGAAATTATGTGCTCGATTTACTTTTTGAAACAGAAAAATTGGGAGCTAATCCATGTAGCTCTCAAATGGTTCCGAATTTGCAGCTTACAAAAGAGGGTGTGTTATTTTCCCCGGAAGATATAAAAGGTTGGTTGGAAAGTTGAATTATCTTAGGGTTACACGTCCAGATATTGCTTACCCCGTAAGTGTAGTGAGTCAATATATGTCATCACCAACTATTGATCACTGGAAGGCGGTAGCAAATCTTGTGTTATTTGAAAGGAGCCCTTGAACGTGGAATTGTGTATAGTGACCATGGTCACGAGAAGGTTGAATGATTTTCCGAAGATCGAAGGTCTACTTCAGGATATTGTGTTTTCTTTGGTGGAAATTTGATTTCTTGGCAAATTAAGAAATAGAAAGTAGTCTCACGTTCGAGTGCAGAGTCTGAATATAGAGCTATGGCCAAAGTTGTGTGTGAGATAGTATGGGTATACGAGTTTCTAAATGAAGTGGGTTTGAAGATCTCAATACCAGCCAAATTATGGTTTGATAATCAAGTTGCGCTTCACATTGCTTCTAATCCGGTCTTCACGAAACGGACCAAACACATTGAGATTGATTGTCATTTTGTTTGTGAGAAGATTCAACGTGGCCTAATTTCGACAGGTTATATGAGGACTGAAGATCAATTAGGAGACATCTTCACTAAGGCTCTTAATGGAGTTAGGGTTGACTATCTTTGGAACAAGCTAGGCATGATTAATAAATATGCTCCAGCTTGAGGGGGAGTGTTAGAATAATATTATAGAAGAGAAGGGCCTTTATAGAAAAGCCTACTCACTTGTATACATATATGTACTCTTGACCTAATTCAATACATAGAAAATTCTCCCACACTATTTCTTTTGATTATAGCATAACATAAGCCATTGAGTAAAAAAATAGTTTGGGATTTTCAACTGACCTGTACATGGTTTATCCAGCTCCATTTCACCACAACGTTTACAATCTTCTTCACCACACAGTTTCTTTTGTCTGCATTTTCATTTGTAATCATGAATAACCAGAATCAAATATTAGACTTAAATTTAAACTTAATCCAGATATCATAACACTCTAGTTCCAAGAATTTATGCCACACGTTAAAAACAGATATCGTGATGCTCTTTGTGATCAAGATTCAATCACACTGGCCTTTCGTTTATATAATGAACATGGGAATATTTGCATTCTATTCTCAAATAATCCATTAACTATAAATGAATCGAGCCTAACCGAACGTACATTTATGTGTTTAACCTTTATTACTTATCGAGGTCGGGCTATAGATTTATCAACCATAAAATCCCTTCAAACATGCCTGATATATTTGTCCAACAAGCTGAAGCAAAATCACACCAAACGATCTCAATCCAGTATCAAATAATTTAGTTAGATCTTCAGCCCTAGCAATTTTATCACTACAATATGAACAGCAGTAATCGTGTGTGAACAACTCATTGCAAACAAATATTGTCATTTAACACACATACAGATATGAATAAGTAGTCAAAATGAGTAGAGCAAGAACCTGCAAAAATGGCAAGAAATCCCATAAACAGGATCATAAACACTCCCTCTCCCTCTGCTTTCGCATCGTCGACTCAAAGCTTCTTCAGAAATCTTTCGCCCTCTCAAACCCCTTTTACCTTTCAGTATATGCCCATTTTCACTGATGTCATCATCTTCCAAATAACTCAGTTTCCCTATAATTCCCATATCCATCAAAACAAAAAAAAACAAATCCAAATAATTACCCAACAAGCAACCAATTACAAATAATATTGAAGTATCACCTTCTGATTGCGATGGTTTTCCACTCAATCGGCTCGAACGGCGTAAAGGGGCAGCGCTGTAATCAATTTTACACCATTTCTTCCTGACATGAGTTTTCTCGGATTTCGGCGATGAATTTAGGGTTCGAAGCTCCGATAGGGTTTTTTGAAGGCCCAGAGAAGCCAATCGGGCCTGCAAGTATACACAGTCATGAACGAATTCAAAAAGGGTATAAAAAATTACAAAAAAAAAAACGAAATTGCACACAGTCACACACGCATTCATCCTGAATCGAAGGAAAATTACCTGATTTTCGACAATGCGAGCGTTTCTGAGTTCTTCGTAATCAGATTTTGCTTTGATTCTTCCCATTTTATTTTTTTTCAGTTGTTTTTCGAGTGTGGGTGAATATCTGTTTTGAATGTTGGGGGTTTGTTTCTAACGGATCTTTGGAATTTGAATCTTCAATGACTATAATGTGGTGGTATTTCAAATATGAGTTTTATTGTGTTTTAAAGTATTTTCTTATTGAGTTTTAATAAAGGGCCAAACACACCCTATAATCTTCCATTCACACTCCGTCTACTAAACTCACCCAATTAAAAATTTAAAATTAATTTGTATTACTAAATACACCCCAAATCAATTCCATTATACCTTTTTTCCCAAAAAATAAAATCACTTTTTTCCCTTTCCAACAACAGCGTGCGTACGAAAAAAAAAAATCTTCCGCTTTAATTCTCATGGAACAAAATCGAAGGTGAACTGGAAATCGACCATTCAAAGGTAACAAATTTATACAAATTCACGTGTGTTCGGCCGTAGGGTTATGTACAGACGCACTAGTGTTCGTCCGACTAATCATGCACAGATTCATTATTGTTCGGCCCCTTGGACCGAACACTACCAATTTTATTTTTTTTTTGCACGAAAGTTTACGCCGAGTAATCTCGCCTACGTTCAGTCGTGATTTTGGCCGAACAGTGACGCGATTAAATCCTAAAAATGCCAAAGTTTTTGCATAAAAATCGATAAAAAAATAGAAAAAACAAAACCTAAAAGCACTTACATTAATGTGCTCGTTTGAACTTTCACGTTCTATGACTATGATGATTGAAATTGAACCAAAAAGATAAAGGGTTTATGGGTGTGAATTATAAAAAATAAATGTTTTAGCGTTTATAATTTACAGATTACTTGTGTAAATAAAATCTAATTTTATATCTATTTATATAAGGGCATTATAGTCATTTTTTGTATGTTTATTTTAGTCTTAAATATTATGGGGTGTGTATAGTTACTCTCTTTTAATAAACGTGTTGAGTTATACATTTGTAAATAATATATAATTGAAAATCCCATAGTTTTCTTTTTCTAATCCCATAGTTAGAGATTTTTAAAATATTTAATTTTATTTTATTTATTGGTTGAGCATAAGAAAATATGGACTGATACATAGTAGTAATAATAATAATAATAATAAATTATATAGACAAAAATAAAGTCACATGCAATGGCAGACCTTGGATCCCCCACTTAAAAAAGTCATATATATAGATTTTTATTATTATTTAGATTTGTGTGTTAAGTATATTTAAGTTATATTATATTAATGCGCTCAAAAAAAAGTTGATATATTATATTAATATGTAATATGAAATCCTTCATTTAATTATACTTAATTCATGATATATTTTTGAGTAACACTCATGTGAATCAGGTTCACACATGAACTCTATCACTGTTATGTGTAAAAACTATCACTGTTATGCACAAAAACTTTCACTGTTTAAAAATATAAAACATTTTCTAAATAGTGATTGTTTTTATTCATAACAGTGATAGTTTATATACATAAAAGTGAGAGTTTTTTTATGTAACAGTGATACTTAAATAACCGAGTTCATAGCATGAACCAGGTCTATACAAGTTTTTGTCTATATTTTTTAATCAAAACCTTCAATGTTTATTTAATTTCACTAATTAAATAAATACATGTCAGTCAGAAAAACACAAATTTTCAGAGTTACGGTATATATAATTGAGAATTGAATATGGCTCATTCCACGAGTCACCGAAAATCTGCCAAATTTTGAATATGTGCAACAAATTTACGAATAAAAAATGTTCGCGACATTTAAACATAAATACAGCGTTATGGTAAATGTAAATGATAATATATGGGTGCTCAAAATGACTGAATTTGATGAAAAAAATAGATTAATATAAAGTTTAATACTAGAATGACCATAATTTTACATTCAAACCAAAATCTGATCGATTTACGATGACTCGCCAAACGAGTCATATATCATTCTTTCAGTTTCTATGAGTATTACGTACCCTCAATTGCCAATTTTGTGTAACACAATTCTGAAATTTGTGTTTGTTGATCTGAGCGCCAAAGCTCCCACTCAACAACTAATCGGTCAAAATTTAAAAATATGTATGGAATTGAAACAGTAAAAAAGGTGGTGAATTTACACAAAAATATTGAAGACTGTGAAATTTAAAATTGACCTACTCTGTATTTGTATAGATCACGTAAATCTTGTTATTATTTGGACTTAAACTTGTTAATCGTAATCGATCCCATATACATGTGATATTGTCACGCGGAGGCCTTTTTAGTTCAATACTCCCATACTTATTTACTCTTTTGGTTTTGACATGAATTTTAATGTGAGAGTTTTTTAATACTTCATTTGTCTCATATTTATTTATTTATTTTCCCAAACAGTTCGTCTCATACTTGTTTACCGTTTTACATAAAAAGCAATAAAGTAACTATTCTCTTTTCAACTATCCCTTCACATCTCAAAATTACATTTCATATCATTATTTTTATTCACAAAAAGTCATATACTTTAATAATAAAACAGAAGAGACTACAATACCCTCAACTAAAAATCACTTTATCGCTTTAAATATAATATTAAAACCCGTGCAAAAAAAATGGGTAAACAAGTATGGGACAAAATGAGTAATATTTAAAGGGATAAAGTGAATTTTGATTGAAGATATTTTTGTAGTCTTTTTTATTTATTATTAAAGTAGATTATTTTTTATGAGTAAAAATATTGACACGAGACACAATTTTAAGATGTTTGAGAAGGAATAAATGAAAAGGGAGTATTTACTCTATTTGTCTTTTATGAAAATGAGTAAACAGGCATGAGACGGACCATTAGAGAAAAATAGTAAATTAATATGGGACATTGGGAATATATAACAAATAGATGGAGTTAATTCAATGAAACAGTGCAGGCTGATTTAATTTAATCATAGCTTAAAATAACAATATGATTGTGGAAAAATACACGTATGAATTGATGATAAGGCTAACAGCTTTCTACTCAAAACACTTTGCCGATGTGGAGTCTACAACTAATTGCACAACATGATGTCTATCTCTCATGCTGATTTCTGTTGTTTTTTCTTTCTTTTTTTGCTTTAATTGCTAAAGATTTTATTTTTATGTGCATTGTTGTGGGAATTAACAAATGAATTAATTTCACATATTTTTATAAGTTTAAATGTTTAGATGAAATAAAGTTCTTTCATGGTATCAGAGTCTTTGGCTTATGCTCAGATTTTGAATTCGATTCCCGCTGAAAATAACTCCACTCATATTAAATTGTCCATAAGATTGGTCTCCTCCCAATGACGAAGACTTATAATTCAGCCCACAGATGGAGAAAACTGTTAGAAAATTAAATAAACAAATTAATTTCATATCTTTTTATAAGTTTGAACTTTTAGATGAGATGAAATTCTTTCACATATGTATCAGATAATTACCGATTAAATATTGTACCATCCGTGTATTATCTAATTTTCTGAATTAACCCACCTAATCTTAACTACCATGACATGCTTAGGTCTTCAATTCATTTAGGAGTATTTATTTTGAGAATAAGTCTACTAAATTTTCAACTTGTACTTATGGAAATGTCACAGACTAACAGCTGGGAAATGGATAAGCAGCTGCAGTATAGTGCAACACACATGGAACTTTCTTCACCATGTAACTAATTTACCAGCAGAACAAGTTTGAATTTATTACAAGTTGAAAGACTTTCGGAACATTATTATAAGTATTTAATTTCAAGATTGTGTGCTGCTTACTGAGTCGGTGTTGGCAGAGTTTACCAGAGGCGCAGTCTAGGTTATTTTTAGACAATGTCGTGGCCATTCACATTTGCAACTTAATTACACAATTGATTCTCATTCTTTCTATTTTGATGTGCAACACAAGTTGGCATTATTGAATAAGGCCTAAAAGGTAAAATCACACTCTTTTTTCTTCTTTTTTTTTTTTTTTATCAAAATTGGGGATATCTTTTGATGTGTCTTTTGGACAAAATATCATACGCTTCATCAAACAAGTGAATATGCTCAACTTAGGGTGTGTTTTGAAACACTTAAAACAATTTTCAAAAGCACTTATTTTTAAAGATTCCTCTCACAACTTTTAAAAATAAGTGCTTTTGAAAGTTATTTTAAGTATTTTAAAATACACCCTTACTAGTCCTTGTCAGAGGAAAATTTTTGTGTACACCAACCACGTGCAATTGATGTTTTCTTTTGAACAATATTAATTATTGAAAAGTATTGAGCTATAAGATGTTTTCAGTGAACAATATCCATTGTTTTCATTGAAGAGTATTAGTTGATCAGTATCAATGGTTTACACTGAACAATATTAGTTGTTTCTATTAAGTAGTATTAGGTGTATACACTTATTGCGCCGTGCAATTGGTGTGTTTTTATTAACAATATTAGTTGTTTTTTACTGAACAACTTGTTGTTTCTTGACATGGTAAATTCTTGTATACATCAATTGCACCGTACAACTGATGTGTTTTTATTAATAGTATTAACTGTTTCTATTGAACAGTATTAGTTATCAATACTTAACAATATTAGGCTATTAGTTATTTACAGTGAACAATATTCCTTATTTTCACCGAACAATACTAGTTGATCAGTATTAGTAGTTTTTACTAAACAATATTAGTTATTCAACAGTAAAGTGTAACCGGTGCACAAGTAAATATGGATCCTCTACATTTCATTAAATCTTTTGTAAATTTATGAGAAAGAAAGATACAAAATAAAATAATATAAAAATATAAAATGTGGAACTCCTGCATTATGTTTTTCTCTCATTGTAATTTACAAAAAAATTACAGAAAAAAATAAAAAGAGAAAGTCTAGGATACAAATTTGTATATATACAAATTCCAATTCAGACTCAATTTCACTTTACCCAACCCATCTTTAACCCGTTTTGACCCATTTTTAACCACCTGACCCGCTGACCCTTCCTAAATTAATTGGTTTGTATCTATACAAATTTGTACAGTAGACCTGCTCAAATAAAAAGGATCCTAATCCGTCAATAATTCATCCATCGCAATCACATCCACAAGATGCTACACTTTAGTGCATTACACACCCAATAATACACTCTTTCCCCAAGAAAGAAAAAAAGAACATATACACGTATATCATGATGTTACTTTATACAAGTATCATGTCCTGGATTAGAATCAGTCCATCGTATACCAACCATAGAAATCACACAAACATGAATGGATGAGAGAAAGATAGGATGAAGAAGAAGAACCACTTGTATGAACCTTATGAATAATCTCTACAACAAAACACAAGCTTTTAACCCCTGAGTTAAATTAAAGTTTTATTAATTTGCAGGATAAATACATAGTTAAATTAATTTTCCATAAACCAAGTGCATGTACACAATTTAATCTTTTGACTTTTGATGGTGTACATAACACCCAATACATCCATGATCCCATGTATCCCTTCAACACAAGATGAACCCTAATTTCCAAGCTCAGCCTAAAACCGAAACAGCTCGAAGAATCATCGGATTTCCACGAATAAAAGAATAAATATGAGCAATTTGTACACTACCACTTCCCCTGTCCCCTTTCTAGTTTCTACGCCATGTTAGTCCTCATCTTCAAGCATTTCCTGCTGCGGTTTTGCTCGATTGATACCCCAGTTGACCCACGGGTCGTGGATCGGTCGTTAGCTAATCAAACTTCCTCCACAGTCGGAGCTCCAATGCGCATCAACTCCTCGGTTCTGCACAAGGCGAGCAGGCAGGACGTCAAGGTTTCTTCCTCCATTCTTTTTCGGCCTTGGAATTGAGACACGAATTCGTCCAAAGCTTCTTTCATCCAAGAAGCGGCACATGCTTCTCTAGCTTCTTTCACCGTCATCTGAGAAAAAATTCAGACAAACCCACATCAGAACCAGCTCGATAAATCAACTTTTTTTTTTGACGGACTCGATAAATCAACTTACAAACATGTTTTTCTCGTTATATAGAGTTGTGGCTTACCCAAACGCGATGGCGGACATTCTTCTCCGGCCACACATCTAATACTTCGGTGACCAACATGGGAAACATTGATCCTTCATGATACTTTTCTTGGCTTTTGCTCTTGAAAATCCATTCGCCTAATTTATCACCGAGCAAGCCTACAACGCCGGCTTCCTCTAAGGTTTCTTGGAATACAAGATTATCCCATAAATTCAAGAAATCTCTCACCGTGTTGCTTTAATTGAATTTTTTGAAAAAAATATAAAGAAATAAAAGGGAAGAAAGATTTTCTTGATTCTTGGAATTTTTTTGTGGAAGATATGTATTTTAGGATACAAGAATATCTCATAAATTCAAGAAAGATCAAATCTTGAAAACTCCTTATTATTTTCGAAAATATGGCCTAAATAAGGGTGTGAGATTTTTTTGAAAAAATACACACACGGAAAAAGAATATATATAGATATATTTGAAATTTCTTGAGATCGAGAAAAATCTTTTTCTAACCCTAATTTGACTCCAAATTTTTGTCCCCCCTCCCTCTATATAAATAAGGGATGATTTTTTTTTTTCATTCCCTGATTAATTCCACACTTTGAAAATATTAAAAATTCAAAAAATGCAAGAACAAATTATTATTATTTTTTTGTTTATAAATTGTTCATTGGAGAACCTTCCACCCAAGTTATTGAATCGAGAACTTGGTAATCTTGGAAGGACTTTTGGTTAGTAAATGGTTCTTGATCATGTCCGTCTCAGCAATTATTGTCTCTCAAATCGGGTAAGTTTTTACGTAAACTCCCAGATATTCCGCATCCTGGGATCTTTTCGTGAAATATTATTTGCGTGTCGTTGTTGGATTAATTATTATTTGAATTCACTTATGTTAATTCATGCTAGTAATAATTGTTAATTTAAATTTGTGTTTATAAGGTCATCCCAATAGATCCCGACATATGTTATCCCAACACCAAGTGCAACCTAGAAGCTTCCCCATCATCATGAATCACCATTGCATTACCTGTCCTGCTGACAGCCTGTTGAGCATCAAAAACACCCGCAGGCTGCCTAACACCAGCCCCCATCAAAGAACCAGCAGCATTCGACAAACCAGCCCCCAAGTTCGAGCCAATAATAGGTAATCCAAAAACCGCCCCCAAGTTCGAAGCAACAAAACCAGAATCAATTCTCAAATCAGCAACCAAATTCGAACCACCAACATTCACAATACCAATAGAAGAACCGGGAATCACATCACCAAGCAAGACACCAGAAGAACCAGAATTAAGAGAATTACCTGTCACTCTCGTTTGTGCTTCTTGAGGCAGGGACGAATTTTGCCCTGCTGCACTAAAATCAGCAAGCGTGGGTTGAAGTTGGAGTGCGGGAGTTTGCCTCTGAAGGGAGTTCAATGGAAAATCGGAGCTATAGCAATTAGCGTTACCCGCAATTACCTGGTTCGGAGCAACACCAGTAGGATGAGTGACCCTGTCATCGTGCGCAGCAGTAGCAGGGATGTGCATAACGTGTGAATCGCCGCGCACAGCCACTGAAGGAGAAGAGGGAGGAAAATTAAAACTAGACACATCAGGAGCCCCAATCCAATTATTTTCTCGCGACGGCAGGTTAGGGTTCACGATTGAGATTCCGTCAATTGACTTATTCGATTGGCAAAGCCTGGGCATCGAAGAATAGTGTCGTGGGTGTGTCACCATTCCCAGGATGTGTGAAATCGACGAGCTTGGAGCCTCCATCGATGTCAGGCGAAGATCCGCCGGCGTCGCAATTCGCGTCGGAGCGAGTAAGGTCGCGAGGAACGTTGGGTCTGCAAGGCGTGCGAAAATCTGACTAAAGGCAGTCAGCCAGTCACCATATCTTGTGACGCCATGGCTGAGACCGGGGCCGCCGTGCGCGGAGGCGGCCGGGTTGTGAAGGGGTGAAGTTTGGGATTCACACGCTCAGTGTGTGAAAAATAAGTCTGCTACTGTGAGTATGAATTTAAAAAATAAAGGTGAAAATGAAATTAGACATGCGGGGTGGATTAAACCCGCTGGGCTCACGGGATGGAGCGGGGTAGAGCGGGTCCAAAAACTCTGTGGGGCGGGTCCCAGGTTAGCAACAAAATTGACGGGCCCTAAAAAAATGTACATAAATATAAATCACAATTTGCAAAACAATAATCCATAACAAAATAGTTTAACTGGCGTGCCCAACTAGGGCCCAAATTCTCAGCTTCAGAGAGGCCCATTTCCAATCATAATGCGTTTCCTTTTCGAAACCTGCTCGACGCGCCGTCGTTTCAATTCCTCCGCCAAAAAATGGCTCATCCAGAAGAAATGCCGCCATTAGAGAACGCCACTAATGTCGAAGAAGACCACCACCAAGACAACGCACAACACGATCCACAACCGCAAAACCAGATCCATCTCCCTTCCATCAATTCCACCATCGTAATCCGCCAATTCTCCTCTCAGGGCATCGCCTTCCAGCTCTGGCCCGCCGCCGCCACTCTCGTCTCCCTCCTCGACCGCCGATCCGCCTCCCTCTTCAACTGCTCCGCCGCCCAGGGCCGCCGTCTCCGCCTCCTCGAGCTCGGATCCGGCACCGGTCTCGTCGGGATCGCAGCGGCCGCACTACTCGGCGCTAGGGTAACCGTCACGGATCTCCCGCACGTGCTGCCGAACCTTCAATTCAACGTGGATGCCAACGCCGGAACCCTAGATCTCCACGGTGGAGCGGTGGAGGCGGCGGCGCTGCCGTGGGGGGAGATTCAACACATGGAGAAAATCGGGAGGGATTTTGACGTCATATTGGGGTCTGATTTGGTGTACCACGAGCACCTCTACGAGCCATTGCTGGAAACCCTAAGGTATTACTTGCTGGAAAATGAGAAACCGGTGGTGTTTCTGATGGCGCATTCGAAGAGATGGAAGAAGGAATCTGCGTTTTTTAAAAAGGCTAAGAAGAAATATGACGTTGAGGTTATGTATACAGATACTGATACTCCTTGTGATGGTTCTAGGGTTGGAATTACTGTTTACAGATTTGTAAAAAGAGTTTCTCATAAACTCATTCCTCAACATTGATTCTGATTCATCATCATTTTCTGTTGTGTATTGAGATTTTCCTGATGCAATTAATCGAAATTGTTATATTTTAAACAATTAAAATCTCGATTAATAGGATGGTTAATTACAAATTGCAAACACACCAATAATCAAACAAAAACTTATTCTTCCACGGGACCATTCTTTTGTGTGAATCTAGTAGGAAACATTATTAAAAATATAATGAACAATAAAAGAAAACAATCACCATAAGATAACACAATCAATTTTAATGTGAAAAATCTCCACAATGTGAGGAGTGAAAACTACGGGACCATTCTTTAAAAAAAAAAAAATCATGTGACCAAAGTTCACCCAAAAACTTCACAATAAGCTAAAGTCCAAGTATTACAATTTGTCACATGAGATATTCTACAAAAAATGTATCAAGACAATCAATATTTAATAACAATGAGATTAGAAAGATCTCACCCAACAACACCAACTCCCGTTCACTGTTTCAAAGTTCGGAACTTCAGAACCCGATCTTCACCGTCCAGAATCAATCACAATGTGTCCTGAACACGATGTCCAAATTACAACTCGATCCAACTGTTGGTCTGTGACTGTGGGAAACGACCCTTTTATCCCGATCACAGCAGGAATGAATCGCCCAAAAAATGACTTACGTTAAGTGGCCTATTCAAACAAGTTCCTAACGTCTTACCGCAAGATTTTCGGTGCTTTACTTTCTAAAAAAAATATGAATAGTATTTTTGTCTTTCTATTTTCTTCTATATTCCCTCAATGTCTTATAAGGCAAGATAATACCAAGTATTGAGCCTACTTGGACTTTACAAGTTTGTTGGCTATTGGGCTTGTCCACGTATTTGAAAACCCAACCCAACAATTCTGACGAGATTTTAAAATTTACGATAAAAAAAGACTTAAATTGACACATTCAGGATTAAAATTGAAAAAGTAAAAAATTATACGACTGAAAATAGAATTGTCCGAAGTTACAAGACTAAAAATGATATTTCTCACAAATAAAAAGAACAACTAATGTTGCCAATGACCATGCTGGAATGGTTTACATCTAATTAAAACTTTACTCGAACTTCTTGTCTCTTTTTTTTTACGCAAACAATACAATTGTAGATATACGAACCACAAACCAAACCAAAACAAGTTAACATAGTCCATAAGCATCCTGCATCTACAACCTAGTGACATGTTCAATCTTAGATTCATCAATGAGTTCTAAAACTTTTTTAAAAAAGTACAACTAGAGTAGAAGTTAGATTCATCAATGTTCCTTCTTTTTTAATGATTCAAGATGTAGACCATATGTGACCCGGGCTTGCCCAAGAAAGTATCGAGAGGGAATTTGAACTTCGATGATCAATAGTTAGCAAAATCACCAATTATTTTACACCATTTTCACAATCTTCTTTTATCTCGCTCTTTGAAGCTCATCCATCAATAGATGTGCCACAGATTTGTATCCCTTTTCTCTAGCTATATAGATACACACAAAAAGTTGAGACTATCGGTGACAATGTAAAAAGAATAGAAAAGAAAATATATTTGCAACAAGAACCGGAAAACAAGATACCTCAGATATGGGTTATCCCGGGGCTGGGGACCATCTTTTCGTTTTTTAGACATATTGAGTTGTTGTTCATTTTCGAAAAAACAACAACGATCAAAGAATGTCCAAACAACAAAAACAATTCATGCGAAACCACATAATGAAACGAAGATCATCTCATTTAACTACTTAAATTCAAGATTAGGTTCTGGTTTAAACAAGTACACATTGCATATCCAAAGAAGGTTTGACTCGCTTTTCTTCCGTACAATGAGGGCACATCCAATTTTTATTTGACTTGACGTCCTCCATTTTTCGCATGTATATATGTAAAATTTATAAAACA
Source organism: Stenogyne calaminthoides (assembly GCA_037126765.1). Classification (NCBI taxonomy): domain Eukaryota; kingdom Viridiplantae; phylum Streptophyta; class Magnoliopsida; order Lamiales; family Lamiaceae; genus Stenogyne; species Stenogyne calaminthoides. The sequence continues at coordinate 2,719,280 of JBBCBC010000022.1, read as the reverse complement.
GTTTTTGTTTATAATATTAAAAAAGTTCACTTAAAAAATCTTTATTTCTATTTATCATGTCTCGAGTGACGACTTACCTTCACCATAACGGATTTTCAAACAAAGCTTCGAAAAGAATGCCAGAGCTAGAATGACAGTCAATAAACTTTTTTTTTGCTGTAAGAAAGGTTATTGCAATTATATTATGACCACTTTTGGAAGCTTTCAAAATAATATTATACATGGGCCATTATAGATGGACCTTTATTAGAAAAATCACGCTTCGGCTTGTATATATATATATATATATATATATATATCTTGATCTAATTCAATACATAGAAAAATTCTCCCCACACTATGTCTTTTGATTATAGCATAACATGGTATCAAGAGCATGGTTCCAAATTTTGAAATTAGAAATTTAGTTAATTTAAAATTAGGGTTTGAAGAAAAACTAGGGTTTGTGCAAGGATTTGGGGTTTCACGTTTTTCGTGACCACTTACGTTAAACACCGCCCGGGCACAGGAGATTCATCATCATCGGCGACCCTTCACCTAAGTTTCAAATTCGTGTCGGCTGGGCCAGGGCCCACATCTTGGCCGGCATTTTTTTGCCATTTTGCAATCCATGGCGTGAGGTGCGTTCGGCCTAATTTCCTTCGACGACTTCCGTTGAGCTCGCCTCGTCGAGCTCTTTCTGTTGGTGTACCTGTTTGGGTCAACATCCGAGATTCCGACTTTGGGTACAAATTCTCTCTCATTTTTTTTGGAATTTCACTTGTTTTTTTTTTCTTGGTGGGTGATCCATTATCAGTGAAGAGCAAAAGTCTATTGATGTTATGCCCGTGATGGCAAAAATCACGGAGCATAAACTTATTCGTACGAATTATTTTGATTGGCGTCAGACTATTGAGCTATATTTGTTGAGTGTGTCCATGGAGGGGCATTTGACCGATGATCCACCCACTGATGCCACAAAACTTCCTTGGCAACGAGAGGATGCTCATTTGTTTTTACAGATACACAACGAGAGGATGGTTACTCATTGTAGGATTGTTAAGGCGCTTATGTCGTATCTTGAGTTTTTATATTCGGGGAAAGGGAATATTTCCTGAATGTATGATGTTTGTCAGACATTTTACAGACCAGACGAAGGAGATAGATTGATTACGGATTACTTCATGGAGTTCAAGAAAACTTATGAAGAGGTTAATGTGTTGCTTCCGTTTAGCCCTGATGTAACTGTTCAGCATGCTCAGCGAGAGAAGATGACTGTGATGAGTTTCTTAGCCAGTCTTCCATTTGAGTTTGAGATGGATAAGTCACAAATTCTCTCTAATTCGCAGATTTCATCATTGGAAGAGGCTTATATCAGAATTCTTCGGACTGAATGCACATGCTACACCATAGCTTCTCCACCTAACAATGCCCTTTTTAGTCGTGCTCCTACTTTCGAGTCTGGGAGGCCACAGTCCAAGAATGGTTGGAAGAGGGTATAATCAAGGGCATTCATCAACAAATGTGGAGTGTTATTACTGTCATGGACCTGGACATACCAAACGAGATTGTCTGAAATTGCGTAACAAGAGGACTCCCTCATCTGCTCATGTAGCTGATAGTGGTGGCAATTCTGGCCACTCTGGTGAATCCATCACCATCTCCGCTAATGAGTATGCAAAGTTGTTGAAGTTGCGAGAAATGAATCTATCACAAGCTAGTTCGGTCACTGCCATTGCTGAGTCAGGTAAACCTAATGCATGTCTTGTTTTCTCATCTTCCAAGTGGGTCATTGATTCTGGCGCCACATATCACATGACAGGCAATTCAAATTTGTTCTCTACCTTCACCTCACATAATACTTCATTTCCCGTTACCTTAGTTGATGGTTCAAAATCCATGTCATTGGATCGGGAACTGTTAATCAAACATCTTCCCTACCCTTGTCATCTATTCTTAGTCTTCATCAACTCTCGTTTAATTTGGTTTCTGAGAATAAACTTACTCGCAATCTTAATTGTTGTATCTCATTCTTTCCTGATTATTGCTTGTTTCAGGATCTTATGACACAGAGACTTATTGGTAAGGGGCATGAATCGGGCGTCTACATGCTTGTTACTCAGCAGCCTAAATCAATAGCATGTACTGGGACTGTCACTCCTATGGATGCATATCGTCGATTGGGTCACCCTTCACTTCATTTGCTGAAGATATTATGTCTGCAGTTTTCTAAGTTGTCATCTCTAGATTGTGAGTCTTGTCATTTTGCTAAGCATCGTCGTGTTAGTTTGAGTCCTCGAGTCAATAACCGAGCTAGTGCTCCTTTTGAGTTAGTACATTTTGATGTTTGGGGTCCTTGTGCTGTTACATCGAAACCTGGATTTCGTTATTTTGTAACTTTTGTTGATGATTATTCTCGGATAACATGGTTATATCTAATGAAAAATCGTTCTGAGTTATTTACCAATTTTTCTACCTTTTGTGCTGAGATTAAGACTCAATTTTGTGTGTCTGCGAAAATCTTGCGAAGTGATAACGCTAAGAAATATCTTTCTGAATCATTTCGCTATTGAAACATCTTGTGTTGACAATGGTGTGGCTGAGAGAAATAATAGACATCTTCTTAAACCTGCTCGTGCTTTGTTATTTGCCATGCAAGTTCCTAAACCCTTTTGGTTTGATGGTGTCTCTGCTGCGTGCTTTCTCATTAATCGCATGTCATCTTCTGTCCTTCGTGGTGAGTCACCTTTTCATGTCCTATTTCCATTGAGCCCAAGATATTTGGTTGCACTTGTTTTGTTCGGGATGTTCGGCCTCAAGTCACAAAACTGGATCCAAAATCTTCGAGGTGCATTTTCTTGGGCTATTCTCGGGTTCAAAAAGGATATCGATGTTTTTGTCCTAGTCTCAACAGGTATTTTGTATCTGCTGATGTTGTGTTTTCTGAACATACACCTTTCTCTCATTCCACTCCTCCTCCCAATCGGCGGAGGATACGAGTTTCTAATATATACGCCTTCTATCCCGGTTGTTCCTCCATCCGATCCCACTTAGACCTCTCATCCCTACCGGACATACACTTTCGCCGTCCCACAACCCCCCGTTCTCGCCATCGATTTGGATCCTAATCACGCCGGTTTCATGTCCCGATGCCTCAATATTTTCGGTCGACGATCCTCCTTCTTCGAGTGATGATCTTCCCATTGCTTTCTTGAAAATGTAAACGTTCTTCGCACTTATCCCATTTTCTTTTTGTTTCATATGATCACTTATCCCCTTCCTCTCGAAAGCGTTTGTTTCTTCTCTCGAGATTGTTCTCGACAATGTTTGGCGAATGCCATGATTGAGAAATGAATGCATTAGATACTACCAAAGATTGGACTTTGGTGGATCTTCCTCAGTAAACTACCTATTCGGGTCATGAAATCGGTGTTAACTGTGTTCTTGCATTGTGCACGTGTGGGGTCTGTGTATGCAATACGATTTGGGTGCAGAAAATCAGAGATTTTCAAAATTTTAGAATACAATATGGCGAGGATACGTCAATTCATTTTTATTTAATTATATATAACACATGTAATTATATCAAAAAATTTACAACAATTATATATAACACCTGTAATAATAACAAAAGTAGTTAAAACACATGTGCGTGATATCAAGAGTAGTTGTTTGATTAGTTTATTTAATTAATTTATGATTGTTAATTTATTAGTTATTTACTTGTTTATATTTAATTTATTAAGAATTATTTATAAATTATAATATTTTCTTGTTAATGAGTAGTACATAGTACTGTTCCCGAATCGGCGTAAGTTTGAGCCTAAGGGGTTGTTATTTAATTTATGAAATTATTAGTAAATTTTAATTTTTTTTCAAAAAGAACCCAAAATTTAATAAATTTTACAATAATACCCCAATACGTATCCATACGCGTATCCTCAGGGGGGATAAGCGTATCCGAATGAAAAAAAAAATTGAGATGCGCTACGTGGCGTATCGGGTACAAATCCAAGGCGAATCCCACCCGCACCCCACAGATCCCAGATCTTTTATAATCGCTCAATTTTGAAGAATTCGTGCATTAGAGGCGTTTACTGTCAAAGTTAATCTGATGGCTTTGTGGCTCGGTTGAAAGCTCACCTTGCTGCCGAAGGCTATGCTCAGTCTTATGGTGTTGACTATTCTAACACCTTTTCTCCTGTTGCCAAACTTACCTCGATAAGGCTTTTTTGATTTCAATGGCAACTACTAATCATCGCCTTTGCACCCAGTTGGACATCAAGAATGTCTTTCTCCATGGTGATCTCGTTGACACTTATTTATATGGAGCAACCACCGGTTTTGTTGCTCAGGGGGAGATTTATAAGGTATGTTACCTTCAGAAGTTTTTGTATGGTTTGAAACAGAGCCCTCGTGCATGGTTTGGTACATCTACTCGTGTTGTTGAGAAGTTTGGTATGAAGCAAAGTAAATCTGATGATTCTGTTTTTCACATGCGTTCTGAGGGTGGTGTTATCTTGATGATTGAGTATGTGGATGATATTGTGATCACTGGAAGTGATGTTAAATGGATCGTTGAAAGTTTTCCTTCCTACTTAGTTAAGTATTTTCTTGGTGTTGAAGTGAGGAGTAAGAAGGGAATTTTCCCGTCTCAAAGAAATTATGTGCTCGATTTACTTTTTGAAACAGAAAAATTGGGAGCTAATCCATGTAGCTCTCAAATGGTTCCGAATTTGCAGCTTACAAAAGAGGGTGTGTTATTTTCCCCGGAAGATACAGAAGGTTGGTTGGAAAGTTGAATTATCTTAGGTTACACGTCCAGATATTGCTTACCCCGTAAGTGTAGTGAGTCAATATATGTCATCACCAACTATTGATCACTGGAAGGCGGTAGCAAATCTTGTGTTATTTGAAAGGAGCCCTTGAACGTGGAATTGTGTATAGTGACCATGGTCACGAGAAGGTTGAATGATTTTCTGAAGATCGAAGGTCTACTTCAGGATATTGTGTTTTCTTTGGTGGAAATTTGATTTCTTGGCAAATTAAGAAATAGAAAGTAGTCTCACGTTCGAGTGCAGAGTCTGAATATAGAGCTATGGCCAAAGTTGTGTGTGAGATAGTATGGGTATACGAGTTTCTAAATGAAGTGGGTTTGAAGATCTCAATACCAGCCAAATTATGGTTTGATAATCAAGTTGCGCTTCACATTGCTTTTAATCCGGTCTTCACGAAACGGACCAAACACATTGAGATTGATTGTCATTTTGTTTGTGAGAAGATTCAACGTGGCCTAATTTCGACAGGTTATATGAGGACTGAAGATCAATTAGGAGATATCTTCACTAAGGCTCTTAATGGAGTTAGGGTTGACTATCTTTGGAACAAGCTAGGCATGATTAATAAATATGCTCCAGCTTGAGGGGGAGTGTTAGAATAATATTATAGAAGAGAAGGGCCTTTATAGAAAAGCCTACTCACTTGTATACATATATGTACTCTTGACCTAATTCAATACATAGAAAATTCTCCCACACTATGTCTTTTGATTATAGCATAACATAAGCCATTGAGTAAAAAAATAGTTTGGGATTTTCAACTGACCTGTACATGGTTTATCCAGCTCCATTTCACCACAACGTTTACAATCTTCTTCACCACACAGTTTCTTTTGTCTGCATTTTCATTTGTAATCATGAATAACCAGAATCAAATATTAGACTTAAATTTAAACTTAATCCAGATATCATAACACTCTAGTTCCAAGAATTTATGCCACACGTTAAAAACAGATTTCGTGATGCTCTTTGTGATCAAGATTCAATCACACTGGTCTTTCGTTTATATAATGAACATGGGAATATTTGCATTCTATTCTCAAATAATCCATTAACTATAAATGAATCGAGCCTAACCGAACGTACATTTATGTGTTTAACCTTTATTACTTATCGAGGTCGGGCTATAGATTTATCAAACATAAAATCCCTTCAAACATGCCTGATATATTTGTCCAACAAGCTGAAGCAAAATCACACCAAACGATCTCAATCCAGTATCAAATAATTTAGTTAGATCTTCAGCCCTAGCAATTTTATCACTACAATATGAACAGCAGTAATCGTGTGTGAACAACTCATTGCAAACAAATATTGTCATTTAACACACATACAGATATGAATAAGTAGTCAAAATGAGTAGAGCAAGAACCTGCAAAAATGGCAAGAAATCCCATAAACAGGATCATAAACACTCCCTCTCCCTCTGCTTTCGCATCGTCGACTCAAAGCTTCTTCAGAAATCTTTCGCCCTCTCAAACCCCTTTTACCTTTCAGTATATGCCCATTTTCACTGATGTCATCATCTTCCAAATAACTCAGTTTCCCTATAATTCGCATATCCATCAAAACAAAAAAAAAAAATCCAAATAATTACCCAACAAGCAACCAATTACAAATAATATTGAAGTATCACCTTCTGATTGCGATGGTTTTCCACTCAATCGGCTCGAACGGCGTAAAGGGGCAGCGCTGTAATCAATTTTACACCATTTCTTCCTGACATGAGTTTTCTCGGATTTCGGCGATGAATTTAGGGTTCGAAGCTCCGATAGGGTTTTTTGAAGGCCCAGAGAAGCCAATCGGGCCTGCAAGTATACACAGTCATGAACGAATTCAAAAAGGGTATAAAAAATTACAAAAAAAAAAAAAAGAAATTGCACACAGTCACACACGCATTCATCCTGAATCGAAGGAAAATTACCTGATTTTCGACAATGCGAGCGTTTCTGAGTTCTTCGTAATCAGATTTTGCTTTGATTCTTCCCATTTTATTTTTTTTCAGTTGTTTTTCGAGTGTGGGTGAATATCTGTTTTGAATGTTGGGGGTTTGTTTCTAACGGATCTTTGGAATTTGAATCTTCAATGACTATAATGTGGTGGTATTTCAAATATGAGTTTTATTGTGTTTTAAAGTATTTTCTTATTGAGTTTTAATAAGGGGCCAAACACACCCTATAATCTTCCATTCACACTCCATCTACTAAACTCACCCAATTAAAAATTTAAAATTAATTTGTATTACTAAATACACCCCAAATCAATACCATTATACCTTTCTTCCCAAAAAATAAAATCATTTTTTTCCCTTTCCAACAGCAGCGTGCGTACGAAAAAAAAAATCTTCCGCTTTAATTCTCATGGAACAAAATCGAAGGTGAACTAGAAATCGACCATTCAAAGGTAACAAATTTATACAAATTCACGTGTGTTCGGTTGTAGGGTTATGTACAGACGCACTAGTGTTCGTCCGACTAATCATGCACAGATTCATTATTGTTCGGCCCCTTGGACCGAACACTACCAATTTTTTTTTTATTTTGCACGAAAGCTTACGTCGAGTAATCTCGCCTACGTTCAGTCGTGATTTTGGCCGAACAGTGACGCGATTAAATCCTAAAAATGCCAAAGTTTTTGCATAAAAATCGATAAAAAAATAGAAAAAAACAAAACCTAAAAGCACTTACATTAATGTGCTTGTTTGAACTTTCACGTTCTATGACTATGATGATTGAAATTGAACCAAAAAGATAAAGGGTTTATGGGCGTGAATTATAAAAAATAAATATTTTAGCGTTTATAATTTACAGATTACTTGTGTAAATAAAATCTAATTTTATATCTATTTATATAACGGCATTATAGTCATTTTTTGTATGTTTATTTTAGTCTTAAATATTATGGGATGTGTATAGTTGCTCTCTTTTAATAAACGTGTTGAGTTATACATTTGTAAATAATATATAATTGAAAATCACATAGTTTTCTTTTTCTAATCCCATAGTTAGAGATTTTTAAAATATTTAATTTTTATTTTATTTATTGGTTGAGCATAAGAAAATATGGACTGATACATAGTAGTAATAATAATAATAATAATAATAATAATAATAATAATAATAATAATAAATTATATAGACAAAAATAAAGTCACATGCAATGGCAGACCTTGGATCCCCACTTAAAAAAGTCATATATATAGATTTTTATTATTATTTAGATTTGTGTGTTAAGTATATTTAAGTTATATTATATTAATGCGCTCAAAAAAAAGTTGCTATATTATATTAATATGTAATATGAAATCCTTCATTTAATTATACTTAATTCATGATATATTTTTGAGTAACACTCATGTGAATCAGGTTCACACATGAACTCTATCACTGTTATGTGTAAAAACTATCACTGTTATGCACAAAAACTTTCACTGTTTAAAAATATAAAGCATTTTCTAAATAGTGATTGTTTTTATTCATAACAGTGATAGATTTTATACATAAAAGTGAGAGTTTTTTTATGTAACAGTGATACTTAAATAATCGAGTTCATAGTATGAACCAGGTCTATACAAGTTTTTGTCTATATTTTTTAATCAAAACCTTCAATGTTTATTTAATTTCACTAATTAAATAAATACATGTCGATCGAAAAAAACACAAATTTTTCGGAGTTACGGTATATATAATTGAGAATTGAATATGGCTCATTCCACGAGTCACCGAAAATCTGCCAAATTTTGAATATGTGCAACAAATTTACGAATAAAAAATGTTCGCGACATTTAAACATAAATACAGCGTTATGGTAAATGTAAATGATAATATATGGGTGCTCAAAATGACTGAATTTGATGAAAAAAATAGATTAATATAAAGTTTAATACTAGAATGACCATAATTTTACATTCAAACCAAAATCGATCGATTTATTTATGACTCGCCAAACGAGTCATATATCATTCTTTTAGTTTCTATGAGTATTACGTACCCTCAATTGCCAATTTTGTGTAACACAATTCTGAAATTTGTGTTTGTTGATCTGAGCGCCAAAGCTCCCACTCAACAACTAATCGGTCAAAATTTAAAAATATGTATGGAATTGAAACAGTAAAAAAGGTGGTGAATTTACACAAAAATATTGAAGACTGTGAAATTTAAAATTGACCTACTCAGATTTGTATAGATCACGTAAATCTTGTTATTATTTGGACTTAAACTTGTTAATCGTGAATCGATCCCATATACATGTGATATTGTCACACTTGAGGCCTTTTTAGTTCAATACTCCCATACTTATTTACTCTTTTGGTTTTGACATGAATTTTAATGTGAGAGTTTTTAATACTTCATTTGTCTCATATTTATTTATTTATTTTCCCAAACCAGTTAAATCTCATACTTGTTTACTTTCTTGCTTTTACATAAAAAGCAATAAAGTAACTATTCCCTTTTCAACTATCCATTCACATCTCAAAATTACATCTCATATCATTATTTTTATTCACAAAAAGTCATATACTTTAATAATAAAACAGAAGAGACTACAATACCCTCAACTAAAAATCACTTTATCGCTTTAAATATAATATTAAAACCCGTGCAAAAAAAAAGGGTAAACAAGTATGGGACGAAATGAGTAATATCTAAAGGGATAAAGTGAATTTTGATTGAAGATATTTTTGTAGTCTTTTTTATTTATTATTAAAGTAGATTATTTTTTATGAGTAAAAATATTGACACGAGACACAATTTTAAGATGTTTGAGAAGGAATAAATGAAAAGGGAGTATTTACTCTATTTGTCTTTTTATGAAAATGAATAAACAATGCGCATGAGACGGACCATTAGAGAAAAAATAGTAAATTAATATGGGACATTGGGAATATATAACAAATAGATGGAGTTAATTCAATGAAACAGTGCAGGCTGATTTAATTTAATCATAGCTTAAAATAACAATATGATTGTGGAAAAATACACGTGTGAATTGATGATAAGGCTAACAGCTTTCTACTCAAAACACTTTGCCGATGTGGAGTCTACAACTAATTGCACAACATGATGTCTATCTCTCATGCTGATTTCTGTTGTTTTTTTTTTTTTTTTTTTGCTTTAATTGCTAAAGATTTTATTTTTATGTGCATTGTTGTGGGAATTAACAAATGAATTAATTTCACATATTTTTATATAAGTTTAAAAATGAATTTATTTTTATAAAGTTTAAATGTTTAGATGAAATAAAAGTTTTTTTTTATATACTATCGATTTTTGAATTTTTGAATTGAATTATTCCGAAAAAATAACTTCACTCATATTAAATTATCCATAAGATTGGTCTCCTCCCAATGACGAAGACTTATAATTCAAAATTTCAGATGGAGAAAACTCATTTAGAAAATTAAATAAACAAATTAATTTCATATCTTTTTATAAGTTTGAACTTTTAGATGAGATGAAATTCTTTCACATATGTATCAGATAATTACCGATTAAATATTGTACCATCCGTGTATTATCTAATTTTCTGAATTAACCCACCTAATCTTAACTACCATGACATGCTTAGGTCTTCAATTCATTTAGGAGTATTTATTTTGAGAATAAGTCTACTAAATTTTCAACTTGTACTTATGGAAATGTCACAGACTCACAGCTGGGAAATGGATAAGCAGCTGCAGTATAGTGCAACACACATGGAACTTTCTTCACCATGTAACTAATTTACCAGCAGAACAAGTTTGAATTTATTACAAGTTGAAAGACTTTCGGAACATTATTATAAGTATTTAATTTCAAGATTGTGTGCTGCTTACTGCGTCGGTGTTGGCAGAGTTTACCAGAGGCGCAGTCTAGGTTATTTTTAGACAAGGTCGTGGCCATTTACATTTGCAACTTAATTACACAATTGATTCTCATTCTTTCTATTTTGATGTGCAACACAAGTTGGCATTATTGAATAAGGCCTAAAAGGTAAAATCACACTCTTTTTTTCTTTTTCTTTTTTATCAAAATTGGGGATATCTTTTGATGTGTCTTTTGGACAAAATATCATACGCTTCATCAAACAAGTGAATATGCTCAATTTTTTTTACACCAACCGCATCGTGCAATTGATGTTTTTTTTTAACAATATTAATTATTGAAAAGTATTAAGCTATAAGATGTTTTCAGTGAACAGTATCCATTATTTTCATTGAAGAGTATTAGTTGATCAGTATCAATGGTTTACACTGAACAATATTAGGTGTTTCTATTAAGTAGTATTAGGTGTATACACTTATTGCGCCGTGCAATTGGTGTGTTTTTATTAACAATATTAGTTGTTTTTTACTGAACAACTTGTTGTTTCTTGACATGGTAAATTCTTGTATACATCAATTGCACCGTACAACTGATGTGTTTTTATTAATAGTATTAACTGTTTCTATTGAACAGTATTAGTTATCTTTACTTAACAATATTAGGCTATTAGTTATTTACAGTGAACAATATTCCTTATTTTCACCGAACAATACTAGTTGATCAGTATTAGTAGTTTTTACTAAACAATATTAGTTATTCAACAGTAAAGTGTAACCCGTGCACAAGTAAATATGGATCCTCTACATTTCATTAAATCTTTTGTAAATTTATGAGAAAGAAAGATACAAAATAAAATAATATAAAAATATAAAATGTGGAACTCCTGCATTATGTCTTTCTCTCATTGTAATTTACAAAAAAATTACAAAAAAAAATAAAAAGAGAAAGTCTATGATACAAATTTGTATATATACAAATCCCAATTGAGATCCAATTTCACTTTACACAACTCATCTTTAACCCGCTTTGACCCTTTTTTAACCACCTGACCCGCTGACCCTTCCTAAATTGATTGATTTGTATCTATACAAATTTGTACAATAGACCTACTCAAATAAAAAGGATCCAAATCCGTCAATAATTCATCCATCGCAATCACATCCACAAGATGCTATACTTTAGTGCATTACACACCCAATAATACACTCTTTCCCCAAGAAAGAAAAAAAGAACATATACACGTATATCATGATGTTACTTTATACACGTATCATGTCCTGGATTAGAATCAGTCCATCGTATACCAACCATAGAAATCACACAAACATGAATGGATGAGAGAAAGATAGGATGAAGAAGAAGAACCACTTGTATGAACCTTATGAATAATCTCTACAACAAAACACAAGCTTTTAACCCCTGAGTTAAATTAAAGTTTTATTAATTTGCAGGATAAATACATAGTTAAATTAATTTTCCATAAACCAAGTGCATGTACACAATTTAATCTTTTGACTTTTGATGGTGTACATAACACCCAATACATCCATGATCCCATGTATCCCTTCAACACAAGATGAACCCTAATTTCCAAGCTCAGCCTAAAACCGAAACAGCTCGAAGAATCATCGGATTTCCACGAATAAAAGAATAAATATGAGCAATTTGTACACTACCACTTCCCCTGTCCCCTTTCTAGTTTCTACGCCATGTTAGTCCTCATCTTCAAGCATTTCCTGCTGCGGTTTTGCTCGATTGATACCCCAGTTGACCCACGGGTCGTGGATCGGGTCGTTAGCTAATCAAACTTCCTCCACAGTCGGAGCTCCAATGCGCATCAACTCCTCGGTTCTGCACAAGGCGAGCAGGCAGGACGTCAAGGTTTCTTCCTCCATTCTTTTTCGGCCTTGGAATTGAGACACGAATTCGTCCAAAGCTTCTTTCATCCAAGAAGCCGCACATGCTTCTCTAGCTTCTTTCACCGTCATCTGAGAAAAAATTCAGACAAACCCACATCAGAACCAGCTCGATAAATCAACTTTTTTTTTTTGACGGACTCGATAAATCAACTTTTTTTTTTTGACGGACTCGATAAATCAACTTACAAACATGTTTTTCTCGTTATATAGAGTTGTGGCTTACCCAAACGCGATGGCGGACATTCTTCTCCGGCCACACATCTAATACTTCGGTGACCAACATGGGAAACATTGATCCTTCATGATACTTTTCTTGGCTTTTGCTCTTGAAAATCCATTCGCCTAATTTATCACCGAGCAAGCCTACAACGCCGGCTTCCTCTAAGGTTTCTCGTCCGGCTGCTAATTCGATGTCCTCATCGAGTTCCCATCCACCCTGATGATTGTATAGCAAATTAAACAATGTCAAAAACAAGGATGATTTTACAATTTCAGATTTAATTTGAGCTTTTTTCATCATAATAAGCAAGATGTGGATAAAAGATTTACCTTGGGGAACATCAATCTTGAACTCTTTTGGGAGCTGATCAAGAGGACCTCCACATCATCAAGTGAAGTCCCAACAATTAGAGGAGATTTGCTTCTAAATTGGTAGGGAATACATCTGCATAATTCGAAAAGGGGGGCGAAAATTAGATTCATGTTTAAAGCAAAGTAAATCTCTTAGGGGAAATTCATCAAACACCTTATGTGCACGAAAGAAATGAACCCAATTCTTGAAATTCAAAATCAGATACATACCCAACAACTTGACGAATCCCCTGATTATAACGCTGCAAATGCCTTCCAGTCCGAGAAGGCAAGGCAACAAGCTTCTTGATTTGCATGATGATTGATTGATTAATTAACAAATGTAACCCTTATAATTGGGGGAAAAATCCGAAAGAAAGAAATGGAACCCTTTCCTTAAAAACAAAAGTTTAGGTTAAGAATCTCTCTACAAAATATCAAACACCCACTATTTAAAGAAGGGCGATTCTCCGTTATTTGTGATGGATTCCTCCACAAATCTCGCAATGGAGACAAATTGTTTGTCAACTAACGCTATATTCTTGCAATTAAACAGCTCTGTTTTTTCTTTTATTGAGAGATGATGACAAATGGGAGGCAATAATTGAAGGGGGGTTTGTAGATTGGTTGAAATGGTTTATGGTGTTCACTGGTTTTTATAGGAAGGGATCAACACTCTTTCATGGTGGGAAATCCGTGTGCGATTGATTACTGCGTGAATATTATAATATTATTATTATTATTATGATAAAATTCTTTATTTCCAGAATTTATTTCTAGAAACTAGGCGTCTGTGTGTACGCGTTTATAAATCGCTATCGAAGCATGCGAGAAATGTCGATGAATCGTCTGTCGTTTTGCTTGAGCCAACGGAAGGGTGACACGTTGCGGGCCGTTATAGGAGAGATGGAATTGTTATAGTTTGTATTTTTTTTTTTTTGGCCCTTTTTTTTTGAAGGAATTGTATTTCAGTTCAGACATATTCATGATTGGGGTTTTCTTTTCTTATGATGTAGTATATCATTTTGATTTTGGTAGACCCTTTTCTTTTTTGCGAAGTTTTTTGCTAGGGATGGGGTGAACAAGTTTCGTATAAGAACCAGTGAATATAGTTAAAAATTGTGACATGTATTATTAAAAGATATTAATTGTAATAATTGAAATATGTGATTTTTTATTATAAAGAGTATTAACACTGAAATGTGTGACTTATATTATAATATGGGGTATTAGTAGTGATAATTGAAAGATGTGACTTATATTATAATAGGGGATATTAGTAGTAATAATTGAAATATGTGACTTATATTATAAATTTAGGATATTAATCGTGATAATTGAAGGGTTATGTCTATAAAAAAAATCAGTTTCACGGTGAACAAGTTCCACAACATACCAACTTTTTTTTTCCTGATTTTATTTGGCCTTTTTATTTTGAAGAAATTATATATCAACATCATGATTGAGGTTTTTTATTTTCTTCCCCATCCAATTTTCCTTGATTTGGAACTAATTTTGTATATTTGGGATTTCGTATAATTGAAAAAACTCAACTCTCATATATACTATAGCAATTATCATGTTTTACTCATTAAATTGATTTCATATTGAATTTGTAAATTAAATTCGCATTTGCTACACTTCTAAGCGATTAGAAAATTGTTTTAAGCCAGATGCAACGAAACAATTCATTGTTACATTAGCCGAAGATCTCGATTTGCAAAGCGTTGGTATTGCTTTGGTCCTGGGTAATGATCAGGGTGTGTTATAGGTGGAAAATCACTTCTTCTTTTTTTGGTAATTTAAAGTTCTTTTATTCAATATAAAATAAGAAAACGAGTACAGCTTTACAGTGAAGTATAACTATACAAGAGTCTATAGCTCTCAAGTATTTTTCTAGGATTTTCTAACCAATAAGCAGAGTAATTACAAAACGATGGGTATTTCACGACGGGTATTTCACCAAGCACAAACTCCAAAATCTACTTTTAATTTCGTCAAAGCTCTTCTCTACATCGAAATCTTTTCCATAAAAAATAGCACTATTTCTCCCTTTTCAATAATCCAAACAATGCACGTCCACAAGCTTGATGCCAAAGTGTTACCTTTCTTGTCCGGGAGAATTCCAGAAAAAGAAAGGAAATGATGACGTGATGCTAATTTTGTAAAATCACTTATTACCTCGATTAATCAATTAATTTTGTAAAATGTGATGCTAATTCCATGGCTCATGAGATTGCAAGAATATTTAGTTCCTTTGAGATTTTTCATTATTGGGATGATCCATTAAGTTTTGTGGTTGAACTTCTCACCCCTTTATGTGTTTGCAATAATATGAGTGAAGCATTATTGCGTTAAAAAATATTATTATTCAGAAAAAATTAGAGGAGCCACCGTTTATTAATTCGTGTTTCAAGTAAGATTACTTGAGGTCATATCATGCATGCACTTAACGTGCACGTGAATTTTCTCAATCTAATTTTCTAACGTGTTAACTACTACTATATATGAGCAAATTAATATTCACTAATACATATTTGGGCTTGGACAACTGTGAAAAATGATCTTGGAGAGCGGTTATAACCGTTCTCCAAGCATCACCGTCCAAACTTGGACAATCGATAAAAAAATTGTTGTCCAAGAAAAGCACTTGGACAACGGTTTTTAACCGCTTTTTTTTAGATTTTAGATTATCAACCGACAGTCCGATATATATTTTTTTTATTCGTTTTTTTTTTTTACTTAGACAAATGTTGAAAACCGTCCAAATCTTTTTTTTTTAATTATTAATTTACATTTTAAAAATCCTATAATAAAACTATAAACCAAAACTTATATATACGTCCAATACCATATAATAAAACTTATATATACGTCCAATACCATATAATAAAATTTATATATACGTCCAATACCATATAATAAAACTTATATATACGTCCAATACCATATAACATAAACCAAAAATCCTATAATAAAACCATAAACCACATATATATACCAAAACATCGAAATATATAAACATACAATCATAAACATACGTTCAATACACCAAAAACATGAAATATATATCATCACAAATATATAATTTAATTACATAATTTCAAACAACATTCTCTCAATATTGATCATATGAATATAAGAAACGATTGTAAAAGGTACCCGTCCAATCGTTTTTTCCATTTCTCCATCTTTTCTTAGAGTAAGACTTGAGCTCACGCTCATAGACAAACCGCAAAACAAATCGAATCATTCAATATAGTATGAATTTTTATTCAATCAATAATAATTTAAATAAATCAATAATTGACTTACATTGGGAGAAATGTTAGATTATAGAATCGCAGATTATATCTTCTATAAAGTAACAAACAAAATGTCCACAATGGTCATTATCTCGTTGTCTCGGAACACATTTGATTAACAATATAATAACGTATTACAATTATGATTTCTTTCTATTAATTAGTTTGATAATTTACTAAATTAAATTTACCTTAATGTTAATCCAGTTCACTTTATTTAACCCGGATCTTGAGCCCCGACTAAGGCAACTCCGATACATCGTCATCACACTATTATTATTATAATTAAAAAATAAAAATAGATTAAATATGCATAATTTTAAAAGTAAAACAAATCATTGTATAGAATATTAAAAATGAACTTACGCTTCCATATATGAAACGAGATCGTATGATTAGAATAAACTCCATCACTTTTGGGTCCATAAAATACACACTTAATGTATTCATGTGTATGGCGACCAAAGACCCAATGGTTCCTATATTATATTGAGAGTATTAAAATAAACCGCAAATTTAGCATATATATGTGCAAATATTATAAACATGAATACAAATTTTAACGAAATGTTTATCACTCACCACACATTTGTTGGCCAAAAAAAATGAGATGATCGCTCCCGCTTAGATTCAAAGATGTGATTAATCGAACCCATCCATGGTATGTGCCTTATCACCCATTATGCAAGACACTTGGGGGAGACGAAAGAGTACATTCCACTTGCTTGGTTATCTCTGCGGAGAGATATAGCTCACCCAAATATCTTTAACCAACATATATACGCTTAATTAATATTTAAAAAGAAAATTAAACTATACTGAAAAGTGAATATTGAGAATTAGTAAACACATACCGAGGTAAAGGGCTATGGTGGTTGCACTCAACCACTTCGTCATTCAAGACTTAGTGCATATTTCTCAATCGATTTAATTCTTGGAAAGTATTCTCGATGAAAGTGAGCAAGCATGGGACTGTGGACGATATCGAAAGCATTAGACGATACCATCCGGGTGCACCCTAGATCAGAAAATGATCATCGTGATCTAAGTCTCCAATCATGGGATAACCAAGTCTTAGAGCGATTGGAGTCCCCGATTTAGCCTCATGTGGGGTCGGCAAATTCTACAATTAATTTACAATATTATTTAAAACCATAAATAAGATAATGAACTTTAATAACAAATATTTTACCCTCATGGTGCTAGAGACCAAGTTGCTCGCCATTCGATGAAGTGCCCGGATCCGATGTTCCGAATGTGATCGCTTCATCGATTGGTTTTTGCACCAATCCTCCTCCTCTCCGATTATGGGTACATCGAGTGTGACCCTCACGAAAACCGGGAGTGATGGGATGACCATGAATCAATCCATGGGAGCCGTTGGTAACGAGCACTGTGACCACCAACCGACGGGATCCTCCCGGATCTGTAGCAAAAAATTGTCGCTGGTTTGTTCAATAAGATATTTAGTTAGAAAATTTTAATACACCAGTCTTTAATTAAAACAAATATGAGACATGCATATCCGATACAGTGAGACATTTTGAAGTGCCTCAATAAAGTCGCCCCTAGGGTTAGGCGAAAACATAGCATTAATGGACACTATGTTCACAACTTGCTTCCACTCGACGACATTCCGTGGCTAGATCTTTTCTCGGACCTCAACGTTCCACATCTTTAGCCAACTTGGCAACCCGTTCCGTTAGTATACCCACCATATTCATGGCTTGAAGACCAGTGCCATTGCTAAAGATGTCTTCACACGCCATATCCGACACTCAGTGGCGGTAGGGATGCTCTGGCGACCCATAGCCCGGCCCAAACAGATCATCGAGCCGATCATGCGAATGTCGTCAAAGTTATGGTCCGAGATAGACGCTTCTCGAATCACAAAAATAAGATTATTATTTAATTATTTGTTTATAAATAATAGTTTGTTATTGAAAGATAAATTAATGGATAGATTACCACTTCTTCGATGATGCGTTGTGCATTGGGATCGTGAATATTCCTGCCTCGACCCTTTACGGTAGTCCGAAATAAGTCAAAACGGGTAACAATAGGCTCACTCTCTCCAAATTTTTCTTTTCCTCTTTCTACGATAGTGATGAACGTGTCCCTTTATTAGATATATTAAAAGTGAATATATAAAAAAAAATTAAAAGTTAAGATTTTGATCTCACCATATTTTCTCTTATTTGTGCATAACCTTTGTTGGATCCACGATATCGCCGCCTCTATCGACTTGGCTTGAACGCCGATTTTTTTTTTTTTTGCTTCGATCCTACAATATAATAGAAATATGATAAACACCTAAAAAAACTTAGGGCATTAGAAATTGAGGAAATGACATTGATCAATTTTACCGAAATCATCCTCCATAGCTCTCTTCGAAACGGGTAACAATAGGCTCACTCTCTCCAAATTTTTCTTCTTTTCCTCTTTCTAGTGATGAACGTGATATATATTAAAAGTGAATATATAAAAAAAAAAATTAAGTTAGGATTTTGATCTCACCATATTTTCTCTTATTCGCATAACCCTTGTTGGATCCACGATATCGCTACTCTATCGACTTGGCTTGAACGCGATTTTTTTTTTTCGATCCTACAAAGATAATAGAAATATGATAAACACCGAAAAAACTTAGGGCATTAAAAATTGAGGAAATGACATTGATCAATTTTACCGAAATCATCCTCCATAGCTCTGCTTTCACAAACTTCTCCTAGTATGGAGCCACCATAGGGTTATTCGACACGCAGGGAGGCGGACTAGCCGAGTAAAGACCGGTTCCGGATCTCGTGTGTTACTTCTCAACCAAGTCCCAAAATTCTTGGCCATTAGTCCATCTTGCGACAATATTTGTTTTTTCTTTGTGAGGTCAAGACCTCAAGGTAGTCTATACACATATAACATAACAATTTAGTAAATTTAAGGGTCATACTACAACTTTCAATAAATATATAATTAACATACCGTAAGCTCGTCCCATAATCTTTCCTTCAAAGCGAGTCGGTTTGAAATTACGCCGATCCTTGGGTTGGCAAAGACGATAGGGATCACGCTCGACGACAAAGCAGCTCGATGTAGAAGGACAACGACTCACTCTCTTTTTTTTATTGCTGTCCAAACTCATTGAACGATAAATCGCAATAACATAGTATTTAATTAGGTTCAACGATCAATCAATATATTTATCGATTTCAAATTGTTCAATTGTAATAAAATTACACAAGTGTTTTCCTCACTACTTCTGAGCTCTCTAATAGATGACATTGTAACTATACCCCGAAAAGTCGCTTCTCCCCGAGCTACTAGTGGTGGTGGGGAGCATCGGTGTCACACTCTCTCAAGTCATCATATGCACCATGATCATATCGCCATGATCTCCATCGAGAATCTCCATCATCTCCGGGATATGGCAAATGAGACATGATCCTCAGAAAGCGGAAAAACAACATTTAATAAACAAAAAAACAAACAATATTCACAACCGGATGTTTCATACATGATAAGAACTATCTATCAAAGATATACATGATACATCTACTTATAAGTTACATCTCGCGATCATCTACTTATAAATTAAAATTTCAGTTGATAGCATACTCTTATACTATGAACACACATGTATTGAAGCTGAATGACATTGTTTTCCGAAGTAGACCAAAGAATATAAACAACAAAAAGCAACTAAGTGTTATGGAGCAAAAATATAATATTTCAAATTAAAAAAACAAGAGCAACATATATAATATAAACAAAATTAACTAAGTGTTATAAACAACAAGATTAGTTCAGGTTCAAAAAACAACAAGAGCAACATATATAATATGAATAAAGCTAAAAACTGAAAAATTCAATGGAAATACAACTTGAGTTGAGGCCCCATTTTATATTTATATTTATTTTGTGCCCCACTTTTCTTATAATCGAGATATTGCATATAAAATATTTCATGGAAGACCTATTCATTTGATTTTTTTTTACACACGTTATATTGACTTACTCATATAATGTTCAATTCAACCGTATAATCATATTTATAATGTTCAATACTTTAATATGCAATATGAATAAAGCTAAAGCTTGAAAAAAAGTAAAATTAAAAGATTGCACAATCCTTTGTACCAACTAAGTGTATTGGAGGCAAGGGGAGGATAAGCGGATGGCGGAGGAAGGGCGGGGAAGAGAGAGAGGAGAGGGAGGGAGGGAGGCGCGATGATTTGGGGGAGAGGGAGAAGACAACGGCCTAGCTGTCAACCCAGCGGCAATGCGATTTGGTTGAAGAAACCCAAGCGACGGCGATTTGGTCTTGATTTTTGCGGCGATTTTGGGGAGGAAATTGGAGAAAGAAATGAAGTCCGAGCTAGGTCTCGGTTCATATATATATAAAAAAACAAGCGGTTATTAACCATTGTCCAAGTGTTACTTAGACAACGAATAGTGCAGTCTAAACAGTATTGATAGACGGTTTTGAAACCGGCATTGTCTTTGTTTTTTATTATAAAACCGCTCTCCAAGTTGTTACTTGGAGAACTGTTTGAAAAAATGGCTGTCCAAGTGCAACTGTGCAAGCTCAAATGTGTAGTAATGATTCCACGCATAACGAAATTAGTTGTCATCTATTAGTATTATTGTACAAATTATAACGAAATGAATTTATCGCATTTCATGGCATATATATTCAAATACTTCACACAAAAGAGTTGAGTACACTTAATTAATTGAATCAAGATTATGATAAACATGAGTTAAGTAGCATCATTAATAATGCCGTGGGATTATATAATATATATATATTTTTGACAATATCATGTGCACATGCTTTTTAAACATTCTAAATTGTGCATTCATTATTTGTTTAGAACCCAAAAGTTAACATTAATTTTTTATCATGTGAAAGCAACATATAATATACTAGATTATAACCGGTGATTTAGGAACCACGACTACAGCACTAATTTCTATTTAAATTTAATTTCACAATAAGGTAGAATATTTTCTTCTTAATTATTGTAATTTGTTATGTTTCAAATGGTGCAATGATACAAACTTGTTACTTCACGTAACGAACAACAATAATTAGTAGTTCAAATGATTGAATAGTTGATTAATCTTCACCAAATATTCTAGTTTCAATTTGTTTTAATATTATTGCCTTTGCACTCTAATCATAATTAATAGTATACAATGATCATACAAAATTACAAATTATAAGTTTAATGGAGATAAAGATTCGAGAAAGATTATCGCTCCAATTATTTGTGATGGTCTCAAGGAGCTCAAATGAGATTCACTTGTTCTCAAAAATAATTATAGGATATTTAAAGATTGAAGAGAATTATTAATAACTATATTTAAGAAATGAGTGGATATCATATGCATTCTAGTCCACCGTGCGCTCATAGTGTATTTTAAAAACATACAATTTATTTTGCTAAAAAATACAACTTATATATACTGAACCGTGCAACTATTAATATGGAAAAAATAATTGCACGGTTCAGTGTAAATAAGTTGCATCTTTTAGTATAATAAATTGCATATTTCTAAAATGCATTATGAACGCACGGTGCATTTAGATACATAGTACAAGATTTAGCCTTAAGGAAGAGTTAAGAAATTGGGCAACATTGATTATATTAATTTTCCCCAATGCGCTGGGATTATGGATCGAGTTAACTTTTTAGCCCAATCATTAATTCGTAAAATTATTTAAATAATTGTACGATTTAATATAAATAAATTATATATTTTAATATAAAAAGTTGTATAAATGCATTATAAGTGTACATTTTTTTGTAAGACAACATCCAACACCTCTCAAATAGATTACTGCCTTACAAGTGGGTCGATGAATTATTGCAACCGATCGCACCTTTGTAAGTTCTGGTATGTATCAAATCAAATAAATTAATATGATAATGAGATTGTAGATATACCACTTTAAATCTTCTTTTTTCCCTTGTTTAAGAAAGAAAGCCATGTGCCTTTACTGAATGACATGAACAAACCACATGCCTCAACTCACATATGTTTTTCTTGGCCATAATGTCACTTTAATATTTGATAATATTGTATTTTATATTTTAATACTCATATCATCGTCAACAATTAACATACTCCTAATTCTTATACATGTTATTGCAGGGACTCTCCTATTAAATATTCTACGTATAATATTAGCGTAAATAGTAAATTTCAATAAGGAGTTGAAATTTCGCGGATCCTCTGTACGAATAGAATTGGATCAAGCAATTTTTTTTAGAAAAAGACCGTGCAAAGATAAAATTAAAAAATTTAACCTCGATATGCGTATTATAAAGACAAGTAATGTTATAAGGACAAATATATGTTACTGCGTAAAGATATAACAAAATATTTTTTTAATTTATTATTTATTAGTGTAATTTGGTGGTTTTGGTATTTACTTAAATTTCATTGATCGCAAGACAGAAGAAGAAGTAAATAAAAACAAAGGGGGAATAGAAGAAATAGAGGGAGTATCATTTTGTTCATACATCAACACACATTTCTCTTAGTAACACAATTTTCAATATCTTGCATGTGTTACTATAAAGACAAATATGTGTACTAAAAAGACAAATATTTGTTACTTGTTCTTAAAATAACACATACATGGCCTCAAAGTTAACTTCAACAAAAGTTGTATCATGGGTCTAAACAAGGATAGGGAAATTTTGGACAATATGGCGAATACTCTGGGTTGTGTGGTTGGTAGCTTCCCATTTTTATACCTAGGGGTGAAAGTAGACGGAAATCACAGGAAGTCGGAGGAGTGGTCGTTTCTAGTTCAAAGAATGAGGAAAAAACTGAAATCATGGGAAGATAAGAAAATTTCTTTTGGTGGTCGTATAACTATTTTAAAGGCGATACTCTCATCTTTACCAATTTACCAGTTATACTTTTTTCAGTTACCAAAATAAACCTTGTGTGCTCTTATTTCGTTACAATGCAAATTCTCTTTGGGGGGGATGAAAATATTTCTAAGATAAAGTATCACAAATCGGGAGTGTTTGTGGGTCAGAAAATAAATTGGTGATGGGGGTGATACTTCTTTCTAGGGGAAGAATTGAACCGAAAATAAAACTCTCAAAGTCAAATTTTCAAGACTTTTTAACCTGTGTATGAATAGAGGGGTGTTAGAGATATGGGAAAATGAATGGGAGGGAGATGGGATTGGAATGGAATGTGGAGGAGAGAGTTATTTGAAAGAGAGTTAGGAATGGTTAACGAGTTTTCAAATTTGATTTAACAGGTTTCCATTGCAAAATGGTGTCAAGGACAGGTGAAAGTACGGAAAGAAGAGAAGGATGGTGTATATAAAACGAGGATAGCATACTCCTTAATGACCAACGGTACGATTGCCCATATTGCAAGTCAGAATTCTAAAGCTCTCAACTCGATGTGGATTAAAGGTATTCCTATGAAAGTGGCGGCAAAAAGTGGACGGTGCTACAAAATCGAATTCCTACGAAGGACAATCTCACGAGACAAGGGATTCAGTTAACGTCCAGTGCAAATTGCTTGATATGTAACGAAAAGATGGAGACGACTGATAATCTTTTCCTCGAATGCACATATACTTATATGGTGTGGTATGAATGCTATAAATTGCTTAACATCTCCTCAGCTCTACACAACAACATCATGGACCATTTTCAATGTCATTCCAATATTATTAAATCTTATTAAAGGTAAGACTGAGAGGAAATTATTAATGTGTTTATGGATGTGTGTGATATGAGTAGGGTGGAAGGGAAGAAATAAAGTATTTTTCAAAGATGATAACTTTAATATTGTAAACATTATAGATGAAGTTAAAAATAGATTGTGGAGTTGGCTAGTAGTATACTGTACCAGACTACAAAGTTTTTGTTTTTAGGATTGATTGCTAGAACCTAGAAAAGTGATAGATTGTTTAAGGTATATGTAATTGGTTCATTCTTGTCATGTAATGTAATCGGGACATCCTATTTTGTAATGATATATTTTTTTCCTACCCAAAAAAAAAAAAAAAAAAACTTGGGAGCAAATTTTCTTGATTTGCCTTAACAATATTTTTTTGAAAAAAAAATTGTTTGACCCGATTCACCCCACAAAAGATCCACGAACTTTCCCCCTAAAGAGTAAAATGGGGATGTTATAGATATATTGTACGAATTTTAGATTAATATAGACAAAAAATTGTGTGACTCAAATTCACGGTGAACTCTATTTTTTTAATATCACTATTATGCACAAAAATTTTTCTGTTATGCATACAAATTATCATTGTTATGTATAAAAATTATTATTGTTATTTAAAAAATGTCTTAAATTTTGTCTGACTTAAGTCTCTAACATGACTATTTGTTAATGCACAAAAATTTGTATCTTAATATTGCATCTGAATGAAACGATATATCTTGATTGAACATTTTTTTTTTGGGTCACGTAGTTTCGTCATTCGTTATTATGATTGATTGTTGGCGGGTTAATTGACCTCCTTATTATTCTTCACGGTGGCACAATCACAGACGCTATGTAACACCTAAGATTTTTCAATCACCATAAGTTATTAAAAAGAAAGATATAAATTATATTTATTAAAAGAATTAAATATGAATTATTGAATATTTATGTCTAAATATATGTTATGATATCTAAATTAAAATATTTTTTTTTTAAAAAGTACAAAAACAAAATAAAGAGAAGATGAGTTATTTGGGCTTGATCGTTACTTTTTTCTTTTTTTTTATAAGTCCATATATTTATACCTTTTTATTATTTATTTTCTTTTATTTAAAATATAATGGGTAGATAAGTTTTGGCCCCAAAATTTTCTAAATTTGATTTGAATACATCTAAATCTTTAAACCCACGTCTCAGATTTTAATGGCCATTATCTCCTTAAGTACCTCAACTGAAATCTACACCGTTCATATTATAAATTCTGCCCAAGACTTCAATTTATTCATCTTTCAAAATTACTCAAATTCATAATATTTTCTCTCGTCCGTCGAGCCATCTTTCTTCTTAATTTTACTTTAAGCGAAAACACTGTTGTGCTCTCGTGCCACTCTCACTGGACTTCAATATTTTTTTTATTTTTTTTTGTGTGTGAGGTAATCCTCTTACTTAATAATTAATTATTGTCGATGTTTACTTCTAATAGTAATTACTAATAGAGGTAGAAAACTACTGCAAATTTCCAATTTTATTTCGAGATACAAACTATTGTTCGCTAACTTTATTTTAATTATACTACGCAGCCTGACTCTCACAGCGGATTTGAATAACCTTTGCTTCCTTTTCGTTTAAATTGGGCTTTAATCACTCTTATTAGAAGTCTACAAACCTATAAGTATTTATACACACATGCACGCTCAGCCATCTTGGCATTTGAAAGACAGTAACATTAATTCTTAAAAGACTTTTAATTATAAACTTTATTTTTACTTTATAACCTCTTAATTTTAATAACACTAAGTAAGGCATAATAAATCTAAGATTTTATGTATAATTATTATAGGTGACGTGGATTAAAATACTTCATTACATCATTTGCATCATCGGTGTCGAATTGAGGTGGGATTTTTACTTGCTTTGTTATCTTTAAATATCCATGTGAATTTAATTGTTGTTTGCTACATGTTTTACGTGGATATGTTATATTGAATTATTTGGTTACTCGATGGAAAAGATCATTGTAATTTGCGGGGACTTCGGTCCAGGATGGAAAAGATCATTGGACGCAACTCCACCGTATACAGATTGACCAATACGACTCAGGATGGAAAAGATCCTTGACTCGTTATATTGATTATGATGCATGTTATATGAGTTTATGATTTTATTTATGTGCTATATTTGATTATAACATTGTGAGTTTATGATTTTATTTATGTGCTATATTTGATTATAACATTGTGAGTTTATGATTTTATTTATGTGCTATATTTGATTATAACCTTGTGAGGGAATCCCACTGAGCTAGTTGTTTTGCTCATCCTAATCCTTAACATTTTGCAGAATAATTATGGAGTGCGGTGGAGGGCCGGTGGATTGCCTCGAGACAGGATGGAAAAGATCATTGGACGCAACTCCACCGTATACAGATTGACCAATACGACTCAGGATGAAAAAGATCCTTGACTCGTTATATTGATTATGATGCATGTTATGTGAGTTTATGATTTTATTTATGTGCTATATTTGATTATAACATTGTGAGTTTATGATTTTATTTATGTGCTATATTTGATTATAACATTGTGAGTTTATGATTTTATTTATGTGCTATATTTGATTATAACCTTGTGAGGGAATCCCACTGAGCTAGTTGTTTTGCTCATCCTAATCCTTAACATTTTGCAGAATAATTATGGAGGGCGGTGGAGGGCCGGTGGATTGCCTCGAGACATTATTTTGCATTTTCTTAAGCAACTATTTCATTGCATATTTCTTGCTTCACTTGAATATTGAGAATTGGGTTTTGACATTATTTTCAGTAGCATTGGGTCATATTATTTTATTTTAAAGGGGTTATGTTTAGCATTGAGACAATTTAATAGAATTTTTAGTAGTTAAGTTCTTTTTTTTTTAAATTATTAATGTTAATCGCTTTCGCTGCAAACTTTGAAAATTTTAAAATGCATTATTTTTATTTAATTATAAAAAAAAATTGGATACCTTTCTTTTAAAATTGCCTTAAAAAAAGTGCTATGAAAATTGGGATGTGACACGCTAGCAGATTTCTTCTTCTTTCTCTTCTCGCGTCGCAACAAACGGGATCAGATCTCTGTTGATTTTGACGGTGGCGTGTCTCTAAATTTTTCCTCTTCTTCTCTTATTCTTCTTTTTCTCTCTTTCTTTTCCATATTCTTCTTGCTTTCTTCAATTTTCTCATCCTCAAATTTACAGGTCATTCCTTTTTTTTTTTACCTATGATTTTGTGAAGCAGTCTTTCAGATCCTTCTACACACTGAGCTAGTTGTTTTGCTCATCATAATCCTTAACATTTTGCAGAGTAATTATGGAGTGCGGTGGAGGGCCGGTGGATTGCCTCGAGACATTATTTTGCATTTTCTTAAGCAAACTATTTCATTGCATATTTCTTGCTTCACTTGAATATTGAGAATTGGGTTTTGACATTATTTTCAGTAGCATTGGGTCATATTATTTTATTTTAAAGGGGTTATGTTTAGCATTGAGACAATTTAATAGAATTTTTAGTAGTTAAGTTCTTTTTTTTTGAAATTATTAATGTTAATCGCTTTCGCTGCAAACTTTGAAAATTTTAAAATGCATTATTTTTATTTAGTTATAAAAAAAAATTGGATACTTTTCTTTTAAAATTGCCTTAAAAAAAGTGCTATGAAAATTGGGATGTGACACGCTAGCAGATTTCTTCTTCTTTCTCTTCTCGCGTCGCAACAAACGGGATCAGATCTCTGTTGATTTTGACGGTGGCGTGTCTCTAAATTTTTCCTCTTCTTCTCTTATTCTTCTTTTTCTCTTTCTTTTCCATATTCTTCTTGCTTTCTTCAATTTTCTCATCCTCGCAAATTACAGGTCATTCCTTTTTTTTTACCTATGATTTTGTGAAATAGTCTTTCAGATCCTTCTACACTCTTCTCACGTTGTTCTTTAAATCTGTAATTTTAGACTGGGGATTTATTTTTCGCGTTTGTACTGATTTTTGTTCATGTAATTACACATCAAGTTGATCTTTAAATCTGTAATTTTGGACTGGGGATTTCTTTTCGCGCTTGTACTGGTTTTGTTCATGTGGTAACACGTTTTTTTTCATAGGGTAATACTTTTTGTTCGTGTAGTAACATATTTTTTTTAGTAATATGTAACACTATACACATGTCGTCGTATCACATTTTTTTTCATATAGTAACAAATAGATGTAGTAACACATAAAAAAAATTAAAAATTATTTGTTCAATAAGAATTGAACTTGCGATCATATACATTAACAACGAACCTGAACAATTAGACTACAACACATATTTGATAAAGATATTCTTCTATAAATATATATGCGCCCACACCAACCCACAATCCACAAACCTGACCCACCCCACTTAACCCGCGTCTGACCCGCGATTTTTTTTAAAAATTGGCTTAATAATTATAATGCATTGCACAAGAGTCCTTCTCTTATTAATGTACATTAATTGTTATGCAAACAAACTTTGCAGACATTGGGTGTAAGCATTAAATATCCTATTTTTGGGTAAACTAAGACCTTAACACGAGATCCTCACATGTAGGTCACATGCATTGTAAGTATATATACATACACACTCTTAATGCAGATCATTTACTTCACCAGTGCATACCATTTACTCCCTCCCCCTAGCAATTTGTACTCTGAAAATAACACATATATTAAAATAAAAGTAACTTTTTTGGTGTTTTGTCGATTTTTCAAATGGAATGGAGGGTGGAGATTGTAAGATTTTTTTATCATTTTATGGGGTACAAATTGGTAAAGAAAGGACCAAAAAGGAAAATGTGCAAATGGCTAAGAGACGAAAGAAGTATCGGCTTACACATTTATATCATTTACTTCATCCATACCATGCACTATACATTTATACTTAATCAACTTCGATGTTCGCATTCCGTCTGAAGTATGCATTATATTTTAAGAAAAAAACTCATATGAGATGGTCTGAGAGAATTGCGTCTCATCTAAAAGCTCGAGCTTGTAGAGAGGGTCGGGAATAATCTATTTATTTAATTTTCCTCAACACTCCCTCTCACTCGTGGACCGAATCATTGCCCCTGCTCCCTGGAGAGGAGGCCCAACAGAGTAGACAAGTTAAATGGATAGAGTGCTTCCACGGGAATCGAATCCACAACCTGGGCTCTGATACTATGAGAGAATTTCGTCTCATCAAAAAGCTCGAGCTTGTAGAGAGGGTCGGGATTATGATCTTATGTATGAGACAGAGATACAACCTAGCAAAAACTACACTCATACCTCCCAAAGTGTTAAAGTATCAATGCTTAATTTTTGCACCGTTTTATTGTAAGACCGTCTCATACGCTTCATATTTTAATTCCTACGATTTTCATACTCTTTTAATTAACTAGTTAATTTAATAATGAATTAATCAAGAAGAATGGGTGTGTGCAGGAATTACCCAAGAAAGACAAAAGTATACTGTACAGTCATCACAAATATTTGTATACACTGCAGACCGTGCAATTGCATAGTCATGATAGAAATTTGTATACCCTGGTGCAATTGATATGTATTTTTAAAAATTATTAGTTTTCACCTAGAAATATTGATTTATTTTCAGTAGAAACTGTTAATTGTTATTTCACTACAAATTATCTTGATTGTTCTATTAAAAAAATAGTGTGGGTTAGTTACACCCTGCAACCGGTTGCACAGAAGTACAAAAATTCTACTATTATATCATTTGTAATTACAATATAAGGGGTTGTTTTCGTAAAATTAAAGGTATAAATAAATAAAATTCTCCATCTTATATTTAAAAAGACTTTAAAATAGGGGAAAGGGGACAACTGAACAGATAGGGGTGTTCGAGATACTAAATAGACGAGTGTAATGATCAAAGCTTCAATTCCTATGCAAGTCGGTAGAATTACTTTTAGAGCCGAGTCGAGTACTTGAAGTTCGAACTCGACTTGAGATTTTGTCGAGCCGAGCTTGAACTAGGTCGATTACATTAATGAGCAGGAAATATAGTTCAGCTCGACTAACAACCCAATTTAATGGGTCTATCAAGACAAACGATTCTAATTAAACTTTAAAAAAAAATTATTGGTTATTGAGCCCAAGCTCTCGAGCTTCTCGTTTAGTTTAACAGCTTTTTGCAAGTGAAAACACCATACATTTCAATGAAAACAAACTAACATATTTTATAAGTGACTTGAGTTGCACGGTACACTTGATGCAAAAGAGACTACATGCAAATTTAAAAAAATACCAAATATGTTAGGAATTAAAGCAAGCAATTATAGGAGAAAATAATAGAAACAACGAATTAAGGGACAAACAATTTGGTTATCTAGTTCGTCAAACTGACTACATCTGGGGGCACTACCAACCCATGAGAGATCTACTATATTGTATAAGATAGTGCAAGTAGTGCAAGATACAATGGGGAGTCAGGGGGTATTTATAATAGAAACCTAGGTTTGGCCCATCCTGGCCGAAACCCTAGAAGATGAAATTGGGCCTCCGCGTACAGGCCTCGGAACCGCTCGACCTCAGCCCTTGGTCGAGTGGTTCTGCTCGATCAGCAACCTTGCTCGAGCGCCTTCTCACCGCTGCAAAGGGGAGCGCTCGACCGAGCACACTTGCTCGACCTCGAGCACTGGTCGAGCGCCTCCCACGCCCTGCATCCCCGTTTCACTCAGGCTCCATAACCCAATAATCTTCCACCTGGAGGCTGAACCTGGAGACTGACACTGGAGCGGAAGTGCACGACCTCAACTAGGTCGAACGTCTTGTCCTCCCTGGACTTATTCCGAACGTCATGTCCTCCCTGTACTCATTCCGAACGTCTTGTCCTCCCTGGACTCATTCCGAACGTCTTGTCCTCCATGGACTCATTCCGGACGTCTTGTCCTCCCTGGACTCATTCCGCAACTCAGACTCCAACAATCCCAACAAAATATTGATAATTTGAATAGATAAAGGATCAAATATAATTATCACATTCACACTAATTATGGTTATAAGTTATACCTATATGTTGAAAGAAAAGGGTCTACTTGTTGTTGGGAATAAAATTCAAAGTCAGGCCACGCGCGCAGGGGACTCGGTCCCAATGCAGCGGATGCGGATACGGATACGCTCTACAAGACACGTCTTTTATGTCTTTGTGATTGTATTTGTGGGTGCGTGGCTATGTCGTGTGTCCCTCTTTCTAGTTTTTTTTTTTAATTTTATTTCTTGTTTTAAATACTTATTTTTTAAGTATCTTATATTAAGAAGATTAAATAAACTAATTAATTTCATAATTCTCTATAAATTCGAACTTTTAGATGAGACGAAATTCTTTCATGGCATATTGTCCTTCAGGTTCACTCCCAAATTTTGAGTTCGATTCTTGATGAAAATTTTGAGTATGATTCCTGCTAAAAAAAACTTTATCCATATTAAACTGTCAACTTGACGAAATTCTTTCACGGTAAAAGTAACTTTACTCGTATTAAATTGTTCATTCGACGAAATTCTTTTATGATATCAAAGTCTACAGACTCATGCCCACGTCTGGGTTCTATTATCAAAGCCTACAGACTCATGCCCACGTCTGGGTTCTATTATCGATGGACCCCCCTCATAATGATGAAGTAAGAGAATTCAGTCCTCGAGTGAGGGGAAGTGTTAGGAAAATTAAATTAAATAATTAATTATACACCTCTCTACAAATTCGGACTTTTAAATTGACAAAAACTTGTATAAACCTGGTTCATGTTATGAACTCGATTATTTAAGTATCACTCTTACATACAAAAACTCTCACTGCTATGTATAAAAATTATCACTGTTATGTACAAAAACAATCACTGTGTAAAAAAGTGTTTTATATTTTTAAACAGTAAAATTTTTTGTGCATAACACTGATAATTTTTACACATAACAGTGATAGAGTTCATATATGAACCTGGTTCACATGAGTGTTACTTAAATTTTAAATTAGACAGAATTCTTTTATCTTATTATTACTACATTTTAAATTTTAATGCTTTACTTTAATGAGCATGTTTTTTATGAATTCGAGTTTATATAAATTCTCATTAATGCTTTACTTTACATAAGCATGTTTTTTACGAATTTGGGTTTATATAAACTCTCATTTTAAATTGTTATTAGTATACATGTAATATGCTACTGTTATGTATAAAGTGGTATTATTTAAAAATAATTAATTTTAAGTGGTGATATTTTGTATGTATAATAGCAATATACATCATATGCATAGTAATAATATTTGAAATAATAATAATAACATTTGAAGAAGGGTTCTTATAAATTTGGGTCCAAGTTTTTTTTTCCTTTTTGAATATATTCCGCAATGAATTATTACAAGCTAAAATATTCTCCACTAGCACATAGAATATAGTTATCTAGCTCGTTACGTATGTATAATATTCACACAATTCTATGATGAAATTTCTTATCCCAATAGTATAAATAAATGTGTAATCTAAAAAGTAGTTGGAAATGTAATGTTTTTAAATTGGTAACCAGTTTACTCTGCTCTATATTTTACGATTCAATTTCTTTCCATCATAGCCAAGTGAGTTGGATCTCTTTAAAAGGTTATATTTAAATATTTATATTTCCTTCAGTATTAATTTTTCTCTTGACTTTGATTTGGTTTTTTTAATATATTTATAGTTACTCATCTTCTAGATAAAAACTTATATGAATTAACTCGAGTTCGCGGTAAATTATATTTATTAAATGTAGAGCTGATCCTAAAAATTTTAGGGCTTGAGTCGATTTTAAAATTCAGCCCCTCATAATTTTTATGTATATAAATCAAAAAATTATACAAATTGACTGTATTTTCACAATTTAAAAGTGAAATAATAATTGATGACATCTCAATAAGAAATGAAGGATTTGCAAAGATTTTATTATGGGTATGCAATAGATTTCATCGTTTCACATTAATTATTTGCCACTTTTGAGGTTTCTATAAAAATAAGAAACATAAAATTTTGATAAATTTTTCTTCCAATAAAAATAAAAGAGAGGAGAGAGAGTTTATGAAGAAAATGTATTTTTCATAATAAATTGATTTTTAGGGTAAAATTAATAATTGAGAATTGTGAAAATATAGCAAAAATGATACTCCCTAGACAAAATAGAATAAAATACTTGCTTTTTTCACTAAGACATTTCACAATACATCAATAATTTTATAAATATAAATATATAATATTATATATATGCATATAAAATTTTGGGCCCCTAAAAATCGACAAAATTCTCAGGCACGGCCCTGATTAAATATCATTGTTATGTATGCATATTATATGCATATTATCACTATTTACGCATAAATACTGTCGTTGTTTGAACAATTATAGTATTTTGCATAATAGTGATCAAATTTGAGCATAACATTGATAAAATTTATGTATAGATTTAATTCACAATAGTGTTATTTTTTCTTCTATAATAGTTTTTTTTTTTTGACTTTTACCTTTCTTTTTGTTTCATTGGTTGTGTTGTACGCTAATACATGATCGATAAGCTTGAACTTGTCTTTGTCTTTATATATATGCGATGATTATAACAACAATAATATTGCGCTTATTCATGACCTAGTGTGACATTTAATTAATTAATTTTGAAACAATTCGACCGTTTATATTTAACTGCGAATTAGTTTTATATTTTATTACACGTCTAACTGATAAATATATTTATAATGTATTTTATTAAATATATATATATATGAAATTGAAAAAATAATTAAAGTATCTTTTGTGAGTCGACAAATGGATGAGCAAGCGAGGACAATTCCACTTGTCCCTCACTAAAGGGTAAGGAATGTGATTCTAATTAGGGGTATATCTTGGAATGTGCCATTTGGAATAATGGTTATTTTTCAAGATATATGTGATAAAAAATTCGATATACCTACATACGCATACATATGTGTGCATATTAGTTAGGGTGTTGTTAATAAATCATTGATGTATGATATTTTTTGATGATATCTTTGGAAAAACTTGATGTATGAAAATTTGGATGGTCTTCAGGAAAAAACTTGCATAAGTTAAAATAATTAGGCTTCAAATTAAAAGAAAGGGAAATGAAATATAAAAAACTAGATTTTCTGTGAACTCGGTTCCACGTGACTTTTTTTTATAGTATTATTATTATGCATACAGAGTCAATTTTATGTATACATTGACATTTGAAAAAAGAAGTTCACGTGAACTTTGGTGACAAAAAATCAGATATAGGCGCGATTAATACTTATGAACTTTGGTTATTTAAGATCATTTATTACATATAAAAATTCTCATTTATATGTATAAAAATCTATACATTTTTTATCTTGTAAAATTTTTACTGTTTAAAAATATAAAATTTTTTTGAAAAAAAAAACAATCACTATTTAGAAAATACTTTATATTTTTAAACGGGGAAAGTTTTTTTGCATAACAGTGTAATACTGCTCTCCATGAATTCAACCTAGGTAATAGTGCTCTAATAATTTGTGTTTCTCCATTTTAAAAATGAAATATGATTAAACATATAGATAATTGCACAATTTGTAACAAATGTAATGTTCCACCCCAATTTGAGGTTTCCACCTTTCTTTAAAAAAAAATCACATTATTCTTCATGACTCGAACTTACGATTTCATGCTTTTGGTGGTGATTGTCACAAATGTCTTCTTCTTAAATACGTGGAAATTTGAATTACTTAGAAGAATATGGAACTTTGGCTAAGTGTGTACAAACTTTATTATAATACTATATAGAGGAACAAATCAATTCAAGCATGATAACATGATAATGTTTTTTAAGAAATGTCACTTTTTTTTAAACCTAATGAAAAGAGTGATACTTTTGCGCATCATTTGTACAATGTAATTGATACAATTTGGTGACTCGTACAAATGGGAAGAGCGACACTTTCGCGCATCAGTCGCACGATACAATACAATTGATGCGATTTGATGACCCACAAATTTTTAATCAAATAAAATTGTAGCTTGAAATATTTGGTTAATATGGAAGCACGACCAAAATATCCCATAGATTGTATAATTGAGGTTGTGTTAAAAATAAATGGTGACAACTCATTGGGCATCGAATTTCTTATCAAATTGTGTTGGTTATTCTGATTTTGACTTGGCTCCATTTTCTTGGATCAAGTCAACGCAGGCCCGCCCAATAATTTGCTTTTGGCCAATCACCTTTTATTAAAAAATAAAAATTTATGTGAATTTGAATTCACTGTGAATTTAATTTTTTAATATTATTATTGTGCGTAAAAAATATCACTGTATAAAAATTATTATTATTTAAAGAATATTTTGTTTTTTAAACAATAAATTTTTTTTACATAATAGTAATAATTTTTACACATAACAATAAAAGATTTTATGTAGAGACATGATTTATAAAAGTGTTACTCATATTATAAAGTTTTATTCTACAACTAATTATAAACGAACACAATTCCTACACTAGGGACCATTGGCCGACCTACCTGCAATGACACATTCGTTAATACAAAATTTGAGCTTGTTAAAAAATGAGATGAGATGTTAATATTACGTATAAAATTTTATTTAGTAATCATAGTAGTAAAAACAATATAAGTTTGATTTATATGATTTGAGTAAAAATTTATTATTTTTTTTTATATATTATACTTACAAATTAATACCACTATATTTATCAATTGGTACAATTACATTTAAAAGTTAAGATTTTAATATTAAATATTATTAGTATTAGTTTATTAGACTAGTGTTAATTTATAAATATAGTATTAGCATCAATTGGGATTTAAATCGAAAATTAAAATTTTCTCATTTGTCTTAATTTATAAAGTTTTTTTTTGTTTTACAATTAATTATAAACTAACACAATTCCTTTACACTTTTTCAATTTGGGACCATTTAGTCCCAAGCATGGAGATCGGGTCAAACTAATAAAACGACGTTTTTTTAAGCGTTTTGCACGCGCCTAATTTCGATCGGAAATGCAATGACACATTCGTTAATTTGTGCCAATTTGAGCTTGTTAAAAAATGAGATGAGATGTTAATATTACGTATAAAATTTTATTTAGTAATCATAGTAATAAAAACAATATAAGTAAGAAAATCTGATGTTAATATATACTTTGAGTAAAAAAATTTTGGTTACAAGAATAGTATGGATTTAAATTTGATTATTCCAATAAAAACATTCAAATCCACACTATAAATACAAGATCTTCCATTAAATTAAGTAAGAATATAAAACGATATATTTGTAGCTAAGAAGGCATATATTCAAGCATTATACTTATAAACATAATACCATATACAATATTTATCAATCAATTTTTTCAACCTTAGCATTGAGGCTAAACAAATGTATCTCACCAATTACAACACCAAACCCAAAAGTTAAGATTTTAATATTAAATTTTATTTTCTTTTTTTCATTTTTTAATTGGCAAAAATACACACGTGACATGCCACGGTCCAAATAGTATTAGTTTATTAGACTAGTTGAAAACATTAATTTATAAATATACTATTAGCATCAATTTCATACATACGACCAAAAAGGTAAATCAATTTCATACTATAAACTATAAAGAGTAAACAAGTTTTACAAGAGAGTTAGTGATATAATTTACAAAATAAACTTTCATTATAGTATTAGGTATAAGTAACTGAATCACTAGTTTAATGAAGATATATAATTAACAAATTAACAAAATAAATGATTGGGTATTCAGTGAAGCGGGTTCACATGATATTTGTTTTAAATTTTACTATTATGTATATAAAATAAAATATAATTGTTTGAAAAAAAATACTTGATTATTAAATAAAACTGCATATGCATAACATCGTTAATACATATACACACCAATAATATTTAAAAAGGAAAAAAAAAATCCACGTGAATTCGAATAAATTTCTATTCTTTTTTTTTTAGATGAGTTCAATCAAATAGATTTAATTTGCACCTAATACGCATTATTCACTCTAATGGGTTCACTATATTTTTCTTAGACCTTATTATCCAAATGCAATATTCACTTCTTCTTTTTTTTTTTCTTACTTACTTAATCATAATAATTCTTTTAACTGATGTATAAATATAAGTCATTAATTTACACGAACTAAAAGTCAATTACTACCCCGTCTCAACTCTTTGTTCACAGTTACTGTTTTCTCGTTTTTTAGTGAACGAGTTTTTTTATTATAATTTAAAATGATAAAGTAATTTTTAAAGAGACATATGAAATGCAGATCTATCATACCCTTCTTTAAAAGTCATTTTATCATTTTAAATATTAATAAACAACTCGTTTGCTACAAAAAAAAAGGTGAACAAATAATTGAGACGGATTGGAGTAGAATTTAGAGACGTAAACCTAAGTTCAATTGTTTTGCGACTTTAATTTTCTACTTTATTATGTGGACACAAACTTTTATCATTTCCTATCAAAATGGTCTATGTTTTTAGATTAATTAAAACTAAACTTTATTTGTTAGAGATATTTTACTTAATTTAGTCCAACAGAAGTAATATTTAATTCTCACTCAAATTATAAAAATGCTTTTCTTTTGACAAAAAAAAAAGAACTTTTTCTTAGTCATTTCCCCCCAATTTAATTATAAGGTTAAAAGCTTGACTATAGAGTGTATGAGTTCCATAACTAAAATAATTTAGCTTATCCAGAAGACGTTTACTGGATTATACCAACTTTTATTTTACAGACTAATTACAGTTACTATATATATAAAAAAAAATTAAGGTGAATCCCTTTATAACAACATGATTAATTTGTGTCTTAAAATACAAAACATGATTTGTGCAAATAAATAATTTAAATATCTATTAAGAAAATAACATAGATTATCGACAAAAGAACATTAAATTAAATAATAAATATGAGGAAATGGAGAAATTTATTTGTCATAATTTTATTTCAACACTCCAATCATCTAGAATCAAATCTAATACAAAAAAGATATTCATAATCAATTCAAATGATATTTATAATTAAATATAAACAAGCTAGTTTGCTCTTAAATGTTAATTTCACGAATTCCTTATCTAGTCACTTAAATTAGGCTGAATATATTAAGTTTCTAAAGTATTAATTTTTCACTTCAAAAAAATGAAGAATTGCCAACAAAATTTTTAAATGGCTACAAATTTTTTTTTTACAAAATAATTTGATTCTTAAAAAGTGAGGATTTGATCGATATTTAAGGATATAATCATTTTCGTTGGAAATTTCGTAGGCAATGCATAATTTTTTTTGTAGTGTTTATTTCGGTTAAATTACTTTTGTTTTGAATTTTTTTAAAAATATTAAAAAGTAATAACACAAAATCCCTCTTGATATAATTTGATCGAAATTACTTAAATCTATTGATACTTTCCATCAAGTTTCATTAGAAGATTTATGCATGCATGCTTTCCAAATGATAATAACACAATTTAAATCACGTTCTCTCAATTTTAGATTGAATGTGAAATTTTCTATAGTTGATTCTTTAAAGATGCGCTTCAATTGTTTGAAAATTTTATTGGAAAAGAAGGTTTTTTTTTTTTTTTCTCAAACCAACCCAAATGGCCAAATGTTGTTCGCAAAGAATTTCAAGCTCAATCACAAAACTTAATCATAACCCAACATTTGTCTTGTGAGTTGTGACCCAATTTCAAGGTTGTGAAAATCTTCTATAGAAACATGTTGCAAATTATCAAGAGATTTGGATCATTTCTATCATTTTCCTGTTTTAAAAGAAACTCCGTGACATCAATTTCTCTATAGTTAAATACTTCTAAAATAACATGTATTAAAAAAAATGGTCTAAAAATTAATTTATTTTAAGATGCATTAATTATTGATGTCGACATGCATGTGTCTTGGGATAGGCATGCGCTCATGTACGTAGCCAGACAGTATATATTGACTAAATAAATTTGGTTACAAACAATAAAACAACCGACCAAATTATTTGGGAATTAGATTACAATGGGCCGACGTGCGTAGAAATAGAGAAAAAACTTGTGTAGACCTGATTCATTTTATGAACTCGATTATTTAAGTATCATTGTTACATAAAAAAACTCTCACTGTTATGTATAAAAATTATTACTGTTATGAATAAAAATAATCACTATTTAGAAAATGCTTTATATTTTTAAACAATGAAAATTTTTGTGCATAACAGTGATAATTTTTACACATAACAGTAATAGAGTTTATGTGTGAACCTGGTTCACATGAGTGTTAAAAATGATCCATTTATAACATAGGGTAATTATTTTTCTTTCCAAATATCGAGTCGAGACCGCTATATAATTGTATTCAAAATTATTGATGTCGACATCCGTCGATATGCAACTCGGATCCACTATTCCAACACCGTATTCTATCTACTATTTCACATCTTAGATGAATGACTTGCACATTTCACAATATCAATAAATATAAGAATAACATCTTAACATAATTAGATAGACTATTTAGGAAATTATATATGTTTAAGCAAAATTAATTAATTTCTATCCAATCTCATTCAAAAAAATCTTATAAGAATATTATTTATAATTAATTAATTTAAGCTATATATATTAGTCAATAATTAAATTTGTTAATTATTAATTGGAATTTATGTTTTATAATTTTTAATCTGTTATATAAATTTTTATCCAATTAAAAAAAATATATGAAAATTATTAGAAAAAAAAAATTGAGAACATATATTACAAAATAAAATATGAAAATTTTAATATTTAAAAATATTATAAAATTTATCAGTAAATTCGATCAATGCATATAAAATTTGTATGTACTTAGAATTAAATTTAAATACATATAAAATTTGTACATATAGCTTATAATTAAATTTGATGTGATTAATATAAGATTTGTACGTAACTAATACAAATATTAAAATGTGAAATTATATACATATCTCATTGATATACATATATTTTAATATATTAAGACATACAAATATTCTAACGTGAAATGTGATTATATATACGTTAAAAAAATATGTTTTATTATTCTAATAAATTTTCATGTTTTTTAATTGGATTTTAAATTTTATATGAGACATACAGATTACAATACGAACTTCAATTAATAATTAACAAATTTAATTATTAATTACTCTATATGTATATATATCTATATATATATATATAGTTTAAATTAATTAATTATAAATATTTTTATAAGACTTTTTGGAATGAGATTTGGTAGAAATTAATTAGTTTTGCTTAAATAGATATAATTTTCTAAATAATCTATTTGGTTATGTTAAGATGTTATTCTCATATTTATTGATATTGTGAGATGCACCTAAGATGTGGAATAGTAGATGAAATACGGTAGTTGGAACAGTGGATCCGAGCCGGACTATATGAGTAATTTGAGTAGATATTTATAAAATTGATTCATAATTGAAATTTATATGTATAGTGATATTAATTTTATAGTATGAATAAATTTTATAGAGAGTTTGTAAAGTAAGAGTACTCTTTAAATTAAGTGTATCTCTAATTCAAATGGTTCATTTTGAGTGGATTGACATAATATTCACTCTCCTCCCTCTCACGCCTCACGCCTCACGTTTTCGCTTTCACTCTTGCTGTTGATGTTGCTCATGACTCTCACGCTTCACACTCATGTTCTCGCGACGCTATTCTTTAATGGATGATGACACTGAAAATTTTAAAGCCCTATGAACGATTTTTAGCTTAACAATGATATTTTTTTTCTTGATAGTAATAATTTTTTGGATTAACCGTGATATATATATATATATTTTTTTTTTAGCAGATAGTTTTTTTGGCTAAATAGTGATAATTTTTTGGTTTAGCAGTGATAGTTTTTTTGTATAACAGTGATACTTTTTTTGTTTAACAAGATAATTTTTGAGTCTACTATGATAATTTTTTTTTTTTAACAGTGATAGTTTTTTGTATCTATGGTGATAATTTTTTTGGCTTAAAAGTGATTTTTTTTTTTTATTTAACAGTGATAGTTTTTTGACTTAATAGCGATATTTTTTTTGGCTTAATCAAAGAGGGAGCATGAAGATTTATTCATGTCACACGATTTTACGAGACAACAATGGCATTTCTTCGTCTTGGGCAAAATAAGCATAATAAAAAATATTTTGTTGAGGGGGAGAGAAAGCAAATTAATTTACTTTTTTTGTAAAAGGGGAGACAATATTTCACGTGAGGAGAGAAAAGAGAGATATATAAATTAATAAAAAAATTAAAATTTATATATGATAGTTTATAATATATGAGTCAAAGTTGACCCGGGTTCACATGATGAATCATATCAATGGGAGTTTTTGCCCAATTATCTTCCATACAAATACAATAATGGAATTAACAAAATCATTTTCTAAAGAAGAAAACAAAAATCCTACCCCCTTTTTTCTAATTTTAACAGGAATTACTTGTTTGGAAACGCTCACCACGAAAGACTAGAAACATTAAAACATTAGATCATGGATTGAAACATTTTCAAATTGAGACTTCGAAATTAAAATCAAATTTGTAAGTAGCAAAATAAATTGTAGAATACGTTAAATGTTCTTTTCCTTTTGTTTTTTGGGTCCCGTTTTCTGCATAAGAATGTGTCAAAGGTTGTGATAGTGGAGTTTGTGACATCAAAGATGGACACCCTTTAATTTGGCATTAAATTGTTTGTTCTATCCTCCACTTTCTAACCAATTGGAATTATTAGGCTTGACATAGAAGTCTCTGACATATATTATTTTTTATTTTACGACTCAACTTTTAAGATGTGGTTTTTGTGGAGAATGTTAAATCTATCACTTTGGGATCAGGCTAATGGATTCAAACGGATGAAATCACCTATTTTATAATTGATTTTTTCACTTTGTATTACATAATATATGAATGGATGACATATCAATGTCTAATGAATCACCACATTTTAAATTCATATATTAAAAATTCAATATAATGAAATACCAATAAAATACGAAAAGTGAAATAGAGAAAACGAACCACCTGATAAACCTAACAACAACAAAATATAAAAAGAAAATAAAAATATGTCGATCACTACTACACATTTGAGAAACAGACAATCAAGACTTGGACAACTTTTTTTTTTTAAATTCTTTCTTGCCTATAAACTGGAGAGCGGTTTTAATTAAAAAAAAATAGACAACGGTTCAAAATCATTGTCCACGTTAACACTTTAGGAAAGCGGTTGAGAACCGGCCACAGAAGTGTTTAGACAAATGATTTTGAACCGTTGTCCAAAAGATAGTTTTGACAATGTTCCAAAACCATTGTCCCAAGTGTTCGGATAATTAAATAACGACCCAAATCGCGAACCCGGACTTATATTTTTTCCCCAAATTAAATCGTGAACCTATGATGGGTCGGCCTCCTCCTTCCTCTACCCTAAATCGAACTCCGTCATGCGTCCTCCCTTCCGCCACCGCCGCCGTCTTCCCATTAGCTCTTATTTCCCCAAATCGCGAACCGTGTTCCCTAGCCTCCTCCTCCTCTCCCCAAATCGAACCATCCGCCCACAAGGCCTCCCCTCTGCGCCGTCTTTTTGCCTTTTGCCAACCTCCCTTTTTTTTCTCCTTCCATAGGTAATTATTCTTATATATATATATATATTGAATTAATGTGTATATGTATATATATGTTGAATTAATGTGTATATATATATTGAATTAATGTGTATATATATATATTGAATTAATGTGTATATATATGTATATTGGTGTATGTATATTGGTGTATATATATTGGTGTTTGATGCACTCAAGGTGTTTGATAATATGCTTGTGTGAGGATTTAAGCATAAATTAGTGTTAATTTATTAGGATTAATGTTGTTAGTGTAGAGATGAACAACTTGTTAGAGATGAATATATATTGTGTGGCTTGACTTGATTTTTTATGCTAACTTAGATATGAACAATTGATGCACTCAAGGTGTTTGATAATATGCTTGTGTGAGGATTTAAGCATAAATTAGGATTAATACATTAGGATATATTTTGGTTATATTAATTTGATGATTTGGTGAATGGATAGTAGTGTGTTGCTTTAGATGATTAATGATGGTACATTAGGTTATATACATTGTTTTGAGATGCAACAAATCCTTAGATACATGCAATATACAAACCTTAGGTACTACCACATTCTATATGCAAGTTTTATACATTAGGATTGTAATACTTTTTTAGTTTAATACTTTTAGGGTTTAATACATTAGGATACATTATCTTGAGAAACGCTTCATATTGCCTTTTTCTATAGGCATCTCTAGTTCTATATGGATCGAAAGTGGGTTCGAAAGTGGTCGATTATCGAGATGAGTATAGTAATGGGGTGAAAGAATTTTGTAATCATGCAATTAGACATTGTCATCACCCCTCGGTACATTCCATGTCCGTGTTGGAAATGTATGAATGGAAAAACCATTAGTGGTCGAGAAAGTCTATTTGACCACTTGATGATTCACGGTATTGATAAAACATATACAGTTTGGACATATCATGGTGAGAGAAGAGATGGATGTAGCTCAAGCAACCTAGAAACTGACTTTAGGTTTGAAGATACAGTGGATGTGGATATTTTTGATGATGTACCGACTGTTGATACATCGAGTGGGGATGACGATGATCTGCGAGATCACCCTTATATGTCAAAGAAGTTAAGGGATTCTGCTGGATTACCACTGTGGCCCGGGTGTAAGAAGGCAACAAAACTGTCAGCTGTGTTGATATTGTTCAACCTAAAAGCAGCTCACCATTTGTCCGATGAGTGCTTCACAAGTATGCTGGAAACAGTTAGTGGTCTATTGTATGATGGAAATGTACTGCCTAAGAGAGCATATGATGCTAAACAAATGCTCAAGTCCATCGGGTTAACACATCAAAAAATTCATGTTTGTCCGGGTGATTGTATCTTATTTCGGAAGGAGTATGCAGACCTCGATGAATGTCCCAAGTGTGGGGAGAAGCGATAT
Source organism: Stenogyne calaminthoides (assembly GCA_037126765.1). Lineage (NCBI taxonomy): Eukaryota > Viridiplantae > Streptophyta > Magnoliopsida > Lamiales > Lamiaceae > Stenogyne > Stenogyne calaminthoides. The sequence goes on along the minus strand of JBBCBC010000022.1, from coordinate 2,675,085 downwards.
AAGAAAATAAATCTCCCGCGAAGGTGTTGTGGTACTTTCCAATAATACCAAGATTCAGGAGAATGTATAGTAGCGTTGTGGATGCTAGAAATTTAACTTGACATCATGATGATATGATCAAAGATGGAATGCTAAGACACCCCTATTTGATTCACCCCTGAAAGAAGATATTCGATGTCGCATCCGAATTTGGCAACGAGCCCACGACACTTTGCGTCTTGCACTCTCAACCGATGTAATGAATCCGTTCGGTATCCAAAGTACCAACCATAGTTCATGGTCAGTGATTATGTTAGTTTATAACCTTTCACCCGAGTTGTGCATGAAGCGCACTTACATGATGTTGTCTATGTTGATATCAGGACCCTACCAACCTGGTAACAACATAGATGTATATCTGACTCCTTTGATAGAGGACTTGAAGCTCATGTGGGATGAGGGTGTCGATGTGTATGATGCTTGTAGAAAGGAGAATTTCAAGTTGAAGGCCATCTTTGTTTGAAACTATCAATGACTTTCCGCCACGGAATCTATCTGGATATAGTGTGAAAGGGGCCGATGCATGTCCTTGTTGTACCAAGAAGACACATCACATTCGCTTGAGTCATTGTAGGAAGACCGTTTATATGGGACATAGGAGGTGGTTGGACCCAATCCATAAGTACAGAACAATGGCCGATGCATTCGATGGCACAATTGAGACAATTGAAGCACCACGTTTATTGTCGTGTTCGGATGTATTGAATGAGATGAAGAATATCGACACCGCGATGACGGAAAGATCTTTGCAAAGAGTGTCCCCACTAGCGGTTGGAAGAAGGAATCAATTTTCTTTCAATTGCCTCTATTGAAAAAGTTGTATGTTAGACACTTCATTAATCTAATGCACGCGTTGAGAAGAACGTTTGTGCTAGCTTGCTCAACACTCTCCTAGGCGATAAGAAGTCCAAGGATGGTTACAATGCAAGAATGGATATGATTGATATGAGAATAAAGAGCGAAATTAAAACATGTGCCTAGAGAAAGGGGTCAACCGTTCTTACCTCTCTGCCGCATTACACCTTGTCCAAGAATGAGAAAAAGAGTTACTTCAAATTGTTAAAGAATGTGAAAGTACCAGAGGGTTATTCCTCCAACATACGGAGACTTGTATCAGATGATGGCCTGAGACTGATGAATCTGAAATCGCATGACTATCATGTCATCATGGAGACTTTCTTGCCCATTGCAATCGTTTTATCTTGCACTCAAAATGTCGCGCGATAATCATAACAAAGTTATGTTGGTTCTTCATGGCAATGAGTAGCAAGGTCATAGATCCTAGAAAATTGCTTGGTTTTCGGAGGCAGACAGGGGACTCTCTGTGAGCTTGAGATGTATTTCCTCCATCATTGATATAATGGTTCACCTAACAGTTCATTTGGTACACGAGACAAGGATATGTGGTCCTGCTCGTATGCGATGGATGTATGGTGTAGAGAGATATATGAAAGTGCTCAAAGGATATGTGATGAATAAGTCCAGGCCGGAGGGATGCATTGTAGAACGCTATTTAGTAGAAGAAGCGAAAAGTCTTGGGTCTGAATTTATTCCGAATGTCGATGCATTGGACTTCCAGCTACCCTGGTCCACCAATAGGATGGATGGTGAAGGCATTACCGGTGGTCAACCCGTAAGTGTTAGCATGGAGGAACTAACACGGATGCACTTGTGCGTACTTCACAACACGGTCGACGTCTTCCTTTTTATTGACTTTGCACATGCGATCACTTGTTTGAGAGAAAATCCCACCGAGAGATAGATCATAGATTGAAGTTGAACACAATCGCACGTTTGTTGACCGTTCAATGGTTATGTAGCAAATATGTTGTCACGGAAAAAGAATCGATGAATGAAAGAGTTAAGTGGTTATCCAGAATGCCTGATAGACATGTGTATTCATACAAGTGTTATCTTAACAACATATACACATTTTATACCAGAGATCATGATGCCACAAGTACTATGCAGAATAGTGGAGTGTCCATTCTCGCAAATCTGCGATGGATCAATCAAATACTACTTACTTTGGATGATTGTCAACATTTGGGAACTTCGACTATATTGTTCACCGTCAACCAATCTTCGAGTGTAGTTGGGTGAGGATCCTAACGGGGTCCAAGTTGAAAGTTCCGGGTTAAATGCGGCGTTGATTTGAAGAATGTGGGATTCAGAGATAACCCTTACATAATGGCCAGTCAAGCTCAATAAATTTTCTATGTCCCCGACCCAGTTAATTAGAAATGGTCCATTGTGGTTTTGTCAAACAAATTTAACAATAGTTTCCAGATTAGCGACCATGTCGATGAAGATGTTGACACAATTGATGATCATTTTCAGAACTTCACTCATTCTGTACCATCTTTCGATGATCCTGCAAATCCACGCCCATACCAGAGAATAATTAGAGATGAGGATGAATATGACAATCCGGATCTTGTTAACATTTATGGTCATGAACGAGAAAGGTCAACCAAAAAACGAAAAAGAAAAACAAGTGCTAAAAAGAAATGTACGACATTATTGAATGTTGTTTCTTCTGCTATATTAAATGTTGTTTCTTTTGCTTTATTAAATAAAGTGAACTGGATCAACATGTTCCGATGCAACGAGATAATGAACATTGTGGACATTTTGTGTGTTGCTTTATTGAATATATAATCCGCGCTTCTCTAACGAACATTCCTCTCAATGTAAGTCAATTTATCGATTTATTTAAATTATTATTGATTGAATAAAAATTCATACTATATTGATTGATTCGTTGTTTGCAGTTTGTCTATGAACGTGAACTCAATTCTTACTCTAAGAAAAGACTGGAGAAATGGAAAAACGATTGGACGGGGTACCTTTACAATCGATTCTTATATTCATACGATATTGAGTGATTGTTGTTTGAAATTTTGGTAGCATGTAATTAAATTATATATTTGTGATGATATATATTTCATGTTTTTGGTGTATTGGGCGTATGTTTATGATTGTATGTTTATTTATTTCATGATGTGTATGTTTATTAATTTATTTGATGTTTTGGTATATATATTTGTGGTATAAGTTTTGTTTATGGTTTTATTATAGGATTTTTGGTTTATGATTTATGGTATTGGACGTATATATAAGTTTTGGTTTATAGTTTTATTATATGATTTTTAAAATATAAATTAATAATTAAAAAAAAAAGAAGATATTGGACAACGGTTAATAACCGCTGTCCATCTAACATAATAAAATTAAATTATAAAAAAAATTAAGTTAGATAAATTTAAATAAATCATTTGTCCAAAGCACCCTTCTTGCAATGCGGTTGAAAACCGTTGTCCAAATCGATTTCTTGGACAACGGTTTTTTATCGATTAATCCAAGTTTGGACAATTTTTATTTGAAGAAAGCGGTTATAATCTCTCTCTCCAAATCATTTTTCACAGTTGTCCAAACCCAATTGTGTATTAATGATTTGGGGCAATATTTATACGTATCTCCTCACATGTGGATACTTCATGTATCACGTGAATAGCTAGCTATAATTCTCAACATCATAAGTGAATTGTATATTTGAAAATAATGGTGTACTCTAAAATGATTTAAATTAAGGGTGAGATTCATATGTATTCGCGCATCGTGTACTCATAATATATTAATTTAAAATTATGCAATTTATTATATTGAATGATGCAATTTGTTACATTGAATAATGCAATTATTTTTTATATTAATAGTTGCATGGTTCGGTGTAAATAAATTGTATCTTTCAACATAACAAGTTACATGATTATAAACTGCATTGTGAATGTAAAATGCACATGAACACAGCAAGATGCAGCCTTAAATTAATCGGACGAAAAGAGATTTAATACAATATATGTTCATTTCGAAAACACTTGAGTTGCACTTGCACAGTGCTCCAAGTGTATTTGATGATAATGTTAAATGCCATTTTCTATGGAATAAAATAGTCCATTTGAAGAACATCACTATTAAACTATTAAATTATTAAATTAATCGAACATAAATGAAGTCGAGATTGTTGAAAAATATGTTTGTAGAGAGATTTGATACAATATACATTTACATTTGAAAAGTACTTGAATTGCATTTGCACGACGTACCAATTAGTATATAAATTTTTTTACCATTAGATAATCATCTATTAGATACTCATAATTTTCTCTAGTTACGACTGACAGATGAGAACTGCTAAAAAGTTAGGTGACTTAGCCCACCTAGTCATTGAGCTCTTCAATTGAGGGAGAGATTCAGATTTGATTCCCTTTGAGAACGAATTGAAGTATGAGAGTTATAAGATGATTTGATGAATTTGTGGAGTATTTAGGTGCTTCGTGTACTAACTATTAACAACTAACAACTAACTTTGTCCGATAAAAAAAAATAAAAAATGAGAACTGCTAAAAATTTATTAGAAGAAAACTACCTTTCACAAAAAGACATATCTCGTGGAAGAAAACTATTGGTTCAACCAGAATACATGTATTTAGAATTTTAGATGATTAATTATTAGTTAAAAAAAAAGATGATTAATTATCATACAAGGGTGTAACAATATATAGACATCCATATATATATATATATATATATATATTTTATCAACAAAGAAGGAAACTTCATTAAGGAGTTTTTTGAAACACTTAAAACAACTTTCAGAAGCACTTATTTTCAAAGCTCCCACTCACAGCTTTTGAAAATAAGTGTTTCTGGAAGCTGTTTTAAGTGTTTCAAAACACACTCTAAGTAAAAAGTGGGGTACAGGGGGTACACCTTCCCTTACAAATGAAGAAAATCATACCATAGGACAAAGAACAGTCCGATTTAAAAAAGGTATTTAAATTACAACGAACAACAATTAGGATTCCTACGGCAATTCATGAAAGAGATCTCCCTAGTATGTGGATTTTTTATCGTGACCCATGACCAAGTTCTTGCAGTAATTTCGTTCGAAATTCTTGTTACATCTAACTCTTTCTTTTCGAACATCAATACGTTTCTTTTTTTTCAAATAGTCCAAACTGCACCTATCCAAATTAAAGATTCAATGTTACCTTTTTTCGAAGAGTTACATAATGCTACATAAAAAATAAACATATATGTGCACACATATCAGAGTTACATAATTTGATTAGAGTTTTTCCAAAGTAGGATTGTACTGGATGATAATAATGGAATAAAATAGTTCATTTGAAGAACATCCCTTATTAAATTATAGGTTTATTTTGACTTCGTAAGTTGTCATAAAAATTGCAAGCACATTGAGAACTCAAAAGTTTGGATAAATAATGAGGTCTGGCCCGGCCCATTAAACGATGCAAGTCCATAGTTTTGTGGACGGAGGATGGGCCGCCGACCTGTTCGCCCATTTCACTAACTATGGCTATAGTCCATTTTGTACAATAAGCAATATTTCATTTTTTTTTGAGAACGTAGGCCTTCCATTCAATAGTATTTATCCTTATATACTAAAAATCTCAAGAAAAAAAGAAAAAAGTGTTGGAAAAAATTATTGGTGTGGGTAAACGAGGATGACTAATGAACTGACACGGAATAAGTCGAGGCAAGAGTTGGACTCTCTTTTACAGAAGACGATATTGCCCCCTCAGTCTTTCAGGTCTATCAAGATCATGATAATCGCCCCAAGATAAACGATTTAAAATCGACTTAAACTAATCTATCGGAGAACGGACTCAAGTATCCGGAACTTTCAGACTCAACTCTAATGCAAAAAAAAACTACAATTCTAAATGCCATGTATGCAAATTGTAGTTCAATGTCTTGATAACTCACAAAGTTGTCTTTTGATCGATGTAAAATTGATTATTGAAATCAATCAACCGATGGAATGAAATGATCATGTGGGGCTTTTATATAGACTTCCAAAAGTCATAGGTAATAGTTGTGACTCTTCACTATAAACTTCATTTTTTCAAAAGTCGCAACCTTTAGAAATAGACAACTATTCGCCAAAAGGAATGAGTAAATTTTCCTAAAAGACACATCATTTGGAATAATTTCTTTTTGTCACAATTTATTACTATTACCATAATAAATACATTCACAAATGTATTTATCCACATATTAAATGACATTAATTTTTCATTCACCCAAATTTTATTTTGAGAATTCAATTTCCATTAAATTCATTTTCACAAAATAAATTATTAATATCACTTAATTATTTGGTCAAAACCAAAAATTCCAACAAAAAGAACTTCACTACAGATCAAAGAAAATTATACTATTTCCCTTTGTTTAAACAAGAAAAGCTAACTTAATTTTCGTGTGGCATTTGTCCCATTTATTCCACCAATTTTATTAGCGTATATGCTTCTTATTAAAATAATCAAATTCAACAAGAATAATGAGCTAAACTCACTAAGGACACATTTTTTTTAAAATAAAAAATATGTATTAATCACCATGGAACTAAAGGGACACTCTAACCCTTACATTTACATAAAAGATCTCCTTCTTCCAGAGAATGTAAAATCAAAATTTTAGAATACAAAATAGACCCCTAAACTTCGACTAAATTTTGGTGCAAAATGCTCTAGGGTGGTTGTTCCATTCGCCGTGCGCAACCTTTTTTATTAACATATTATTCGCATTCAATCACGATCAAAATCTTGCCTTAATTTTTCCCCAAGTTTTGCAAGAATTCGTAGGAATCTCGTTGAAAATTAGTTAATTTCTAGCTTGCTAAATGGACCGGATAATGCTTGTCCATAGGGTTGAAGCGGATTTGAACTTCTTTTCACGCCCCAATAAGTCGCAATGTTGAAGGAGATGAGAACATGACTCTACATGATGGGCCATATTCACACCTATCCAACTGCAATATTTGCTCCAAGTCGAGTTAGCGAACTTACAGTTAAAGAATATATGCTTGACTGTCTCCTCTTCCTCATTGCAGAATGTGCAATTGGTGCCTTCATTATTAGGAATGATCCCTTTTGACCTGAGGCTTGTCCTTGTCGGCATCCTCTCGGTAAGCACTTTCCAAACTATTAATTGAACTCTCTGTGGTGCGTAATTACTCCATAGTCTTCTAAATGCTTCCTCAAGGACATGATCCTCGTTTTGCGATATTAATTTCAAAAGCACCAAAAGTCAACATGTGGACAATCTCAACTCGCAAATAATTATATATGTATAGGGATAGTCATTTATAGATATGAATATGGATAATTGAGATCCTTTGAAGGATACTACCTTTATTTCTTATCATTTGTCAGATTTTATCTATTCACATAAATAATTTTATTAATGAATTAAAGTATTAAAAGCTATTTCACCATTATTTATTTGTTTATGAATAAATTAATAAGCTTATAAAAACTCCAATTTATTAGGAGTACTATTGGAACAATAAGAAATTTTTATTGGTATTAACAAAATGACAAATGATTAAAAACACTATTTTGTATAAAATCACTATATAATAAGATTTCTATTTTAAAAAGATTATAAAATATTATGTAAAACTTTAATTTAGATTTTATACATATGACATTTGATATTTAAAGAAAATAAAAAAATCTAAGGCAAGTTGGACAAACGGGCACCACTTACCCCGCCGACTCCGCCCAAAGCCCTACCCTCCTCCCCCAAACTTTAACCATTCAATTCTGCTAATTTACGCACATAGTACCACATTTTCCATTCTTCTCCTTTGTTTTCTATCTTCTTCGTGAACTCCACTGATTCACGCGATTATACCAAATATGCAGAGCTCATCCCTTGCTTTCAACACTAAACCCATTCTAGCTTCGATTCCTGCCAATAACAGTTTTTGTCACAGTAAAGAAAACTGTAATTGTACTCTCTTTGCTGCCAAATTTAGTGGATTACAGAAAGACAAGTCCATTACTCTGCGTCCGCAGAGTGCTAGGCGTAACCGTGTGAGCTTTGTTAGCATCAAGGTATGTATTTCTGATGGGCGAGGTTTGAATTTTGTTTGATTTTTTTTATTTTTTTTGGTGAATTTTGTTTCTGAGCTGTTAATTAATAGTCACGCTTAACGTGAGGTTTTTGGGTTACTGCTGTTGGATTGTTTGTTAGTCAAACTTCACCTAAGTCTATAGCTAAAGAGTGTGCTTAATTTGTATGGTTTGTTTTTAATCTTTGCAACTCAATAAGCATACTGCTGTTGGATTGTTTGTTAGTCAAACTTCACCTAAGTCTATAGCAATCAATTTGTATGATTTGTTTTTAATCTTTGCAAATACATGATTTTTCCTGTGTTTCTTTTTGCAATCAGTACATAAAGTAATTGTGGCAATTCCTGTGTTTCTTTCTAAAAAATTAAATATTTAAAATTAGGCTGGAGTTTATGAGTTTGGAGTTGTATGGAATTCAATTTGGACTATTCGTTAATGCTAGGCTATCCGTTAATGCTAGCCAGACACTGAGTCCTGATTTAATGAACTGAGAAAGGATTGAAGTGTTTGAATTACCTTGTCTCTCATAGTTTAGCCGTGGCTTATATATTTGCGCAAACCCGTGAAGTTTGAATCTTTGATGCACTCTTCACATTATTTTGGAGAGGAAAAGGATTTAAAATGACTGAAATGAAATACAATTGTAGTTTAGTTTTAGGTGTGGGTTATTGCTGTTTAAGGACCTTCCTTGGCACTCTGAAAAAGATGATTGTTCAAATTCTGAGGTTATTGCTTCAAGTCGTAGAAAAATGTCCTTGCTTGTAGATTAGGCTAGTTTGAGATTATGGAAGTCTTTGTATTGGGTTGACCTTTCTATTGGAGATTATTACTGAAGATAGGTACTAAACTCAGTGTAAGTTTACATCTAAGTGTTAAAGCCAATTTTAGGCTTCAAAGAGGTTGGTGCAAAAATGAGTAAATATCGAATATCCAAGGTTTGTTATTTCATAGATGAAGTTTCTAAGATTGGTTTTTATGTGATTTGTATCAACTCTATCACTTCTTTTTGTTTTAAAGGAAATGTGTGGTATTCACTTTCACTAGCTTAATTTCATTATCCACTATCATTTTGTTGCAGAATACACGCAGAAGATTCTCTCCCAAGTTCAATGAATCGAGACCTCAATCACGGTTGCTCAATAACTCTCATCAAGTATCCTGCTTCCATTCTTTAAAAAGAAAGCCAATTGGCCTCAACAGATTCACCTCCGGATTCTTCATTGACAAGTCATCCTTCCATTTGCAAAAGAACCTACTTGACAATGCTAAAGTAAGGGATCAGTAAACATATTACTCATCATATTCAGCGCTTTTTCTGACAGTGAATTTATGAAGACATGGTTCCTAGCCTTCTAGTCTACTAACATATAATTCTTAATTGGTAAAGTGTGCAGGGGATCTTTCTGGTGTTTTTTTGGTTGACACTTCTTTACAATTCTTATACTTGTGTCATGAAGTTTCATTGTTTCTCTTTTTACAGCCTGAATTGTTCCTATCTGATTTGTCCAATCTGTTGTACATCCAGGTTAGAAAAGTTCAGGTTCCGCGTGCTTCTGTGGGCCCTGAAGAGCCACATGCCACAAGCACAACATGGCCTGATGGTGTTGCGGAGAAACCAGGTTTGGATTTATTAGACTCAGAAGCAGAGAGAATAGAATTCGAGAACTTTCTGAAGTTTGAGCTTCCTTCTCACCCCAAATTGCACAGAGGGCAACTGAAAAACGGGCTTCGCTATCTTATTTTGCCAAATAAAGTCCCTCCAAATAGGTACTCTTCTTCTGCAATAGCTATCACTCATGGAAATGATAAACAATTTGCACTCTATGTGGAAATAAATTTTGTTTGCACTAGAATCTGGAAATAAAAATTTAGAAGGCACTTGGTTCAAAAAAATTCAATGGATAATGGGAATGCGGATGGGGTGATTGTGGTGGTTAATTAGAACAAAAGATGATCAATTCACCTTCATCATACTTCATACGGGGTAATGAGACTCAGAATAAGTTAATCACTACCCCATTTTGATTAATTTCTAATCACTTCTCGTCAATCATTTCACTATTCCTCAACCAATAATATTTCTTTGTTCTCACTTATTTCAAGATTAGAGCAAAACACTAACAGTGTAACCATCATTCTCATTTTAATTCACCATTCAGTGATTCTCATTACCATTTCATTGAAAAATTTGAACCGTTTGCCCCTTAATTTACCTTTTTCCTGCTTTATGGTAGTATATGATTGTAGACCTTGCCACTTTGCTTAATTCTTCTGCCTAGACAAGCCTGATATGTCTCATGATTCCTGTCTCTTTTGATGTTTTAGTTATAAGACCTAGTCCTATTTTAGGGAATTAAGATCCCAGTGTTCCCTTTCAAACTAGAACATCAAAATTGGAAGATGCCACTCAATGTGAACACTAAGCAGAAAGATATAAGAGTAAGACAGGTCAGTGTCCTCTATATATAGAAAAGAAGATGATCTAATGGTATTGAAGCTGATGCGTGCCATTACATGCATGTTACTACTTACTTGCTGGTAGTATGGCTGCAAGAAGTAGATAGACCATTTGGTTTTAGTAATGGGTGCAGACAGCATTATCAGGCTTGAAGTTTAAGTGTATGAACCATATAGGAGAATCTGGTGACCACTTTAGTGGGGATGATAAACCTATTCAAGACAAACTTTTAACTGGATAAGAGAATTTTATCATCCAAAAATGTTCGCTTTATTCTTGATGGCCATGAAGTTCTATATGAATTGATGCAAGTCAATGTAGATATATGTATGTTTGTTAGTGGGGGAAATCCAGACTGTGGAATACTTAATATTAGTGAAAACTGAATTTGGATTTTGTGTATGTTTAGTAATGAGGATGCAGTATGGTATGATTGTAAAAGAGTAGGTAATAATAGTAAGTTCAAACTACTGTGTAAAGTTGTGGAGACGTGGAGTAATGATTGAAGAGGAGAGGGAGAAAGTTGTGATGGGAGAGAGGTTCGAAGAGGAGAGAGAAAAAGGGGGGGGGCATTTATTAGGAGGGGTTTTCTTTTTATTGGTATACAAAAATCATGAATAAGAGTACTGTGGGTATGTGTAGTAGGTTTTGGACAAATAAATGTGGGTGTTTAATGGTTATTGGTGAATGAGTATATGCGTCTGTGATTAAAAAAATAGATTTTGCATAGGTATTATAGGCTAGGATTGTAGTGGATTTGAAATCCTCTGAAACAAACGAGATGGGGCCTTTGAAATCCAAAATTCATATGGGCAAAACAATTAAGCCTATAACAAACATATTGTTGGTCAGCAAGTACTGCTTCATTCAAGGGATAAAGTAAAAAAGAAATGCAAACTATCCTTTTATTTTATCCAATTCAATTTATGATCAAAGTAGAAACTCACACCTACTCATGAACTCGAAAAGACACGAGTCTTGCTAATAAGGGAATATGCTAGCTAGTCTACATTTTAGTGTCCGCTGCACATATATGATCCTAGGGACATTGCTTGGCATTTTCTGATGATTACACAGTATAGTAATCTGAAGATCTTTTTTTGTGAACCCATTTCTGTGTTCCTGATATTATTCTATGTTTGAAGTATAGATTTGAAGCTCACATGGAAGTTCATGTGGGATCTATTGATGAGGAAGATGATGAACAAGGAATTGCTCATATGATTGAACATGTCGCATTCCTTGGAAGTAAGAAACGTGAGAAACTACTTGGAACTGGGGCGAGGTCCAACGCGTACACAGACTTTCATCACACCGTGTTTCATATCCATTCACTAACTAGTACACAGGTTCATGCCTTTTTACATTGCTTTTGGATTCTCTGAAGATGTGGTTGCCGGCTCCATTACTGTGTTCAATGTTGGCATCTGCCCTTCTTTAGTTTGCATTGCCTCCTGTTTTGACATGTGTAAAAAGGTTTATCAAATTTAGTGGAGTAGGGTGCTGACGTGAAAACTCAAAGCGAAGAAACAGAGTCAATTTTCTTGCATTATCTGTTATTTTATATAACTGTTTTGTTTGATTCATTCCATGTAATATTCCAAAAAAATTCTTATAGGAGGCACTCTTGTGTCAGACAGTCTCATACATGAGACGGTGCTCCAGTCGAGTATTTGGATCGTATTCCCCTTAAAACATACTCCCTCCGTCCCAACTCTTTTTTTACACTACCTTTTTTCTCTTGTTTTAGCGATCGAGTTGTTTATTCGTATTTGAAATGATAAAGTGACTTTTAAGGAGGGGTATGATTGATCTATCTCTCCTCTATTATATGTCTCCTTAAAAATTATTTTATCATTTCAAATACTAATAAAAAACTCGCTCGCTAAAACACAAGAAAACAGTAAATGTGAAAAAAGAGTTGGGACGGAGGGAGTAGTTGGGTTGGAGCCCTATAAACTCACAGGTCACATAATATAAGGTAATAGGATCCGTCGCATGCATGAGACCGTCTCATATAAGTTTTTGTCTTCTTATAGATGGTAATTCACTTGTAGTTTCCCATGTGGACTCTTTGTGTTTCTTTTTTATGTTTGTGTTCTGCATTCTAATCTCTTATCTTTTCTGTATAATAAAATCGTGATCTTTAGGACTCTGAAGGTGATCTGCTGCCAGTTGTTCTAGATGCCCTCAATGAGGTATAGCCATTCTTTTTTGTTTTAATGCTTGAAGCTACTACACTTTGTGTTTGTCCTTTCTAGATCAATGGTTTACGGACTTTACTTTCTCATTATATGCTGTTTAAAAGCAATATATTTTTGTCCATAGATTGCTTTTCACCCCAAGTTTCTGGCTTCTCGAGTTGAGAAAGAAAGACGGGCAATTTTGTCAGAACTACAAATGATGAACACCATAGAGTACCGTGTTGATTGCCAGGTATCCACAACAAGAGAATGACATAGATGACTTTTCTTGTTTCTTTGGGCGATATTTTTGTCAAAATGTTCTTCCCATATTACTATGTATTCTCCATCAAGATCTTTTTTGTCTTTTGTTGGTATAGTTATTGCAATACTTGCATTCTGAGAACAAGTTGAGCAAACGATTTCCTATCGGATTGGAGGAGCAGATTAAGAAATGGGATGCTGATAAAATCAGGAAATTCCATGAGCGTTGGTACTTCCCAGCAAATGCAACATTGTACATTGTTGGAGACATCGATGATATTCCAAAGACAGTTAACCACATTGAAGTATGTAACTGCTACTTCATTAACTATATGGAGATGTTAGGACTTTAGTGTATGTAATTTATGTTATATGATTTATTTTTCTTGTGAAGTTATGTTTGGAGTGATAATTAATTTTCAATAAAATTTGCAGGCAGTTTTTGGAAAGTATGGCATGGTAAACGAGGCATCTATTGCACCCACGCCAAGTGCTTTTGGTGCGATGGCCAGTTTCCTTGTTCCCAAGTTGGGTGTTGGTCTGTCCAGTGGTCTATCTCAGGAAAAGTCAACTGTGTCCCTGGAGCAAGCAAAAAATTTAAGAAAGGAAAGGCATGCTGTTCGCCCTCCTGTTCAGCATAATTGGTCTATTCCTGAAAGCCACACTGAGGCGAAGCGTCCCCAGATATTTCAGCATGAATTGCTTCAGAATTTCTCAATCAATATGTTTTGCAAGGTGATTATTACTTTTTTTAGTAATTTAATGTAACCTACTGATCTGCGTCTTTGGTTTTATGGCATTACTAAGAGTTCTATTTGAAAAAGTTGAGTAGAGCAAAAAATACGAAGAAATGACACATAAACTTGAAACTGTGATGCCGATAACGGCTATTTGTTACTGATTGTTCAATTATTTGTTCCTTTACTATATTGCTATCTTACAACATGTTTTCTTAGTATATTTTTACACGCTGAGGGAATCAAATTTAACTGATCTAAGTTAATTTTTGTGCTGAAAGTGAGTAAAGTTGAATTTTTAATGAAATAAATCTTAAGGTGGAAGCCCATGCATAACACTATATCAGCCTTTTATTGTTTATTTTTTATGTATAAGGACCTTTTGAGTTTAGTGCTTATGAAGGACATGGGTTTAAAATGGTTCAATTTCCCTATGTACTGAAAGCTCAACATTCAATTACGTAATGTTGGCATGATCTACGACACTATCAATAATGTTTTAGTTTTAGACATTATATGTCATTCCTATTATTGTTTTTTTTATTTCCTTGTATCCAGAGGGCCTCCTATATGTAGTTGGCATGCACTTTTAGTGCTTGTGCTCATGGTCAATGTTTTTCTGTTGAAGCAACACTGCAACAGTATATGGAGTATATAGATAGTTTCACACACACACACATATGTTATCTTTTTATTATTATTATTTGCTCATTGTGAGGTTATTTCTGTTTTCTATCAGATCACAGTCAACAAGGTTCGTACATTTGGTGATCTGCGGAATGTGCTTATGAAGAGGATATTTTTATCCGCTTTGCATTTCCGCATTAATACAAGATATCAGGTACATTGTCTTCATCTTTACTATGCTCCAGTGTAGGGAACAGTTGAATTTTCAGTTTGCATTTTAATTAGTTGCATTTGATGCTAATTTAAAGAATTTTCCAGAGTTCAAATCCTCCGTTTACTTCAGTTGAGTTGGACCATAGTGACTCAGGAAGAGAAGGCTGTACTGTTACCACTCTTACAGTGACCGCAGAACCCCAAAACTGGCGAAATGCAATTAAAGTTGCTGTGCAGGAGGTTTGTTTTTTGAGTGTCATTTTTATGCTCTATCTATATGTATCTATACTTGTAATTATGTATATATGCGCTCATGTGAATGAGTGTATATGTGTGTGTGTGTATCTTCCTTTCTGCAACCTTCTGAATTCAGTTGCCATTACTTTGTTCATATAGTTCTGTTGATTTTGGTATGGCTTCCACTGTTCTGTTTCTCAAAAAACCTTCCTTTTTATGCATTTCAGGTTAGGAGGCTTAAAGAATTTGGTGTTACAAATGGCGAATTAGCCCGATATTTAGATGCTCTGTTAAAAGACAGCGAACAGTTGGCCGCTATGATTGACAATGTTCCATCAGTTGATAATCTAGACTTCATTATGGAAAGTGATGCACTTAGTCATACTGTGATGGATCAAAGACAAGGACATGAGAGTTTGATTGCTATTGCTGGCACAATCACCCTCGAGGAGGTAATTCGCAGCTTATCTCTGAACACAATTTTTTTGGTTTTTCGATCTCTATTAGAATTAATCTAAACTTGTTCTCACAAAATTGTGGAATTAAACCTTTTCCGTTTGTCTTAGGTCAACTCTGTTGGGGCAAAGGTGTTGGAGTTCATAGCCAATTATGGTAAACCATCTGCACCTCTTCCAGCTGCAATTGTTGCCTGTGTGCCGAGAAAAGCACACATGGAAGGAATTGGTGAAACTGAATTCAAGATAGAACCAGAAGAAATTTTGACTGCTATAGAAGCTGGTTTGAAGGAACCCATAGAGGCTGAGCCAGAGGTTTATACCTTAAATATTCTATATGCTTTAGTGATTGTTGTTATAGGGTGTGTTTTGAAACACTTAAAAACAACTTCAATAAGCACTTATTTTCAAAAGCTGTGAGAGATAGCTTTGAAAATAAGTCCTTCTAGAAGCTGTTTTTAGTGTTTCAAAACACACTCATAAGAAGCACATCGGGGTCCCACCACGTTTTCCCTCCCTTCACACTTTAGAGAATGATTTTATGTTTCTGAGGGACGTTTCTTCATTGATATATTCCGTTCAAAGAGCCTTTTTTCTAATGCAATTCTGTTTTCTCTTTGCAGCTTGAGATACCGAAAGAGTTGATATCCTCAGAGCAGCTGCAGGAATTACTGTTGCAGCAACACACATCCTTCATTCCCATTGACCAAGAAAAGAATTTGACAAAGGTTTTTGATAAGGAGACAGGAATCGTTCAGAGGCGTCTTTCAAATGGAATCCCTGTAAATTACAAGGTAACTAGTCCTTGTATTCATAGTTCAATAGTTGCCGTGTTTTGAAGTTTTTAACTTTTTGTTAACTCCCTATCCATAATCTATTATTGCCTGTTGTGTTTTACTTTCCAGATGTTTTAAGTTAAACATTTACTTGCATAGACAATCAGTTGAAGATCGTGTTACCACTTCCATACTGATAGAGCAGTTTGTTCCAAAATTAATGTATAGTTTATATTAATGGCTGTGGTTAAAGTTAGATATGGAGCAGTCTAAGTTCATGTTAATAACATCAAAGATGCTATGAAGCAGTGTGGTGGAAAAGGTGTGAGAACTTTGAATATGAAGTTTTATATGTTACACTAGGCTGCTTTTACCTTCATAGGTTCGTGCTAAATATGTATGGAAAAATAATGTCATATTCAGAGCTGTTACATTGAAAGTTAAACAATTTGCATTGCTATGATAATGGTGATGGTCTTGTGCTTGCAGTTGCAAGATACATTTATGCTCCTTAAGTTGCCAAATAACTGATGAAGTTTATGATCTATGTGTGCTTCACAATTCATCAGATAATCTTACTTCCAATTCTTGTTTTTTTTTTTAATTATTTACTAGAAACCTATAGTACAAACGGACAAGGTATCTCTCACATTACATTTGTATTAAATTATAGAATTTTACTCCAACCATTCAATCATTCATGATATTTGA
Organism: Stenogyne calaminthoides; assembly: GCA_037126765.1. Lineage (NCBI taxonomy): Eukaryota > Viridiplantae > Streptophyta > Magnoliopsida > Lamiales > Lamiaceae > Stenogyne > Stenogyne calaminthoides. The sequence goes on along the minus strand of JBBCBC010000022.1, from coordinate 2,658,436 downwards.
CAAAAAGATAAAGTTCTGAAATCTCTATGGTTTGAAATCCAGCCACATTTTAGTAGAATCCTCACAAGACACCCATAAGATTTGATCCCTATTCTTGTTATTGTAATACAGATATCCAAAAATGAAGCCAACTGTGGTGTCATGCGTCTCATCGTCGGGGGCGGACGAGCAACTGAAAGTGCTGAAGCCAAGGGAGCTGTTATTGTGGGTGTTCGGACTCTAAGTGAAGGAGGCCGGGTGGGGAACTTCTCCCGTGAGCAGGTTACAACAGTAAACTTTATGTTATATTTTGTTCTTTAATTTTTCATTTCAATATTTGGGGATCTTTCGTATGATCTGCTGGTGTTTCTTAGAAGTACCTAAAAAAATCAAAGACCACATTTAGGTATCTCAACTACTATATTGATTCCTTCATCCAACATAATATGCATCCCAAATCCACTACCTTTAGGGGTGTTTGGTTCACGAGATTGGATTGATTAGGTGTGATAGGATTGAGTGAGATTGAGTAAGATTGAATTGATTTGACTGGATTTGTTAAATCAAGATATGCGTTTGGATTGTAGGATTAGATTGAGGGATTAGATGTGATACCTATTGAAATGTCATAAACACTCTTAAATTGAATTGAAACAACCACACTTCATTCTTGTGAATCTATTCAAACAATAGAAGGACAATTTGTAATATTGCATTTGAGATATGCTCTATCCCACCTTTCACATGGGATTGACATATCCCTCCATGGAGGGATTTTGTACATTTTCTACCGGGCTTGAAGTATATCATGGCCCTCATCCCGCAAACCAAACGGTAGATTAGTAGGGATTAAAATCCTAATCATGGCCTATCCCGATCAATCCCGTGAACCGAAAACAGGGGCCTTACAGTTTAGCATGGTAATATGATTATTGGTTAATTAATTAAAAAAAAAAAAAAAAATCAGAATTTAGCATGACAAACATTGTTATTGGTTTTTTTTTAAGAAACAAAAGTTTTACTGCAAAATTGGAAAATATACATATCACTTCTACATGTTACAACCCAAGTTATAGGGTCCCTATTCCTGATTGAGTCAGAACTAAAAAGCTCCTAAACATCTTATGACTGGATCCACGTTATAGAGCCCCGATTCCTGACTGAGTTAGAATTAGACAGCTCATAAACATATTATGACCGGATCCATAAGGGCAATGCTAAGTTTGACTCTTTCCCACACATCATCAAAAGACTGTTATTTTCAATAAAAAAATCTTATTCCTCTTGAGTCAAATTAACTATATTACCCTGGGAATTATTATATGATATGTGTTAGAATAATAAGTATAGATGGACCTTTAGTGGGCCTTTATTAGAATAGTCTATTCACTTGTATATATATATGTGTACTCTTGACCTAATTCAATACATAGAAAATTCTCCCACATTATGTCTTTTGATTATAGCATGACATGGTATCAAGAGCATGGTTCCAGAATTTGAAATTAGGGCTAGTTAATTTATGAAATTAGGGTTTGAAGAAAACTAGGGTTTGTGCAAGGATTTGGGGTTTCACGTTTCCGGCCACCTCCGGTCGACACCGCCGGCACAGGGAGGTTCTCCGTCGTCCGGCGACCCTTCACCGGAAATTTCGGCCCAGAGGCCGCGAGTGTGAGACTCACGCGCCTGCGAGAGTTTTTTTCCTACCGCCACTTGTGGCGGCGTGGAAAAAGATCCGCTTTTTAATTTTCTCCGGCGACTTTTGTTGAGCTCGTATAAATCGAGCTCTTTACGATGGTGTACTGTTTGGGTCAACATCCGAGTGGTGTGTGATTTTATTTTTGGGTGCAGATTTTGTGAAATTTTGGATTTGATTTGTTGCGTTTACGAATTGTTTCTTTTTGGTTGGTTTGTAGTTTTGAAGATAAAATGTCTTCTGTGGAGTGTCGTTATTGTCATGGGATTGGGCATATCAAAGGAGATTGTCCAAAATTGCGCAATAAATTTGACCACTTTAATGGTTCTGTCACTATTTCTACTAGTGAGTATGCAAGGTTCTTTGCAATTTTGGAAGTGAATCACCAAAAGCAAGTTCTCATACCAATTGCTGCGAGTCGTAATTCTAATGCATGTCTTGTTTCCCCATCCATCCAAATGGGTCATTGATTCTGGTGCCACAGATCATATGACAGGTAATCCAAACTTGTTCTCTACCTTTTACCCACATAAAACTGCATTTCCTGTTACTTTAGCCGATGGTTCACAATCTCGTGTTATTGGATCGGGAACTGTTAACTCGACATCATCCCTATCCTTGTCATCCGTTCTTAGTCTCCCTGAACTCTCGTTTAATTTGGTTTCTGTGAGTAAACTTACTCGTAATCTTAATTGTTGTGTCTCATTCTATCCTGATCATTGCTTGCTTCAGGATCTTACGACGAAGAAGATTATTGGTAAGGGACATGAATCTGGCGGCCTCTACATCCTTGAGACACATCAGACTAATTCAAGGCATATGCGAGGAACCGTCACTCCCATGGATGCACATCGTCGGTTGGGTCATCCTTCTTTCCTTTTGTTGAAGAAACCGTGTCCCGCAGATTTTCTCGGTTGTCATCTCTAGATTGTGAATCTTGTATTTTGCTAAGCATCATCATAGTTTGAGTCCTCGAGTCAATAACCGAGCAAGTGCTCCTTTTGAGTTAGTCCATTCTGATGTTTGGGGTCCATGTCCAGTTACATCGAAACCTGGATTTCGTTATTTTGTCACCTTTGTTGATGATCATTCTCGTATGACATGGTTATATTTGATGAAAAAATCGTTCCGAGTTATTTACTCATTTTTCTGCCTTTTGTGCTGAGATTAAGACTCAATTTGGTGTGTCTCGTGAAAACTCCGCCAAGTGATAATGCTAAGGAGTATCTCTCAGAAACATTTCATTGTTCTATGCTGCATAATGGCATTCTCCACCAAACATCGTGTGTTGATACACCGTCTCAAAATGGTGTGGTGAGAGAAAGAATAGACATCTTCTTGAAAAAGCTAGAGCCTTGTTATTTTCCATGCAAAGTACCTAAAACATTTTGGGTTGATCTTTGTTTTTACTGCTTGTTTTCTTATAAATCGCTTGCCTTCTACGGTTCTTGGTGGTAAAACTCCTTTTCATGTTCTATTTCCATCTAAGTCATTGTTTCCTATTGAGCCTAGAATATTTGGTTGTACTTGTTTTGTTCGGGATGTTCGGCCTCAGGTCACAAAATTAGATCCAAAATCTTTGAAGTGCATTTTCTTGGGTTATTCTAGGGTGCAAAAAGGGTTATCGGTGTTTACATCCTAGTCTCAACAAGTATCTTGTATCTCTGGCGATGTTGCCTTTTTTGAGCATACACCATTCTCTCATTCCACTCCTCCTCCCAATCGGGGGAGATACAAACTTTTTGATATATACTGATTCCTCTTCCTGATACCTCCATCCGACTCCACTCGCCACCCATCATCATAAACGTATTCTTGTCGCCCTCCACCTCCTCTTCCTCGCATCTGCTGATTTGGTTCCCCGATATGTCGAAACCGTGTCCCGATGAGCCAATATCTTCGTCAATGCATCCTCCTCCAAGTGATGATCTTCCCATTGCTCTTGAAAAGGTAAACGTTCTTGCACTTATCCCATTTTCTCTTTTGTTTCATATGATCACTTATCCCCTTCCTCTCGAGCTTTTGTTTCTTCTCTCGAAACTGTTCCTAAAACCGTTCAAGAAGCTTTGGCCCATCCCGTTGGCGTAATGCCATGATTGAGAAATGAATCGTTAGATACTCTCTTGCACTTGGGTTTTGGTGGATCTTCCCTCGGTTAAACGACCTATTGACCGCAAATGGGTGTTTACTTTAAAGTTAATCCCGATGGTTACGTGGTTAGGTTGAAAGCTTCGCGCTTTTGTTGCCAAAGGCTATGCTTTCGAACTTATGGTGTTGACTATTCTGACACCTTTTCTCCTGTTGCCAAACTTACCTCGATTAGGCTCTTGATTTCGATGGCCGCTACTCATCATTGACCTTTACACCAGTTGGACATCAAGAATGCCTTTCTCCATGGTGATCTCGTTGATACTATTTATATGGAGCAACCACCTGGTTTTGTTGCTCAGGGGGAGACTCATAAGGTATGTTATCTTCAGAAGTCTTTGTATGGTTTGAAACAGAGTCCTCGTGCATGGTTTGGTACTTTTACTCGTCTTTGTTGAGAAGTTTGGCATGAAGCAAAAGCAAATCGATGATTCTGTTTTTCATATGCGTTCTGAGGGTGGTATTATCTTGATGGTTGTGTATGTGGATGATATTGTGATCACTGGGAGTGATGTTAAAGAAATTGCATCTTTGAAAGCTTTCCTTCCTACTCAATTTACTACCAAGGATTTGGGGACATTTAAGTATTTTCTTGGTGTTGAAGTGAGTAGGAGTAAGAAGGGAATTTTCCTGTCTCAAAGAAAGTATGTGCTCGATTTGCTTTCTGAAACAGGAAAACTGGGAGCTAAACCATGTAGCTCTCCAATGGTTCCCAATTTGCAGCTTACAAAAGAGGGTGTGTTATTTGATGATCCCGAAAGATACAGAAGGTTGGTTGGAAAGTTGAATTATCTTAGGGTGACACGTCCAGATATTGCTTACCCCGTAAGTGTAGTGAGTCAATATATGTCATCACCAACTGTTGATCACTGGAAGGCGGTAGAGCAAATCTCGTGTTATTTGAAAGGAGTCCCTGCACGTGGAATTGTGTATAGTGACCATGGTCACGAAAAGGTTGAATGTTTTTCTGATGCTGATTGGGCAGGGTCAAAGGAAGATCGAAGGTCTACTTAAGGATATTGTGTTTTCTTTGGTGGAAATTTGATTTCTTGGCAAAGTAAGAAACAAAAAGTAGTCCCACGTTCGAGTGCAGAGTCTGAATATAGAGCTATGGCCAAAGCTGTGTGCGAGATAGTATGGGTATATGAGTTTCTAAATGAAGTGGGTTTAGAGATCTCAATACCAGCCAAACTGTGGTGTGATAATCAAGCTGCGCTTCACATTGCCTCTAATCCGGTCTTCCACGAACGGACCAAACACATTGAGATTGACTGTCACTTTGTTCGTGAGAAGATTCAACGTGGCCTAATTTCGACAGGTTATATGAGGACTGAAGATCAATTAGGAGATATCTTCACTAAGGCTCTTAATGGGGTTAGAGTTGACTATCTTTGTAACAAGCTAGGCATGATTAACATCTATGCTCCAGCTTGAGGGGGAGTGTTAGAATAATAAGTATAGATGGGCCTTTAGTGGGTCTTTATTAGAATAGTCTATTCATTTGTATATATATATATGTGTACTCTTGACCTAATTCAATACATATAAAATTCTCCCACACTATGTCTTTTGATTATAGCATGACAATATGGATTGAGTTTACCATCGACGAAGGAAAAATAAAACGCACTTTGGCAATGAAAACACACTTTGGCCCGTAAGAAAAGAAATTGCTGCTTAAAATTATTTATTTATTCATTTAAATTGAGCAATTGTTGCTTAGTTATTTATTTATTTCATTTAAATTGTTGTTTAGTTGTATGGGCTTCACTGATGTGGTTTTAATGCTTGCAAGTATTTGTTTTTGTTTGCTTCTTAGATTAGGGTTTATGTTTTTAACTATAGTATTTTGGGCTGCTTTGGCCGAGAAATTATCCTTTAGAAATTATATCGTATAATGAATCACATTATACTCCGCAAGGTTTTACTCTTCTTATTCCACGAGAGCCTCGGGATAACACAGTTCTACCCCAAAGTTGAAACTACTAATTTTTCCAGGATTGGGGTTATATATAGTTATTGTAATAACTTATGTTGTATGTGATACTTGCATATTTTAGTAGTAGTCTTAATGAAAAAAGTTATTGAATTAATTTTTAATACAATATTATACTCCTTCCGTCCCAGAACACTTTGCACACTTTTCTCACTGGGACGTCCCACAACACTTTGCATATCCTATAAAATGAAACTCCTCATTATACCCCACTTTCACAATATTCACATATTTACACAAAATGTCATTGCTTTGGGACCCACTCATACACTCAATCAAACTACTTTATTTACTTTATACATAAAAGCAAAATTACCCTGCAACACTCCACTCATTATACCTTCTTCTTAGTCTTTGTGCCATAGAGGTGACGCAAAGTCTTCCGGGAAGGAGGTAGTATGATTTAAGAAATGAATAAAGAGAGAAAAAAATTGAAGGAATGAATATTTATTTACAATTTTTGGGTTTCTTACATACACTATTTCTCCTAGTTATACCAATGTATTCCCTCAGTGGGTGGTAGAGATATTTTTGATCCAACCGTTAGGAGAAACTCTCTAGAAATCTAGACAATTCTCTACATATTCTAAAAAGTTTCTAAAATTATCCTAGAATATTTTACCTTTACTATTCTAGAGAGTGCTACATAATTTTAGAGACAAATAAAAAATTGTTTCTTTAAATATATTATGGAAGACAAATAAAATCATTAAAATAATGTTTCCAATTTGACAATGTAGTTTTGGTGTAAACCAATAAGTTTCCATAATTCAGCGGGTAGTGTTATTTTTATATATATACACTAATACACACACACATATACATGCATAGATGTGACATTTCAGATATTTCCTGTCTGAATTTGGATGATGATTATGCATTCACCAATCACTTATTTGTCTTTAACATGTGTTCTGCTTTTGTTGCTGTTGGCCTCTCTTGCGGTGCCACAAATTATTTTCCACACTATTTTTGGTTCTTGGAAGTTATAAAAGTATAATATCCATCCCAGGTAGAACTCTTCTGTGTGAATCATCTGATAAATTGCTCCCTGGAGTCAACTGAGGAATTTATAAGCATGGAGTTTCGCTTTACTTTAAGAGATGATGGAATGCGTGCTGCTTTTCAGTTGCTTCATATGGTACTTCAGGTAATCTGAATTATTCTAATTATGTGCAACTTGCCAACAATATTATAGTTTGTCAATTCTTCACCTGGTTAGTCCTTGTCTCATTTGACAAGTGATATAGCTGATGGATATTTACTCGCATTGTCTTTTTCTATTTATAAAAAATATACTGCTGTTTTTTCCTTCCACTTGGTTTAGTAGCATTCTAGGTATTTTATTTGAGTCCCTCTTGGTGTCATGTTTTTTGCAGCAAAGTGTTTGGCTGGAGGATGCATTTGATAGAGCCAAGCAGTTATACCTGTCGTATTACCGTTCTATTCCAAAAAGTTTAGAGCGTTCAACTGCTCACAAGCTCATGCTTGCTATGCTGGATGGTGATGAACGGTTTGTTGAGCCCACTCCTAATTCATTACAGAAGCTAACACTAGAACAAGTGAAAGATGCAGTGATGAATCAATTTGTTTGTGACAACATGGAGGTTTGCAATTTGTCGATTGCTTTGTTTAATTATCTTTGGAACATTTTATAACATTAATTACCATATGAAAGGTCTTCCAATATCAGTAGTAATATTTTCTGTCTGTTTGACAGGTGAGTATTGTTGGAGACTTCACAGAAGAAGATATCGAGAGTTGTATTTTGGAATACCTAGGTACAGTTAAAGCAAGGAAAGGTTCTGAGCGGGCACAAAAATATAGCCCGATCACATTTCGGCCATACACTGTTGATTTGCAGCATCAACAAGTAAGAAAGGACCTTTTGTACAATAGTTAATATATATTCTCTGGCAAAAGTTGACTGTAACAATGCTAATCAATAGATTCTGAGTCCTAATAGTTTGTTCTAGATGTGGTCTTTCTTCTTGCTTTCACCATTTGTGTTTATCCCTGTGTGTTTTTATCAGGTATTCTTGAAGGACACAGATGAGCGAGCATGTGCTTACATTGCGGGCCCCGCACCAAATCGTTGGGGGTTTACTTTTGAGGGAAAGAACCTTCTTGAGTCAGTTATCAATGCCTCAGGTGAACATCTAATATTTGAAGAACAAAACAGAGAGTTGGGAAATGCTGAAAAAGACCTGCAAGGGAAATTACGTGCTCACCCACTATTTTTTGCCATCACCATGGGTCTGTTGCAAGAGATCATAAATTCCAGGTATTCTAGGTTTTTCTGTATTGAGTTGTATGATACCTTGTTACAATGTGCTCTAAGCCTTTAACATTTTAAAACTTTGTCAAACACTTGGTTGCCTAATATTGAGTGGGTATTGCCACTGTGTCGGCCATACGTGAGCCCTCATATTGTTATTGGCCTGCACACTTATCCTAGTATGTGAACTTTGTGTTGTACATTTTCTTGTACTTGTTGTTTTCATAATGCTTTTCCCACATCCCACTTCCTAAGAACGTGGAAGCCCACAGTTTGGAAATCAATTTTTATGGAACGTGATGCATGTGTGAAATTGGTAGTGTGAACTCAACCGACACCAACCACATGAAGCATTATTTAGAATTTTAGTGTGTGTGTGTGTGTGTGTGGTTTTTTTTTCGTTTTGTTTTGTTTTATTCTTTGCTTTTATTCGATGGAATAGCGGGTGTGTAATTTGTTTCATTACTAGTCTCCTTATCTAATTCTTTTCTCGTCCCATAGGCTCTTTACAACAGTCCGAGATTCTCTTGGGTTGACATATGATGTATCATTTGAGCTAAACCTGTTTGATCGGTTGAATCTTGGGTGGTATGTTATTTCAGTGACATCAACCCCTGAAAAGGTATGTATTTTTCTTTGATATCATCACCTATGATGGATCGACGATATTGCATGTCTATGCGGTTTTCTTACTATTTCAGTCATTTTTTTTATACAGGTACATAAAGCTGTTGATGCTTGCAAGAGTGTCCTCAGAGGTCTACACAGCAACCAGATTGCACCAAGGGAGTTAGACAGGGTGGGTTGTTTCATTAAATGCTCCACTCTGATAATTTTTGTTATGTTTGAGACTTGAGTCACTCTCTCTCTTTCTCTAATTAAGATAGAAACTGCGTACTCTCCGGCATACTTAATCTTAGGCGAATGCTTTTTTCTTCGTTGCATGTTATTTTGTTGAGATACACTTGGGAGCACCAGTTGCACTGTGCAACTGGTGCACAACTAATATTGTTCAGTGAGAACAACTAATACCTTTTAGTAGAACAACTAATAGTATTTGCCTATTTTGTACTCTCCTTGTCGTAGATTTGTTTCTGTTAAATAACTAATCATGCATATGACAGGCAAGACAAACTCTGCTTATGCGTCATGAAGCAGAAATCAAGTCAAATGCATACTGGCTAGGATTGATGGCTCACTTACAATCAACATCTGTCCCAAGAAAGGTGGAGTTGGACTTTTTTTTTCCATGTTTTTATATTTCCCACTTCAGATGTGAGACTGATGGTTTTTTCGTGTACTTATCGCCAGGATATTTCTTGCATCAAAGATCTGACGTCACTATACGACGCTGCCACTCTGGAAGATGTATATGCTGCATATGAGCATTTGAAGATAGACGAGGATTCATTGTTCTCTTGCATTGGAGTTGCTGGGTCTCAGGCAGGAGAAGTCGTCACAGGTGAAGTCTAGTCCTTATATGAGTTCAAAGGCGTTGGATGATTTTTATAGCTATCATAAATACACACTCAACTTACTTATATGATATAATATTGCTCAACAGATTCTGTTGTAGAGGAAGAATTGGTTGATGGGTTCCACAATATTATTCCAGTGGGACGAGGGTCATCCACGATGACACGCCCAACAACTTAAAATTCTTAAACGAGCACATTGCATAGGTCGAAATATAAGGTACATATCTTAACATGTGCAATTTGGTGAGGTCGATAGTCATGATAATGATCTGTATTAAGCGTAAAATAGAGATATAACGATCTTGCATAATGTGGAAAGATTCACTCTATGCTTAATAGAATATCAAATAATAATCTTGCCAATGGTTCATTTTCCTTCACCCTGTTTTAGTTTAAAAATTGAGGCTTGGTGCATACAACTATAAGTAAAAAAAGTTGTTTTTATTTAGGAGTATTGTCAATTCTCAAGACCTGAAAAGTAGTAAAACTATCAATTAGGGGCCTGGAAGATTTTTCCTATCGATTTAGGACCTAAAAAGTGGGAAATTATCAATCTATGACCAGAAAGATAGAAAATACCAATTTAGGACTCACACATTTTAAGACCATGTTTGACCTCTTGCAATTTCTAGGTATCCAACAATATTGACATAATATCACGATTCCTAAAAAGAAAAGATACATTAATTTCACACGAGTGGAAAAATAAGAAAAACAAGAACAGAAAAATAATTGTTAGTTTTACTATTTCTCAATACCTCAATTGACAATTTCTTTTATTTTGTACCGGAAATAATCATGAAAAGACGAAAATTATATTTTACAGGTTGACCACACTTAACTGTAAAAGGTTGCTCCAAATGCTTCTTCCCCTTTAAGAATTGTGCCTAAAGAGGTCATGAACTTCTGAAACAACTTTTTGGAGGTTGCCCGTAGATAAACGCTCGGGGAAATAACTTGTATCGGTAGCTGAGAGTGTTGTAGAATCGTCATCCCGACTGACTGGAGCACCTCTTCAATGTCATTCAAATAAAACTCAGCATTTTGAAGCTCACTCATAAGTTATTACTACATTTTTACTTGTATTTTTCTTCAAAACAATAAGTTGTATCCCATAGATGACTCTTTGATTCTAATTAAGATGTCACTTGTATGTAAATAATGTAAGCAGCAATCACATTGATTCTTATTACTATTTACAATGGGATTAGGATAAATTCTTCTTGTCTTATATTTAGTAATGTGCTTTCTGTTTTGGCTCTCTTGGGGTGTTAGTGGTGCATTCTATTGACGTTGTGTAGAAACTGGCAATCATATTTGGGGGTCTAATTCATAATACATTTCAATTTTATCATCATCATAAGTTAATTGGATAAAAATATTATTCATTTTATTTGTTTATTGGAAAAGTAATCTGCTGCTTAGGATACACATTGGATAGATTTTATTCTCTTGCATCATGCAAGAGAGAAACTGCAACGCAAATTCTCCCAAGTTTCATACTATAAAATCGGATTCATTATTACATTGAAATGTATGTGGTATTAATTTATAAGTGTAATGATATTACTGAATAAATGTTATGATATTTACTAAATGAAAATTTTATACGGTGAACATGTTTCCCTGCATACTGACTCAATCTGCAATAAACACTCAACTAACTCGTCCTCTTTCGTAGGTAACTTGGGTGCTATCTTAGTAAGATTGATTTAACAACCCATCCAATAAAATAAGACTACTTTTTCTATCATCGTTTCTTCCTCGTGACCAAACCTTATCTTAATTTTCTTTTCCCTGAACTGAAGGTTGGAGTGATGATGCATCACCCTCTATCCCCAACATAATATATATATATATATATTCAAATAGATTGCAAAAATCATAATATGTTTGCACTGAAAAGAAATTAGTTTTACAACTTCTATTTAATTGCAAAAAAGAAACTCAGAAAAGCAAATGCTTTTGTTCATGCATTTCTTGGTTGGCTTAGAATGGCTAATTTGTTCCTCCCTCCGTCCTATTTTTTAGGTTACCGTAGATACGAAGATTAAAAAAAAAAAGAATTTAATAATATTAAATGGTGTAAAGTGGGTTTGGTGGAGAGAAATAATAGTATTAAATAGTATTGAAAGTTGCTTTTTTTTTTTTTTTAGAAAATAACCAAGTAAAATTAAGACGGCTATTTACGAAAAATAAACAATTAAAATTAGGAGAAAGGGACTACTTGTTAGTTCTATTTCATCATTGTGCATATTATTTTCAAATAATTTTCTTTATACATAACGATATCTCATTTATGTATAATTGACGTAAAGCATGCAGATGGCGAGATTTCTATCATCGCGCAAACCAGCTCTATCAATTCAAACACAAATACAAGTTAAAAGTGATATATTTTTAATATAATAAAAAACTCATATGGATTTATAAAAACTTAAAGACAAATCACACCCACCCCCCCTTTTCCAAAGTGTTAAAAGCCTCCCTCTTTTAAACCGTTAAAGCGCTCTATATATCTTTTAATATTTGTAATTCGCCATGAAGCTTCTTAACGGTCACGTTTGAATAAATATATATGTATATATAAGTGGAGTTGACAAAAGAATGGAATCTGTTTGGGAATATCACAATTACTTATCTACCCAATTAAGGATTTCCTTCTTTACAACACAATGTTGTGCATGAATAGTTGAATCACATACATCCATACAGATATGTGTGTGATTCAACGGTTCTCGTACTGCACAACACCGTGTTATATCCGGAAGATCTGTTTCCCCATCAAACTAAAACTTTTGTTCCCCACTAACAATTTTACCTTTTGTTACTTTTTACACTCAAGTCCTTTATATGGTACTTTCACACTTTTCCTCCATAAGACTAATACTCCAATATGCTTTATGTGTAGATTATTCCGATTATAATTAATGAATAAATGTCCATATATATGAGAAATAGAGGAATGTGAAAGATATAAATAGAATGTTGTGAAACCTTAAACTAATTTGGCTGAATTTACAAATTCATTTTCAGAATAAAAAGTAATGAATTAGAAATAAATAAATAAAATTATTCACTTTCAGCTGAAATTCTTATTTATAAGAAACTTTTTGGCTGAGCTTATAAATTCCTTAAATAGCTTATGAACTCTGCAAAATTATTTGGTAAAAAAAACAAGGATTTTGAATAATTTATATAATCTTAAAATTTAAAATAAGTTTTTTATAACTTATAAATTCCAAAAAGTATCAATACCCCAACTAATTTTTCTAATTTTTTTTAAATAAAAAATTTAAAAATCAACCCCCACACACCCTAAACCCCCCCCTAAACACCACCACCACACCGACACAAAAAAATATAAATATTTGATAAAAATTCATATGAGACATACTCATACATAAGATGGTGTACAATCAAGTATAAATTACACTCGCCTCTCCCAAATTGTTAAAGCGTCAATGCTCAACTTATGTCCCGTCTCACCGTGAAACGGTCTCATACAAGTGTGCCTCTAAATATTTTATATAAGTTGTGTGTTTGTTTTTCTTTTTACTCTTATTGTTTTCAATTTCTCAAAAATTATATCTTTGATGAATATTCTAAAAATAAATTGAGTATCTATTTTTAAAAAAATCTTTTATTATTTTCTTTGATTTAATTCTATTGAATATAATTTTAATACAATTCAATTTTATCTGTTTAATAATTAAAATGATCAATCTCATAATCTATACGAAGGGTCTAAATTTTTCTTAACACATGATCCTCCAAATTGTTGGACCGACTCTAATCTTTTTTATATGGTCAGATATTTTGTCTTACACAAATTTCACACGAGCTCGTCTGTACAAGTTTATCGAAAGTAGGCGATATGAAGTATAAGAAAATAACACATAATATACATAAACAAAGTACAAACATCAATAAAATTCTAAAGATGGATCAATTTCTGAAAGGGAAAAAGACATTAGAAAGGAACAACATATCCTTTATCATTATTTGGGGGTTATACTTATAGTTGGTGTTTCTATGGTTTCCAAAGAAGGGTAGTCTCTGCAATCATGGAAGTAACAACATAAGGATCCATGTTCGACGCAGGCCTCCGATCCTCGAAATATCCCTTCCCCGCCTGCTCCGTCTCCCTCCCCACTCTGATAGACGCTCCACGGTTCGCAACCCCCTATCATTTACACAACCAACATAGTACAGTATTAGTTGTTTCGTTAAAAAGTATTAGCTGTTTTGTTGAAAAGTATTAGTTGTATCATTAAAAGGTATTAGGGAAAAAGAGAGAGAATTACCCATAAGAAGGTATTGATATCAGCCGTTTCGTGCTTTCCAGTGAGACGACGCTCGTTGCCTTCTCCGTAAGCTGCAATGTGTTGTTTGTGCTTCAATCCAAGCTTCTCGATCGCCTTCTTGATCACTTCGTAACCCCCGTCTTCTCTCATCGACTTAGTACTACAAATTACAAATGCTTTAATACTAAGAACAAAGAGCTTATTAATTAGTTTGATGAATTAATAACCTGTAATTTGTATGAGCACCAGCACCGTTCCAGTCGCCCGGGATTGGCTTTGGATCGAACGAGACAACCACCCCCGCAATCTCTGTGATCCTCTGTCAAGATAAAGCACGAGCATCCAAAAAAAAGCGCGTAAAATATTCACGTATAAATATGAGAAAAATGGTGTTGAAATACGCGATTATACCTCAAGAATGTAACGAGCAACCCAGAGCTCGTCTCCTGCAGAGATTCCAACCGATGGACCAACTTGGAATTCCCACTGATGAATCAAAGTAGGAATTTCTAATCATACAAAATGCGTAAGCACTTCGATTTTTGCATGATCATACGAAAATGTGTATACCTGCCCGGGCATAACTTCCCCGTTTATTCCACTGATGTTGATTCCAGCGTAGAGACACGCTTTGTAGTGAGAATCAACGATGTCTCTCCCAAAGGCCTTATCAGCACCAATTCCACAATAGTACGGCCCCTAAAACATAACACAGAATCAAGATTAACAAGATTCTGCTTGATGAAATTAGATTCCGATCGTCTGATTCTTACCTGAGGACCGGGGAATCCTCCGACGGGCCAGCCGAGAGGCCACTTGACCTCTTTCTGTAACAAAGTGTACTCTTGTTCTATGCCATACCTGAATTTTTTATTTTTTATTACAAACTGAAACTCAACAGAATCATGCTTCAATTTGAAAATAGAATAAGAGTTAGAGATTAAACCAAGGCACTTCAGCAACAACATCAGGATGGCTAAATATTTTAGCAGCAGCGTGTCGCTTGTTCGTCGGGATTGGTTCTCCACCCGGAGTGTAGGCATCACACATCACCTTAAAAAACACAAAGTGCATATTAAAATGGTATTAGTTGTTACACTAAAAGGTATTAGTTTTTTCATTAAACAGTATTAGTTTCTTGGTGCACCGTGAGACGAGGCTGTAAAAAAGTCGGTCACCGTGGTAAAAAACTTACGAGTATGTGGTTTCCTCTCCTGAATGGATCAGGGAAAATTGCCTGAGGACTTCGTACACATCAAAACAACAAAATATGTTAATCATATTCAAGAATATATTTATGCTATTTTTAGAAAATTAAGTTAAAAATAGTTGATTTATGATGAATTGAAAAAGGTGAAAAGTTCTTACTAGAGAATAACTTCACTGTCCTCACCAGGGGCTTGACCTGTGCTTGAGCCATCATAGTTCCATTTTGGTAACTTTGAAGGATCACTAACTGGCCCAGACAGAGTCTAAAAATTTAACAAAAAAATTAAAAATAAAAACATCATTAAAAGATTGTTCTTCTTGTTTTAAAGGGGTAAAATTATTATTATTAATAATAATAATAATAATAATAATAATAATAATAATAATAATGCTCTTATTCATACCCTGGCCTTGCTTCGAACATCTAATCCAGATCCACCAATCCTGATCAATCATCAAAACATAAATATACAAAACAAGATTAAAATAAAGGAAAACAAAAACTCATTCAGGAATTTCAACAAATTGGCACAAGAAAAAACAGAGAAAAAACTAAGCAACTCACTCAAATTAGTTCCAAAGTTTGAGGAAATAATACAAGTAGTCATTGTTGAACATAAAGCAAGCAGAACCCACCAAATCCAAATTGGGTATAAGATTAAATAAGCAAGAGAAAAAGGAAAGAACTAACCATATATACTCAGCTATGCATTTTTCAGTAACATCAGAGAGGTTCAAATTGATGAGATCGCTGAGCAGAGACATTTTTCTTCACAAGAAAACACTCAAAAGTAATGTGTCACAAGTTTTTGTTATTAAGATGGACATGTGTGTAGTGGCCGTTTTATAGACATCATGGCGTTGAAATTTAGGAAATCTTTCTAAATTTTACATTTCCAAAAATATTTGAACGATTTTGTTACTTTCTTTAAATACACAAAAATTCGGATGAAAACATCTCACAAGATGTGTATGTGCAATGAATTTTATCACACAAAACTTATCACTGTTTAGAAATTTATTTTTTAAATAATGATAATTATTGTGCAGTATTATTAAAAAAATAAAATTTATAGTGATTTCGTGTTTGCACAACTTTTTTTCATGAGTCATTAAATATGTGCTTTATCTTGGCAATTCAATTGGTGAAATTGAATTTAATTTTAATTTGGAAAACTCTTAAATCAAACAATGAATCATTTAAATTTATAATTTGGAACCATGAAACTATTTGCTGAAAAAACCTAACCCCGGGCGGGTTTGGGTCCGGGTTGAAAAATAAAATAAAATTGAAATTAAAGTTAAAAGAAAATTGAAATTGAAAAAAAAACCTAAAATAAAAAGAACTCATAAAATTAAATTACTTGCATTTGATTTGGTAGGTGAACCAATCAAAAAATATTAATTCTAAATTAATAATTTATAACATTGGATTTGGAGGTAAAATGATCAACTTACGTTTTTATAATATAATTATTTTTTACAATGTTTTGGAAAATATGGATTCAAAAGTTATTTGAATTAGATTTTTTTTTTTTTTTTTTAGATTCATTAAGAATGAAAGAATAGGTACAAGATATACCCTGTACAAAGTTCCAGAAGCAGTACAGTTAACATCTAACAATCAAGAACTAATCTGGGAGTTACTAGCCAATCATTAAAGGACAAATTACTTAGATTAGAAAATTTTATCGAACACCAACTCCAAAGTCTACCTTTAATTTCCTCCATGACTTCCTCCACTTCAAATTTCTTTTGGTTGAAAATCAGATTATTCCTCCCTTTCCAAATGACCCAAACGACACAAATCCAAAGACAAATCACTAGACTCTTTCCTTTATTTCCATCTAGAAACTCCGAATGAGAAATAAAATGCTCCTCGATCTGATTATGAATAGCCATAGGAGTATTGAACCAATCATAACACGCGTACCAAATTTTAGATGATATCTTGCATCCGAGGAAAAGACGTGATGCAGTCTCTTGACCGTTGTTGTAGAGAGCACAATGAAGATCACTATTTTGCGGAAGAATATTCCTGAACATAAGGTTGGATCTGGTTGGCAACCTGTCTTGAAGGAGTCGCCATGCCATAGCCGAGGCTTTGAGGGGTGAAATTTTGCACCAAATCTTGTTTATCATGTTGCCTTTTTCGGGTCAGGCTACGATGGATTCCTGGGACAACAAAGTGAACTGTAGCCCTTTTTCGTCTTGAAAACTCCATCTTGCATCCTATTCCATTTCCACGAGTCTTCAACATTCTCCTTAATAAGAAACCTATTAAGAGTGCATACGAAATTGTTAATAGCATCAAGTTCACGATCCAATAAAGCTCTTCGCCAATTCAATTTCCACTTCCAATTCCCATTTTCCCATTCCCCCATCTCACTACCACCGCCTCCCTCGAAGAACTCAAATGGAACAATCTAGGAAACATATTCCTTAAAGCACTCGAGCCTGCCCACACACTACCCCAAAATTTTGAATTCTTTCCAAATTTTAGACACCTCTCTAAATGACCCCATAACCACCTCCCTCCCTCACCCGAGACATTTTCCATAACTTTTTTCCACCAATAGGACCCTCTATCTAATCTACCCGAGTACAAGATATCCGAATCTCCCACATCGAATGACCCATATAATAATTTTAACACCCTCACCCACAAGCTATCTCCCTTAACAAGACATCTCCACACCCACTTCCCTAGCAAAACCCTATTAAAAATCCCCAAATCCCTAATCCCGAGACCCCTCAATTCTTTTATTTTATAAATATTTTTCCAACTCACCCAACAAGTTTTTGAATTATTTTCACTCCCCCCCCCCCCAAAGGAATTTAAGTTGAAGAGAAGAAAGAAACACTCAGGATTTTCTTTGGCAATTTATGGAAGGAAAACTGGTAGATGGGCAACGAAGATAACACAACCTTTAGAAGAGTAAATTTGCCTCCAAAAGAGATTTTTCGGTCTTTCCACGACTTCAACCTTTTCTAAAATTTCTACACTAATGTGTTCCATTCCACTACTTTTCGGACAGGAGCCCCCACATGGATACCCAAATAAGAGACTGGAACTTCACCTATTGAACACCCAAGGATTTCTGCCATCTGCCTCAATCTGTAGTTCTCTACATTCAAACCTATTAAACTACTTTTACTGTAGTTTATCTTCAATCCCGAGAGTAGCTCGAAGTTTCGAAGAATTCTCCTTATTTCCCAAGCATTTTGATTACTCCCTACCCCAATGAAAATCGTGTCGTCCACATATTGGAGGTGTGAAATTCGAATTTTGTCTTTGCCAATGGCAGCCGCTTCATACAGATAAACTTCACCTGCTTTCGAGACAAGGAGGCTAAGGCCTTCAGCAACCAATAAATAGAGAAATGGAGAGAGAGGGTCGCCTTGTCTAAGGCCTTTTCCAAGCTTGAATTCTCCCGATGGGCTGCGTTAACCAAGACCGAGGCATGGGCACTCGAAACACATTCTTTGATCCACAATCTCCACTTTGCACAGATATTGAATCCCTCGAGCATCGAGTCCAAGAATTTCCAGTCAACTTAAATCATAAGCTTTTGCGAAGTCAATTTTAAGAAACACCCTTTCAATTTTCCTCCTTTTGGCTTCTTCAATTGATTCATTTAGGATCACGACCCCATCTAAAATATTTCTCCCTCCCACAAAGGCGCTTTGATTAGAAGACACGAGCTTGTCCATGATCCTGCTGAGTCTGGATGCCAACAACTTTGCTATGATTTTGTAGGCACATCCAATAAGGGAGATAGGTCTATAATCTGCAAGACTGGATGCACCTTCCTTTTTTGGAATGAGAGCAATGAACGAGGGATTAAGATCTTTCACCAGTTTGTCGTTCGAGTGGAATTCTTCAATCATCTGTAGAAAGTCTTTCTTTATCATTGGCCAACATTCTTTGATGAACTTGAAGTTGAACCTGTTTGGACCCGGGCTCTTTGAACTGTTGCAGTTGCTAATTACATTTTCCACCTCTTCTACGGAGAACGGGGATGATAAGAATGAATTGTCTTCAGGAGAAACTTTGGTATGAAACAGGTCCATCGCCAATCTCGGACGGACTAAAGGGGGCTGACTAAAATGATTTTAAAAAAATGAGTAAACCCCTTCTTTGATAGTTTTCACATCTTCAGTCCACCCCCCTCCCAAATTGAGACCCAAAATTTCATTTTTCTTTCTCCGATAATTGATAGCTCTATGGAAAATTTGGAGTTGACGTTGCCTTCTCTCAACCATCGAAATTTTACTTTTTGAGCTAGCAAACTGTCGCTGTCGAAGGCATTTAAATAAATCAGCTGTAAGAACTTTCCTTTGGATGGCTTTGTCTTCTTTTTTTCCCAAAGATGTCATCAAAGAGATCAAGCTGTCTAATTTCTTCTTTCAATTGGTTGATTTTCAGGTCCATCGAGCCGAATACCTCCACATTCTACTTCTTGAGGTCCTTTTTCAACAACTTCAATTTCTCTTTTACTTTGAAGCCACCCCAGCCCTCAATGTCGTAGCTTTCCCAGGCTTTTTTCACTAAGTCTTTAAATTCCGGATGAGTACACCACACATTAACGAACCTGAACGGTTTGGGCCCCCAGTTCATATCTATACATGAATTATGTCACTGTTATGTATAAAAGTATTATTATAATAATATTTAAAAAAATAAAGTTCACTGTGAAGTCGGGTTCATATAATTTTTTTTTACTCTTAAATCTGTCACACTGAATAAATTTCATGGGACAATCTTACAAAACATTTAATCTTTTTTTTTAGCGCAAACATTTAATCTTTTAAATAATAATAGTTGAACATTTGATGAAAGAGTAGGTCTCCTGTGCACCAGCATCGTGCAATTCAAGAGCAATTTTAAAATGTGCAACTTGCTTTCCAGAAACATTCAACTTATGTACAATGAAACATTTAACTTGTTTAGTGTAAAATAATTTGAACATTTTAATATAAACAAATTTAACATTTCAAAAAATAAGTTATATGCTTTTAAATTGTATTTGAGTTCTTGCGGTGTCTGCGATGATATAAAATCGAGAGGCGAGCCACGTTAGGGCCAAAGGGGTCCTTTGGCCCCACTTATTTTTTTTTTTTTTTTATATATATTTATAATTATTTATTTTTAACATATTGATGTGAATGATTTTGGTTAATTTTAAAGTGTCTTCTTTTTACATGTAAATGAGGGAGCAAAAGAGAGAAAGAGATATTTATAATTGACATTTTAATATTTATATTAAATGTATTTGACTAATATATTTAAATATATTTAATTCAAATAATTTTTAGAAATATATAAAAAAATTCAAAAATATATTTAGTTGCAGTATATTATAAATTGAAGCCCCCTTCGGCGCAATTCCTGACTCGGCCACCGTACAAAACTGTACCTTGATGAAACTATTACCAAACTCAACAACCATAAAAAATTCCTAAAAGAATAAATTTTAATTGATTATGCTAATTCCCAGCGAATAAATTCCTTTGTTTATGCTAATTCCCAAAAAAAAAAAGGCTATATAAAACTCTACTTAAAAATAATTTTTCCATAATAATATTTTTCTTCGATCCCAACAATATGAGTGTTTTCACCGTTCCATTTAATAATTAATATCCCAAAAACTCTAAATATTCCTTAAATTTATACTATGAATAAATTCCTCTACACTTGGGGATGTATTGGAAAGGAAACTCAAGTCCTACCAATCTCTTATCTACTAAAGGCGAATCACCCCCTATTCGCCACAAACTCTTATTTTGAAATACTCTTATTCTTTTATTTTGAGTTATTTATGGTATTAAACCTCATTTACGTTTTTAAATATTATAATTTTAAGTTATAAATAAATTTAAATATAATATTTTTTTCATAGTATTGATACAATATTATAATCAACACACTATACAATTGGAAACACAACACGTTATAATACTAATTTTTTTTTACAATAATTGAACTGAGCTAATCAAATTAAATAAAAAATTAAAATATTTAATTTAAAAAATATATATTTTTCAACTAAAAAAGAAGAAAAGAAGAAGAATAAGGAACAAGATTCCACATTCTAGAATGGGAATCTTTAGAATTTTTTTGGCTTGTGGAAAGTTGACTCACTCCAATGAATCCGATTAGGATTCATGATCAAATAAAGACAATAGTCATCCATCTATATCGGTTTAACTTTCCAATATGTCAATTTGATCTTCCTATCATTCACCATATTTTGTATAGTTAATCAATTTAATAATAATTGAGATTAAAACACGTTAAAAATGGAGATGGTATTTTGTATGAAATTGTCTAACAGAATGAATCAGTATAACAATTTCGATTAATATATTTGAACAAATTTTTGCCATGCAAATTTAGGTGAAATGAAATATCTTGCGTACGTTAAAATGTGATGGGATCAATCAATCAAAAAAGGACTGAAATTCAATTGTAAGCAAGATTCCAGAAAACCACAAAATCAACCACTTTAAACTTGAAAGACAACTCACACTATTGGACCAATGCAAAAACTTGTGTATGGAAATAAAACACCACCACCACCATTTTTATTTATTGAAAGGGAGCGACGAGATACAATATGAATTTGAATATAGGTTTTAATATAAATTATATGAATTTAAATTTAGAGTTGGTCTCTTATGAATCAAGTCTATACTATGAACTTCAATTATTTGACCATTTTCAACACATTTTTTTAAATCACTAAACTTGACCCGTATTATATCATGTGTAGAGTCAAATGCCATGAATTAAAAACAAAGTTCATAGCATGAACCAGATCTATATAAATTTTTGTCTAAGTTTATAGTGAACTCTATTGTTTTAATATCATTATTATATGTACTTTCTATCACAATTGTGCACAAACTTTATTAATAATATACATACAAATGATAAAATTTATGTATAGACCTGATTATTAGAAGTCTTATTTAACTAGAAAACCCTCCGTAAACTCCATTCTCGTAATATTCATAATTTTACACAAAATATCATTATATTTGAACCAACAAATACACCCAATTCAACTTATTTATTTATTTTATAAATGAAGTTTACTAAATTACCCCTTAAAATCATACTCATTACTCTACTTTTTTATTTTGTGTGCCCATCAAATGGTGTAAGTTAATTCACGATAGAGAGTAACTCTAATTACACTGTGTAATTGTTCCAATTTTGATCCGAATTTTCAACTAAGCATATTTTTTTCTTGAGAAGGTTTTATGTGAAATTGATTTACCGTACACCACTCATACTATTGCTTATAGAAACTAATACTATATCAACTATAATATTAATTTCTACAAACAATAATATTAGTGGTGCAAGGTAAACCAATTTCATACGAAACTTTGCCTTTTTTCTTTTCCACGGAAGCTATTTGTGTGCCGAAAAGTGCATACTATATATACTGTTAAACGTACAAACTAATACCTATTTTTCTTCGTGTGAACTGTGAATTAATATTTTTCATTGCCTTTATCTAATCGTATAAGTATAGTATAACGTTAAAATTGAGTCAAAATTATACCAATTGACACATGAACGCGCATAACTCTTAACCCACATTTATACTTGAGAATATAATTTCATACTAAACTTCCATTTAACACAACAATAATTCAACAAAGCTGGCATTCTTGTTAGTAGATACTCCCTCCGTCTCATTTCAATTTACGCACTTATTTTTTTATCGTGTTTTAGCGAGCGAGTTGTTTATTAGTATTTGAAATGATAAAGTTGCTTCTAAAGAGGGATATGATAGATTTATCTCTCCTCTATTATATGTCTTTTAAAAAATTACTTTATCATTTTAAATACTAATAAAAAAACTCGCTCGCTAAAATACGAGAAAACAGTAATTGTGAAGATTCAAATAGGACAGGAGGGAGTATATAATGAAGATATTAATTAGGCAATGGCTGTTACAATTTTACCCTAATTCAAATTTTCTTCTCTTTTACAATGTTTTTGCTGTCACCCAACAATGTTGCCTCGTCTCATCAGACTATATTTCGTTGTTGGTTTCGTCGAACGATGTCGATGCCAATGTTCTTTTTAAATGTCTTTTATTCTTATCCTCATATATTATTAATTAAGAGTTTTTTTTTTTTTTTATGCATCGACTCCTCATTAATAATGTTTACATATTGTTTACTGGTTGAATTTATTTTATATGATGCGTCATAAAGAGCTTCTCCATTTCCAAAGCATGGACACAAGTACCATTTTTTACGTTATAATTATAAACATTTGCAATATTATTTTACAAATAAAACATTATAAATTTAAATCAAATAAAGACATGAATAATATAAAATTTATATATTAAAAAAATATTTAAAATTCAATGTAACACACAAGTTCTACACTAATACTATGGTAATTAGAAAAAAGTGAAGACTCAACAAATAGAATACAGGAAATATTTTAGAAAATGAAGAATATTTATAAAAAATCCAATTTTTTGGTTGAGTCTTCGTAAAAATTCTTATTTCACAAATACCTTAAATTTGGGAATCATTTTTTTCTCTCTCTCAGTTCAAGACGATTTAAATCTTGGCTGTGTCTTGTATGCATCAAGTGCAGCGTGCACTTTATAATGTATTTTAGAAACATGCAACTTGTTATAGTACCGAAACATTCAACTTGATATACTACAACATGCAACTATGTTCGTACAATATAATTGCAGTTTCAATGTACCAAATTAAATGTTTCATTACAACAAATTACATGTTACTGCGTGATGATGAAAAAAAATGATATTCTAACTAATTCAATGATGTAATCTAATAATTTGGGTCTTTACTTAAGACAGTTTGTCTCCGATCAGAAGAAGAAGCAAATAAAAAACATAAGGTGAAACAAATGAAAACAGAGATGAAAACAGAGAGATGAAAACAAAGAGAGTTTCATTTTGTTCATACTGTAACACATATTTCTAAATTTCAATAAGTATTCTTTAAGAAATTTATATTCGAATTGAAGAACAAAATGTATAAACAGTTTCACCCGGCCATCCCAAATTTCAATTCCAAACGATTCATTTGAAGCATTACGATAAGTTCTTTATTCATCAAATAAATTGGCACACTAAAGGGGAGAGAAAAAATGAATTCTCAATATTATTATAGGGCTAGTTGTATATTTAAGGTTCAATTTCTAAATCGTCAAAAGGCAACATTTGTCAGAGTATGTGAAACCCTCAAATTCTTGATTTTGAACAAACTATTTTATCTGTCAATTGATTCAGGAAATAGCAGTTTACGACAATAATTCTTGTAATGTTACATGATATATATAAAACACTTGTGGGATGGTAAATCGATCATTATAGTTTATATACAGAAAAGGAAACCAACAAATTAACATGTAGTTTGAAAGAGAAGTGAACTACACTAGGCATGTAATCACCAAATAAATTTGTACGCACATTTATAGTGAATAACGTGCCTAGAGTAGTTCAAACAAATGTAGCATATGAGACCTGCTTTAAGCCTTGAATAACCAAAGTCGAATCCTTAAGGACAAACGGCATTTTTCAGAACGAGCTGTTGCCAATGATCCACAACCAGTCAAGAACGACACCTGAAAATATACCAGCAAGAAGAAACACTACAAGCAAATTACCCAACGCATTCTGCTCGGGTGCCTACAAATAACATAAAAGCCAAATCCATGTTAATGAACTGTACGTAGATGACGATCAACTTCTTGAGGGTTAATATAAATTTTGGTCCCTAAACTTAATCTTTTTCCAGTTTTGGTCTTCCTCTTTCACTCGCATTTGGTCCTGAAATTACGTTTGTACTCACATTTGGTCTCACTATTACTATTAGTTGACTGTCGAAATATAATTAATTAAAAGCTTTTTACATAAATGTAAATATAAAAAATGATAATTAAGTATTACATTTAGTACCCCCGGTTAGTTGATTCCGGCAGCTAAAGGATGATCAACTAACGGTGGGACCAAATGTGAGCAAAAGTGCACTTTCAGGACCAAATTTGCAATTGAGTGAAAGAGGAGGACCAAAACCAAAAAAGGTAAACTTTAAGGACTAAAAATGATATTATCTCAAATCTTAAATATTAAACGACTTGATCAAGAACTCACCTTATACCCTCTGGGAGCAACTGTGAGTACACAAACAGTGAGATAACCGTTAGTTAGTCCAAGAAAAGATACTAACGTTATCATCCACCCTTGGTCTCCATA
The DNA here is from genome assembly GCA_037126765.1 of Stenogyne calaminthoides. Classification (NCBI taxonomy): domain Eukaryota; kingdom Viridiplantae; phylum Streptophyta; class Magnoliopsida; order Lamiales; family Lamiaceae; genus Stenogyne; species Stenogyne calaminthoides. Next base: position 2,633,077 of record JBBCBC010000022.1, on the reverse strand, counting down.
CTTAGCAGTAAAGTAGAAGCAAGGTATGAGCAAGAAACGTAACAATGCAGAAATCATAAGGCCCTTTCGTGATTCCAATTTGATGCATTCGATAAGAGGAACATATCTTCCTATCAAATCCCACGCATTGTACATTGCAATCAGGACAACAGGATACCTACACACAGAATTAATTATCACTAATTCGAGCATTAATTCTTAAGAAACGAATTAATAGCGTTTTATGGTTACTGTGTTAACTTACCAAGAGCCCAGGTTATGTATACCAGTGTTTTCGTACAAGAATCCAGGGAAAATTGATAACGTGAGTACGTATATCAACCAAAGGTCCATACCATAATCGATATTCTGTCGTATCAACTCCTTGTTGCTTAAGCGATTGTGTTTAGCATCATTAACCTGCAATAATAGCTAAATTGTCTTTCACGGATTGAAATTCAGAGCACGAATATATATTCAGTTGTTATCGATGCATATAAAGTTTTACAGTTGTCGTGTTTGCAGTTTTGATCCCCACAGCAGCAAGATCAGCTTCAACTGTTTTCGACCCTTCTGAGGCTGCCTTCTTACGGAAGCTCTTCACTATAGGTAATTTACCAAAGACAAATGCATAAAGGAATATGCATACAAACTCAAGGAATGTTGAGATAGAGAGGAACAGGACTGCAAAAAAACAAAACAGAACAATGTTAGCCCAATACTTCTATGCACCAGTTTCAACGTTCGACTCAAATGCATTCTTTAAAATTCTATTGGTTGTTTTACTAAAAGAATTAGTTGGTCAGTATCAGCTGTTTTTACCGAACATTATTAGTTGTGCATCAGTTGAACCATGCAACTGGTGCACCGAAGTATTACTCGCAAAGTTATTGTCGGAAGTAAATGAAAACAAAATCTTGTCCATAAATCAAAAAGGGCAACTTACTAACTCCCTTGCGAAGTCCATTCTCGGTTTTATCAAAAGCAGCTTTTGTGACTAGCCGCAAGCCGGAAGTTAAGATTCCCGAGGCAGCCAAACCAGCGAAGAACGACTGTGTTTGAGACAAACAAACAAACTAAGTCTATATCCGACTAGGTGGGGTCGGTCATATTCCGGCTCCATAATGATGCACACTTTTTCAAAATGACAAATATAAATAGGAACGGGATAAAGGGTCTATACTTGCATGAACTCAGGACACATGAAAGATAAATCTCCAACCATTCCACCTTGAACACTAGCATCAGCAACTCCAAAAGCAGCAACTAAAACACAAATGCCTATATAATTTGCAATCCCTCCTCTCCCTGATGTGCCTAGATCAATCTGTCAAGCAAATACCCAATTACAGATGTGGATCGGGTCAGATCGATAATAGATTATGGATGCCTTAAAAATAAGATTATGGTTTACTGCAAAACTTACCAGCAGAAGTCCAAATGTACTTAAGAAGAAAAGAACATATCAATATATATTTCGTTTCCTTGTATCAAGCTTTGCCTCGTGATAAGCAAGTATTGCCATTGTTCCAAGTGCAAATGGTTGATAAACAATGGTAAGTACTCTAGATGGATGGTAATCCTGGAAAAAGATATAAGCAAATCATAAATTTCAAAAGGAAAAAAAAAAAAAAAAAAAAAAGGAAAACATTTCAACCTGCTCTAATATAACATCTAGATGTGCAAATATAGCAATGGGTTAAAATAATTGAGGAAAAAAACATTCAGCCAATGAATGTAGTCGAGATCAAGAATCCCATTACAATTATGTGGAAATCACAAACTCAAGAACAAATTATTCATGGGGGAATTAAGATACTTCAAAGAAATTAACACCCAAAAATGTAACATATATACTTACTGGGAAAATCTGATAGTAATAATCTGAAATTGTTAGCATACTATTCCATGAAACAAGGGATCCAAGTCCAAGAAACCAACAAACCACAGTTGCCATAAACTTCCCCTGAAATTGGATCAAGAATAGGATTTATGAATCACACAAATAATGATTATCCAACAGAAGATTGCAAGAACTAGACACAAACCACAAACCTCAACCCTGGTTGGAGTTGGAGTTGCCACAACGGCTGAATCAATGCTATCCATGGCTGCTTCTCAATTGAAACTGAAATTCGTATACAGTAGTCAATAAGCAGAACAAACAGAAAATTGAAATATAATCATTTAAATCCATTCGTGCCTAACACAGAAATAAGACGAAACAAAAGTCACAAATCTGCATAATCTTCCAATAGGGCCGTGGATTCCCTTGTAAAAATCTATAGTAAACGACAGCCAGAAAGAAGATTGAATTTCATAATTTTAAAATTAAGGTTCACACATTGAAGTCTCAATCGTACTCGATTATTAATTAAATAATAGTAATAGTAAATTAGTAATACTAATAGCACAGTTGAACAATTGTTGAAACACACACATCACTCACTAATTACACGCACAATGCACACACATACTGACACACACGCATAAAACACGCAGATTCAGAACACCAGGATACGACGACGTCTTACGGAGATCAGAGAAGGTATATGGCGGTGGGAATTCCGGTGGAGCGGCGGCGGAAGTGACGATTTATGGTGGAAATTGGTTGAGGGCTTGGGTAGACGTCGACGCAAGCTTAGGGTTGACTTTAATGGCGGAGGTGTGAATGGAAATGGCAGCACACACACTGACAGTCACAGTCACAGTCACACTCACAGCTGTGAGAGAAAAAATGTTGAAGGTGTTAATAGTTAATACGTATCATTTAAACTGTGATTAAAAAGTTAATTAAATATCTTAAAAGCGATCCTCATGAATCTCTCTCAATTTTCTTTAAACTCACTTTATGTTTTAGGCGACTGGTTAGCTGTCAATTCATCTACACAATCAAATAATTTTTATTTATTTTTTGGAAACAATTTTGCATATCGAACGATATTAATATTATTCAACTTAAAAATTAATACTCCCTCCATTCCAATCTTTATAAATTCTCACAGTTCATAAGGGTTTAGTGGAAATAGTGATAAAATAGTAGGGTAAGAAGGGTTGTTTATTTGTATTTTATATAATAAAGTGATGGATAATTGGGGATAAAAAATGTTGTTTATTAATATTTTATATGATAAAATGTTAAAGTGATAAAGTGTTTAAGTAACTTTACCATAAAGATTGAGACATAAAGAATGTGACGGAGGGAGTATTTATATTTAAATAAATAATTTTTTATATGAATCAATATTCTTCGTTACGATTTTTGTAATAAAAATGTGTTGGAGATATATGAAGCCACGTCTTGATTTAATTGTGTTTAATCATTAAATCATTAATTATTTGATTTGTTATCTTTAATTTATCACCTTTTAAGTAAAATCTAACTAAAATAGACTTTATTTTATTTTTGTATATCACAATTATAGGCCATTTTTCTTATTTAAAGCATTGAATTTTCTTCAGTTGACCACTATGGATTTGTACACATTTTCTTTTAATAAGATTTTATTGGGCATTTAACTTTTTTTGCCGTTTTATGGTGAAATAGGAAAAATGTAGGAACACTTTTCATAATACTCACTCTTTTCGTCTCATTGTATTTATTGTTTAAAAATATTTTATACAGATTAAAAAAGTTATAAAATAACAATAAATATAAGGGAAAAATTAGAATATAATATTAATTCTTATAGATTAAATTAGAATAATAATTATTTTAAAATTATAATTTTTAGAAAAACAAATAAAATGAGACAACGAGAATAATTTTAAAAAAAACTTTGTCTAAATTTATTTTAATGGTAACTCCATGAATCGTTGCTACAAAGAAATAAGGCCGCATTGAATAGTCATCCTAGATTTCTGCCCACTCATTAATTCACATCATTCTACATTTTTTCCTTTCTTTCTTTATTGAAAGAATCTGCTAAAAAGTCATACTTGACGAGTCATGTCTACACACAATAGTTTTTAACTCGTTTTTATAATAGCCATATTAAATTTTTTTGGGCGGAAGTGATGAGAAACTCCTCCATCTCATGTCGTTGTCTTTCAGATGGATGGAGTTGTAAATCGAAGAAGGTGCCAGTAGCAGACATTTGTGGAAAGTCAAAAACTCATATGAGACGGTATTATGCATGAGACGTGGTACAACTTAACACAAATCACACTCACTCATTCCAAAGTGTTGAAGCCGCAATGCCCAAGTTATGTCCCGTCTCACCGTGAGACCGTCTCATGCAAGCGTATCTCTTGTAAAAAATAGCCAACATAATTCAATTTCCGAAAAACCTCATAATATTTCAATTTTGTCCCACATGAGAAATTTTGAAAGTCTAAAAAATCATACAAACTCCACAATCAATACACCCCCAAAATTCAAGTATGAACTGTTGTTTTCAACGCTGAATTGTTTAAAGTAGTAAATTAATTGGGTGTACTAATTGAATATACAAAGGGCTTTTTTTCAAGTCATAATGCATTTTTTTTTTAAAACCGGGTTGAACAATTTTCAACCGTTAAACGGAATTTTGAAAAAGCACTTTATAACCGGATTTCGTTGAACCTAACTCAATCAAAACCGGTCAAAATCCTGCTCAACCTAAAAACCGATTTTTTTTTTTTAAAAAAATTTTTAATTATTAATTTATATTAAATATTTAAAATTTTAAATTTAACTGTTTTTTTCAAATACTTTCGATGTTTAAAAATGTAGTAAAAAATTTAAAAATATGATATGAAAAGTTTATAAAATATATATTTAATATTTTGAGGCAATTTTGTTTTTTTAACTAAACAAAAATCTGTAATGGACCAGTTTTGGATCATTTTCAAAAAAGTCAAAGGTTGTTTATCATTGCAATGGACCAGTTTTGGATCATTTTCAAAAAAAGAGTCAAAGGTTGTTATCACACCATATCTTTAATAAAGGATCCTAAATAGAAAAATACAGAGCGTAAAATCATTATCAAGTATAGCAAGTTGCCTATAAAAGTTACTCCACATTTTTTGCCAACTTTAATTAAAATACCTAAAGGCCCCGTTTTGTTCGCGGGATTGATCGGGATAAGTCATGATTTGAATTTTAATCCCAACTAATTTACCATTTGATTTGCGGGATGATGGCCCATAATATACTTCAAGTCCGATTAAAAATTGTACTAAATCACTGTCTATGGAGGGATATGTCGATCCCATATGAAAGGATGAAATAGAAAATATCTCAAATACAATATTACAAATTGTCCTTCTATTGTTTGAATAAATTCACAAGAATGAGGTGTGATTGTTTTAATTCAATTTAAGGGTGTTTATGATATTTCAATATGTATCCCATTTAATTTCACAATTTAATCCTACAATCCAAACATATATCTTTTGATTCAACAAATCCAATCAAATCAATTCAATCTTACTCAATCCCACTCAATCCTATCACACCTAATCAATCCAGTCTCGTAAATCAAACACCCTCAAAGTGTCTTTTTCCAATGAGCAATGGGGGCAAAACTCATTTAATTATACGATCGTAGGAGGCTAGGGGATATACTATAATTATTACTCCCCAATATATAGACTTATTTAACTTTGCACTTCTATTATACCCCTATTTAATGATTATTATAGTTTTTAACATAATTAATGCATAAGGTTATATTAGTAAATTAATTAAAAAAAGTTGGAAAATGTTCTTATATGTTTGGGAAATTAAACAACTCAAAATTTTATAATCGGTATATATTTAAAAAGGGTTATGTTTTTTGTGTCATTTTAGTTTGTCTCCAACTCTAATTAATGTACAAGAAAAGTTATAAACTTAGTTTCTCCCATTGGCAAATTAATTTTGACAAAAAGCAGTTTGTGTTGTGCGAGGACAAAAAAGTTATTTTCTCAACAAACATATAGTATATCACTTTTAAAGTAAAATATACTCCGTATTACGTATTAATAGTATGAAAAATAAATTTATGAGGAAAATATAGGTGTGCAATTTTACCTTTATTAAAAAAGTGTGATTTTTTTTATCATCACACGAGTTATGGTTTTACAGGAAAGCCTGGTGTTGCTGTTGGAGTAAGTACAAGAAAAATAATGTTGTTTTTATGAAATAATTGAAATTACATGAAAACCCCGTGTGATGGACTTAATCGAAAAGACATAGACTTGATTGAATATTATTTTACGCAGTTTGTACAAATAACTTTCGATGATTCTCAAAAAAAAGGAATATAAAAACAACTATTTTTCTCAAATCAAACATATAGTATATCACTTTTAAAGTAAAATATACTCCGTATTTCAAATCTCAAATTCCCGCTTTCGTATTATTTTAAATATGAAAAATAAATTTATAATACCTATAAAATATATTTTACTTTTTTTTCAAACACAATTTTCAATGTGCAATCATTTATCACACTTTTTTAATTATTTATTAAAAAAGTGTGATTTTTTTATCATCACACAGAGTTATGGTTTTACAATTGAAATTTTTATGGAGCCTGGTGTTGCTGTTTTTATTATTTCATTTGCAACTCAACTAAAACGCAACTAAAAAGCAATGTTGTTTTTATGAAATTATCTATCCAAAAAAAAAAAAAAATTATCTATCCAACTCAATATTCTCTCTCCTAATTTTTACTTTATTATCATTGCATAATCATTCAATTATTTATATATTACTTTTTACAATATAATATTATTTTTATCATCTACTTTTTCAAAATTATACTTTATCAAAATTAATCTACAAAATCTACACTCCCAAACATATACAAAATACAAATACATTTTTTATTTTATACCAAATTCTTCCAAATCACCTCTATAGGATTTCAAATTCCCTCAAAAGTATAAACAAATATAGCCTTAAATTGACTTGAAACCCTAATTAAAAGATGAACATAGATATATGAAAATATGTAATCATATTTAATAAATTAAAAATTCCAATTAAAATTAATTTTTTAATAATCTTGATTCTCCAAATTTGCTCATAATTATCCAAGATTGCTATTGCGCTCTCGTCTCCATCAATAATCCTCGTAATATTTAATTTTCTAACTTAATTTACTCAAAGAAATAAATATAGAATATGTTTACACGTACGTAGCAATAGCATAAATCAAAAAATATTTTATAAGAGAGAATTAAGCTTAAGCTCAAATTGAGTACGTACGAATCAAATTAAGTAAAAGAAGTATAAATTGAAAGGGAAAAAACCAAAATAATGACTTTGAGAATCGGTAATCAACAGGTGATGAAATTCATTCAACTAATAATAGGCAAAATACGTTTTAAAAAAAATACTCGTAGCTAGTTGATAACTGGTTTATGAAAGATTAGAATTAATTATTGACAAAATGAAAGAGTGTTCACGTGTGTCGATTATATAATAGAGGAAATCAACCCAAAAAAAGTAGTAACAGAAATACACTTGGGGGAAAATCTGATAGTAATAATCTGAAATTGTTAGCATACTATTCCATGAAACAAGGGATCCAAGTCCAAGAAACCAAAAAATTACGATTGCCATAAACTGGATCAAAGAATAGGATTTATGAAACTGAAATTCGTATACAGTAGTCAATCAGCAGAAAAATTGAAATATAAGCATTTAAATGCTAAATAAGAAACAAAAGTCACAAATCTGCATAATTGCATGTGCAGATAGATAGATACTGGGTTTAATTAACTCTTGCGCATCTTCGTGTTTAATTAAATATCTTAAAAGCAGTCCTCATGAATCTCTCTCAAATTTTTTATACGAGAAAAGGAATCTGTCACCAAATGTCCACACATCCCAAATTCTCTCTCTTTGTATTTTACACGACTAATTAGCTGTAAATTCATGTACACTATTTAGGGAAGAAACCATTATTCAATGAGTTTACATCGGGATTTTTGACTTGTTAGAGTATAATTTTACAGTTAACTCTTCTATGCTGCAGGTGCATCCTATTGAAGGATATAATTTATTTATATTAAATCGTGCAACTATTAATATGAAGCAGTAGTTGTACGTTTAGCATAAATAAATTATACTATTTTTTAGGGATTAAATTTTTTGCAGCCCAATAACTTTGGGTCGATTTGAAATAGGCCATGTACATACCAGATTTTGATATCTTCCCAGTATGTTTCCACTTTTTTGAATTCAACCCTCAAAACCGGTCAAACAGGTCAGTCAATCGGTAATATGACACGTGACATTTAATTTCCATTTTTCATTTATTTTTTCGCGCCACGTGTGTATTTAATAATTTCAATTATTAATTTATTTTTAATAAATAATTAAAGCTAATAGGGTATCCGGCTGGGTCGGTTTTAACGGGTCAGGTCCACTAATTTTTATTATTTTTTAATTAATAGCATAATTGGGTCAGGTTTTTTTCGACCCGACCCGACTCAAGTATTGTAAAAACCCTTTCAGAATTCTAACAACGTTTCACATTCTAATCAACATAACATAACATTTGAACTGAAAAATCATAACTCTCAAAATCTAAACACTTTTGACAAACCCTAGTTCTCCGCGAAATCACCGAGCGAGAGAAAACCCTAGTTCTTCAAACATCGATCGAGAAATTGAGGGAATCGAGCATGCGGTTTCGTGAGCCAAGCAGAAATGAAGAGCCCCCACCTATTTATAGTAAGCTTTTCGAACTCCGATTTCGATTTTCATTACAAAAATCGAGCGAAATGGTGGGTGTGTTTGTCCCCTGTTTTGTTACTTTCAAAAAAATATTCTTATGTAGTGTTTGGTGGGTGTGTTTGTCCCCTGTTTCGAAATGGTGTGTGTGTTTGTCCCCTCTTTTCATAAGTGTGTTTTTGTCTCTTTCCCTCTTTTTATAATATTGCCGACAGTGATGGGGTGTGTGGTGTTCCATTGGAGTCTTAAATTCTTTATTAATGTGGTTGTTGTTGCAGCAGTAGTTTTTAGGGTTTTTTTATTGAAAAAGTTCAATGTTTGTTTGTTAACTTTACTGTAGCTGTATTTTAATGTATTTTTTTATTTTTTTCAGATCCAGGTGGGCATGAGTTTACCATTTGTGTGCATATTAATGGTAAGATTGAATCTGGCATTTATGTGGGGGGTAGTAAATACAAGTTTGACCACATCAATAGTCGTATTTTTACTCTAGATTACTTAAAGACTTTCTGTAAAAAATGTAGGTTTGGTGGGGTTAAAACATTGTATTCATGTGAAGAACCTGGTTTGTTTGAGCCTATTAGTGATGATATTATTTTTCAATGTTTAATTCAAACTAGTATTGTGGGTTCTAGGGAGATAAATATTTACTGTGAGGGGGAGAAGGGGGCAGGAAATGCTAAGAATGCAGAGGTTGATGGTGAGATGGGTTCTGAGGGTGAGAGTGGGGAGGAAGGAGATACTGGAGAGAGTAGGGAGGCAGGTTCAGAGGGTGCGAGTGGGGAGGAAGGTTCAGAGGGGGAGAGTGGGGAGGCAGGAGATGAGTGTGATAGTGATAGTGATAGTGAAGATTGTGACTATGAAGAAAGTGGGGGTGAGGATAGTGATGGTGAGAGTGAGGAGGGTAATGAGGGGCCAGATGATGAGTCTGTAGAAGATGAGAGTAGTAGCTCTGATGGGGATAGGCCAGATCTTGAGGGTAGTGGAGAAGAAGATATTAATGAGAGTGATCTAGACTTCAATAGTGATAAGGTGTCAGATAGTGAGGATGATGTGGGTGGGGTATGTCTAATTTTCAATACCAAAGATATGTATATCCCACAATTGAAACTTAGGATGTTGTTTAACAATAAGTGGGAGTTTATAGAAGCTCTTCATTCTGATGCTATTATAAGAAAAAAGGATATTAGATTGTCCAAAAATGAGCCGGAGAGGGTATATGCTAAGTGTAACGGTGAGGGATGTGAGTACAAAGTACATGGCATGATAGTCCCTAATGAACCTAATTTCCAGATCACCACTTATGTAAAAAAACACACATGCCCTGAATCTTATCACATAGGGAGCATGAGGTCTAGTTGGTTGTGTGGGAGGTATGGTTATCAATTCAAGAATGACCCTAAGAAAAAGGTTAACACTTTCAAAAAGGAATTACAGCATGAGTTGAGTGTCAATATTATTGATCACCAGGCATACAAAGCAAAAAAAATGGCCCTAGTTGACTTGAACAACAAAGCTGCTGATGTGGAGTACACTCTTGTTTGGGATTATGCCCAAGAGATTAGGAGAAGCAATCCTGGTAGTACTGTTCTCGTAGGAGTCAATAGAGTTCCTAATGGACCTGATTTGTTTGATAGGATGTATATTTGTTTGTATGCTCTGAAAGTTGCTATGTTATTGGGTTGTAGAAAGTTAATAGGTGTTGATGGTTGTCATCTCAAGGGGCCTCATGGTGGGGTTTTTGTTGGGGAATGTTTCGCACAGATCTATTCGGGGTGAATATTTAAATACAAATTTAATTCATTAATTATTACTAGCATGAATTAATCCTATATTAATTCAAATAATAATTGCAACAACAAATCATGCATATAAAAAGCCACGTAAAACCCACGACGCGGAATCTACGGGTTTACGTGAACGCACCTCCGGGATGGCGGCAAAAGGCTTTGGTCGGACGGACTAACCAAAAGGACTTCCCAAGTATTCCCTTAGCCCTTGCTCGACAATCCGGTGGAAGGATACTCGCGAACAATTAACAAAAGGAAAAAATAAACTTTGTTGCACCACTTATGTGGATTTGCTAATATTTCCAGCACATGAAATTGTACTTGGGAATGAACTAATCATCCCCTATTTATAGGAGAGGAGGGGCACGAAATTTTGGTGGTTTTTCAATGTGGGAAAAAACTTTTCTTGGTCACCAAGAAATCTTGAATATATCCCATATATTCTTTTTCCCCATAATTAAAATATTCCACAAAAATCCACCTCCTCTATTTTATGGTATAATTTTTCAAAAATTTGAGCAAGATTCCAAGATTTAGATCTTCTTGAATTTATGAGATATTCTTGTATTTCAAGAAATACATATCTTCCATAATATCTTTTCAAGAAAATCAAGAAAATCTTTCTTGCCCTCTATTTTTTCAAAAAATTTCAAAATACTTAATGAATAACCAAGTGGGAGATTTCTTGAATTTAATTAGATAATCTTGTATTCCAAGAATACATATCTTCATTCCATAACATAATTCAAAGAAAATCTTTCTCCTCTTTTTATCCATAATTTTCGAAAATAATGAGGAAATATAAGCAACAATATTTATTTTATTTTAATCACCTTTTTCAGTTATTGGACTATATGTTGGGCTACTCTTTCGGGGGCCTTTAGGAGAATTAAGATTGGACCTTCTAATGGATCTTGAATATCTAATATTGAGCCACAATATAATTCAAGCCCATAAATATTAATTAATCCCACTACATAATTAATATTGCACTATCCATCTTAACCCATATTACGGTCAATATGGCTCCCCTGGTCATTATTTCCCGTGTTTAAGATTATCTAGCCCATTAATTAATTCAAGCCACCGAAATAGCTTTCCGTTAATTAATATCTTTTGTCCTTGGTCGAGAATCGATTCAACATTATTATCCATACCTAAAAACAAATTCCACTTGCAAGATTTAGTATGATAAAGCTTATGAACCTCCCAAGGGCAAATCAAGCAAGCGTGCTTTGCACAACGATTCTTCAGATTAAATCTTAGCAATCACATGTGACCAATAATATTGCCCAAGATAAAAGGTATTGAATCTCTCTCTCGATTAAGCTACCCATGATAAGTCAAAGCAATAGTTACCGATCCCACGTGATCCTATTTAAGGGACGAATGTTAAGAAACAACGATCCACCGAGGTCTAATTCTTCCTTGTTCGGTTTTGAAGAATTTATCCTCCTCAGAGGTCCTATTCAACAGATCACCATGCACTAGTGTAATCTCTTGGTCAAGACAAACCAATCTGAGCCTTACACCTCAACCTTTCGCGATGGTTGTTCATTTCCATCTAGGTCGTGAATGGCGTACTTATAGTTACAAGGGACTGTTAATTTAATCTTCTGTGATCGGGTATCACTAAATTAACTACTGATTAACACGTCTAATTATTGAAACAGTTATGCAAAGAAATATATATAACATTCAATCATATTTAAAGCATCAGTGATAAACAATTTATTTCAGTAAATAAGTCTGGAAATTCAGTTTCGATTATACAAAGTAAAAAGCATACTTTTCAGTATAATCCCCAACAGTTTTGTTATCAGCTATAGGTGTAGATCCAAATAATAACATTATTCCTATAGCTTATGCTGTTGTGGTAAAGAAAATGGGGATACATGGGATTGGTTTTTAGCTGTTTTGAAGAGGGATTTAGAGATAGAGGATGATAAGATTTGGACCATTATTTCTGATAAACAAAAAGGCCTGGTTCAAGCTGTGCAGTCTGTCTTTCCTAATGCAGCCCATAGGTTTTGTGTTAGACACCTACATGGTAATGTTAAGAATGCTGGATTTAGGACTGAAGCCCTAAAGAATGCCCTGCATGCTGCATCAAAGGCCACTACCAAGAATGAGTTCAACAGAAGAATGAATGCAATTAGAGAGCTGTGTCCAATGTTTGCTGAATGGTTAAGTGATAAACCTCCAGAACATTGGAGTAGATCTCATTTTAACCCTAATGCAAAGTGTGATATGGTAATGAATAACATTTGTGAGTCATTTAATTCTGCCATCCTAGCAGCTAGAGAGTTGCCTATCATTAGCATGTGAGTGGATAATGGACTGGTATAGCAATTAAGGGCAAGAGATGGAAGGGTTTACTCTGTCCTAGAATTCAGAACATCATCAATGAGAGGGGGAAGAAACTTGGAAGCTGTACTCCATCAAAGGCTGATAGTGCAAATTACCAGGTGAGGATGATTGATGAGACTCAGTACAGTGTAGATCTTGGTGGGGGTACTTGTGGGTGTAGAAAATGGGACTTGATAGGCATTCCATGCATCCATGCAATAAGAGTTGTATATTGTGAAAGGGGAACCCCAGAGGAGATCACAGATCCATGCTACAGGCTGTCTACATACCACATGGTATATGACCACTCTATACTACCTACCAATGGTAGAGAGGAATGGGAACCTATAGGTGTGCTTCATATTTACCTATCACTCTGATCACTTTAACTTTAACTCACCCTTTATTGTTTACAATTTTATATATTTGTAATCTCCTACACAGGTATCATACCTCCACTTCCCCCAAACATTGGTAGGCAAGCAGGGAGGCCAAAGAAAGCAAGAAGCAGAGAACCTGATGAGCAAAATCAAAAGAGTAAGAAGAGATCCAGAGGAAGGCCTGCTAATGGAAATGTGTTAAAGAGAAGGCAAGTGTCAGTGAGATACATCATATGCCACCAACTTGGGCATAATAAAAGGGGTTGTAAGGTATGTTCATTTCACACCATCCTTGTATATTATTTTCTGTTAAATGTCTTATATTTTATCATACATATCAGATGAAGCCACAAGGTCAACAATAGAACAAAAAGAAGTCTAAGAGTCTGAAGAAGAAGAAGAAAGGGAAGCCTGCTAGAGGAGAAGGAAGTTCAAATCAGGGGGGAGGTTTAAAGGTATTACATGTTATACTAAATAGTATCTAATTATAATGTATCAGCTGATGTACTATAGAGTATTAGTTATTTCTATATCTAATTATAATGTATTGTATAGGATGTCAGTGAGGATGAGCTAGTTATTGAGAATGGACAACAATCACAAAGGCAGGAGTCTGAACCTACATTAGGTGCAACTTTGGATAAGATGAAGGAACTGAAAGGAAAGTCTAAGGTGGGAGAAGAAAGTGCATCAAAGAGGGGAGGGTTAGAGGTACTATTGACATTAATAAGATAGTATTACATCCTTTTTTAGATGTACTATTGATACATTATGATGTTCTTGTGCAGGATGTTACTCATGATGATCAAGTGGAAACTGAACAAGGGTGGGGTGGTGAATTGGGAAGAATCAGCTATGATAACTATTTTGATGAGTACTTATTGGCTCATCCTGAAGAATTACAACCATTGAGTGCTCGGAATCGAATTTCAGATGATGAGTCAGAACCATTGATGTCTCAAAATGTGCAAGATGCTGGTTTAGAAGGTAAGATATGTTAGTCCAATGATGTTGGGGAATAAGTTGCACAGATCTATTCGGGATGAATATTTAAATACAAATTTAATTCCCATAATTATTACTAGCATGAATTAATCCTATATTAATTCAAATAATAATCCAACAACAAATCATGCATATAATTAAATCACGTAAATCCTACGCATGCGGAATTCTATGAGTTTACGTGAACGTACCTCTTGGGACGACAATGACTTTGTTTATTAGACACACCAAAAGAACTTCTCAAGTATTCCCTTAATCCTTGCTCGACTATCCGGTGGTAGGACACTTGCGAACAATTAACAAAAGGAAAATAAATTATGTTGCACCACCTTTGTGAATTTGCTAATTTTTCCAGCACATGGAATTGTACTTGGGAATGAAAGAATCATCCCCTATTTATAGAGTGGAGGTGGTCGAATTTTTAGGGCAAAAACAATGTGGGAAAATCTTTTCTTGATCTCCAAGAAATCTTGAATATATCTCCTATATTCTTTTTCAAATAATTATAATATTCCACAAAATCCCACCTACTCTTTGTTATGGATTAATTTCGAAAATTATAGGGCAAGAATCCAAGATTTGGATCTTCTTGAATTTATGAGATATTCTTGTATTTCAAGAAATACATATCTCCCATAATATCTTTTCAAGAAAATCAAGAAAATCTTTCTTTCCCTTAATTATCAAAATTTTCGAAAATTTCCCTATGGATAACCAAGTGGGAGATTTCTTGAATTTAATGAGATAATCTTGTATTCCAAGAATTCATATCTTCATTCCATAACAAAATTCAAAGAAAATCTTTCTCTCCTTTATATCCATAAATTTCGAAAAACATGAAAAAAATAAGGCAACAATATTTATTTTATTTTGAACACCTTTTTCAGTTATTGAACTTTATGTTGGGCTACTTTGGGGGCCTTTAGGAGAATTAAGATTGGACCTTCCAATGGATCTTGAATTATCAATATTGAGCCACAATATTATTCAAGCCCATAAATATTAATTAATCCCACTACATAATTAATATTGCACTATCCATCTTAACCCATATTACAGTCAATATGGCTCCCAGTTATTATTTCCCGTGTTTAAGATTATCTAGCCCATTAATTTAATTCAAGCCACTGAAATAGCTTTCCGTTAATTAATATCTTTTGTCCTCGGTTAAGGAACGGTTCAACATTATTACTCATATCGGAAACTAGTTCCACTTGCAAGATTTGGTATGATAAAACTTATGAACCTCCCAAGGGGGCAAATCGAACAAGCGTACTTGCACACGATTCTCAGTATTAAATCTTAGCAATCACATGTGACCAATAATATTGTCCAAGATAAAAAGTATTGAATCTCGTTGATTCTCTACCCATGATAAGTCAAAGCAATAGTTACCAACCACACGTGATCCTATTTAAGGAACGAAGATTAAGAAATAACGAACCACTGAGGTCTAATTCTTCCTTGTTCAGTTCTGAAGAATTTGTCCTCCTGTAGGTCCTATTCAGTGCATCAGTTATGCACTAGTGTAATATCTTGGTCAAGACAAGTCAATCTGAGCCTTACACTTCAACCTTTCACGATGGATTGTTCATTTCCATCTAGGTCGTGAATGGTGTACTTTTAGTTACAAGAGATTGTTAATTTAATCTTCCGTGATCTGGTATCACTAAATTAACTACAATGTAACACGTACTATTTATTGAACAGTTTATGCAGTAAATATATGTAACATTGAATGATATTTAAAGCATCACTGATAAACAATTTATTTCAGTAAATAAGTCCGAAATTCAGTTTTGATTATACAAAGTAAAAACATACTTTTCAGTATAATCCCAACAAATATTTGTTCAATATTATGACTACAAAAATAAGTGTTATAATCTTCTCATTTTTTTTCATAGGTGAAGAAGATTTGTGTGATCTTAATAGTCAACTGACTAATGATAGCACACCCTGTAGCAATTATGGATTGAAGACAATTTTAAAGAAAACAGATTGGCTAAAGCAGTTGGAGGTAAGTAAAACAAATCCCTCAGACATGAACAAATCTCATGTTTTTTACTAATTAGACATTTGATTTTTTTTATTTTTTATTTGCAGAGAAACAAAAGGGTTTCATGGAACTCGAGCTCTGTCCCACCCAGGGAGCCTCCTTTAATGGATGAGCAGTTTAGTGGAACTTTGACAAGTGCGGAAAAAAGAAAATTGATCTTCAAAGATGGGCTTAGATATGTGACTTTGAAGAACCTGGGCTCGTTTTCTTCAAAGAAGTGATGGGAGGATGTCTAAAACTGACTTTTTTTTGTTATGTGTTTAATGGGATGGGATTTCTGAACAATTAGATAGTGTTTCTTTGGATTTCTGAAGCTTTTTTTGTGCATTCATTCCATCATCTATTTTTTGTTTTTGTTATTGTGAGCAATTGCAAACTGCTACTTGGTGAAGCTCTATTTTGGATTTAGATGATGGAATGATTGTCTTGGATGATATTGCAAACTGAATCTTGGTGAAGCTCCTTTTTGTGAACTGATATTTTGTGAAATGGAATACATTTTGAAGTGATATTATTATGTTGTTATTACTAGTAGATGATCCAAATTATTCACTGTTATAATTGAGATTCTGTATTAGTATTAGTTGTTATATTAAAAAATATCAGTTTATGTACTCAAAAGTATCAGTTTATATACTAAAAAGTATCAGTTTATATACTCAAAAGTATCAGTTTATATACTAAAAAATTATCAGTTTATATACTAAAAGTATCAGTTTATATACTCAAAAGTATCAGTTCATATACTCAAAAGTATCAGTTGTTATACTCAAAAGTATCAGTTGTTATACTATAAAATATTAGTTACTGTATGAATAAGTATTACACCTTGTCTAAAACAAAGGATACATTAATAAAACAGGGATCCAATTACAATAACTATACAGATGATACCTTAAGGCAAACTAAACCAAAATACATATGAAATAATACCAAACTAAACTAAACCAGCCACATTGCAAAGAAAAAAAACCAAGATCCAATTAAGGCATACTTCATCCAATTGCCATTGTTTTTAGAATTTTCTGCCTTCAACTCGTTTTCACATTTTGCCTTCAACTCGTATTCATGTTTTTCCTTCATCAGGGTTCGAATTACCGACAACGCTCTTGGAGACATTGGGGGATCCATCCATTCAAAAAAATTACAGCCGCCTCCACCTCGCTAAAACAAACAGTGTGACGTTTTGAATCTCAAACTTAGGATTAAACAAACAGGGGATTTTTAATCGAAAATAGATTCTTGCGAGGTCGGATACACATGGGTGCGACCATTATCATAGGGAAAACACATTAGGCTCACAGGAAACTTAGGAAAACTTACCTTTCAATTTGGGCAACCATGGAATCTTCGACCGGGATTCTCTGGAGTCCAAAACGTGCGAGTACGAGTCTGGTTTCCACAATAGCATATATAATGCGAATATGAATTGGTTGAGATTGATGTTGACGACAACATTTTCCTTCTCCCCCAAGCGTCGTCTCCTTCTCTGTTTCAGAAATGAAATGTAATTAAATGAATGGATGCTATTAGGCTATTAGGGTTTTTACAACACTTGGGTCGGGTCGGGTCGAAAAAAACCTGACCCAATTATGCTATTAATTAAAAAAAAATTAGTGGACCCGACCCGAAACCGACCCAGCCGGATACCCTATTAGCTTTAATTATTTATTAAAAATAAATTAATAATTGAAATTATTAAATACACACGTGGCGCGAAAAAATAAATGAAAAATGGAAATTAAATGCCACGTGTCATATTACCAGTTGACTGACCTGTTTGACCGGTTTTGAGGGCTGAATTCAAAAAAAGTGGAAACATACAGGGAAGATATCAAAATCTGGTATGTATAGGGCCTATTTCAAATCGGCCCAAAGTTATTGGGCTGCAAAAAATTTAATCCCTATTTTTTAATATAATAAGTTGCATATTTTTAAAATGCATTATGAGTGCATGATACATTTAAATACACATGAGACTCACCCTAATTCTACTGCGATGTACCGTGCAATTTAAGTATATTTTCTAAAAGTGTAATTTATTTATATTGAAATGTTTAACTTCTTCAGTGTAAAATACGTTGAATATTACAATGTAAATAAGTTAAACATTTCAAGAAAAAGTTGCATATTTTAAAAATTCACATGAATTGCATGGTACATATGAGACCTACTGTTGAATAATGCAACTCACTACTACACATTTGAGCTTGGAGAGCTCTACATGGACAACCCTTTTTTCGAACGGCTCTCCAAGTGGTCTCTTGGAGAGCGGTTCTATTAAAAAAAAAAACAGCGGTTCATAACCGCTGTGCAAGGGTAATTGGAGAGCGATTTTGAACCGTTGTCCAAGGTAAAGCTTGGACAACGGTTCATAACCGCTCTCCAAGTGAATTAATTAATTTTTTTTTATAAAGCTTGTATTTTTTGTTTTAATTTGTAAATTCTTTTTAGGTACAGTTCAAATATTTTATTCTTTAAATTCTCGTGTTATTTCTTTTTAATATTTATCTTATATAATGAGATTAACACAAACTCTTATGTAAAATTTGTTCATAATATTACTTGTTTAAATAAAAAAGTATTACTTGTTTAGATAGAAAGGTATAACTTGTTTAAAGAAAAGTATTACTTGTTTAAAGAAAAATATTACTTATTTAGATAGAAAAGTATTACTTGTTTAGATAGAAAGGTATAACTTGTTTAAAGAAAAGTATTACTTGTTTAAAGAAAAATATTACTTATTTAGATAGAAAAGTATTACTTGTTTAGAAGAAAAAATATTACAAGTTTAAAAGAAAGGTAGTACTTTTTTTTTAAAAAAAGTACAAATAAAAAATAGAATTTTAATATAATATAATTTAATTTAATTTAAATTTATATAAAAAAATTATTATATAAAAATGTGATTGAATTAATAAATAAGATAATTGAAATAAAGAATTTTAAAAAAAATTGTAAGAAAAAATGATTTTTAGAACATATAGAATTAATTTCATTAAATAAACGCAAGAAAAGTATTACTTGTTTAGATGAAAAAGTATTATTTTTTTAAAGAAAAGTATTACTTGTTTAAATAGAAAAATATTACTAGCTTGTTTAGATAGAAAGGTATAACTTGTTTAAAGAAAAGTATATATTACTTGTTTAGAAGAACAAGTATTACTTGTTTAAAGAAAAATATTATTTATTAAGATAAAAAAAAGTAATTAAAAATGCGGTTTATAATTTAAAAAAAAAAATTAAAATGCGGTTCAAAAAGTATTAATTGTTTAGAATGAAAAGTATTACAAGTTTAAAAGAAAGGTACGTAGTGTACTTTAAAAAAAACAAGTAAAAAATATAATTTTAATATAATTTAATTTAAATTTATATAAAAAAATTATTATTATATAAAAGTGTGATTGAATTAATAAATAAGATAATTGAAATAAAGAATTTTAAAAAAAAATGTAAAAAAAATGAATTCTAGGACATATAGAATTAATTTCATTAAGTAAACGCAAGAAAGCTAGTGCCTGAGCGGAATTGATCCCCGCTCAGGTGCCCAAGGTCCCGTGTTCTGTCCCCCATGAGAGCGAATAATTGCCTCAATTAATTGGGAGGCTTGTGGCTGCCTAAAAATTGATATTTTTTTTAAAAAAAAGTGTTGGAGAGCGGTTTTTAACCGTTGTCCAAGTGTATATGCTTGGACAGTGGTTGAAAATCGTTGTCTAAGCTCCCACTTGCAATGCAGTTAAGAACCGTTGTCCAAGTGCGATTTCTTGGACAACGGTTTTTGTCACCGTCCCAAGCTTGGATTAATCATTACTTGGAGAAAGCGATTATAATGACTCTCCAATGTCATTTTTAACAGTTGTCCATGCCCAAATCTGTATTAGTGACTATTGTAGTTTTAATTAAAGTTTGACTTATAAATTTCTAATCAAATATTTTTTTTTTTCATGAATATGATTTTGTATACTGAAAATTAGTAATATTATTCAGCTTATAAACAATATTTATATTTATTTTGATTTTTTGTGAATTCTACTAGGGTAGGTTTCCTGTGAAATTTGTTTACTGTGAAATTGATTTCATATTTACAGACATGAGTTTAACGTATTTGTATATGAAACTTGTTCACCTTATAATTTTATATTCTAGTGTGATGGACACATATGAAAGATATGTTTTGATTTAATTGTATTTAATCTTTGAAATTATTTGATTTGTTATCTTTTATTTATGTCAACTTTTACCTAAAAGTTATTATCACTATTAAAATAAACTTTATTTCTATTTTTGTGTATCCCAATTATAGGTCATTTTTCTTATTTTAAAGCATTTAATTTTCTTCAGTTGACCAAAATGGATATTTTTTAGCACATTTACTTTTAATAAAATTTCAACGGACATTTAATTTTTTTCATCATTTTATAGCGAGATAGGAAAAATGTAGGAAAAATTTTCTATAACATACACTCTCTTCAACTCATTTTGTTTATCGTCTAAAACATTTTATACAAATCAAAAAAATTACTCCTATTTATCTCTATTATTATTTAATACACATTATTACAAAAATAAATGTAAGAACAAATTTGAAATATAACATTTGAATCTTAGAGATTCTTCCCTGAAAAATAAATAAAATAAGACATTGTTAAATGATCAGATTCACCCCAAAGTAATAGGGATAGTTCAATCATTTTATATGATGAAATGACTATTTTACCCTTAATAAAATAAGTTATAATTTATATATCATCTTTTTTACTAAGGGGTCAAGTGTGGATAGCTCAACTGATTTGAGCTTCACTATCTAAGACCTATGTTTTAAAAACCGGAACCGGAAGTTGAGCCGGACGACCCCAAAAAAAGGTTGGACCGGGGTCGGACCGGTCGGACCAAATTGAGCCGGTATGACGCCATAATAAATATTATATATATATAATATGAAAAGCAAAGCCCAAAAATAAAAAATGAAAAGCAAAGCCCAAAAAAAATGATAAATGGGCTGGGCTGAAAAAAAAAACAAAAAAAGGTCCGGTTAAAAAACATAATCTTCTCTCTCCCTTCATTTCATTCTCCAGTTTCACTTTCTTGTTTCTTCTTCAATCGGCATCGTCCGCCAAGCCGTCCACCACCTGACCACCTCTCACCCCACCCGCTCTCTTTCTTGTTGGATGACAAAGTGGCGATGTAGTGGTGAAGAAGGGGGCGGGTGAAGGGAGAGGGTGGCGGTGGTGGGAAGAGAAGCGGCTGCGGCGGTGGTGGGGAAGAGGGCGGCGGGCTCTCACGCCACCCGCTTTTCTTGTTGATGACAAAGGGCGCGATGCGGTGGGTGAAGAGGGGCGGCGGTGGTGGGGAAGAGAGGCGGCGGTGCGGTGGTGGCTCAAGGGGAGATGGTCAGTAAAAAAATTTTTTTTAATGAAAACCGGTCAAAACTGCCGGTTCACCGGTTCCCGGTTTTGACAGGTTTTCAACCGGTTTTTTCGGTTTTCGGGGTAGCGGTTCTATACACCTCTATTGGACCGGTTCAGGGCGGTTCACCGGTCCGACCGGCCGGTCGGACCGGATTTTTAAAACATAGTCTAAGACCTCAAGGTTCTGGGTTCGAGATACGGGAGGAAAATTTATTCGTGTTGCGACGACGAATAAAATTTACCCCGGGATGAATCACCCTAAATATTATTGCTCATCAAGGAATGATTTGCGACGGTGGCAGCAACGACGGAGGTGGATTTACATAGTTTTTAAGTATTTGTTGTTTTTTCTTAAAATAAAAAATAAAAAATATTTAAAATGTACACTTTTCTCATTAAGAATGTTCTTGTTATTTTACTTTATGATTTGATGAAAAATTCTTAGCATTGTCAAAAAAAAAAAAAAAGAGTCAAAGACTCAAAGGTTGTTATCACACCATATCTTTAGTAAAGGATCCCGAATAGAAAAATACAAACAGCGTAAAATCATTATCAATTATAGCAAGTTGACTATAAAAGTTACTCCACATTTTTTGCGAAATCTAAATTAAAATACCAAGTAGTACTCCTTCCGTACCTAAATAATATGCACAATTTCCTTTTTTGTCTTCCAAAATAACGTGCACACCATTAAAATGGCAAACCCTTTATAGTCTTTATTCTCATAATATTCACAATATTACACAAATGTTATTACTTTTGGCCCCACCATATACACAATTCATCTCTTTTTTTTATACATAAAAACTTATAAAATTACCTCTTAAAACTCTTCTCATCATTGCACTCTCTTAATTTATGTGCTTGGATAGGAGTGCACTTTATTGCAGAACGGAGGGAGTATCTTTTTCCAATGAGCAATGACAAAGCTCATTTAATTATACTATACTATAAAATGAAAGGGGTTAGGTGGGGGTACTTGTGTCATTTCAGTTTTGTCTCCAACTCTACAAAAGTACAAGAAAAGTGCTTCTTGAGAACTTGCTTTTCTTCCATTGGCAAATTCTTATTTGACATTATTTTACGCAATTTGTGTTGTGCGATGTCAAAAAAAGTTATTTTCTTGACAAACATATAGTAATAAGGGGTGAGCATTCTTTTTTTTTTTTAATCAGGTAAAAACTTATATTATTAAGACCTTAGCTATAAGAAATAGCCAGGTTGAGATGTACAATGAATGCAATTACAATCAAAGGTTTAAGACTGACAAAGGATTATCCAACCAAGTCACTAACGAAGCATTACAATGAACATAGTTTTTCACCAAGCACCAACTCCAAAGACATTCTTTAATTTCTTTCAAAATCTTTGACTAATTGCACTCCTGGTTCTCAAAAACCAACTTATTTCTTGTTTTCCAAATAGTTCAAATAACACATTCCCACAAACAAACAACAAATTGAGATCTTTTTTTCCCGTTAATGATACCCGAGTGAGAGATGAAGCGTTCTCTTACTCAAGCATTTGGTTATCGAACCAAACCGAACCGAATTGTTAAAACCGAACTATCAAAATTTTTAAAATTTAAAATTGAAATCGAACCGAAATGAGTATAAACCGAATAAAATCGAAACAAATTTTTTCGGTTCGGTTTCGCTAAAAAACCAAAAAATCGTAATTAAATAGCCCAACAATTGCAGCCCAACAATACTTAATCAGTCAAACAATTACAGCCCAACAATTATAGCCAACAAATACAGCCCAACACACTTAAATCTTACTAATATTTAAGTTGGAATTGGAAAGAAATAAAAGGAAATTGAATGAGTTAGGGTTTCTGCCTCTTAAGTCTTACTAATATTTAAGTAATAAATTAATATTATATATGTATATATTATATTATTTAATTCAGTTTGGTTTTTTGGTTTTTGGTTATTCGATTTTTTCACACTAAAAATCGAAACCGAAATCGAATACCGAAAAGCTTAAAATCTACAATCGAAATCGAATACCAAATTAATATTTCGGTTCGGTTCGGTCCGGTTCGATTTTCGGTTATAACCGAATACTGCTCACCCCTTTTTGTAGTATATTACTTTTAAAGTAAGTGCACGATTGATCCTTTTATGAGGCCAACAAACCGACCGATTCAGGCCCCAACATATGTCAAATTTTAGGGACCCATTTTTTGGTACCACACACACATATACATATATATACATATATATATATATAAATAATATATATATTAAATATAATATTGTAATTTAGTTTATTAGTTAATTCTTATTTATTGTATCTCATGTCTAATGCTTATTAATTTTAGATACATGTTTCTTTCTTTTTTTGTTTATCAAATAGAAATTTAAAAAGATTTAATTGCCCGATTTAAATAATTAAAAAAAAAGGCAAATAGCCACGGAATATCATAAGACGCTATCGCAAAAGACAGAGCAAACAACAAGAGGAACACAAAAAAAAGGAGAAATTGAAAGAAGAAAAGAAGGGGAAAAAAACTAAGATAGTGGTTAATTTTAATGATGTTGAGGAACTTGATTAATACTTTTATAGCAAAAATTGTTGGCGAGTTGTATTTATATAATTATTTGGGACATAATTATTTTGTATTACTTTAAGGGTAATATATTTTGTAAATTTACATTACTAATCTATATAAAAAAAATTATATTATATTTTTGAGTTTGTAGACATGTGAGGGGAGAGTGTTCCATTTTAAAGTTCAATTCAGGCCTCAATAATCTTAGGGCCGGCCCTGAACAAGTAAAATATATTAAGTATTAGTATGAAAAATAAATTTATGAGGAAAATATAGGTGTGCAATTTTACCTTCATTTTTTATTTTTATTTTTTGAAAAAATGATAGATTTTTTATCATCACACAAATCTTTGTTTTACAGGAAAGTCTGGTGATGCTGTTTGAGTATGTGCACCAACTAAATAATGTTATCATGAAATATTTGAGGATGCCATTAGATGCTATCTTTGGACAGGTGACATTGGGATTTTCGAACGTCGAATGGACGCGCTGCTGTGCACCTATTGATGAGGGTGGCTTTCGGATTCATTCTATTGGCTTGTTGAATGCCTGGTTTGTCTGTAAGCTTACTTGGGACATCCTTACTTCCCAAGATAATCTCTCCGGTACTTCGCCTCTGATGGTAGACCGCGTAATCTTAAGAGAAGATCTTCTATTCGGCTTGCTCATACACACCGGATCAATGATGGCTCCTATTGGTTGATTGGTAGACACTCGAAAGTGAAATTCTGGACGGGCAATTGACTCATAAGCTTGGCATACCGCAACATATTGTCGAGCTTCTTAATTGCAGTGTTGGAGATTATTATATTGATGGTGTCTGGTACTTTACGAACTACTTCATCACCCACCATCTTGACATTGTTATTGACATTCTCCAGACCCCTATACATAATTATGATCATAGAGTTTAGCTGGAGTCTGGCACGGCCACCCTCACAAAGTACTTCTTGACTTGTTGAGATCCCCTCTGCTTAGTTGGCCTAGGCTCCTTGGATTTGGGCCCCTTGCATTCCTCAATTGCGGAGCACTACTGTTGGAAAGCTCCCCACCTCCGACGTCTTTCAGCATATTGGTCACTCTAGCCCCATGGACACTCCATTATGCATGTCTTCCCTTGATACCCAGGAGCATCTACTTTCGGAGGGCAGGTTCACCCGTTCTATTTTTACTTCCATTTGTGATATTTTTAATATCCAGCTTAGCTATGATTTGGGGTTCTCTAGCTTGGTTTTACAGGCTACGCAAGTGGCTCGAAGTAAGCAGATCAATAACCTTTGGAGGCTGACCTTCGTCACCACTATATGGGCTATTTGGTCTATTTGTTGTAAGGCTGTTTTTGAGGATGTTCGACCTGCCCACCATGGCGCTATGATCATGATCCTGGCTTTGGTTCGTGAGGCTCAATATTTCAAGTTTGGATCGATGTACGGGGTGGTTGATTTATTGATTTGCCGTCAGTTGAGAGTCCCTAGTGTTGGGGAATAAGTTGCACAGATCTATTCGGAGTGAATATTTAAATACAAATTTAATTCTTTAATTATTACTAGCATGAATTAATCCTATATTAATTCAAATAATAATCCAACAACATATCATGCATATAATAATTCACGTAAAACCTACGATGCGAATTCTACGAGTTTACGTGAACGTACCTCTTGGGATGACAACGGTGTGGCTGAATAGACTAACCGTAAGGACTTCCCAAGTATTCCCTTAGCCCTCGTTCGACTATCCGGTGGAAGGATTCTTGGGAACGATTTAACAAATGGAAAATAAATATGTTGCACCACCTTTGTGGAAAATCTTTCTTGCCCACTATATTTTCAAGATTTTCGAAATTATCATTATAGATAACCAAGTGGGAGATTTCTTGAATTTAATGAGATAATCTTGTATTCCAAGAATACATATCTTCATTCCATAACAAAATTCAAAGAAAATCTTTCTCCCATTATATCTATAAATTTCGAAATTTTAGTTGGAAAAATAAGCAACAATATTTATTTTATTTTAATCACATTTTCAGTTATTGGACTATATGTTGGGCTACTCGGGGGGCCTTTAGGAGAATTAAGATTGAACCTTCTAATGGACCTTGAATATCTAATATTGAGCCACAATATAATTCAAGCCCATAAATATTAATTAATCCCACTACATAATTAATATTGCACTATCCATCTTAACCCATATTACAGTCAATATGGCTCCCGGTCATTATTTCCCGTGTTTAAAATTATCTAGCCCATTAATTAATTCAAGCCACTGAAATAGCTTTCTATTAATTAATATCTTATATCCTTGGTCAAGGAACGGTTCAACATTATTATCCATACCGGAAACTAATTCCACTTGCAAGATTTGGTATGATAAAGCTTATGAACCTCCCCCAAGGGGCAAATCGAACAAAAAGCATTTGCAATACCCATTCTTCATATTAAATCTTAGCAATCACATGTGACTAATAATATTGCCCAAGATAAAAAGTATTGAATCTCGTTGATTCGCTACCCATGATAAGTCAAAGCAATAGTTACCAATCCCACATGATCCTATTTAAGGGACGAAGATTAAGAAATAACGAACCACTAAGGTCTAATTCTTCCTTGTTCAGTTCTGAAGAATTTATCCTCCTCAGAGGTCCTATTCAAATTGCATCATCACCATGCACTAGTGTAATCTCTTGGTCAAGACAAGCCAATCTGAGCCTTACACTTCAACCTTTCACGATGGGTTGTTCATTTCCATCTAGGTCGTGAATGGCGTACTTTTTTTTAGTTACAAGGGGACTCATTAATTTAATCTTCGTGATCTCGTATCACTAAATTAACTACAATGGAACACGTACGACTTATTGAACAGTTATGCAGTAAATATATGTAACATTCGATAATATTTAAAGCATCAGTGATAAACAATTTATTTCAGTAAATAAGTCTAAAAATTCAGTTTCGATTATACAAAGTAAAAAACATACTTTCTAGTATAATCCCAACAATCTCCCACTTATACTCAAAGTCTGCTTTTA
This sequence comes from Stenogyne calaminthoides, assembly GCA_037126765.1. NCBI lineage: Eukaryota > Viridiplantae > Streptophyta > Magnoliopsida > Lamiales > Lamiaceae > Stenogyne > Stenogyne calaminthoides. The sequence continues at coordinate 2,605,866 of JBBCBC010000022.1, read as the reverse complement.
AGTATACTACAACATGTCTCGTATAGTCCGTGACATCTAATGTCACCTACACGAACCTAATAATTTCTCCCACTTATACTCAAAGCAGATTGACAACGGTCTTGACACTCATTCCTTCCACATGTCTCTCGAATGTATTCAGAGGCAGACTCTTTGTGAATGGATCTGCTAGGTTGTCTTTCGACGCGATCTATGCCAATTTATATCTCCTCTCTTAACGATTTCTCGATAAGATGTCTTTCCTTCAAGGTGTTTTGTTTGACTTGTGAACTCTTGGTTCCCTTGAATTTGCAACTGCCCCTAGCAAATATTGCTAGACAAATTCGGAACTCCATCCAGTCCACTAAGAAGGTCTAGAGCCAAATCGGTTCTTTCAACGCTTCACAAGCAGCCTACTTACCCGACTTCCATGGTTGAGTCAGTGATGCATTTCTGCTTCACACTTGTCCATTTGATGGCTACACTTCCCAAATGGAAACACACTAACTGAGGCAGATAGTTTCTGGAATCTAAGTCTGATTGGAAATCCGAGTCCGTGTAGCCGATGGGGATTGGAGTATCTGACTGATAAATCAACATTCTATCCCGAGTTCTTTTCAGATACTTCAGAATGTTTTTAACTGTCGTCCAATGCTCTTTCCCTGGGTTACTTTGATATCTTGCTACCATGCCTACGGCAAAGCAGATATCCGGTCTCGTACACAGCATTGCATACATAAAGCTTCCGACAAACCGGCACAAGGAAATGCTTTTCATGTCATCTATCTCCTTTTAGTCTTTTAGGGACATTTTCTTGATAGATGGATTCCAAGTCCGAAGGTACGAATCCTTTCTTGGAATCTTGCATGCTAAATCGTTTCAAGACAGTGTCTATGTATGAAACTTGCGATAACCCGATCATCCTTTTTCTGCGATCTCGAGTTATCTTGATCCCAATGATGTGTTTGGCTTTCCCTAAGTCTTTCATATCAAACTGTTTTGAAAGCCATGCCCTTACGTCTGATAACACCTTCACATCGCTCCCGACATCGAAATGTCATCTACGATAGTACTAAGAATACCAATGCGATTCCGAAACGCTTTTTTATACACACAACTTTCAAACTCGTTTTGATCGAACCCATAAGACTTTATAACATGATCAAAACATTGGTTCCAAGCTCGATGCTGTTTGAGTCCGTAAATGGACCTCTTGAGCTTACAAACTAGGTGTTCTTGGCCTGTTTCAATGAAACCTTGGGGTTGTTGCATATAGATCTCTTCATCAAGACTTCCGTTAAGAAAAGCTGTCTTGACATCCATTTGCCAGATTTCAAAATCGAAATGCGCAGCAATCGATAAGAGAATACGGATAGACTTAAGCATGGCTACGGGAGAAAAAGTTTCCTCATAATCGATCCCTTCTTTCTGAGTATAACCTTTCGCCACTAGTCTTGCTTTGAAGGTTTCCACCCTCCCGTCCGGTCCTCTTTTTCTCTTATATACCCACTTGCATCCAATGGGTTTGACCCCATTAAGTGGTTCGACTAGCTCCCACAATCTGTTATGAAACATATAATCTATTTCGGCTTTCATTGTTGTTTGCCAAGAATCTGTATCCTTATCTTGGAGTGCCTCGTCATATGTCCATGGGTCTGATTCGTCTTGTCCAGGAATCAAGTCCAAGGACTCTCCTTTTCCCATGAATCTCTCGGGCTGTCTTACAACCCTCCCACTACGACGAGGCTCCGGTTGTGAAAGTGTATCGTTTGGTATATCATCTAGTACAGTTGGCATTGAGGTTTGCCTTCTTAGCTCATTTAAGGTAATCTCACTTCTGGGTTTTCTTTGGTTCATATAGTCTTCTTCCAAAAATCTAAAGTGGGTGTTGATGACCACCTTTTTGATCTTTCGGACCATAGAACATACACCCTTTTGTTCCTCGGGGGTAACCTACAAACAACCTTAATTCTGATCGAGGATCCAATTTACCGGCTTCCTTGTCCAACACGTAGGCCGGACACCCCCAAATTCTCATGTGTCTCATACTAGGCTTGCGCCCGGTCCACAATTCTTTGGGAGTTTTGGGAACCGATTTGGATGGCACCAAGTTCAGAATGTAAGCCGTTGTTTCCAAGGCATGACCCCAGAACGACTTGGGAAGATCCGCATAATCATCATTGATCTAACCATTTCCAAAAGAGTTCTCTTTCTTCGCTTCTACAACCCCGCTTTTGTTGAGGGGTTCCGGTGCATGCGATGAGTGGGATACAATCCTTCATCGATAAGTAGTTCAAAAACTCATTGCTGAGGTATTCGCCTCCACGATCAGATAGTAGAGACTTGATACGTTTTTCCCTATGATTCTCTGTTTGAGCCTTAAATTCTTTGAATTTTCTAAAATGTCTCAGATTTATGCTTCATAAGGAAAATGTAACCGTACCTTGAGTAATCATCAATAAAAATACTCATAACCTCCTCTTGCTTTGGTTGACATTGGACCACATACATCTGTGTGAACGATCTCTAACACTTCTTTGGCCCTATTCCCCTTGGCTCCAAATGCCCTCTTGGTCATATTACCCTCCAAACATGATTCGCAGGTTGGAATTCGTTCAACTTGGAGAAACTCCAGTGAACCGTCTTTCACCAACCTTTGGATCCTCTTTGGATTTATATGACCCAATCTTAGATGCCAAAGAAGTGTCTTGTTCACGTTTTCTTTTGTCGGAAATAGTTGATGTGTTATAGGATGCATTTCGTGAGTGGTGTGCACAGTTAATTGTATAGAGATTTTCCATCAATGTCCCATAACAGATACACTCATCATTTCAAGAAATGATGTCATTCTTATTAGAAGAACTTAGTGTCCTTTAATCGAATTTTAGAAACTGAAAGTGAATTCTTTCTAAAACTGGGAACATAAAGATAATCTCAAAAAAACTTTATCTTCAAAAGATAGGTGCACTTCTCCCACTGCTTCAGCTGCCACTCTCGTAGCATCGCCCAGTGTGATGGGGATCTCACTCCCACTAAGTTGTCGGGTCCGTTTGAACCCGTGAAGCCAACATGATTAGTGGATCTCGTATCAACCACCCACGAATGAGAAGTATACGCCGCTAAACAAGTTTCAACAACTAGTGCGTGAGAATTACCTTTTCTGTCCATTCCTTTTGGGGTTGGAACAGTAAAACCTCCATTGTCCTCTCTCTCACCGCAGCTTAATCACTTCCTCTTTGGATTTTCCTTGACACAACAAGCATTCCTCATCTTACCATTGCCCTTGGCAACAATTGAGTTTTATTGCTTATGGCTTTTGGTCCTCTTCCTTTTCTTGCCTACCCTTGGCCTAGAAGATGAAGACGTGCCACTTGCCGTCAAAGCTTGAGTTTGGTGCCTTATCTACATTTCTGCCGAGACCAAAAGCTTGCAACAAATTAGCTAGCGAGGCCAAAATGCTCAAAAACTTTTTGGGCAGAGAGTGAAGTACCAAATTCATCTGAGTCTCCAGATCATAATCTGCACTCAGAATCTCAAGTTTGTTCAGATGGGCCATCTATTTTGAGGACGTAATCCCTTATGGGTTTGCTCTCCACCATTTTCAAATGACGACATCTCTCTCGAAGGTGATCCGACGAGTCCCGCATGTTTTGACTCGTCACCGGCTCATCCGATTTTGGTGTGTCAAAAATCCACTTGTGCTTTTTTGCAGTTAGGACAATTATAATTTTCCAATCAATATAGTTTCCATATTGTATTGACTTTAAGTATAATAACAGTGGATTAAAAGGTAACGACATGCTGAACTGAAATAAATAACTATATGCATAGGCACAAGTATATCACAAGATTCGATCACATGCATCATATTTAAAATCTCAAAAAAAACATGAACATGCATCAACCAACATCTCAAAACAGTTTAAATAAGCCACGTGGGGTGGGTCATTATTTAAACACATTCAAGCAGGTTACAAACAAGAACAGTTACAAACCTTTAATATCCAGATTAATAGTTGGCTCCCACTTGACCAATATAAAATTGACAGGGACTTCGGGGAAGTATATGCATATCAATTTTATACCTAAGTAATAACCATGATTAAATACATGATTATTATTTCGCTTTGAACGAGCCTCGTGGGGAGGGTCATCGTCGCCACTAGTAATAACCCACAATCATCCGTTTCGAATTCATTCATGTGAAAGCTATCTTTTGACCGTCTCGTGGGGGGGATTTCTCCAAAAGAATTCACAAATAAATAAATCATGGAGGTCAAAATTAATTCAATTTTATTATCCGGAATAAAATTGTTAATTAATTATTTAAACATACTTAGTAATTTTGAAGGTGAGATTTTCCCATTTGGGCAACTCTCATGCAAACACATTTAAACAAATTAAATAAAGCATAAGATAGCATAAATAAATCGAGCAAAACAGAAAAATAAACATATTGGGCACAAATTATCCAATTGTCATGGTTTGTTTTTTCTTGGCTTGATCTTGAAGAAACACCGTCTCGAATTTCTCCCACTCGATCATCTCGAAAAAATTACTTCGTCTCGAAACGCCACGCCAAGTAGCTCGCGGCCAGATGCACGCGCAAGATCCGTGAACCCACTGCCTAGACCCGGCTCTCGATCTCACCGCCTTTGCACCGCCCGGCTGGCAATTGCTCTCGGCACGCCTCGGCCAGCGTCTCGGCGGACGGCGTGTATCCACGTGCATCCACAAGACTCGCCCCTGCCTCTGCCTCACGGCGACCTTAAGCGGTGCCCATTGGCGCCAGCGTCGGCAAGATCCGTCTGGCTGGCTAGATCTTGCGCCGCCCGGTGCAGCAGGCCATACCCCACCCATGCGCATGGCGCTGTTCCTTCGCTTTCAAGGCCACCACGGCCTCGCCACTGCGCCCATGCGTTCAAAGACGCGCCCGCCCCTTTTCGCCTCGTTCTTACGATTTTGTCCTTTAATTCTTCATCTCCGTCTGCTTTTCGATCCTAAGCACAATTTATTTACAAAAATAAATAAACCTAGGTCTAGACTAGTCTATTAAATTGATCAAATCAAACAAATTCTAATCTACTCGTGGATTTTCTCACGAGGCAAAACGAATCCGAACGAATCGAATAAAAAAATCACAGTTTATATGCATGCATAAACAAACACATTAAATTCCATGACAATTGGATACCTGCAAAAAAGATCTAGCAATTCTACTATCCAATTTCAAATTTAATGCCAATGAATCAAATTACAATTTAAAAAAATTCAGAGCCCGAAACCGTGGCTCTGATACCAGTTGTTGGGGAATAAGTTGCACAGATCTATTCGGGGTGAATATTTAAATACAAATTTAATTCTTTAATTATTACTAGCATGAATTAATCCTATATTAATTCAAATAATAATCCAACAACATATCATGCATATAATAATTCACGTAAAACCTACGCATGCGGAATTCTACGAGTTTACGTGAACGCATTCCTCTTGGGATAGCAGCAATGGTGGTTTGAATAGACTAACCGTAAGGACTTCCCAAGTATTCCCTCAGCCCTCGTTCGACTATCCGGTGGAAGGATTCTTGTGAACGATTTAACAAAAGGAAAATAAATATGTTGCACCACCTTTGTGGAAAATCTTTCTTGCCCACTATATTTTCAAGATTTTCGAAATTATCATTATAGATAACCAAGCTGGAGATTTCTTGAATTTAATGAGATAATCTTGTATTCCAAGAATACATATCTTCATTCCATAACAAAATTCAAAGAAAATATTTCTCCCATTATATCTATAAATTTCGAAATTTTAGTTGGAAAAATAAGCAACAATATTTATTTTATTTTAATCACCTTTTCAGTTATTGGACTATATGTTGGGCTACTCAGGGGGCCTTTAGGAGAATTAAGATTGGACCTTCTAATGGACCTTGAATATCTAATATTGAGCCACAATATAATTCAAGCCCATAAATATTAATTAATCCCACTACATAATTAATATTGCACTATCCATCTTAACCCATATTACAGTCAATATGGCTCCCGGTCATTATTTCCCGTGTTTAAGATTATCTAGCCCATTAATTAATTCAAGCCACTGAAATAGCTTTCTATTAATTAATATCTTATATCCTTGGTCAAGGAACGGTTCAACATTATTATCCATACCGGAAACTAATTCCACTTGCAAGATTTGGTATGATAAAGCTTATGAACCTCCCAAGGGGGCAAATCGAACAAGCGTACTTGCACACGATTCTTCGTATTAAATCTTAGCAATCACATGTGACTAATAATATTGCCCAAGATAAAAAGTATTGAATCTCGTTGATTCGCTACCCATGATAAGTCAAAGCAATAGTTACCAATCCCACGTGATCCTATTTAAGGGACGAAGATTAAGAAATAACGAACCACTGAGGTCTAATTCTTCCTTGTTCAGTTCTGAAGAATTTATCCTCCTGTAGGTCCTATTCAGTGCATCAGTCATGCACTAGTGTAATCTCTTGGTCAAGACAAGCCAATCTGAGCCTTACACTTCAACCTTTCACGATGGGTTGTTCATTTCCATCTAGGTCGTGAATGGCGTACTTTTAGTTACAAGGGACTGTTAATTTAATCTTCTGTGATCTTGTATCACTAAATTAACTACAATGGAACACGTACGACTTATTGAACAGTTATGCAGTAAATATATGTAACATTCGATAATATTTAAAGCATCAGTGATAAACAATTTATTTCAGTAAATAAGTCTAAAAATTCAGTTTCGATTATACAAAGTAAAAAACATACTTTCTAGTATAATCCCAACACCTAGTGTCCCTCGACCTCCTAAGAGGGAAACCTCCTCCTCCGGGGTGGTATAAGCTTAATGTTGATGGCAGTGTTGACTCGGGGCACATTTATGTTGGATGTGTGATTTGGAAGTCCCGGGGCTTCTTCGTTGTCGCCTTCTCTATCACGTTGGGGAAGGGAATTCTATTTGATCCTGAAATTCTTGCTGGGATGCATGATGTTGTGTTCGCTAGGGCTAAAGGTTGGACCAACCTCTGGGTTGAATCAGACTGTGAACTTGCGGTTAAGACTTTGACTAACCAGGGCTGATCCTAGGAATTTAAGAGTTTGAGTCGACTTTAATATTATGCACCTCCTAACCTTTTCTTATATAAACTCAAATAAACTTTTACTTTTTTTATATGAATTCTCAAAAACAATATAAAATTTAAAGATTAATGTATAATCAATAATATTTTAAAAAGTGGCATGTGTTTGGAAAACATTTTTGAACAACTTTGCCCCTTCACTATTTTACTCAATACAAGACAATTCCTTCAAACCTTTCAATTAAACCCCTCCAAAAATTTCCTCACCCAAATTTCTACATATTATTGGCATGGTATTTTTAAAATAGCCCCAATATCTCAATAGTTGGAAAGGGAATCGACAAGCAATGTGGAAAGGGAATCGACAAGCAATGGTAGCAAAATTGGATGACGACGAGATCGCTTGCTGGAGGGGGCAGAATTGCAGAACGGTAATACAGCGAGAGCACTTGAGGCGGGGAGGGAAGGGCGCGGCGACACCTGGGATGGGGGCTGCGGCGAACGATGGAAGGGATGTGAACGGTAATACAACGAGAGCACTTGAGGCAGGGGAGACAAGGGCGCGGCGACGCTTGGGAATGGGGTTGTGGCTAACGATGGCGAGAGGTGACAAGTTAGAGGGAACAATTGCAGAATACAGGTTCGACCACATGATTTTCTATTGTCTAATTTTTGGTTCAGTTTTTTGTTTGCTTTCAAATAATTCTTAAAAATTTGCAATAAAACACTGGAGAGAAGCCTGGCGAGCGAGACCGGATAGAACATTTACCCTTGAGAGTTCCCTTTTCTATATCGTGACAAGGAGGATCCCCACCGCTATAGAGGCTGATATATAAGGCTTATTATGTTCAGGCATCATCAAATTTGCAAATTAATGTTATGATTGTCTAATTTCACTGCTTCAAGTGTCTAATTGCTTATTTTTCATTTGAATGCTCAATATGCATCTTTGCTTTTGTGTTCTTATTGTTGAATTGACAACATTGAATGCTTTTTGTGTTCTGATGTGTTGTTAAATGAATTTAGTTGGAATAGCATTGTCTACCCCCATTTGAGTATGTATGGATTAGTATTTGAAGTGCAGGTTATGTTAATCAATATGGGAAGTCAATTATGGAGGCAGAAAATGCATTAGTTTCATTGTTTATGTTCACTTATATTAGTTACATTAGCTTCACTGATAAATAGAAATGAGCCAGTTTTGACTTCATGTGAGATGAATTGTTTGTCTCTCATGTGTTATGAGGTTGTTAGGCCTTAACTGAAATTTAAAGTGGAGTTTTCTGCGGAGGAGTTTGCGATGACTATGGTTACTCCGAATAATACTCTAAGGGATGTGCATATGCCTTTGTTAAAGGTTAGTGCTTTTTACCTTCTTAGAAAGTGTTTATGTGCTTTTGGTGAAAATTTTACTCATTATTGGAGGGACTTTATTATTCACCTTAGAGTAATAGTTTAAGTTGATATAGCTGGTTTTTCAAAGTTCTGTGGGTTTCTTAAAATGTGTCATAAAGTTCTGAAATTTAACGTGGACTTTTCTGCGGAGGAGTTTGAGACGACTTTGGTTACTCCGAAAAATACTCTAGGTGATGTGCATATGCCTTTGTTAAATGTTAGTGCTTTTTTCCTTATTAGAAAGTGTTTATGTGCTTTTGGTGAACATTTTGCTCATTATTGGAGGGACTACATTATTAACCTTAGAGTAATAGTTTAAGTTGGTATAGCTGGCTTTTCAAAATTGTAGAAGTTGGTTTTTGGTATCCAACTATCTTTTTGGGAATTCAATCAGTTTTTTTGAGCAAGTTGTGAAGCTTGAAAGCAAGATAACTTTCCGAGGCAATTTGGTTAATATTTTCTTTGGTAGAATAAAAATCTTCTGGCCTTAATGTTATCATCCAGATTTTTTTTTAACTGATCAACTGTTGAAGCCTTGCATGTGCAGTTACAATGACTTTTATGCTTTTCACCATGGGGATTTGTAGTAATATTATAATCTTTGATCACTTCCTATTTACCTGTTTAATGTAACCAACGTTAACTACGGCTATTTCCCTCTTTTGTTATTTGAATATGTTTTTTATTCTTTTTTCCTGGAAAAATGACCTTGGATTATTAGATTCTCATTGATGCTGGAACTGACAGTGTTCCCCGTAGGGATTCTGACAGCTATCTCGCCCAATTGAACCACGCCGGTGATTGGCTAATGATCATCGCTACCCCCAATAGGTATCAGATAATGAGGTCAAGCTGATGTCGTTGTCAATAAATTATATATCTTTTAGACTTTCCTAATTTATTTTTACTTAGGTTGGTTAATTGTACCTTATTTGATCTTCTTGTACTCTTCATCCTTCCAGTTTATTCCTTTAGAATGAACAGTTACATGTAGGTTCTTGGAGTCAATCAACAAATTATTAATTGGAGGTGCTGCCCTATTACCCTTTGTCTTTCAAATGTATTACTTTGTTCTTATATTTTCTTTTTCATTGTACTTTTGAAATTTCTGCCTCCATTCGTCATTTTTTTGCGTCGAATGGTCGATCCTCTCTATGATTGCTGATGGTAAATAGTTTGCTTCTTCAACATATAATTGCTTAGTTTGCTGAAGATTAGTTGTCTTTAGTTTTTGGGTGAATATTCTGGCAAAGTAAATATTAACGATAATCCTCAATACTACATCTATATAAATCATGATCAAGCATTGCTACTGTTTTGGAAATCTCACTGTTATAAAATATGACGTCCTAATAGATTTGAAGAATCAAATCTTCTCTAAACTTTTAATTACTTACTAATTAAAATGTCAATACTTGCTATAAAATAATATTTGGTTGTAATTGGATTAGGTTCTACCGAGAAAAACATAATAATGCTACAAGAAAGAAAGTGACGTTAGATAAATCTCTGATGAAATGTAAGGACTGATCATTATTCTTTGGGCATAATAATTTTTAGGTATTATGACTTCAATATTTTTTAATGAGAACCTACTATAGTTGCCAAGTGGTAGCTTCCGACTTCTTTTGTAGAATTTTGAGGTAATGTGTCATTACCGAACTAATTTGAGTCTCAAAGTAATATCTGATAATATAATGTTTTAATTTTGGCCAAAGTTTGGGAGAATTATTTGCATTTTATATCCACGTCTCTAGCATAGCTTTAAAATTTATTTTATCTTATTTGCCCAATTCGTTAATAGGTTTATAGAAGATGTGAGGTACATAAAAGAGTTTGGGCTTTGGAACGAAAGATTTGTCGTGCAACAAGGAGAAACAGTGAGTACATCTTTATATTTCTCGCCTGCAAAAACATTTGATTGTGTTGTCTGGCATCTTGCCAAGTAATTATTGATTCCAGCTATGTGCTTTATTAGTTCAAGAATAATGAAAATAATCAAGATATGCCTACTATCTTTATAACGTACTTTAGCATATTAATGTGTGTTATAACTTGAGTAATTGCTTCAGTACCAGGAAAATTGCAATTATTGTGTTGCCTCAGTATAGATGCACATTATGTGTCTTTTTTTTTCTAGTATTAATCACTTGATTTTACCTTTTTACAAAATAATGATAGATACACTAAAAGTTACATTTTGGAGTGTGGAATAATGAGCTTTGATGCATTTTGGAAGTTACAAAGTAAAGTGTTTGGAATAATGAGTTGAACATGAATTTATTGGAGTTGTAAATTATGAGAGAGATTCTCTTTCCATATTTTTTTTATTATATTAGAAAATTTGTTTCAACTTGAAGCTGCTCTGAACGAGCCATTAAACAGGTTTTTGTTTCCAATATAAATTCTCATCAGGATGTTATTGTTTTCTTTAAACATTTTCTTTCTAAAATTCTGTTTTTGGTAAATTTTTGTGTTATAATATAAAAGCTCAAGGTTGTAAAATTTTCCTCATATCTTGAGGTTTTCGACAGTTCCAACTTTTGCTCGACCTTTTTTAATAGAGAAACTCAATGTGAGGAACTTTATTGTAGCTCTATTAAAGTTGGGAATATGAGATATCTACATTTGAGGCATCTAATTTTGAGCAGGTTAGCATTAGTTATAAGTTATTCTCAACCATATGCAGAATTCGAACCAAGAACGAGCTTGCACATCCTTATCTTATTGATGATTAAATTGAGATTATTTGTTTAGTTATTGTCCACCTATTGGTATTGAGAAAATATGATTTTTTGCTTTTTTTAAAATTGCCTAATTTGTATTTGGCAAACTTGCTAAACCTATGAGGGGAAAACTTGCATTAACAAAGAATGGAAAAATGATTTGCATAAAAAGTTTTTTCAAGTATAATTCTCTATTGTGAATATTAGAAACTCAAGAAACTTATTGATAGAAACCTATCGCTAACATTATTTGTTCATTCTAAAGTTATGAAAATATTATATTTTAAATCTCTTTTTTTCTCCTCAGTTCATGTTGCTAAATTTTCTTAGATTATTGAATCAGTAGGACCTATTCTCTTTTCCAATTGCTTCACATAATAGGATTCTTGAACACTTTACCATCCCTTCAATTATTCTTGGGGATAAGAAAGGGAGAAGATTAGCTTTTGGACTTTGGATCAGTGTTGCTTGGCACATTTGGAAATATAGAAATAAGCTAATTTTTAAGATGAGTGCTTTTAGGAGGAGTAAATTGTGAAAATTGTCAAGGGCGGATTTGGAGTTAGTGCTCAATAAAGTTTCCCAAATTTTGTAGTTTTTCCAATCCTAGAAAAATTCAAGATTGTTGAGTTGCTTATCAATCCGAGGACAATCTTAGATTGTTAAGTTTTGCTCCGCACGGTTTCATTATTTGTACAAGATATTTCTTATACCCAATAATTCATTTTTAATGAATTATTTTTTCGAACCAAACTAAAACTAATTAATATCCCCAAGGGTATACACAAGCATAAATGAAAAATAAAATTTGTGGCAAGATAAACGTTTTAATTGAATAATAATAATATACCTTTACAAACTTAAATTCATAATTTAAAAAATAGGTAATATATTCTTCAATTAAAAAAAATCAAATTAAATATGCTAACAATAAAATTTGTTAACAACACTTGCAACCGTACATGCAACGAGAAAAAAGTTGCAAAGAAATGTCAGGTCACTCTTCTGGACATCAGACATCCAGAAGTATAAAAGACAATTCTTATGTTTCGAAGTTAAAATGTCTTCCTTACACTAAAGTTCTTTAAAAAAAACTAATAATAATAAATGCACACATCCAACTCCCTATAAAATTTGTCGACTCTAAAAGTTCTTATCCATTTTTTCACAAAATCAACATGCAATACAATACAACAAACACATCAATGCTTATATAAAAAGCTTAAGTATACCGTGCAATGCATAAATTTACGTTAAAACTTGACGACATACACAATAAAGATTATATAAAATATGTACGTGCAACGTGCAGAATATTCAACAATAATCACACAATATGTATAATCTACAATCATATATAAAACACGTAAAAGTTTAACGACAAACACTTTAATTATTTTATAGATAAACAACGTGCAACGTGCGAAGCACGTGGTAAATTCCTAGTATTAAAAAACTAAGCATTGTTTTCATAAGCTTTTCTTATATGAGCTCAGAAAGAATGCAAAATTTTAAATAATATATAATATAAAAAAAATTAATTTTTGTTTTATCATTTATTACATGTGCAACATAAATTTAAGTCACTTCTTTAATATCAAGTTTATTATCCTTTCTCAATATTTATATTTTTCTTCTTCCAATAAATTCTTAGATCCATTTTTACTCTCTATGATTACTTAGGTTATAAAATGCTTGTTATTTTTTTCTCTTTTGATAGTCAGACATATACTAAAAAGGAGTTTGAATCATAAATGGTCTCATAACATTGGCCTCAAATAGATTTGGTCCCGTAAGTTTTTTTGTCATCGATTTAGTCCCAGTAACTTTGACAATGTCCAATTTTAGTCCCAAATCGGCCGAAACAACGTCGTTTTGCCCTTTTTATTTGGGGTTTTCTGGCAGATGTTGTGACTGGACTGCCACGTGTATTTTTTTTTTAACAGCTGGAATTTCAGGCATATTAAATTAAAGTTTTAAACTTAAAATTAAAACAGAATTGAAGGTAAGAATTAGTCAAACACACTTAAAAAATACACTGGCAGTCAAGTCACAACATCCGCCGGAAAGCCCCAAATAAAAATGGCAAAACGACGTTGTTTTGGCCGATTTGGGACTAAAATTTGACATTGTCAAAGTTATTGGGACTAAATCGAGGACAAAAAAAATTTATGAGACTAAATCTATTTGAGACCAAAGTTATGAGACTATTTGTGATTCAAACTCTACTAAAAAGACATGATATTGAAAAAACAATATACAATTAAAAACTAAATAACAAACTATAAATTATTATTGATTAAACAAAACTAAAGAAATTACACATGTATACTATATGTCAAATTCAAACTAGGCACTTAAATATTATCTCATTATTAATTAATAAAAAATATCATATAAATATTTCAATATAATTCACTCTTTTATTTGAAAAAAAAGAAGATAAATGAAGGTATGAACTTGAAACGATTATTCTCCTAGTGTGCACGTTTGGAAAAAAAGTTAAATGGAAGCAATTATGCAATTAAGCAAGCGGTGGAAAAAAGCTAGGTGGAAGCAATTATGCAAGCGGCCAAAAAAAAAACTTACAAGGCAAATTGCAGGATTCGATCCTTGCACCTCTTAAAAAATCACAATCCTTTACCACTCAGCCAATGCAATATATTTTGAGAAATTTTGTACATAAAACTATAAATATATTATATATATTATTTATCCAAAATTACGTGCCCATAAAAATTGGCGATATTTTCGGGCCTGAGTCGACCGACTCATCGGCCTCAAGGTAGGAGCGGCCGATTAGCAGCGGGAAAATTCTGCCATGGAGAATCAAAGCTTGTTGGCCAAGGTATGAAGGTGCACGGAGAAATGTCTCGTTGAGAGTGTCTCATATCCGCGGGGGGGAATTTTGTTGCTGACATGCTTGCTAAATTTCATTCGAACAATGTATAGATCGGGGGTTGTCCGACATTCCTTAGTTATAAACTCTTTGCTTATATTAACAATGAATATTTTCATGTTACTATTTAATCTTGTAATAGAGGAGTTACTATTTTTCCTTTCGCTATTAATTTTGCCTCAAAGGGAGGTTTTACCCTAGCAAGATTTTTAGTGGGGCTCCGACTTCTAGTACGACCTATGTACTTATGGCTTTAGGCGTTGTTTTTTTTTAATTTTAAGTTTTTGTTATTCGTTATCATGAAATATTTGAAATTACACGAGAATCCCGTGTGTTGAATTTAATAAAAAAGACATAGACTTGATTATAAAAATCATAATAAAGTAAAAGTAGTGAAAGTAGAAACCGATTTTTTTTTCAAAAGAATGACTTTGAAAATCGGTAATCAACACGTGATGAAATTCATTCAACTAAACAAACACGTACATGATATAATGATAGGCAAACTACGTTTTTATAAAAATACTCTTAGTTAGTTGATATTCCTTTCGTCCCAACTCTATCTTCGCAGTTCGTAGTTACTGTTTTCTTGTGTTTTAGTGAACGAATTATTTATTATTATTTAAAATGATAAAACTACATTTAAGAAGAGTTATAATAGATCTATCTCTCATCTATTACATATCTCCTTAAAAATTATTTTATTATTTTAAATATTAATAAAAAATTCGCTCACTAAAATATAAAAAAAATAGTAATTGTAAAAATAGAGTTGGAGCGAAAGTCGTAATTATAAAAAATTAGAATTATTAACAAAATGAGAGTTTTTTTTCGAAAGGAAAAGGCACTGGAATCAGCCAGCCAGTACTTATAGACACAAGGAAGTCCGGAGGGGACAACCAAGAAGAATTACACTGAGAGCTAGACTTAGCAAAATGAGCAAACTCGTGAGCAATAAGATTGAAGGCACGCCTCTTCCAAAAGATTCCAACACATGGAGTAGATTTGATGAGATGAAGAACCTCTGAGATTCGCCGAATGCTTCCAAGATGACAAACTGAGCATCGCCGATTATCGCCACCGGCTTTATCCCTAGAAGAGCAATGGAGATGAGGCATTCACGTAGAGCCAAAGCTTCCGCAAGATAAGGATCATTAATGCCCGGAAAGCTGCGACTAGCACCATAGATGAATTTTCCATTCTCGTCTTCAATGTAGACACCACTTCCGGAACACACGTTGCTCGCTGAAATAGAGCCATCAAAAGAGACCTTGAAGCACTCGTCGGGAGGTCTCAGCCAAGAGCGGGAGAGTAGAGCAGGAGAGCCTCTTTCTGGCCATTTATTCGCATCACAGTATTCCGTTCGGGCATGGGTGGCTAAAGCAATCAAAGAGAAAACATCCGTCTCAATTCCCTCAAACAAAGCCTTATTTCTATGAAACCAGAGGAAGTAGGCAAGCATACCAAACAATTCCAAGTCAAAACCCTTCACATCAATCAGATTCTTGAACCAGAGTTGGGGGCGCGGATTTGTCAGTGTGGCGATGGAGCTCGCCAATCCCATCCTTCTCCACATATTAAGAGTGAAGCTGCAGCCGAAAAATAGGTGAAGCGCCCTAGCTGTTATTCCCTTAATCACAGAAACTGCACGAGTCATCCACCTCAACCCCTGTCTTCGCAGAGTATCCGCGAAAGGTAACGCACCTGTACAGCACCGCCAGAGGAAGTGTAGGACTTTGGGCGGCAATCGGAATTTCCATAATTTCTTCCAGCAACTTTCATAGGGAACGACAACATTAGAAAAGCGTTGTCTAAGATTGAGAAGAGAGTGATAGGCCGTTTTAACCGTGAATTTTCCAGATGGGTGATGGTTCCATATCCACTTCTCACTTGCCGAGGTATTCCGAATAGGCATGGCAAAAATTTGCTGAGCAATGCCCGGAGGGAAACAAGCAGCAACTAAGTCCTGCTTCCAAAGTCCATTTTCGCGATCAATCAACTCCGAAACAAATGCATTCTCCGACAAGGTGTTCGGCAGAATCGTGAGAGAAGCTGGAATTAAATTTGGAATCCAGCAGCCCTTGAAGATCCGAGTATTCATACCTGACTGAATCAGCCTACTACACCCTTTGAGAATTAGAAAACGACACTCTATGATTCCTCTCCAAGTTTGCGATGGGGTAGAGCCTAAGCACGCCGTAAGGAATGACGAATGCGGAAAATATTTTGCTTTGAGCACCCTAGAAAGCAGAGATGATGGAGAAGTGAGAATCCGCCATCCTTGTTTTGCAAGTAATGCCGTGTTGAAGCACTCCAAATTCCTGAAACCCAACCCCCCATCACGCTTTCCTCTAGTGATCTTATCCCATGCAACCCAGCAGATTTTTGAATTTCCCCCCTTATTGCTGGCCCACCAGAATTTCCGAATAATAGCTGTGATGTCTTGCAAGACCCCATCCGGAAATTTGAAACAGGACATGGTGTAAGATGGGATAGCCTGAAGCACTGCTTTGAACAGAATCTCCTACCCCGCTTTCGAGAGAAGCTTCCCATTCCATCCTTCCACACGCCTCCGAATAGAATCCAAAATGCCCGCAAAGACCTCCGACTTTTTTCGCCCCGAGATTGAAGGAAGACCAAGATACCTGCCATGAGAAGTGACCTGACTCATCCCCAGAATTTGGAGAATGGCTTCCACGGTCTCCGGCTTCACGTTCGGACTAAAAACAATCCTACTTTATCATAGTTAACGAGTTGCCCCGAAACTCGCTCATAGAGGGAAATTGCATATTTCAAGTGGGTTGCTTCCTACGTGGTTGCACAACCTAGGAGTAACGTATCATCTGCAAACAAAAGATGAGAGATTGAAGGGGCCGTTCTTGCCACTTTTATACCATGGATCCGCCCACAGCTCTGCAACTCCTGAAGAATACAGGAGAATACTTCGGAGCAAATGATGAAGAGATAAGGGGAAAGTGGGTCCCCTTGCCGAATGCCCCTCCGAGGTATGAGAGAGCCAAAGGCCGAACCATTCAGCATGAACGAAAATTGGACCGTTGTGATGCACTTCATGATCAGATTAACCAGGTACGTCGGAAAATTCATCGCAAGAAGAACTGCTCCCACAAAGTTCCACTCAATCCTGTCAAATGCTTTGCTCATATCTAACTTCAAGGACACAAGAGCCTTTTTTCCTGCAGTTCTATGCTTTATATAATGGTGAGTTTCAAAAGCAATGAGGGCATTATCCGAAATCAGCCGACCAGGGACAAAGGTCGACTGAGATTCGGAAATAATCACAGGGAGCGCAACACGAATACGGTTAGCTATACATTTAGTAACAAGCTTGTACACAATGTTGCAAAGGCTAATGGGGCGAAATTGTGATACAGTGGTAGGATTATCAACCTTAGGGAGTAATACAATGAAAGTTTTGTTAACAATCCTATCAATCTCACAAGTATTCAGGAATTTAAGCACATAATCAGTGACATCAAGACCAACAATATGCCAAAACTTCTGAAAGAAAACAGGACTCATACCGTCAGGACCAGGAGACTTGAAAGGGTGCATAGCTTTGAGTGCTTTCCGGACCTCTTTGAGAGTATCATTGAGTTCTGAGGGGACTTTGTGCCTGAGCCTGCCTAGAGCGTGCTAAATATCGGAGTCGATGGGTGAGGTTGTGTCAAAGAGGTTTGCAAAATAAGAGTGGATGATGCCTTCCAGGTCTTTCTTTTCCTTCTTTATTTCACCCGATTCTTTATTTCACCCGATTCATCCGTAAGCTGCGCAATGTGATTCTTTTTCTTTCTGTACGAGGCATAAGGGTGGAAGAAAGAGGAATTTCTATCACCCTCCCGGTGCCAATGCTGTTTCGTCCGCTGTTTCCAGATAACGTTGACTTGCTCGGAATAAAAAATAATTTGAGGCTTGAGATCAGCAATTTTTCGGCGAGCAGTATGTGTAATAACCGAACTCGAGATATCGATTAACTCCTTCTTCAGCTCCTTTATTCTTTCATGAATCAACTTCAGATCGCCACCACCCCAAGACATAAGGCCAACAACACATGCATTTATAACGTCCGGAAATACAGAGAACTAAAAACAGAGAAACAAGACATTTATGTCAAACATGTAATAGCTAGCTAGATTGAGGCCTTGATCCAATAAAACAAAGACACACTCAAATTTATTAGCTACCATGGTTTGTATGCTATTGTATAATTATTATAGGGAAAATATTGTACTAACCGTAAGCTATAACTTGTCGACACCAAAGTATCATCACATATAATTGCGTGATTACCAGCTTTGTGATGCGTAAGAAGCACGGGTTTGTTGTCATTGAAGTTGTACTTGAACAATCTTCCATTATCAACATCCAAGATGAGATCACCATCCCTGAATGTTGGCATATTTAGTCCAAGATCGTTGAACCCCGTATTCCTTCATTATCCACATCTCAAATACACCTGTAATTTCAAACGCTCTTGAGAAAGGAGACGATTTCAAGCGGCGGTTCAGAAAGAAACTGACAAGAGTGAGTGTCGTCTTTTGCGGATGTAACTCTGAAAAGGTCTGGTGACCTAATTTTTTTGACGTTCAACAAGAAGCCCACATTGGCAATATTGATATATTATTGGACTAATTGTTGAATAATTGGGCCTTGTTTTAAAATATGGCCAAAAGAATTAACATCAAATAATATATGGATTAAATCTTTATTTATGTATTGAAAATTACTATTGTTGATATATAATTCAAATTAAAATTAAATTTTTATTACATTGTTAAATGTAAGGTTTATTTTTTATATTAATTTGTTCATAAAATATACTATTATAAAGAAGAATATATTTATAATTCATATATTTAATTTGGTGTAATATAATTATGACTTCATACCGAATCAACCGTTCTAGTAACGATCAAACCGGTTGGACCCAGTCCGGCCGAAAAAGCTAAGGACATCCGGGTTAACGTTCGCTTCCGCTTTTAAAACATAGGTTACATGACAAAAATTAAAATGTAAAAATTAATAAAAATAAAAAAGGTAAAGTTAAAGTACTAAAAAATCATTTTCCCGATAATTTAGTTCTCAATTTTGAAAATTTCTCCGTTGGTACAATTTTGCCTCTTTTTTTAAACTAAAAATATATTTGTGTTTAAAATTTTCATCATAGTTCGTATTTGTTTTTGCTTTTATTTTAAATTTTAGGTTTTATGTCATTTTTAACATTCTAGTTTAAAATGCATGTTTGTTTGTCTAAATTAAAAATATAAACAAAATTTTATCATGTATTCATATTTAATATGAAATGATTGCTTTATTGTGTTTTAACATAACTATTTCTAAATTAAAAAATAAATATGTAATATTAATAATAAAAGTCAAAGAAAAAAATAGACAATAAATAATTTTAACTATATTAACAAATGATTTATAATAAATATTTTCAATTAATTGTATAATTATATTTATAAATATTAATAAAATAATATATACTATAAAATATAGAGGTTTGATATAGAGTACTCCATTTATAGATGTTCAAAATTTTATTTCCAAACTTCAATTTGGAGTATGCATTGGAGATGGCCTTACACAATGACGGATCCACGTTGCCTGGTGAGGGGGCACGTGCCCCCATAAAAATATTTTTTTTAACTAATATTTTTATATAATATAACACATGTAGTGCAAAATGCGTGGTCAATTTGATTGAGGAGTATTTTTAATGTTGGTGATGATTGTGGTTCAAACCGTTGCAACACAAATATTTGTCAATTTTAGTTATTTTTATCATAATTATTATTATGAAAAAAATAAAAAAAATTATTTTATGTTTTAATTTGTAATTATGTCTTTGTTTGTGTAGTTTTTTAATTCCAACATATCCCCATTCCTCACAACCACAACTCAATTAATTAGTCGTCTTCTCCATTTTCAATTGTACTCTTAGTATATTTTACATTTTAATTTGCGAAAATTTTCTGGATCCATCCCTGGCCTTACATGCAATTGAAACAAATATCATGAAGGTCATCCACACAAATTGGAGGCTCGACACAATAATATGAGCTCTCATAAGATCGAGAAACCCGGACAAGAGAATGTGCCACCAAATTGGCATTTTGGCTAACCCAACTAATACTAATATTAGGGTAGAACTTCAAAAATCTTTGGACGTGTGAATTCCTCTCCAAGTGTAGCTTGGATTAGAAACAAGCGAAGCCCCAAAAAAATCAGTGTTGTTGGTAGTATTTCGCCTTCAAGATATGACTAATCAATGAGCCAGGCTGCTTGAAAAGGCGCCACCCTAGTTTTCCCAGCATAAACAATGTTAAAAACGTGCAAATTCTTGAACCCCATCCCCCCTTCAAATTTAGGCTTGCAAAGAGATTCCCACGACTCCCATTTTAACCCTTTCTTTGGATCCGTACCATGTCCCCACCAAAATGAATTCATCATTTTATGAAAGCACATCCAAAAGATTGTCCCGCAACAAAAAAGTGCTCATGCAATACGTCGGGATTGATTGTACGAACTGCTTTTAAAAGAATTTATTTCCCCACTTTCGATAATTTCTTCCCCCTCCAATCCAGAGACGATCTCTGTAGTGTACTACTTCACTGATACACAAATTTTCAGTTCACTAAATTAAAAGATTACTCTGAAATTTGTGAAAGAACAAACTATCTCTCTATCCATAATGGCATCTGCTTCAGCTACTTTTCTATGCTTCGGGACTTTGACTCGATTGCCTGTCCGGATTAATAACCAGGTAAAGGTTAGGCTTTTAGTGATTTATTTTTAAAAAGTGATTTTCAAGAATTTGAATTTATTATCCTGAGCAGTTATTTATATATAATTAATTAGAAAGTAAGAAAGCATTGTTATATGTATGAAATATTACAAAACATTTAAGTAGGGTGTTCAATGGTTTACAGAATACATAATTGCGTCATTATAAGCGTAGTGACACGTAAGAAGCACGGGTTTGTTGTCATTGAAGCTGTACTTGATCAACTTACATCCATCAACATTCAAGATGAGATCACCATTTGGGAGAAATCCCAAACACTGAATCCCTGAATGTTGGCATATTTAGTCCAAGATTGTTTAACCCCGTATTCCTTCATTATCCACATACCTGCAGCATCACATTTCAATAATGCAGATTACGTCTCGATGGAATACGGGGTTCAACAATCTTGGACTAAATGTCTCCGCTAAAAATGTCTTCGTTGATTTTGACATCTTCTTGGCGCCTTTTCTTCCTTGCCATTACGTCTCAAAAACTCAAGAAACTCCTGAAAATATATATATTATAATAAAAACAAACCACCTATTTTTACTATAAAAGGGGAAATTATAATCTTGGTGACCAACTAAATATTAATTAACAACGTAGATCTTATTTGTTCTCAAATCATATCTCAATAGATATAGAAAATATATTAATTATAATTATTGAGCAATTATTCTATTCTATAAATAATGAAAAATATTAATTATTATATAATATATAATGATGGAAACTAAATCTAGTGATTCAATCTCCATCAATTATTTTGTTTTAGGTTAATAAAAAAGGTGTTAGTTGTTTAAATACTAAAAAAATGTCTCTCTTTTATCACGTTTTTTCAAACAAATATTTATTTATACTGTATATATTAAAATATTAAAAATAGGAATTCTCTTCCATTCGTAAACGGAATTTTTATAGATATAATTATCAACCCTGTTTCTCAAAATTATTATTGTTATCGCAAATACCCCACTAAAATTTGTGAAGTCTTACTCAATTTTTTTATTATTGTGGGACGAATCATCATACGAGAATAATGAATGTACTCTTACTCAAGTGTATGTATCAATTAAATATTAAAGAAAATTATCGATTCTAGATCAAAAGTTATGTTCTTGTTAGATATAATATATTAGTGCAACGTTAATGTTTGTATTTCCCTATTTGTTGTAAAATTTATTTCAAGTACAAATTTAGCTCTCAATTTTGAAATTTCTCCAGAGTTATGTGGTTGGAAATGATAATTTAAGGGGAAATGGTTTTTTTAGTCTTTTTTTTTCTATCCTATTTTTTTTGATCGGATCTATCCTATTAACTTTCAAATTTTGATTTCCATCTTATAACTTACAGAAATTCGATTTTTTTGTTTCTGTGACCTATTATTCCAGGTTACTTATCCGGTCATATCCAATGTGGCACTCTTTTTTTTTTTATTGAGACAAAAATATTCTATTTGGAGGAGATTGATTGGTTGATGCTTGTATGCCATTATTAACATTGAGAATTCATTAAAATAATAAAAAATAAAAAAAAAATCTCTCAGTATACACTTAAAATTAGTGTTTTCATAAATGAACAGGTGATCGAACCGGAGAGATTATCGGTCAGTAGTTCAACCGGCGGTTCAACCGTTTGAAATAATCACTGCCTATTTTTTAATGTTTCCTATATTTAGTTAAAAAATAAAATAAGTATACACTTATAAAAATTTAAATATATATCTAATAAATTCAATATAAAATAAGTATACACATACTACAATAAGTATATACAATTATAAATTACATATTATATTAGAAGGGAGATTACACAAATAAAAAACTAAAAAACAATCGAAAAAAAGAAACAAAAAACTATTCGGACGTAGCTGTAGAAACAAAAATTTAAACTCTTTCCATGTACCATATATCTAGGCCATGTCTTTTATGGTCATGGCCCATAAAGTATCTACAATAGATTGGGTGTGGTCATGCTCATTAAAGAAGAGAAATAAGGTATTAAATTAATAATTGAAACCTAATTTGGTTTCATACGAGAAAAGCCAAAAACAAAATTAGTGCCGCAAATCTGGTTCATCCTATTCGTCAAACCTCTGTAAAATTTCATATTAAAATTGGGCAATCGCCGCCATGCACGATCGATGCCGGTGAGTTTGCGGAGTCAGGTTGACGGATGCTTCACCGGTTCAACCACTTCACGTCCTGACTCCTCTTTTTCCGATTTTGACCAATTTATATGCAGTTTGAGATACCGGAGTCCCGACGCTTCTAATCGGAGGTGATAATTTCATGTTTTAAAAAAAAGCGAACCGGTCGAACCAATTTTACCAATTTTTACCGATTTTGACCAGCTTTGTCTGGTTCTACCGATAAAACGGTTTTTAGGGGTTTTGGACCGATTTTCGGTTCAACTGGTCCAACCGGCCGATCCAGTCCGGTTCTAAAATCACTGCTTAAAATATATGTTTTGTATATTCACTAATTAAATCATACACTAGAAACAACAAATCATAGGAGATCGATTCACTTTCCGTTAAAATATGATATGATTTGACCAGGAAATTTAAGACCCTAGCAAATAAACCATATCAACCAATCTATGATTTAATTTGTGAATTTATTAAATATATATTTTAAATCTATGATGAGAGATTTTCTTTTAAAAATATTTATTATTTTAATAAAATTTCAATGTTAATAGTGACATACAAACATCAACAAGTCAAACTCCTCCAAATAGAATAATCTATATCTATATATCTAAACATATATATATACATATAAATAGTTTATTGATCGAGTGTTATTCAATTTTTTCAATTAAAAAATACAATATTCATAGAAAGTAATATATTTAATAATAAAAAATATTACTATGTGCATAACGCACTAAATATAAATTAATAATTATATATAAAATAAAAATTAATACAAATAAGTTAATGTTCAATAAAACATATATTCAAAATATTTTAAAAATGTATAGATTAGCTTAGTTAGTAAGTAACGTAAATATTATGTCTAATTGCACTAAACTCATCAAACTATCAATGAAAATGCACATACACCATTGAACTATTTTTTTTAGAGATAAGATTATAAAAACTATCAATTTTTAACTACATTTCAGGCACATTTCTCTTGATTTTTTACACTTGTGTTGCACATGATTTTATAAAGGGGCAATTTCATCAAATATTGTATATTAAGCACAAATCTTCCTCGCCGCCTATCCTGCAATTGATTCACAAATCCCAGAATTAAAATTGAGTATTTTTTGTCTTTCTTCAGACTTGAAAAATCAAGAATTGGGAAAGAAAGAATTTGCGAATCAGTTGTAGAATGGGTAGGGAAAAATGTCTGGGCTTAGTATAAAAATTAAAGGAAATATCTTTTTAAAAATCATGTGGCTTACATGCATAAAATCGGGAGAAATTTGGCCTGAAAAATTAGTTCGGTGGTTTAAGTGTAACAAAGTAATAGTTTGTATAGTTCAGTGCAACAAAAAATAGTTCGGTGGTTTAGGTCAATTTTCAGTGATAGTTTGTTGGGTATAGTGCAATTAGACATAAATATTATGTAAAAGGTGCAAGGTTCAAATCTTATGTATTACAATTTTTTTTTAATTAAATTACATATTAAAATGTCATATGGATGTCACATATCAACTATAAACCACTAAAAAAATGACACATCAATACAATAAAATATTACACATCATCCAAATTAATCTCAAGAAGTCACAACATTCAAATCAACCACAAGATGACACATCATCAAATTGAACTCCCTATTAGTAATATAGGGGATAGCAGAAACCGCCCCAAACTTATAAACCATGGGATTTTTGCGCAAAAAATTATTGTCAAATCGACGGATTTATGGAAAAAAATATTAAAAAATAATAATAAATTTAGAAAAAACCTTTTAAAGAAATAGAAAAAATCTTTGAAATAAATATTAATAAATAATAATGAGAGAAAAAAAATCTTATCCATGAATCTTTGAAATAAATATTAACAAATTATAACAGATTGGAAAAAATATTTTGAAAAATATATGTAGAATATTTCATTTTAAATTTAATCTCAACCCTACATCTTAAGATTTAAAAAAAAAATCTCGACCTGGGAAAAAAAATCTTATCAACAAATCTTTGAAATAAATATTATTCCCATTTTTGAGAAAAATCTTTGAAAAAAATATGTAATACATTTTTACAAACTCTACTAGGAAACAAATTTTTGAATAAGTTACAGTGGATTGGGAAAAGTCTTTGAGATAAATATATATTAAAATAAATATTGACAAATTATAATGGATAGAGAAATTATCTTTGGAAAAAAATATGCACAATATTTCCACAAACTCTAATATGGAATAAATATGTATGAAATAAATATTAACAAATTATAACGGATTGAGAATTTTTTTAAGAAAATATATGTAGAATATTTTATTTTAAATTTAATCTCAACCCTACATATAAAGATTTTTTTTTTTAAATCTCAACCTTACATGTTAAATTTTAGGCTTTATAAATTTCAATTTTATATATCCGTATTTTATAAAAAAAAAATTGTTGCTTTGTGAATTTCTGTTATGTAGGATCTTTTTTAAAATAAATTTTGAAATAAATTATAATGGATTGAGATTTTTTTTTGGATAAATATGTATTAAAATAAATATTAACAAATTATAATGGATAGAGAAAAATCTTTGGAAAAAGGCTAAGTCTTTATAGATGATCCAGGTCAAGACTCAGACTCATAAGAAATTTTAGAATCGTCGACTTTGTTATAATTGAAGTAGTGCAATTTATCTACATTGAATCGTGAAACTATTGACATGAAAAAATAGTTGCACGGTTCAGTGTAAATAAGTTACATTTTTCAATATAACAAGTCGAACTATTATAAAATGCAGCATACGGTGCACTTGAATGTACATGAAACCCACTCTTGAAAAAAAATTCCACAAACTCTAATGTGGAATAAATATGTACGAAATAAATATTAACAAATTATAACGGATTAAGAAATTTTTTTGAAAAATATATGTAGAATATTTCCTTTTAAATTTAATCTCAACCCTACATTTACAAATTTAAAATATATATATATATATATATATATATATATATATATATGTGTATATATATATATATATATATCGACCTTATACGTTAAATTCTAGGTTCCATAAATTTTCCAACAACTATTTTTTTCATTTCATCTTAACTTTAATATTTCTTAGAAATTAATATTTTCTTTATAAAAAAATATCATCAATAAAAGAAATATCGTCACTTCAGAATGAAAAAAAAAAACTTAATATGAATACTTATAAAAATTTGATGCAAATTAATTGTGCAATTATAACCTGCATCGCACGGGTTCTTACTAGTTAAATTCAACAAAAAACTTGTGTGAACCCGAGTTCACTGTGAACTCAATTTTTTTAGTATCACTGTTATGTATAAAAACTATCATTGTTATGCATAAAAACTATTACTGTTATGCATAAAAACTCTCACTGTTTAAAAAATATTTTATATTTTTAAACAGTAAATTTTTTTTGGCATAACAGTAAGAGTTTTTATACATAATAATAATAGAGTTAATGTATAGATCTGGTTCATAGGAGTGCTACTCAGTAAATTCTAGGTTTCATAAATTTCAATGTATATATTTGTATTTAACTACAAGATTTTTAAATTTTTTTGTTGCTTTGAGAATATCTGTTATGCAAGTTCTTATTTTACCTTTAATGATCTAGTAAGATAATTTTTCAGCGTGTATTGATTTTAGAGTCAAGTATTTTTATTTGATTGCACAAAATTTTATGTTGGTTTGATAATTGCTATACAATTTCTGCTCATAGCACGTATTTCAGTTATTAGTTTTATTTCAGTAAAATAAAATAAAATGAAAATGGGTGGCACATTTGATATGACATGATAAAAGGGAGTAAGTAATATGTAATTGTAATAGCAGGGCCGCCATGAAATCATTGACGCCGAAGATACGGTTCCTCCACCGGAATCCGCCCCTCAATTTCTTCTCAACCGCCACGAACAGCAGCGCCGCCACGAACAGCAGCGGCGCCGCCGCTGCCCTAACCGCCGATGAAGTGAACCAAATCAACGCCATAATCCCGCGCCTCTGCGCCGCAAACCACCTCAAGGAAGCCACAAACCTCATCTCCGCCGCCCTCTCAACCCCCAATCCGCCTCTCACCTCACTTTCTCTCTCCTCATTCATCGCCACTCTCGCTCTACAACCCGATCTCACACTCCCCATGCACTTGCTCAACGTCCTCAAGCACAATCCGAACACAGCGAACCCCCATTTCATAATGCCCGTCGTTAAAATGTTGGTCTCTTCTTTTTTCTGGGAAAATTGCCCCAAGAGAGCCGTAAAGGTTTTCCAGTGGGTTTCGCGGCCCGATTTTCCGGGCGGCGTGGCCGTGGATTTGGGGTTTTATGCTGATTTGATTGAGGGGTTTTGCAGGAATTGTATGGTTTTGGACTCTCCTCATGTTTTGAGGGTGATGGCGAGTGGGAATTTGGCGATAGGGAGTGAGGTCAAAATGTTGATTTACAGGGGTTTTTTGAGGGAGGCTAGGGTTAGGGAAGCAATTGAGCTCAATGCTGCTTTGGAGAGGTGTACTCCAGGAAGTGATGGTGGTACTTTCGGTTCGAAGGCGGTGGTGGATTTACTGGACCAGATGATAGCAACTTGGGTCGACTAGAGTATGATGTACATTTCTTTTCTTGCATCTTTATTTTTGTTACAATTTTTGTTTCCTCTTAACTCATCAATGTGCCCTGATATGAATTTGAAATTTGTACGTATTCGAATCTATTCATAGATAAATTGTTGACATTCTTGAAGAATCTGTTGATGTGTTACTCTGTTTTATAATGATAAAGTGTTGTTTCTTCTTTTCTGTTGGAGCAACGAATATATTTTGTTGTGAACATTCATCGCACCTATATTTTACATCATTGTAGTGATTGATGTTGGCGCGGTTGTGATATTTGGTGTGAGGAAGTAATGTGTTACTAGACTGAACCTGCATTATTGGTAATCAAAGAGAAGCTTGAATTTTTATGTGAAGTTTGATAAAATTTCAGCTTTTCGGAGTATATCCTCACGCCTCTCTGTTCTTCACAGAGATTTGAATCATGTGCTTCAAAGTTGTAACTGCAAAAAACTATGGAGGATAAGGTTGTCCTGGGGTTGGATATAAATGAAGAATGGGAATTCGTGTACTCATGGATACAGGTCGTCTCCGTTCAAACTTAAATGATCTAGTGGATGGTTTGATACTCTTAGGGTCATTAAATTTTTCAAGGATGAGTTACTAAATGACCAGACTTGCACAAATTCTTCGATTCTGTAGTTGCTCTTCAAGAAGTTGCAGAGAATGTGTAGCATAATCCTTCAATTAAAACCTGGGCTTTTACGTGAAATTTGTACTGTATTTGGGAATTGTATTTTGTTGGCTTTGAAATTGGATGTGTGATTGTTTGATTTGAATCCAGAGGGAATGCAATCCAAATGCTTCAATTGTGAGAAGATTTGGAATTTACATCTAGTAATGCTTGCTATTATTCCCTTTTCTTTTTCCTTCCAAAACTTGTGGTCAATGTAGTAGAAAAAGAACGAAAACTTGGAAATTTGTTAGCTTTTTTTCATTATATTGAAGATGAAGTATGAATTTAAAATTCATGAAGTGAAATATTAAATTATAAATTTATAATAAAAAAAAATTAGACTGCATCTCTTTTTTTATAAAGAACTCCCAAATAAAAGGGAAGTATGGAAAATAATTCGTTGTTGCAATCCGTAGTAGAATAAACTAGAAATTCAAGATTGAAGCATGTTCAAGTTGACAAGGTGGCCCCCAATGGAAGAAAGAAGAATCCAAGCTGATGACAGAAAAAAACAAATTCTTGGATAAGATTTGCAGTTGATAGAGGTAATATTCACCACTCATATGCATCTCCTGATTCTTCACCTTTTTGGGACATCATTTCATGCTGTATTTTCCTTTGCAGCCCACTTAAAGTGTACTACTTCACAGATAGACAACATTTTCAGTTCCTAAATTGAAAGATTACTCTGAGATTTGTGAAAGAACAAATCATCTCTCTATCCATAATGGCATCTGCTTCAGCTACTTTTCTATGCTTCGGGACGTCGACTCGATTGCCTGTACGGATTAATAACCAGGTAAAGATAATACTTCTAGTGGTTTTATTTTTTAAAGTGATTTTCTAGCTAAAATTTATATGTTAATTATCTGCTTTGCTTCTCTGGTGGGACTTCAAGAATTTTCAGTAGAATGAATTTATTATCCTGAGTTGTTACTTATATCTAATTAAGGAAGTAAGAAAGATTTTTTATATATATGAAATGTTACAAAACATTTAAGTAGGGTGCTCAATGTAAAGTTCCAGGTTTACAATGTAGCTCCTGTAACTCTTCTTTTGACAGAACATATGGGTGAAAATAAAACTGCAAACTAAGGGTGGCGTTTTCGGTCCGCCTAATATATGACAGTTGATAATTTAGTACCTGCATCTCTCAATTTTTTGGCAATTTGAGGACAACTTTTGCCTGAATTTATCAGGGATCCCAAATGTCACATGCAAGATTCCAGCAAAAAAAAAAGGATTTCGGCGAAATGTCTCTGCATTACGCAAAATTGAGAGTTGCTGGTATTAAATTGCCATGTAAGGCACCACTCCATTTAATTACAGGACTAATTTTGAAAATTTCCCTGCCTGAAAAAAAAGTAGTAGAGAAATAAACAAATCCATGGATTCCCACCTTAAAAGTTTGATGGCTTGTAACGTTATATTCTCTGCATTTATTGTTTCATACAGATGGCGATGAGTTCGAGATTGGTGTCAATGGGATGGGGAAGGACAGGTGGTATCAGAACATCCCGCTTCCAAATTCGTGCTGTAAGATATTTATATATCCATCTCATTCATTCTTTTGTCACCATGTTTGTTTTCTGTGTGTATATTTCAACTATTGGATGGATTTTGGGTGTAGGCAAAGCCAGAAACAGTGGAGAAAGTGTACGAGATTGTGAGGAAGCAACTGGCTTTACCCGCTGATAAAGTACTCACCCCTCAAACTACTTTCGTAGAACTTGGAGCTGATTCCCTCGACACTGTAAGAAGATTAGTCATATTTACCCTTTGATTTTTGTGGAAACAGTATGATGTTTGATGATGTGGGAAGGGCATTTTGGTCTGAATTTATGAGTGGTAATGTGCAGGTGGAGATAGTTATGGGGCTGGAAGAAGAGTTTGACATCAGTGTGCAAGAGGAGAACCAAGACAACATTACCTGCATCCAAGAGGCTGCTGATCTCATTGATCAACTTGTTACCAAGCCTTCTTCTTGATCTCATTTTTCACCATTGCTTAAATTCATTTTAGATCATGTGGATTTTTTGAGTTTGTGAGATTTACCCATGCCTGCTTTTGTTATGAATTCCTCTTTTTGTTGTCAGCAATTCTGCATTAGCTCCGTAATATCATGATCAGGTTATCATTTAGGTTCAGTTTATGCAAAACAAGAGGTCATTCAGTCTCAACTATTTGGTAATAACCGAAAATTGAGCTGAAATATAAAATCAATTCAGTTAATTTTGGTATTGGGTATTGGTTTTGGCTTCGATTTTTGAGATTTGAACTTTTTGGTATGCGGTTTTGATTTTTATGGTAAAAATACAGAGAAACCAAAAATCGAATTGAATAAAACAACACATATAATTTTTAAATCTTAGTTCATTTATTCACTTAATTATAAATTGAGTTGTTTTGTTATATACTATTATCTACAAATTGGGTTGTTTTTATTGTTTATAATCTAAACATGAGAATTTAAGCATATTTATGAACTTGTGGTCTTGTATTTTTACTTTTAAAAAAAAAATCCAATTTAAAATAAAAAATATTTCAGCTTTTCGATTTTATAATGAAACCGAAATGAAAAATTTAGTCTTATGTTCATTCGATTTGGTTTCGATTTTTAATGGTGAAAAGTTCAATAAATTCGATTTTCCTTATTCAATTCGGTTCGATTTTACTTATTTGATTCGATAACCGAAATACCGAATGCTCCTAACAGTCAGTCTCAACAATCAAATTTAATCATCAAACCAAAATTACTTCGACCCTCTTGCTCTATCTTTTCAAAAGAAATATTCCTCCATGATCAAAAGAAACCCAGAAAAACAAAAGCAAGTATGTAGCAGCAACAAAGATTATTACATTATAAAACCATCCAACTTCACTTACAAATCACAATCCACTTGTTTTGGCTCCACTACTATTTCAGACAATATAATTAACAAAAGGCAGAACTTACAAGAATCCATAGCCTCATCTTTTGCTGCTGTTGACGACGTAACGCTGCTGAATTATTATATATGTCACAAGCTTCTAATAAACAACGTAGTTCAAGGAAGAACAATTATCTCAACTGAAACAACAAATCCCATAATAATTAACATGCAACTGTAGAATATCCTCCCTAATAATACAACGTGCTATTGTCTTGATCAGTATAAATTGGTGGACATAATCTCAAGGGATATCCCACCCCCAAGATGGAGCTCGAAAATCTCCTATCAATGGACATCTACACAGCCACCGGTTCAGGAGACGGTTCGGGAGGGGCCCCACTTCCCCCATTGAGGACAATCACATTCCCATCGGTATCCACATCCACAATGACCGAATCGCCCTCCTTGATTTCACGCGCAAGCATCTTCTCCGCCATGCTATCCTCCAACAGTCTCATAATCGCCCTTCGCAAAGGCCTAGCACCGTAGCTCGGATTATACCCTTCGTCAACCACCCTATCTCTAAACCTCTCCGTCACCTGAAGCTCGATTTCCTTGTTCTTCAGTCTCTCAAACACTTCCTTAAGCATGATGTCAGCAATATCCTTAACCTCCAGCTTGGTAAGCTGTCTGAACACAATCATCTCGTCCAATCTGTTCAAAAACTCGGGCCTGAAATATTGTTTCAACTCTTCTGTCACCAAGCTCTTGATCCTGTTATAACTGCTGTCCTTCTCGTCGTAATCGAGGTCGAACCCTATACGACGACCACCCTTCTCAATCACACTGCTTCCCACATTCGACGTCATGATCAGAAGCGTGTTCTTGAAATCCACCGTCCTTCCTTTGCTGTCGGTCAGCCTCCCGTCTTCGAGGATCTGAAGCATCATGTTGAAGACATCCGGATGGGCCTTTTCAATCTCGTCAAAAAGGACGACCGTATAAGGACGGCGTCTGACGGCCTCGGTCAACTGCCCACCTTCGGTGTAGCCAACATAACCGGGGGGAGAACCGATGAGCTTAGAAACGGTGTGCCTCTCCATGAATTCACTCATATCGAGACGAATCATGGCTTCTTCTGATCCAAAGTAGTAGGCGGCCAACGCTTTTGCTAGTTCGGATTTTCCCACACCGGTTGGGCCAGAAAAGATGAAGCTGGCAATGGGCCGGTTGGGATTCTTGAGCCCGACACGGGCCCGCCGGATGGCCCGACTGATGGCTTTGACAGCTTCGTCCTGACCGATGACACGTTTGTGAAGGGTCTCCTCCATCTTGAGGAGACGATCGGATTCGTCGGTTGATACCTTATCGACTGGGATGCCGGTCCATGAAGAAACGATGTGCTGAATATCGACTTCGGTTACAACTGGACCGTCCTCCCCTGCCTCGCTTTCTGCCTTTGCTCATCTCCTTGTTTTTGTCTACGAGAGCAGATATCTGTGCCTTGAGATCCATTTCTCTGTCACGTAGCTCTCCAGCCTAAAATTGAAAATAAGTATATAGTTCAGGAACCAAATATACATGGAGAACTCTTGGGTGACCAGTTTCACTGAGCAACTGGTGAACGACTAATACCATTCAATGAAAACAACTAATACCATTAAAAATTCACTTGAGTTGCACCGTGCAACTGGTTCATAGACATTTGTCATGTCTATGTGCACCAGCATTTATAATTGACATAGATATAATTTTCAACTATCTAATAATGACAAAGGTAGAGATGTCATGATGATGTAGCAACTTACCTTCTCGAAGTCTTGACCTCTGACAGATTCGTTCTTCTCCTTTGTTATCTGCCTGAGTTCTTTCTCAAGCTCTCTAGCTTCCTCAGGTAGCTGTATATGACGAATCGGAATTACAAATTGCAATGGGAAAAATGAGTTTGGTAGTTCTAAGAAAGCAATCTACCTGAGCATGGCGAAGTCGCACTCGGGAGCCAGCTTCATCTACCAAGTCGATTGCTTTATCAGGCAAAAATCGATCACTGAAACATGCAGATACAGAGTTCTTAAAATCATCAAATTTTGAAGGAGCATCTCAAAACAACATCTTATATCCAAATAACGTGCAGATATAAAGTTCTTAAAATGACAAATTTATATGGTGTTTGGCTAACATATTGTGATGATCTTAAAAACTCCTACAAGTTTTTAGTGGTTCATAAAAAGATTTATCTCATTAAAAAGAGCAAGTCTAGTGTGAGATCGTCTCACCGTTATCACTTTAATAGAAAGATTATCACTTTTTAAGGTAAGTGTCTCACTTTTCAAAAAGGAAACATGTAACAATGTATCATTTTCAGGTAAAATTTTGAAAAGTGATTACTCCACATTTTACCTTAAAAGTGAAAATCTTTCTATTGAAAGTCGCACGGTGAGACGGTCCCACACGAGTTTTTTCCCATAAAAAATTAAGTTATTTATGATGGAACTTATAATATGTAACAGCAATTCTTAAAAGGACCAAATTTAAATGTGCATCTCAAAATAACATCATATATCCAAAAAAAGAAAATAAGAATTAGAGTTGTCTTGCTTTCTTAATGCCAACTTATAAGCCTCTGATGGCTTATTTCAGGAGCAAATAAGATTAGAGGAGCTAATAAGTTCAGCCAAAAGCCTTCTAAGTCGAGCTCATATAAACATTGATAAATAACTAGAGAACTTCATACCTAATATACTGATAGGACAACTGTGCTGCAGCAACTAAGGCCTCGTCAGTGTATCGAAGCTTGTGATGTATCTCATAACGTTCCCTAAGCCCTTTAAGAATTTGAATGGTTTCATCAACGGTCGGTTCTGGAACCTTCACAGGTTGAAACCTTCTTTCTAAAGCTGGATCTTTTTCGATGTGTTTTCGGTACTCATCCAGGGTAGTGGCCCCAATACACTGCACATATATCATTAAAGATGTTAATTCACATAAAAATTGCAATATGGTGAGATGATTGCATCTTGAAAACAGGGAAAGGTATTGATAAATAATATTACCAATAAATCGCAGTTCAACAAACAATAACTAGATTATAAAATTACCATATACACTTGTATTTTTTAGAAATGTTAGCTCACCTGTAATTCACCACGAGCTAAAGCAGGCTTCAATATGTTTGCAGCATCAATTGCCCCTTCTGCAGCTCCTGCTCCAATCAATGTGTGCACCTCATCAATGAAGAGTATAATCTCGTCACTTTGCTTAATTTCCTCCATAAGCTTCTTCAATCTTTCTTCGAATTCACCACGATATTTTGTCCCAGCAACAAGAAGTCCCATATCTAGAGTTATAACCTGAAATAATCCAAACGAAACATTAATTCCTCTTATAAGATATTGGAAGAGAACGAACAACAACCTAGCTAGTGTAACAGCAACAGTTAACTGAAAACAAATTGGCTAAAAACGTAAAAGGAGAAGACCAGTTAATTTTGCCCGCTTATGCTGTCCATCTCCCAAATCAACACGATTAGAATCATCATAAAGGAATAATAAACTAGCTAAGACATTTTCACTGGTTCTTATGTTATAGGCTGTCAACTAGCTAACCTTTTTGCCCTCAATCGTCTCTGGAACATCTCCAGTAGCAATTCTCTGGGCGAGGCCCTCAGCAATGGCAGTTTTCCCAACCCCAGGTTCTCCAATAAGGCAAGGGTTATTCTTCGTGCGCCTTCCCAAAATTTGAGTGACACGTTCAATTTGATCCTGCCTTCCAACAACAGGGTCTAGCTTACCCTGAAATAATGAAGATGATTAACTCACATTAAAACTCAATAGTTCTTTTTTATAAGAACATTAAACCTCAATAATAATAATTTAACACCAGTAAATTAATAAACTTGTAAAATATTACCTCCTCAGCTAGCTTGGTCAAATTGGTACCATACTCTTCTAGTGTAGGCATCTTGTTGCCTGAGCTGCCACCTCCAACACCAGCTCCAACAGCCTCTGCACTCTCACCGACCATTCTAATAACCTATTTTGTGCAAAAGATTTACATCAGTTCCAAAGTACTCAAAAATATGCAAACTGTAGAAAAGTAGAAGTACTTGCCTGAGTTCGAATGTTACTGGGGTCGGCACCTAAATTCTCAAGAACACGAGCTGCCACACCTTCTCCCTCTCGGAGCAATCCCAGCAGCAAATGCTCTGATCCAATGTAATTGTGTCCTGAATCAAGAACACCGTCAGCTATGAACAATAAAGAACAAGAGCATGCACCAAATAATATTGTTCAATGAAAGCAACTAATACTGACCACCTAATACATTTTAACCAAACAAGTAATATAATTTAAAAATGCACTTGAGTTGCACGGTGCAACTGCCAACTGGTGCATAGAAGTTTTTTGCCGAACAAGTTATTTAAATTCTCCCAGAGAAGGAAATATTAGAATAGTGCAAAAAAAGTTACCGAGTTGTCGGGCTTCTTCTAGAGAAAGTTCTAGAACACGTTTTGCACGAGGAGTAAACGGTATCTCCACGGCCACAAACCCACTACCGCGTCCAATTATTTTCTCAACCTCCACTCGGGCGTCTTTGAGATTAATTCCCATGGACTTGAGCACCTTAGCAGCGATTCCAGTACCCTCTCCAATAAGCCCCAACAGTATCTGTTCTGTTCCAACAAAATTATGGCCAAGCCGTCTTGCCTCCTCTTGCGCAAGCATAATGACTTTTATAGCCTTTTCCGTGAAACGCTCAAACATGGCACGTGGAGCCATGCGTTGTTGTTTCTTCCCCCGCTTCCTAAAGGTGGAAGCAGCCACCTTTGATTGGAGCGTGAGCCCGCTTTTCTGCAACATCATATCTAAGGCATTAGCTCCACGCAGGCCTGTAAAACCCCTCATCCTTGCAGGCGTGGGCTGTGAACAGCAGAGCATTGTAGATGCCGTTTTGGTTCTGTTCGAGCCCTCAAACTGCGCACCGTTTGTCAAACCAACCGACGATGGCAAATTGGTCGATTGAACTAAAACGCGCGCCATATCTTCCTCAACGATCTACATATACGTTGAAAGCAATTACATAAATAGGTGAAACAAAATAATGAACGACAAATTAACAAGATTTAGTCTTCTAAGCTTGATCAACACTCCAAATATGAATATAATCAACAAAATCAACTGGAATCATTATTACGAAATTCATCTCACAGAAACATGACATAGATAAACAACAACATATTGGACGTGCAAGTAAAGAATATAGTATTCAATAATCGGAACCAAATCCAGATATTATCCAAGCTCAATTTGCAAATTAAAAGCCAACAACAATACTAAGAAACAGTATACACATAATTCCACTTCTTATCCAACTATATTCAGAAAATAAACAAATTCGGATTACATAATTATCATTTCCAACTTCAATTAACAAAATAAACACCAGATTCTTTCCAAAAACAGCCTCAATTCACACCAAAACTCACAAAATGAAACCGACACGATCGACAAATCAGGTCTAGAACAAGAACACCTCACCTGAACGAATGATTAACGCAATATCCCAATTCGAGAAACACGAAAACGAGAAATGATGGAAAGAGGTACCAAAAGGGCCCCTATGGGTTGTAGAGAGAGAAAGGAGAGACCCAAAATTAGGTCGGCCGGATTTGCAAGAGTGCAAGGCTGAAATACAAGTGATGATATATAAGATAGAGATAGATAGATGTGGATGATAATCAACCTCTCTCTCTTCGCCGATTTTTTTCCTTTTTTATTATTTTTATTATCTTTCACTATTTTCGATTCTTTTTTCTTATACGCTACTGGCGTTCACTACGGTGCACCGCGATCCAGAGGGAAATGTCTCGAGAGTCAATAACCTGCGCGTCTACTCTTTAGTCTTTACTTGCAGCAACTTCTGGAAATGCTTTATTTTATTTCCTTTAAAAAAAAAATTACCGTTTCTGATTGCGTATATAATAAAATTAAAATTATCCAAAAAGTTTGTATGACATGATATTATTAGACTTGCTCCCGAACCGGAACCGGCGGTTCAAATCGGAACCGCCGGTTCATCGGTTCCAGTTGTAGAACCGAATCAAAATCGTAAAACCCACGGTTCGGTTCCGGTTCTAGAAAAATCAGAACCGGGAACAGCCGGTTCCGTTCGCCGAAACCGCCGTTTCGAACCGGGAACCGCCTCCAATTTGAAAATTATAGCCGTTGAGAGATCCAACGGCCCAGATTAAAGAGTCGTTGAGATCCAACGACTGAGATTAAATAGTCGTTACTGGAACCGCCGGTTCCTGTTCGAACTGGCGGTTTTCGACCTTTTTTTTATTTATTTATTAGTTTTTCAAAATTTCATCTATAAATATCACCTCATTCCACTCCAAAATTCACCCAAAGTGATTCAACTCACTACTTTCTTCTCATCTCTCTCAACTCAACTCTCACTCAATTCTCAAAGTTTATTATTTACATATTATTTACATTACTTACATATTATATACACTACACTATAATTTATATATTAGTATATTACACTAAACTATATATTATACTACACTACATATTATACTACACTATATATTATATACACTATATATTACACTATATTACATATTAGTATATTACACTACACTATATATTATTTACATATACACTTACATATTATGGTCAGC
This sequence comes from Stenogyne calaminthoides, assembly GCA_037126765.1. Classification (NCBI taxonomy): domain Eukaryota; kingdom Viridiplantae; phylum Streptophyta; class Magnoliopsida; order Lamiales; family Lamiaceae; genus Stenogyne; species Stenogyne calaminthoides. The sequence goes on along the minus strand of JBBCBC010000022.1, from coordinate 2,567,941 downwards.
CATCAAAGCAACAAGGGTAAGGGTAAAGGCAAAGTTTCTTCCACCTCTTCCGTTAAATTTCCACAACCACCGCCACCTAAGACCGATCGAGTGGAGTTTAGATGATATTGAGGCCACACTTGGTCCCGGTTATGAGAATCCTCTTGAAGATGATGCTATACCACGAGGTCCACGACATCCTACTCAAGAAAGTCAAAACCACCCAACCGACTCCAATGTCGAGCCAACTCCAACCCCAACTCCAAGTCGAGCTCAACTTAAGTCGGATATTTTTGCACGTCACTTTAATAAAGTGATCAACGAGGATGGTACTATTAAAGTTCATTGCAACTATTGTGAGAAAATATATTCTTTTGTCAAAGGAAGGGGATATGGGACATTCGAGAAGCATTTGAAAAAAATTCACCAGGATAGAGTTGGAATTAGTTCAAACCAAGCACAACTTCATGGATTTACGTCAACCGGTGGCGGTGGTGGAGTTCAAGGCGAGGTAAGTGTTGCGAGTCATTTTGTTTGGAGAATATTATGTGGCTGATTCGGTGACAACTCACAAATAAAATATGCACGTGTAAAATAAACTGTAAATAAGAAGAATTTGTTGACTCAGTTCGTCAGGAAATGACTACTCTGGGGGCGTTCCAAGCCAGGGATGTAGTATTGCGAGTTTTACACGTACAATATATGATACATCTTATGAAGATGAATCGCTATGGATGAAGATGATTTGGAGAGTTGGTATATGAGTGCTAGGGTTTTTTATGTGCATGGATGATCTCTCGAATTTTTCTGAACCTTACCCCTCTGGGAAATTTTTTTGTGAACCTGTCTCTTGTTGTTTTTCCTTCTATTTATAGTACTTTGACAAGCATGAGCTGGTTTGGCAAGCATGAGCTGGAGACTTCGGGGCATGCAAGAACTCATGTAATGCTGCCACGTTTCCAACTTCGTCTTTCTGGTTGATCTTTGCATTTGCTTGTCTATAAGGCACTCTTTTGGTCGTCCAAATCAATCTTTTGCTCGACTGAATGCTTTGTTCGCCCCATTAAACCATATCAATTTCATGCCGGAATATTGTCCTCATCGAGCATACTGACCCCTCAGGTTGTCTGAGCCTTCAGGATGTCTGAGCATCGAGCATACTGACCCCTCAGGTTGTCCGAGCCCTCAGGATGTCTGAGCCCTCAGGATATCTGAGCCCTCAGGATATCTGTGCATCGAGCATACTGATCCTGAGGTCACTTGACTCAGGCTCTGATTTCTTCTTTCCTGATCTGAGTGGCGAACATACCTGTTTGTTCGGTCAGTCGGGCGAATATACCTGTTTGCTCGGTCAGTCTGGCGAACATACCTGTTTGCTCGGTAAGCTGATTTAGCAACCTTGGTTGGTAAATGGCGAACAGGCGAACAAAACTTGCTCGTTAGGTGAGTGGCGAACCGCCGAACAAATGATACTTGCTCGGCGAGCTAGCGAACAAAACTCACTTTGGTAGGCGAGCATACTCGCTTGGTTGACAAGTGGCGAGCTGGCGAACAAACTTGTTTGTTCGGCGAGCGGCGAGCACAATTGTATATCGAGCATGATTATTTTAATAGTTGAATATTACACGTATCTCTCTTACGTGTTCGATTAATGCTGAATAATTATATCGAACACAACAATACCCTCCAGCCGGGTCGCTTTGTATTCATCATGGGGCCCGACTGTTATAATTTGATTGGGCCATAGTAAATGTCATTTCGTATTCTGTGCCGGATTTTCAAAATTGAACCCGGTATCTATAAATACCTATTTTTGTCGCCTCAGTGCCCTTTCTTTCTTTACTTCTTCTCTCTGTCTTTATTTTCAATCTCCTTCGCGTCTGAAACTTCCGGCAAGGGCATTATCATTCCGGTGAAGGACTTTATTCAGGTAACTTATTGCATACTCTTTCTCATTGCGATTATGGTTTCTCGTTCAAATTCTTCTGCCGCAGTAGAATCAGAATCGAATCGCCATAGTTCCTCCTCCCCCTCTTTCGGTACAATCCCTCGTATAGATGATGATGCGTCGGAGATAAACATCTCGGGATCAAGGTCTCGTTGGTGAGTTTGGCAGCCGTTTGCCGTTCTTTCCTCCGATTCCGATGCCCTAAACGAATTGGATAGGGACTTAGCCCGTAGTGATTTTTTGGATGATTCGAGTGATAATTCTTTGCCCCAACCCCAAATTGGGTCTAGGGTTGTAGATAGTCTTGATGATAATGTGAGGGAGGAAATTTTGGTAGTTGAGAATATCGATGAGTCGAACATAGGGATAGGCGGCGAGCAGAACACTGAACTTGATATCCCTGTTGGTGTCCCTCATAGCCCAACATATAACGAGTATAATGCTCGTTATAATTTTGATTGGCCCGAACAACCTCGTAGGACTAGGGTTGAGAATGAGTACCCGGCGAGCAAAATTGCGAGCATAATTGATGTAGATATGCTCGCTCAGCTGTATAGGAATTATGAAACCCCCAAAGATGTCTTTTTCTGGGCTCCTGGTCTCGATGAAATGAGTAGACCAATACCCCCGGTCATGTGTTCTTTGTGAATTTGGACCGCGATGGAAGCGGGCCTTAGGTTTCCACTCCATCCCACTGTCACTTTTTCTCGTAGAATGGAACATTACCATTACGCAGCTGAAGCCGAATGGGTGGCACATGATTATGAGCTTCTTGACTTTGTTCGGCAAAATGAAGCCCAGATATTATCCCACAGCAGCTGAACTTGCTCGACTAGTGCATTTGACCCGTCCGAAGGGCGAACATGGATGGTTGTTCATGTAGGTAAATGCTAAGTGCAAGATCATTGAAGATGTGCTGAACAAAATCAGTGATTGGAAGGAGAAATTCTGGTTCGTTGGGGGTGATTGGAAGAGCAGAACTGAAGCGAACCAGGATGCTTTCGTTTAGACATCCCCAATCGATTTCGGGGTTTACCGGCGTAAGTATTTTTGTGTCTTTTGCTCTTGACAGAACCGATTTTAACTTATTCTTCATTTCAGAATTCCAATTTGACGGACAAAGGAGACCAACGAAAGTTATTTTAGCGATCTCGCAAATCGATCTCGAGCCTCGCTCGAACGATCTGTGAAGACTCAATAATACCACCAACGAGGAAGAAAGCGAGGCTTATACGTGCCCCTCACCATCTTGTTGCTGTTAATCCCGCTGGTAAGGATTGTTTTTTTTTGCATTTGCATATGTTTTGTACATTTTGCTCGTTGTTTCCCTTTCTTGCATAATGAATCGCTTTTATCTATAGCTTTCCCTCGATGTTCTTTGTTGTCGTGAGTACATCCGAAGCATACTAAAATGGCTCAAGAAAAAAAGACTTGAGAGCTTGCTCGAATTCAAAAGCGGGGAGGCTCGGCGAGCAAATCGAGGAAGCGAGCAAGGGTGAGCCGAAAGATCCACTCGCCCTGGGAGTCGAAATACCAAAGAGGACAACTCGTTTGGCCGAAAGCAAGGGCGAGTGAACAGCTCCATCTCCAAAAAGACCAATGATGGAAACCGACGAAAGGGGGGCAAGTTTAACAGCTCGCACAAGCATCGATCTTTGAGCAGGAGACCCCACCGCCGGCTGCGATCGAATGGCCGCCTCTGCGTGGTCGGGTCCGGGTCAGCAGATAGTTGAAATGGAGGTTGGTACATCTTCTCCACCTCCTGCTGGACCCCGAACTTGGACCCCTTTGAACCCTGAGCTCCGGTCCCCTGAGGATAAATCATTTTTGGGATGGGATCAGGCCTAGGGCGAACAAGTACATTTTGTTCGCTTTATTTCCTTTTTCATTAATTTTGTTCGCTTTGTCATGTTTGTTTGCTCGGGTGTATGTGTAGGTTGAGCAGGTTGGCGCCTTTGATGCCCTAATTGAAAAACTACTACTGCTCGCCAAGTGTTCGGAAGGTTCCTGGCATTCCCAAGCATGTTCAGAAGGCGTGTGAGACCTCCATTCGAGCATGGACTACTGAGCTGGAAGAGGCCACCACGGGTCCAACACCTTTGGAAAACATGCGACTTGGCCTGGTACACCAGGGCCAATCTTTGGTCATCCTTGAAAGTTTATCTTTGAGTCCGCTTATCTTCATGCCAACTACTTGGCTCGATCGAGAAGTTTTGAAGAGAATGTGAGAAAATGAGCAAAACTTCGGGATGAATTGAGGTTAGCTCAGGACGATATCCCCTCGGCTCAAGTAGATGCTCGTAAGGCTCAAGAGGATGCTCGCCAAGCTCAGGAAGTTGCTCGCCAGGCAAGGGAGGAGCTAAATCTTGCTCAGGAGGAGGTGGTCGGCATACGGAGAGTTTAGAATAAGATGAATGTCGAGCTTCGTAAACTCCTTGATCGAAGTCATGGAAAAGTGAAGAAGAATGTGCTCGCCAACAACTCATCATTCTTTGAAGAGACCAACACTCGTTTGGTCTCGAAAATTCAAGGTTGCACAATGAAGAGTATGTTGATTCCATGTCGAACTTTTCTTACATATGTGCCTTTGTTGATGCCATCCGATTCGCTTTCGCCACACGCCATTTGGCGAACAAATTGCCCCGCTCATATCCAGTTTTTAGCAGTACCTGATCGACAACCCCCCAGATCGCAATCTTCCGATGTCTGACTTGAACGATCTGTGTGATTTCTCCAAACTTCCTGAAGGGATCGAGATTGATGATCCTATCTTGGATGAGGAAGATGGCTCGGATGCAGACATTGCTGATGCTGCTGATCAAACTCTCCGAGTCGAGCCCGGGTTCGATCAGGTGTTGGACGAACAAAGGGGACCTCCTGTGACCTAGCAAAGTGTACTTTCTGGCGAGCAGACTGGGCCTGACCATGCTGGAGGAGCCGTTGCTGAGGGGGTCGAGCAAATGGGGCATGATTTGTTCGATACTTCACTTCCGCCCACCCCCAACAACGAATTTATTCCTTAATGTAATTTTTGCTTTGCCGAACAAATGTTGTGTAATTTTTGTCTTCTTCATTTTTTGCTCGAACAATTTCTTCTGAACTTGTGTAATTTTTTGCTTTCTTCTATCTTGTTCGAACAACTTCAAAATTTGAATGGTTGAATTTGCATATTGATCAATTTCCTCTAACCTAATCGTTGAGGATGAATGTTGTTGCTGATGAATGATTGATACTTGTGTTGCTTGATGTTTGCTTTATAGCTTTCTAGTTTATGCCTCTTTTCTTCTGAATGAATTTGAACATTGTGTTTGCCTATGCCCGCTCCTGACTTCTTTCGTTTTTGATTGTCTTATTGATGTGCAATCGGTTGATCGTCTTATTTAGGTGCGACCAGATGGGTTAACTTTATGCAACCCCCTTTCGTTTCGCGATCGCCTTATTTAGCGCCGATCATCACTTCGTCTTTGTGCCGTCTTATTTAGTCGCTGCGACCCGCACTCATCACCCGCTTTTCTTCTGGTATCCGTAAGCACGAAGTCGCCTTTTTTCTTTTCGCATTACACGTGCCATTACCCACTTTTTGTCATGGAATCGAGTACGAACTCGTTAAATCGGGGTGAACATATAGACTTGGGCTCGTTTGTCTTTTGTTCGGACGTCCGGCTTAGGTCTTGCGACCTCTAATAGGCTTCAACTAGAAAAAATCTTAACAAACAAAAAAATATTTTTTGCAACACATCAGATTCTATTACAACTTTTACATTTGAAGAAGACCGCCTATTACAATAACTATGTACATCGACTATGGTTTCAAATTTAAACCTTGTCTTGAGTAGACATAAACCGGCCTCACCTTGTCCGCGGAATTGATGTCGACAAGCATGTGGTGCATCATCCTGTTTACCCTTTTTAAATAACATGCTCACAAAGAAGATAAAGCCGTTTGTCCTCCCCGACAAGTTGTGATTACGCGGGCAACAAGGCGACATTGAAGCACGCCAAGAGCACGCCGCCGCTTATATCAGCGCGAGCAAAATCTCACCAGCACCATTCTCGTCCCTTCAAGATGCATGAGCATCAAGATCCGCTGTTGTTTCGGTGGATACCACGACATCCCTCCTTCGGCGAGATTTTGGGGATGATAGGACTAGTGATTTACTAATGCATAAGCAGCCGAGTAACGCGAGTGGCAACCATGACTCGCCGAGCATCTTGAGTCCGTGAACGAGCGTCAACTGTGTTCGGCGTGTCACATGGGGTATAAAGCTCGTCTAGACAGATGCTCGATTCAAATAGAATGATAAATTAATCGAGATTCTTCTTCGTCCGGGAGGCATCTTGAACCAACTTTCTTCCGATAACCGTAGTATTTTTTCTTTTTATCTATTTTTTCTCTCTTTCTTGACTATCAATATGCCTCTATTTATAGAACTATCATGGTAGGTCTTTGGCTTAACTAGTTGGTCTTTGGCCCTTCTCTTTCTCCTCCTTGTGACATCTTACTCGCTTGAATCCTCCTTCCGACATCCGCTCGGATTTTTTGCTAGCTCTTATTCCGGATTGACACGTTTCTTTTTTGGTTGCCACCACTTCTCGACTTGCTTTGACACGTATCTTCTATTTTTCAAAATTGTTGGCCAGCATTTTTTCTAGAAGATTTGTGCCGAACACAATGTGTTCTCCTTAATGATTGTCCCCGCTTTCGTCTTAGTTGTATGGGTCGATTATGTTCGCCATTTGTGCTCGCTTTTAAATTGTGTGGGGTCGATTTTGTTCGCCCAGCTTATGCTCGCTATTATCGATAATATTTTTTCAAATTTGACGATTCCACGAGTAGGACAATGGGACTCCATTCAGTCTTTCCAAATCATATGCCCCATTTAATGACGCGTTATGTAACACCGAATGGACCTTCCCATGCTCGTACGAACACACCACTTAATACCCCGTTGCTGTTCGTCTTAGAACCAAATTCGCCACGTTGAACTGCGTGTTCGGACTTTGGAGTTATAGAACTTTTTTCGATCTCTTTTTGATATGACATTCTTGAAATCAAATTCCCATCTTTCTTTTCTTCTAACAGTTCAGACTCGTATGAAATATCCCGGTCATCGACGTGTTTCCAAAAAGTCATTGTCCGATGACTCGAAATTTTTATTTTTATGGGTATAATACTTCGCGACCAAATGCCAAAAAAACGGGTTTCCACAAATTGATGTTCGAAGTTGTTCGACAGGCGAATAATATTTCGGGCAACTCTTCTTGTTTTATCCTCCTCGAATTATCAAGTTTAAATTTTTGGGTATGCTTGATAATTTTATTAATCTGCAACTTGTCCGCTTTGACTAGGATAATATCTGAGTTGAATAATGCTTTTTTATGCCCCAAATGAGCACAATTTTGTTTTAATTCAATTTCATCGAATCGCTTTGCCGTTATCTCATTACTAATGATTGGGGAAGCCCAAAACGACAAATGATATTCTTCCAAACAAAGTTCCACATTCTTTGTTCGGTGATTTTGACAATGGCTTTGCTTCCGCCCATTTAGTATAGTAATCAACAAGAACCACAACATATTTTACTCCCGACGTGCGAAGAGAATGGGCCGATCAAATCGATTCCCCATTTAGCAAATGGCCATGGGCTATAAACCCACACTAATTCTTCAAAAGGGCTATGAATAAGTGGGGAATGTGCACTGCACTTGTGACATCGCCATCTGTACGCGGAGCATAGAATCTTTTTTGAGGGTCGCCAAGAATAACCTTGTCGACACATTATATGTGCCAAGACGAGCCCACTCATGATGGTTTCCGTGATACTCCATCATGGATTTTCTCGTAATCACATGACCTCTTTCAGGAGTGATACACTTCAATAGTGGAAGTGAGAAACTTTTTTTTGTACAAATGCTCGCCTAAGATAGTATAACGAAAGCGTATTGTAATCTCGAGACGAGTAGCTTGTGCATTATTCTCGGGGAGAAGTCCTTTTAAAGTAATTTAAAATTGAGTCATCCAGGTTTTTTCACTTTCGCGCATTACTTGGCGACCATAACTCGAAATTGATGGCGAACAAGTTGACGACCACAATATCCGCTTGTGTTAAATCATCCTTCCGCTGCTGCGCAGCGTGCCAAGGCATCAAATAATGAATTACCCAATCGTGGTAATTGTTCTATGTAAACCTGTTTCAACTGCTCGAGCAACTCCTTTGCTAGTTGTTGATATCGTGCCATTTGTTTGCCTCGCCTCGTGACTCATGGGCATTTGGTAAACAATTATCCGAGAATCATCAGAAATCATCGCCTCAATTCCCATTGTCATAGCCATCCGTAGAGTCCAAACGATCAAAGCCTCGTACTTTCGCTTCATTATTTGTACCGAAAATTGAACGATGGTCATTTGTTGAAGTTTGTCGAGTTGGGCTGATGAGTACCACACCGCCCCTACCGGGTTAACTCGACCATGAAAATCGGCCATAGCTTGGCCCTTCATTCATTGTTCGCGAGCTTAACGTAATGCCAAATTAGCCTAACTCCACCGCCCATTTGAGTAATCACCACAGGTCCGGTTTGGAGACTTGTTTAATGGAATGTGGTCACACTCGATCGAGTGATCGAAAAAAGTATGGTCGCAATTTTCAAACACTCATAACGAGAGCATATGCTAATTTTTTCCAAAGAAACTTCGGCTTTTTGAGTACCGCTTACATAGTAAACGGGCAAAGGATCGTCCCTCCGCCTTTAACGAAAGCACATCGCTAATTGCATGCTTGGATCGTAAGAATCTGATAAAGTTGTTCACCCGAAATGTGCTTAGACAATGTTTGAGTATCTGCAAGGTATTGCTTTTAATGACTTCGAATGCATTTTGACAATACTCGTCGATGGAATTTCCACTTTAAAGCATCAAAGAAAGGTTTGCATTTGTCCCCATTCGGATATAAACCGAACTTCTACGGAAGCTAAACGTCCAGTTAATTTTTGGACTTCTTTCACACTCCTGGGGGCCTGCATGTCGAGCATGGCTTGAATCTTTGATGGTTTCGCTTCAATCCCCCGTTGACTGACCATATGTCCGAGGAATTTTCCCGAGTGAACCCCAAAGCTGCATTTCTTCGGATTTAGCTTCATGTTGTACTCTCTGAGAATATCAAACGTTTGTGCGAGGTGAGTGATGTGGTCTTCCTTGTGTTCGCTCTTTACCACAATATCGTCAATATACACCTCAACTGTTCGGCCGATGTGTTCGTCAAACATTTTGTTCACCAAACGTTGATATGTTGCTCCGGCATTCTTTAATCCGAATGGCATGCGTTGCCAACATTACATATTCTTTTCACTGCAGAATGGCGTATTCTTTTGATCGTCCGGATGCATGGGTATTTGGTGATAGCCAACAAACGCATCCATGAAAGTCATGAGCTCATGCCCTCAACAGACATCGACCAAATAATCGATATGTGGCATCGAAAATTATCTTTCGCATGCTTTGTTTAAATCGATGAAATCTATACATAATCTCCAAGTTCCATTAGACTTGCGCATTTGACCACGGTGGTTCATGCCATCTTGCACATTTTACTTCTCGAATCAGTTTATTGTCGAGCAACTTTTTGATTTCACTATTCATAGTCGCATACTTCTCTGGACTGAACTTTCTTCGCTTCTGGATAACTGGAGTTTGTATTGGATCAAGGTTGAGGAGTGACATGCATGTTTAGGATCAATGCCAACCATGTCCTTGTGCGACCAAGCAAAACACATCCAAGTTTGTCTTTTGAAGATAAGCGCTCATTTACATTAAATAATGGTTCCGTAATTCAACCAATGAACACTTCTAACTTCGTATATGTTAGGGTCGATATTGATAGACTCCGGTTGTTCGACGAGTTGCTCGCGCTTTTTTTTGTTTCCACCGAGGATCTTGATTGACCCCTGTTAGTCATCAACCTCCATAGGTTTGAAACCTCACGCAAGGTTCTAGGTCCGATAATTCGACATGGATCAATGTTCATTAGATCTCGAGATCCGGGACACGAGTTACCATCCCGGATTCTCGTGTTCGCGGCGCTTTCTCATTCGCGCGTGGAGGTGTGCTTTCGCCAAAAGTATTTTAGCGGTGTATTTACCTGGGTTGGCTTGACTTTCCGATCTCCCGTGTTTGCTCCATCATGTTAACGATATTTTGTTTTTCTAGTGCACATGATAGCAAACAATCTCGAGCTTTTTTCTGATCTCCTTTTACGCTACCCGTTCCATCTTGTGTTGGAAATTTGACACAATAATAATAAGTAGAATGGCGGCTTTAAATTCTGAATAAATCGGGCGACCTAGAACCCGTTATAAGTAGATGGAGCATCGACGATTACAAAATCTAGCATTCTAGTTCGCTTGATCTCCTGGGATTTGAGTTGATTCTAACTCGACTCTAACCTAATCATACCATAGGGTCGGGTTACAGATTCCCCGAAACCCATAATGGTGTGATCACATGGTTCAATATAACTGCTCAAGTCCCCAACTTGCTTTTCCATTTGGTGCAGAGTGTTGACGAACAAAATGTTCGCATATGCTCCGATGTCGACCGAGGCGGGGCACCTTAACCCAAGAGAGGCGATCGATGGTTAAGGAGTCATTGTGGGGGGTGATTATACCGTCGAGATCGCCTTCTAAAACATGATTTGGTGAGAGGGTGGCGTCTGTCGATGTCTTCGCCACCTTCACCGATGGATGCTTTACGGCACACGATCTTCATCTTCTTACGTTTGTTCGATAATGTTGGTGCTTGATAACATCCACCCACTGGACCATATTCAGGACGTATCATGTGGGTCTCTTGACTTTCTCGATCTCTCCCCACAATAGGAGGCCCTCTTTTGGGTAATTCGGACCTCTTCACGGATTCTTCGGGATCACCGATGTTTGTTAGAACTCGCTACCCCCCACGATCTCGCATTTTTTTCGCTTTCGAGTCTCTGCTTTCATGGGGCTTTTTAAGAATCGGGTAAGACGATTATCTTCGATAGCTTCCAAAGTTAACGGGTAAATCGTGACAATCTTCAGACAGTGCCCGATATACTCGTGATAATTACAATATTTGGAAGCATTAAAGCCGATGCTTGTCCATTATGATTCTTCCGCCTATCCAACATGTCCCAATCTTTGATTTGATTAAAAATTGTTTTATTAAACGCCCCCGAAGACTTGGGGGCGTTTTACCTCTCTTTCTTGAATGGTTTGAAAGACTGGGGGTTTATACCCCCATTCATCACTTTCTTCCCAAAAACTTTCTTAGTTGTTGTTTCTTCGACCCAATTGTGGATTTGACGAAGCGGATCTTGCATGGCTATGATCTTGTCGTTTCCGCTCTCGGAATCTGAATATGTGTTCGGCCCGATCTTGATGCATGGCTTTCACATGTCGATATTCGTCAGTCTCCAACCACCAGGATCTTGGCATCTTCTTCTGGGGGGCCCCATCATACAAATATTTATCAAATCTTTCGATGTATGCTCGATCGGACTCACCCTCGGTTGAAAAAATGTACCAACCTTTGTTTTTTAGTCTTTGGGCGAAACCTGCATGGATGAGAAATGGGACAGAATTGTTGTCCCAATTGAGCGAAAAAGATGTGATGGGCGAATCCGCAAAGTAGAGAACCATCTACGTGTCCGATCTCCCCAAAGTCATGGGGAATGATCGGCAATGCATCGCGTCTGTGGCACCCATGGCGATCATAAAGTCCGAATTTCTTTGAGATGGACATGTGGGTCGACTGAAGATCGAACATATGGGATTGGTGGTGGGACCTTCCATGCTTTCTCTTGTATTTAAGCCGCCATGATCGCGGGTGATAATGGCGAGCAAGGTATTAATGCTTTCGCCGAGGGAGTTCTTTAGTCGCGACCAGGTCGGCCTGTAAGCCTTCGATGGCTTTCTGCATTTCCACAAATTTTGTGGAACTAACAGACTTAGATTGGGGTTGTATCCCATCATGAGGACCCAGTGGGTCATGCTCGTGATAGGGGCAATCCCCTTTCAAGTTCGTGCTTGACTACCCAATCGATGATGGATAGACAATTTTGTTCCAGCCGATTTTTGTTCGGCATGCGGATGATCATGAGGATCTGAATGAGAGGGCTTGTTTATCGATTGTTCCTTCCCTGGATCCTGTCGCCTATTATTGTCGATTCTGTCTTTGACGGAGAGTCTCAAACGTCCAAACGCTGATGGTCTGGACCCTTGAGGCTGCTCGTCATCGACGATCATCTCTTTTTATTAACCCGCCTCCGGCAGAACTTTTATCTTAACTTGCTCGCTATCGGTGTATCACGAAGTCGATCTTCATCATCTTGAGTTTTTAACTTGGCTAACTCTTTTTCGCCCTCTTTTCTATGCTTTCGTAGCAAAGAAAGTAATGGCTTTTGTTGTGGCCGCCGGATCATTGGCAATATCCTCAAGATTGATGGTCTCCACTGTCTGATCTTTGTGAGGCTGGCGTTGAGCCTCTTTCCGGTCGTGAGGTCAATTTTGTCCCGACCTCTCTGTTTGTGTATTCCTAGATTGAGGCATTATAATTCTTTTTTTTCTGCTTTCTCGCTAACTACGGGTTTGTGTATGGGTTGGTTTTTGGTACCCTCCTTCTAAATACGCCCGGTTTGTTGCGAGTCGTTTTTGTTTGGAGAATATTATGTGGGTGATTAGGTGACAACTCACAAAACAAAATATGCACGTGTAAAATAAACTCGTAAATAAGAAGAATTTGTTGACCCAAATTAAATCGAGAAATGACTACTCTGGGGCGTTCCAAGCCGGGGATGTAGTATTGCGAGTTTTACACGTCTGATATACGATACATCTTATGAAGATGAATCGCTATGGATGAAGATGATTTGGAGAGTTGGTATATGAGTGCTAGGGTTTTTTATGTGCATGGATGATCTCTCGAATTTTTCTGAACCTTACCCCTCTGGGAAAATTTTTTGTGAACCTGTCTCTTGTTGTTTTTCCTTCTATTTATAGTACTTTGACAAGCATGAGCTGGTTTGGCAATGCTGCCACGTTTCCAACTTCGTCTTCCTGGTTGATCTTTGCATTTGCTTGTCTATAAGACACTCTTTTGGTCGTCCAAATCAATCTTTTGCTCGACTAAATGCTTTGTTCGCCCCATTAAACCATATCGATTTCATGCCAAAATATTGTCCTCATCGAGCATATTGATGACCTCGTGTTATTCGAGCCTTCGGATGTCTCGAGCATTCGTGGATGTCTCGCATCGAGCATACTGACCCCTCAGGTTGTCCGAGCCCTCAGGATGTCTGAGCCCTCAGGATATTTGTGCATCGAGCATACTGATCCTGAGGTTGTTGGGGATTATACTGAAAAGTATGCTTTTTACTTTGTATAATCGAAAAATCAATTTCCGACTTATTTATTTGAAATAAATTGTTTATCATCGATGCTTTAAATATGATTGAATGTTATATATATTTATTGCATAATCGCTCAATAATTGCATGACGTGTTACATCAGAGGTTAATTTAGTGATACCGATCACGTAAGATTAAATTAACGATCCCTTGTACCTAAAAAAGACGCTATTCACGACCTAGATGGAAATGAACAACCATCGCGAAAGGTTGAGGTGTAAGGCTCCTGATTGGTTTGTCTTGACCAAGAGATTACACTAAAGTCGTGGTGATCTGTTGAATAGGACCCTCTGGGAGGATAAATTCTTCGGTCGAACAAGGAAGAATTAGACCTCGAATGGTTCGTTATTTCTTAACCTTCGTCCCCTAAATAGGATCACGTGGGATCGATGAACTATTGCTTTGACTTATAATGGGTAGCGAATCGGGAGAGAGATTCAATACTTTTTATCTTGGGCAATATTATTGGTCACACGTGATTGCTAAGATTTATCTGAAGAATCGTGTGTGCAAAGTCGCTTGTTTGATTTGCCCCTTGGGAGGTTCATAAGTTTTATCATATCAAATCTTGCAAGTGGAATTAGTTTCCAGATGGATAATAATGTTGAACCGCTCGACGAAGGACAAAGATATTAATTAATGGAAAGCTATTTCAAAGGGCTTGAATTAATTAATGGGCTAGATAATCTTAAACACGGAAATAATGACCAAGAGCCATATCGATGTAATATGGGTTAAGATGGATAGTCAATATTAATTATGTAGTGGGATTAATTAATATTTATGGGCTTGAATTATATTGTGGCTCAATATTAGATATTCAAGATCCATTAGAAGATCCAATCTTAATTCTCCTAAAGGCCCCCGAGTAGCCCAACATATAGTCCAATAACCTAAAAAAGGTGATTAAAATAAAATAAATATTGTTGCTTATATTTCCCCATTATTTTCAAAATTATGAATAAAAAGAGGAGAAAGATTTTCTTTGAATTTTGTTATGGAATGAAGATATGTATTCTTGGAATACAAGATTATCTCATTAAATTCAAGAAATCTCCCACTTGGTTATTCATAAGAGATTTCAATTTTTTTGGAAAATAGAGGCAAGAAAGATTTTCTTGATTTTCTTGAAAAGATATTATGGAAGATATGTATTTCTTGAAATACAAGAATATCTCATAAATTCAAGAAGATCTAAATCTTGGAATCTTGCTCAAATTTTCGAAAATTATACCATAAAATAGTGGAGGTGGATTTTTGTGGAATATTTTAATTATGGGAAAAAAGAATATATGAGATATATTCAAGATTTACGGTGACGAAGAAAAGTCTTTTTCCCACATTGAAAACCACCAAAATTTCGTGCCCCTCCTCTCCTATAAATAGGGGATGATTAGTTCATTCCCAAGACAATTCCATGTCTTTGAAATATTAGCAAATCCACATGTTGGTGCAACAAAGTTTATTTTTTTTTTTTTTGTTAATTGTTCATGAGTATCCTTCCACCGGATTGTCGAAAGCAAGGGCTAAGGAATACTTGGGAAGTCCTTTTGGTTAGTCCGTCCGATCAAGTCACCGCCATCCCGAGAGGTACGTTCACGTAAACTCCGTAGATTCGTGACGTGGGTTTTACGTGGCTTTTTATATCATGATTTGTTGTTGCAATTATTATTTGAATTAATATAGGATTAATTCATGTTAGTAATAATTAATGAATTAAATTTGTATTTAAATATTCACCCCGAATAGATCCGTGCGAATCATTCCCCAACAATCGCATCGAGCCACATTTTCGGACTCTGAATTTTTTAAATTGTAATTTAATTCGTGGACATTAAATTTGAAATCGATAAGAGAATTGCTAGATCTGGCGGGTATCCAATTGTCATGGATTTTAATGTTTTATTTTGCATGCATATAAACCGTGGTTTTTTAATTGATTCGTTCGGATTTGTTTTTTTTTTAAGTGAGAAAATCCACGAAAGAGACTAGGATTTGTTTGATTTGATCAATGTAATAAACTAGTCTAGATCTGGAGTTTATTTATTTTTGTAAATAAATTGTAAACGGATCGAGAACGAAGAGATGAAAAGAATTAAAGGACGAAATCTTAACAGCGAGGTAGGCGGCGGGCCATAGTCGCTATGCACGCATGGGCGTTAGGCGAGGCTGGTATGCCGAGATCTGAGGAGACTTGATCCAAGACGGGCGCGCTCCTTGTGACGTTAAGTGACGTTACAGACGGGGGCGACGGGCGTTGGAGACGCGGGCGAGGCCGATGTCGCGGGCGAGGGAGGGAGTGGAGGAATACACATCTGGATGTGAACTGACATCGCAAGTCCTTATAGAGGATCGCTGATCGGCTGAGCATGGCCGAGGCGCCGCAAGGGCGTCTCAAAGCGCTGCGAGGTCGCTTAAAGTGGTCCCGAGCCAAGCGCCCGGCCGGATCTTGGCGTCATCCCTTGCCATAACCGCGTGGCGGTTCGAGACAAAGCATTTTTCGAGACGAACAAGTGGGAGAAATTGAGACGTGTTTCTTCAAAAATCAAGCCAAGAAAAATCAAACCATGACAGTTGGATAATTTGTGCCCAATATGTTTATTTTTCTCTTTTTTGCTTGATTTATTTGTGTTGTCTTATGCTTTATTTAATTTGTTTAAATGTGTTTGCATGAGGGTTACCAAATTGAAAAATCTCAACTTCAAAATTACTAAGTATGTTTTAAATAATTAATTGACAATTTTATTCCGATAATAAAATTGAATTAATTTCGACCTCCATGATTTATTTATTTGTGAATTCTTTTGGAGAAATTTCCCCCAACCCGGATTCGGTCAAAAGATAGGTTTCACATGAATGAATTCCAAACGGATGATTGTGGGTTATTACTAGTGGCGGCGATGACCTCCCAACGAGGCTCGATCAAAAGCGAAATAGTAATCCCATATTTAATCATGGTTATTACTTAGGTATAAAATTGATATGCATATACTTCTCCGAGTCCCCGTCGATTTTATATTGGTCAAGTGGAGCCAACTATTAATCGGATATTAAGGGTTTGTAACTGTTCTTGTTTGTAACCCGCTTGAATGTGTTTAAACAATGACCCACCCAACGTGGCTTATTTAAACTGTTTTGAGATGTTGGCTGATGCATTGTTCATATTTTTTTTGAGATTTTAAATATGATGCATGTGATCAAACCTTGTGATATATTTGTGCTTATGCATATTATTGTTTATTTCAGTTCATCATGTCGCAACCTTTTAATCCACTGTTATATACACTCAAAGAACACCAATTATCCGGAGGAAACTATAATGTTTGGAAACAAAATATGATGCATGTCCTACCGCACAAAAAACATTTTGGATTCTTGATGTACCCAAGCCACGTAAAACTTCATCTTGATGAATCAACTGATGCGGCAAGACGTGAGTATAATATTTGGGAGCAGGCCAATGAACCCATGAAACGTGTAATCTTGACTTCACTGTCTGATGATTTGAAACACGTTCATGAAGGTGTTGAGTTCGCTGCGGAAATTATGCAAAGTCTTGAAGAAATGTTTTCAACAAAAGACCGCATGATCGATCAGTTTAAAAACGACGACGTGTCTAGGCTGAAAATGGTTGAGGGAACACTGTAAAAGCATGTTCTCGTAGTCAAAAACCATTTTCAAACCGCTTATCTCGAACTAAGTATTGTGATGAGGATAAAATCAAATTTACATTGCTTACTTTTGCCAAGGAGCTTCGATGAATTTTACTGTGGTTTTGTGATGAGTGATCACATGTTTACCATGGATGATCTTCAAGAAGCCTTGGAGAAAGTGGAGAAGCATTTAGGAAAGAAAGACGAAGCATTGGTGACCAAAAGCTTTTTCTCGAGATCTAGGCCATTGGAAGGCAAGTCTCAAGAAAAGGAAAGTGGTCAGAACCAAAGCAAGCTCATCATTAAGAAAAGTGAGAAAAAGACGGTTAGCTGGTTGGGTGTCAAGAGAGAACCAAAAGGAATATGTTTCAAATCATGGGAGAAAAGGACATTGAGGTCGAAGATGTTCCAATCCCAAAAGGAAAGGAAAGAAAGGTAATCCTCACTCACTAGTTGTTGAAACTTGTTTAGCGGGCACAGATGCCTCCCATTTATGGGTGGTGGATCACGGGATCCACCGATCATGTTTGTTTCACGTTCTGGGGGTTCAAAAAGGACCCGACAACTAAGTGGAAGTGAGATCCTCATCACACTGGGCGATGCTACGAGAGTGGCAGCTGAAGCAGTGGGAGAAGTGCACCTGTCTTTTGAAGACAGAGTTTTAATTTTAAGAGATGTTCTGTACGTTCCAAGTTTTAGAAAGAATTTGATTTCAGTTTCTAAACTTTTTCATGATGGATATTCGGTTACTTTTAATAAAGTTGTTACCATTTCTCTTTATGATAAATTTATCGTCATGGAACATTGGCGAATAATCTCTATACAATTAATCATGCACACCACTCAAGAAATGCATCCTATAACACATCAACTATTTCCGAGAAAAAAAACGTTCATCGATGTGAGCAGACACTTTTTTGGCATCTAAGATTGGGTCATATAAATCCAAAGAGGATCCAAAGGTTGGTGAAAGACGGTTCACTAGAACTTCTCCAAGTTGAACCGCTTTCCAACCCGCGAATCATGTTTGGAGGGAAAATGACCAAGAGGGCATTTGGAGCCAAGGAATAGGGCAAAGAAGTGTTGAGAGATCGCTCACATGTATGTGGTCCAATGTCAACCAAAGCAAGGGAGGTTATGAGTATTTCGTCACTTTCATTGATGATTACTCAAGGTACGGTTATATTTTCCTTATGAAGCATAAATCGAGACCTTTGAGAAATTCAAAGAATTTAAGGCTCAACCAGAGAATCATATGGAAAAATGTATCAAGTCTCTACGATATGATCGTGGAGGCGAATACCTCAAATATGAGTTTTTGAACTACTTATCCGATGAAGGATTGTATCCCTTCTATCGCACTTTAACCCTCAACAAAATCGGGGTTGCAGAGCGAAAAACATAACTCTTTTGGAAATGGTTAGATCAATGATGAGTTATCTTGATCTTCCCAAGTCGATTAAAGGGGTCATGCCTTGAAAAAATGGCCACATTCTCGAACTTGGTGCCATCCAAATCGGTTCCCAAAACTCCCAAAGAATTGTGGACCCAAGGCGCAGCCTAGTATGAGACACATGAAGATTTGGGGGTGTCCGCCTCGTGTTGGATAAGGAAGCCAGAAATTGGATCCTCGATCAAAATTAAGGTTGTTTGTAGGATACCCCGGAACAAAAAGGGTGTATGTTCTATGGTCCTCGAAGATCAAAAGGTGGTCATAAGCACCCACTTTAGATTTTTGGAGGAAGACTATATGAACCAAAGAAAACCCGTATGTGAGATTACCTTAAAAATGAGCTTAGAGGCAAACCTCATTGCAACCCGTATTAGATGATATACCAAACGATACGCTTTCAACCGAGCCTCGTCAGTAGTGGGAGGGTTGTTAGACGACCCGAGAGATTCATGGGAATAGGAGAGTCCTCGGACTTGATTCCCGGACAAAACGAATCGAGACCCATGGACGTATGACGAGGCACTCCAAGATAAGGATCAGATTCTTGGCAAAACAAAGAAATGAAAATTTGAAATGGGTTCTATGTTTCATAATAGAGTGTGGGGCTAGTCGAACCACTTAATGGGGTCAAACCCATTGGATGCAAGTGGGTATATAAGAGGAAAAAGAGGGCCAGGACGGGAAGGTTGAAACCTTCAAAGCAAGACTAGTGGCGAAAGGTTATACTCGAGAAAAGAAGGGATCGACATGAGGAAACTTTTTTTCGCCAAAGAGCCATGCTTAAGTCCATCCGTATTCTCTTATCGATTCTTTGCGCATTTCGACTTTGAAATCTGGCAAATGGATGTCAAGACGGCTTTCCTTAACGGAAGTCTTGACGAAGAGATCTATATGCAACAACCCCAAGGTTTCATTGAAACAAAGAGAAGAACATCTTGTTTGTAAGCTCAAGAAGTCCATTTACTTGGACTCAAACAGCATCCAGAGCTTGGAACCAATGTTTTGATCATGTTATAAAGTCTTATGGGTTTGATCAAAATGAGTTTGAAAGTTGTGTGTATAAAAAAGCGTGTCGAATCGCGCATTGGTATTCTTAAGTACTATCGTGATTTACATTCTCGATCATCGGGAACGATGTGAAGGTGTTATCGACGTAGCGGCATGGCTTTCAAAACAGGTTTGATATGAAGGACTTAGGGGCCGGGCACGTCCTTGGGATCAAGATCACTCGAGATCGCAAGAAAATGATGTTAGGCTTATCGCAAGCTTCATACATGACACCTTTGTCTTGAAACGTTTGATATGCAAGATTCCAAGAAAGGATTCGTACCTTTCGGGCATGGAATCCATCTATCCAAGAAAATGTCCCCTAAGACGAAAAGAGAGATAGATGACATGAAAGGCATTCCTTATGCTTCTACCGTCCAAGTCTTATGTATGCAATCTTTGTGTAGACCGGATATCCGCTGTCTTAGTATGGTGGCAAGATATCAAAGAAACCCCGGAAAGAGCATTGATTGGCGCTTAAAAACATTCCTCAAGTATCCGAAAAGAACTCGGGGATAGAATGTTAGTTTATCGATCGAAGTCCAATCCCCATTGTTACACGGACTCGGATTTCCAATCGGACATGGATCGGAAAATCTACCTCCGAAGTGTGTTTTTGCATGAGGGGAGCGTAACATGGATGGAAGCGTCAGCAAAATGCATCGCAGATTCTACCATGGAAGCGAATATGTAGGCTGTAATGCGGCAAATGTGAAAAAGCGGTTTGGCTCAAGCACTTCCTTGTGGACTTAGATTTGGTTAGAATTTGCCCAAAGAATCATTTGTTATTGTGACAATGTCGGAGCGATTTGCAAATTCAAGGGAACCAAGAGCCCACAAAGCGGCAAACACATTGAAAAAATACCATCTTATACGAGTCATCGTTAAGAGAGAAATATAGATGTGGCAAAGATAGCGTCGAGGACAACCTAGCGTATCCATTCACAAAAGTCCGCCTCTGAATACATTCGAGAGACATGTGGAAGGAATGGGTGTCAAGACCGTTGCTAATCTGCTTTGAGTATAAGTGGGAGAAATTATTAGGTTAGTGTAGGTGACATTAGATGTCACGGACTACTCGAGACGTGTTGTAGTATACTTAAAAGCGGACTTTGAGTATAAGTGGGAGATTGTTGGGGATTATAATTGAAAAGTATGCTTTTTTACTTTGTATAATCGAAACCGAATTTCGGGACTTTATTTATCAAATAAATTGTTTATCAACGATGCTTTAAATATGATTGAATGTTATATATATTTCTTTATAATCGTTCAATAATTAAATGCGTGTTACATCAGTAGTTAATTTAGTGATACCGATCACGAAGATTAAATTAATGTCCACTTGTAACTAAAAAGTACGCTATTCACGACCTAGATGGAAATGAACAACCATCGCGAAAGGTTGAGGTGTAAGGCTCAGATTGGTTTGTCTTGACGAAGAGATTACACTAAATCTTTTGATGACCGATCTTGCAACAATATGACCCTCTGGAGGATAAATTCTTGAATCGAACAAGGAAGAATTAGACCTCGATCAGTTCGTTATTTCTTAACCTTCGTCCCTTAAATAGGATCACGTGGGATCGGTAAATCTATTGCTTTGACTTATCATGGGTAGCGAATCGGAGAGATTCAATACTTTTTATCTTGGGCAATATTATTGGTCACATGTGATTGCTAAGATTTAATCTGAAGAATCGTGTTGCAAATACGCTTGCTTGATTTGCCCCTTGGGAGGTTCATAAGTTTTATCATATCAAATCTTGCAAGTGGAATTAGTTTCCTAGGTATGGATAATAATGTTGAACCGTTTCTTGACCAAGGACAAAGATATTAATTAATGGAAAGCTATTTCAAAGTGGTTTGAATTAATTAATGGGCTAGATAATCTTAAACACGGAAATAATGACCGGAGCCATATTGATTGTAATATGGGTTAAGATGGATAGTCTGATATTAATTATGTAGTGGGATTAATTAATATTTATGGGCTTGAATTATATTGTGGCTCAATATTAGATATTCAAGATCCATTAGAAGATCCAATCTTAATTCTCCTAAAGGCCCCTCGAGTAGCCCAACATATAGTCCAATAACCTAAAAAAAGGTGATTAAAATAAAATAAATATTGTTGCTTATATTTCCCATTATTTTCTAAAATTATGAATAAAAAGAGGAGAAAGATTTTCTTTGAATTTTGTTATGGAATGAAGATATGTATTCTTGGAATACAAGATTATCTCATTAAATTCAAGAAATCTCCCACTTGGTTATTCATAAGAGAGATTCAATTTTTTGGAAAATAGAGGCAAAAAGATTTTCTTGATTTTCTTGAAAAGATATTATGGAATATATGTATTTCTTGAAATACAAGAATATCTCATAAATTCAAGAAGATCTAAATCTTGGAATCTTGCTCAAATTTTAGAAAATTATACCATAAAATAGAGGAGGTGGATTTTTTGTGGAATATTTTAATTATGGGAAAAAATATATATGGGATATATTCAAGATTTCTTGGTGACCAAGAAAAAGTCTTTTCCCACATTGAAAAACCACCAAAATTTCGTGCCCCTCCTCTCCTATAAATAGGGGATGATTAGTTCATTCCCAAGACAATTCCATGTCTTTGGAAATATTAGCAAATCCACATAAGTGGTGCAACAAAGTTTATTTTTTTTTTCCTTTTAATTGTTCATGAGTATCCTTCCACCGGATTGTCGAGCAAGGGGCTAAGGGAATACTTGGGAAGTCCTTTTGGTTAGTCCGTCCGGCCAAGTCACTTTGCCATCCCGGAAATACGCTCACGTAAACCCGTAGATTCCGTCACGTGGAGGTTTTACGTGGCTTTTTATATGCATGATTTGTTGTTGCAATTATTATTTGAATTAATATAGGATTAATTCATGCTAGTAATAATTAATGAATTAAATTTGTATTTAAATATTCACCCCGAATAGATCCGTGCGAATCATTCCCCAACAGAGGTCACTTGACTCAGGCTCTGATTTCTTCTTTCCTGATCTGAGTGGCGAACATACCTATTTGTTCGGTCAGTCGGGCGAACATACCTGTTTGCTCGGTCAGTCTGGCGAACATACCTATTTGCTCGGTAAGCTGGTTTAGCAACCTTGGTTGGTAAATGGCGAGCAGGCGAACAAAATTTGCTCGTTAGGCGAGTGGCAAACCGCCGAACAAATGATACTTGCTCGGCGAGCTAGCGAACAAAACTCACTTTGGTAGGCGAGCATGCTCGCTTGGTTGACAAGTGGCGAGCTGGCGAACAAACTTGTTTGTTCGGCGAGCGGCGAGCACACTTGTATATAGAGCATGATTATTTTAATAGTTGAATATTACACGTGTCTCTCTTACTTGTTCGATTAATGCTGAATAATTATATCGAACACAACAGTAAGTAACCCCACTTCTCTAGTTACATTTGATCAAATGAAATATAGAAAATTGTTAGCTAAATTTGTGTGCACACAACACCTTCCTTTTCAATTTGCCGATAATCCCTTTTGGAATGATTTTGTTAACCTTGGTCTTCAACCCAAGAAAAAAAAAAGTTTCACGTCATACTACTACTAAAGTGATGTTGCTAAAGTTGTTTATGAGTATAAATATGCTTTGATTAATCTATTTGCCGATTTAAATGTTAAAGTTTGTATATGTGCGGATATTTGGAGTGATAATTTTCAAAAGCATAGTTATATAGGAGTTACATGCACTTGGATTGATGATTCGTGGACTTTTAACAAAAGATTGATTGCTTATAGAGATTTTGATACGGAACACAATGCCGTTAATATTAGAGATAAATTGCATGATATTTTAAATGAGTATGCTCTTACTAAAAAAATATTTTCTATTGGTTTTGATAATCTTTAGTGCAAATACGGCTACTATTGAAGATCTTACAAATATTTGTCAACCATATCTTGGTGGAAAAAAATTTCATGTTAGATGTATGTGTCATATTTTAAATTTATGTGTTCAAGATGGTTTAGATGCTTTGAAAGAACAAGTTGGTCCTATTAGATCCGCTATTTATTATATGTCGAGACATTCAAAATTGTTGAAAAAATGAAAAGTTTTTTGTAGAACATACAATATGCATCCCAAAAAAATTTCTCTTGATGTGTCAACTCGTTGGAATTCCACGTATAAATTGTTAAAGGAGTCTATGGATTATAAAGACGCTTTATGTACATTTTTTACTCAAGAAAATTGTGGTATTCGTTTATATCCTCAATATTGGGATTCATGCACTTCTTTGTGTAAAATTTTGGGAATTTTTAATGATTCCACAAAAACGTTATCTGGTGTTTATTATCCTACTAGTAATTTAGCGCTTGATTATTATATATTAAAGTTGCTCATGTGTTAAATGAAAATATTACAAATCATTTATTAAGTGGTGCTACTTTCTCTATGATGCAAAAATGGAAAAAATATTTTACAAATATTCCCGATCTATTCTTGGTTGCTAAAGTGTTTGATCCTAAAGTAAGATTGGATGGATTAATAATGTTGTTAAATATGTATTATAATTATTTATTTCCTAATAGACATATGGTCATGGGTGAAGATGATGTATATCCTAATCCGGAAGAGATTGGTAATCGGATTAAAGTTACTTTAATGTCTTTATTTAGAGAATATATTGGTCCCGATTTTGAAGCAAATTTTGGTGGTGACTCTTCTATGAGTCAAGATGAAGATATATTAACGGGTTTTTATGATGAGCGTTCTAAAAAACGTCCAAGGTCTACTTCTAACCCTTATTACGAACTTGATCATTATTTATCCTCTACATTTGTTCGGCTTGATGAAAATGAAGACAACACTACTTTTAATATACTAAAGTGGTGGTCGAGGGTGAAAAATACATATCCAATATTGTTAATGCTAGCAAGAGAAATTTTTGCATCTCCTGCCTCAACTGTGGCCGTTGAACAAGCTTTTAGTTTGGGAGGCTACACTTTAGATGCAACGAGATCGAATATGACCGTTGAAAACGTGAAAAACCAATGCTTGCTTGATGATTGGTAAGAGCCGGAAAGAGAAGTCAAGAATTAATTGATAATGATGATCAAGATAGCTCCGAAGAAACTACCACCGGAAGTGATGCATGAAGAATCGAATCGATCCAAATCAACGAGGTAAGTTTGAGGTGAGAGAACTACGTGGACTTTGATTCCTATTTGGATACGTAGGCAACTTTATTTTAAGTTTCAAATAGTTCACTTTGTAAAGTTTAAAATTTTAAGTTGTAATTGTAATTACTAATTCGATATAGTTCACTTTGTAATTTGTAAGTTTGTAATAGTTCAATTAATTTGTAATAGTAGATTACTAGCTTATTTTAAGTTAGAATTACTAATTTGTAATAGTTCAATTACTTTGTAATAGCTACTAATTTGTAATAGTTAAATTATTAATGTAATCTTCAATTTAAATTCTCATATTAACAATAACAATGTCCAATTTCATGATCTATCTATACATTCCTTCAAATTTTAGATCCAAAAAACTAAAAAACACAAGAAAAAATATATGAAACAAAAAGGAAAAAAAAATAAAACCGGCCGAACCGGCGGTTCGGAACCGGAACTGCCGGTTCGAGAACCGAACCGAAACCGTCTTGGCCACGGTTCGGTTCCGGTTCCCCCTCCCATCATTTTGGAACCGCCTGTTCGGAACCGGAACCGACGGTTCCGGAACCGTGAGCATGTCTAGATATTATGCAAGACTTATTTTAAAATTATTAAATAATTTTTAATTTAGTATAAAGAAGATATCAAGTTGCATGTTGAAAATTAAATGGGTAGGTCACTTGTGAAATATTACACGGTGCAATATTTTTATATTTAAGAAATAGGTAGAAACATTTGTGGGTTGAAATCATGTCAAATGGATCTTTTCAAAAAAAATCACGCAAGACAAACAGAAAAACTTGCTCTCACGTTTGTGTTACTATAAGAATAAATTTGTGTTATTATTAGGGCAAGTATGTGTTAATGTAAGAACAACATATATTTATCGTGAAAGTAATATGTACTTGCTCATGTAGTACTACATGTAAAGTATTGAAAAATTATGTTACTATATGAACACAAACATATTACTTTTTATGATAAAAAAAAAAGCGTGCTTTTGTATGAAGAAAACTAAATATGTTAAAAATCAGAAGATATATTAAACTTTGGTACTCAGAATCTTAATCTATCATATTGAAATGTAATTCAGCAAGCAAAATCTATAAATGCATTGAGCAATTCATTGAGTCAGAAAAATCAATGGAGAAAAGAAGAAAAAGAATAAGCAAGTTAAAGGCATGGAAAAATGACGATTTAATTTTATCAAAACACATCCAGTAAAAGCTTTCAAGAAGAAAAAAGAAAAAAAAACACATGCAATAAGGTGCACCGTGCAATTTAGCTTCTCTAATAATTCTCATAACATAAATAATAAGGTATGCTTCTTTTTTTAATATATAGAGAAAGAGTAAATTTGTTATACATTAGGTGGACCATGTAGTTCAAGTGTATTTTTAAAATGTGTAAGTTATTTTTTTCAATTTAGCTTCTCTAATAATTCTCATAACATAAATAGTAAGGTATGCTTCTTTTTTTAATATATAGAGAAAGAGTAAATTTGTTATACATTAGGTGTACCATGTAGTTCAAGTGTATTTTTAAAATGTGTAAGTTGTTTTTTTTGAAATGTTCAATTTATTTTTAATTAAGCGTTTAATTTGGTCAGTGTAAATAAGTTAAACGTTTACTAAGTTCATTACAAAACACAGTTGGAAAACGAAATATGGTCCAGTCTAACGTTTTATTAAAATTTCATGTATTATTTACTTATGTATTAAAAATCATTTTGAATTCTTCTTCTAGGAGGAAAAAGAAAAGAATATATAAAAAGAAATTAGAGGATGTGGAATAAGTAGGGCCACAAGTTAAGATCCAAGAAATTGGGGTGCAAAGTAAAAATATCAAGCAACTGGGGGACCTACTTTGCTTTGTTTTCTACACGCTAAAAAACCCTACTTTTGTAACGTCGCTGCGTACCAATTGTTGCTCCACACAGTTTATATTATTAATTAATTTTCTTTAAATATATATATATATATATATATGTATATATATTAATTTTCTAATTGTTTTAAAAAATATTATAAAAACTTGTAAAAATACAAATAAAATAGTTTTGCATAGGACTTCTCTTACTCGACATTAAATATAATATTGCAACTTTTTTTTTGTATTTAGATATTTTATTAAATTTCAAGATCTTTCAACATATTGAAAATTTTACTTTAAGGTACTAACTTTTCTAAATTACTATTATTTACTAATTATTTTTTTTGTAGTACTTTAAGATATCATTGCACTTGCATATACATAGTCGAATGTGCTCATTCGATTATATAATGTGTGAATTCGAGAACGTATGTGAACATACAAAAAAATAAAAATTATACTTTAGAGTTAAAAGTAAGGACCCACTTATATATTTTAGTCATAATACATATATTACCCTTCAAAATATAGATGTGTTGAAAAAAAATCGAATAATATAAAAATTGAATTCATACTATGGTTGAAACCATCTCATATCACACATCTCCATATAAGTTGTTATCATTATTGGATATTTAATTTTTGATAGAATACCGAGTTATCAAAAAAAATTATTATTGAATATTTGGTTTTGATATTCTATGGAAGAAATCTTATTTTCTTTTCTAATGATTGTTCCATTTTGTTCAATTGGAGTGTTCAAAATATGTGTCAAAACAAGAAAGTTTAATATTGTTTTATTTTTAAAACAGACTGGTCTTATTAATTACCATACAATCTTATAGTTGTTCACCCCACTACTTTCAGGAAGTGTTTGCAAACTTTACTCATAGTTTAGAAGCACTTCTCAAAAGTTAAAGTTATGAAAGGACAATTTAAAAAATAAGTGCTTATGTTCTCTCCATTGAAGTTTGCAAACACACTCTTAATATAGAGATTTAAAAGATTGGCAAAAATTGCAACAAATATTGCGATAATAATATAATACAATAAGGCAAAGTATAGTGTGAACAAATTTTACGGTGAAACTGGTTAAGAAGTGTGACTTATATTACTAAAGTGTGTGACTTTTTACTGTAAAGTGTGTAACTTTTTACTATAAAAAAATTCTTTCATAAAAGTGAAGGGTGTGAAACATATTACAAAAAAAGAAATAATAAGAGTGATAATCAAGTGTATGAACTTATATTACTAAAGGATGTGACTTATATTACTAAAGTGTATGTCTGTAAAAAAAAAAAAATCAATTTCACGGTGAACAAATTTCACAGCATACCAACTCATACAATAATATATAATAAAACACAAAAGAGTATTAATATTGATAATTTAAGTGTACAATTTATTACTATAAAAATAATTTTACTCATAATACTAAAGAGTATAATTTATATCAAGAAACAGTATTAATCACGATAATTAAAAAAAAGTCTATAAATATAGAACGAGTTTCACAAAAGATCAACTTCTAATAAAATATTTTAAAAAAAATTAAACGAATCCAAAATAGAATTCACAAAATCACGAAACTGTATATTATACTAAGTAGTAGTAGTTCTTTAATGTGGGCCTGGAAACTCAGTCTCCAGCCCAAAGTTGAAATTTCCCCCTTTATATCCACATGAATTTGACCAAAACATTTATATTCCATCAAATGCCCCTACTTTTGTTTGTATATACATTTATCAGAGTTTCTAATTATAATCACTTCAAAGATAAAAGAAATCATACGAACTCCTAATTTTAATCACTTCAAAGATAACAGCAATCATGAGAAAGTTTAATTTTAATCACATAAAAATAATAACAATCTCAGACAAAGATTCTTCGCAAAAAGGGCAATTATGCACTCTCCCTAAAATATGGATGTGGAAAATATTAATAATCAGAGAAATTACTAAATTTCTTAGCAAACAATAATATTTTCATTTATGCAAATCAACCTCCGAACGCATAGTTCCATTACCATGTTTAATCTCTATGCTACAGAAGAAAGAACATAAGAGGAAGTTAAACCAAACCAGAAACACTTGATCAATTATTACCTGTACAAAAGTGACTAGATTATATACTAAGTACTAATAGGCAATGAACCACAAGAAATGCCAACCCGAAGTCACAACCTTTAACCCGACAAATACACGTACTCATACCATACTAATGCCGGTGATATACTAGGTAACAATCAAGCCTTTCAGAAACCAAGACATACTATACTTTAGATTCTATGCTGCAATAAAACGATGCTCAGGAATCAAGAGAGCAGGGACTACTTACAGACGTTGAGTGATTGGTGGTAGCCTGGCAGGTACCATGCTTATATAACGTCGTATATATTATGTATAAGATGTACGACATCATATTTGACCCGAGAAAAAGGTTCAAAATTGCAAATACTAAGAGTATCAATATATAGAGAATCCAGCCATCATAGTGAAGGGACTCCACCGCATGTCACTGATCAACGTCTACGGTTAGATGGATCATAAGTTCTTCTTAGCCTCAAATGTTACCTGTTTGGTTGCACAGCAAAATAATGCTCTTCAGAACACAATTGCATATGACCATTGAGACTCTAATCAATAAACCAAAATAATTATAATAATATTAATAATTTAAAATAAATAATACTCCCTCCGTCCCAAACTTGTTTTCCTGTTTACTGTGTGCTCGGGTTTTAAGAAAAAGTGATAAAGTCATAAAGTGTTGGGGTAGAAAGAGTTGTTTATTAGTATTTTATATGATAAAGCGATAAAGTGATTGGTAGTTGGGGTTAAAAAGAGTTATTTATTAGTATTTTATGTGATAAAGTGATAAAGTAGAAATTTCCATTTAAGGAAATAGGAAAACAATGGGACGCCCAAAACGGAATACAGGAAAACAAGTTTGGGACGGAGGGAGTATGTAACAGAACCTAACCGCTAAGGCCCAATTCAGCAGAGGGATGAAAACCAGTTTTAATGCGTAACTGGTTTGCTATATTGAATATGTTTTAAAAAAGTATTAGTTGTTTTATTAAAAGGTATTAGTTTGATAGTATAAGTTGTTTCATCAAAAAGTATTAGTTGTTTTACTATAAAGTGATGATTGCGCCAGTTGCACGATATAACAGTCTTACGTAAGACGTGGGCATAGATAATTACCGGGATAGCAGACAATTAGAAATTGTCAGGCCTCAATGATGGCAAATTGTTCTCCTCTATAGCATCCGCGCCTTCTGCAAATGATGAAATTTCATCTCCTTTTAAGGTTAAGGTCCCTGGTTTCATACGTTGCACTTCCTCTTTTGTAAGGATTGAGATCTTGCGAA
This sequence comes from Stenogyne calaminthoides, assembly GCA_037126765.1. Taxonomy (NCBI): domain Eukaryota; kingdom Viridiplantae; phylum Streptophyta; class Magnoliopsida; order Lamiales; family Lamiaceae; genus Stenogyne; species Stenogyne calaminthoides. The sequence goes on along the minus strand of JBBCBC010000022.1, from coordinate 2,538,021 downwards.
CCATGCCACAAAATTCCCTGTTTTGAAAAGGAACCACAAGGAATGAGCATCCGATAACCATTAAAAAGCGCTGTAATAAATTTGGGTTTAGCAATATATATTTAAAATTCTACACAATTAAAAGCTTGGAGGATATCTTACTCCCAAGGATCATCTCCGACAAGCATCATGTCGTCCTCATCGTCAGTATACACAACAAGCCAATTCTTGTTTCTAGCCTTGAGGTCACCACTAAATTCAAAGAGACTATCCAATTCAGAAATCAATTCATCGTAATTGTTGAATTTCGCAAGATCCACAGACCTCCCAAGGGCAGAACCCTGCTTATGAACCTGAAATTGAGAAATTTTATCAGAAAATGAGAAGTGATAAACTTGAGTAAAATAAATAATGTCCCAGATAAGAGAACCTTTGTACAACTCCTTGTGGAACCAGAATAACATTTGTTTTCTCTATCTGCCACCGGAGAAGGTAAGATCTGAGAATGATTTTCTTGCTCACTAGGGGCAACTGCATGATCAGCCACATTTGATCCCTTTGATAGATCAGACCTTTGATCAAAATCAATCGAAGGGTATTGATGAGAATGTACCACATTTTGCATACAACTAGATGGCTCAACCATCACATTTGGGGCACAGCTACTTGTGAGGGGAATACCGAAGAGCTTGCAATTCCCTTCCTTTGGCTTCATAGGTTCAATGCGTTGTGCTAATACAGACTTCGGAATCATCTCTCTAGAAGGTTGATGGTATGGCGAAAGAGGTGGTGGCATAGACCAATTCGCTTGCTGACTGTCACCCCTACGATCAGGAACCATTGAAAACCCTCCAAAAGCGCCATATCTAACATCTCCACAGGCCTGATAAGAAGTGTCAGCACTTTGTGCATGTTTTTTTGAGCTAGATTCCATAATATTAAGTGAGAGACCAGGAGGCTTTAAAGACCAAATGTTCCCCATTAAGCTAAACTTTGCTTCATGCTCTTGTGTTTGCCGCTTATAAATTGCTTGATCTCCAAGAGGCATGCTTGAATCATTAACTTTTGAGCCAAAACCTGATAGTAGATCTGTGAATGACGGCTCTGGGCGTCCCAAGGGTAACCAGTGATCTGATTCATATCTTTTTGAAGCAGAAACATCATCCAATGAGGGTTTCCACAACAACGGCTTCTCAGAAGAGTCCGACTCATTGCTCTCAGCAAAAGTCCCTCTAAAGTTCGGCAAGTCTTGACCTTGCAAGACCCTTGGAAACCCATTAGCAGGTGAAGGGTCTCCAGGCATCTTTAATGGACCTAAAATGCACCAGATATGATTGATTAAGCAGACTCAGTCACAGTTAATTTCATTTTTTGTCCTGTAACTTCATCAAAGAAAAATTCCTTTTATCTTTTTTACTTTACACTAGTCCATATGTATCCAATTTTTTCAGTCGTTTTTCTTTTACTTTCTCAATTTTAGTCCACATGTGTATACTTTTAACCTTAATTTTACCAATTTAAGTCCTTTTTCAGATTAAAAAGGAATGAAATTGGTCAATAATGAAGAAAAATGACTGAAATTGGTCAAAAAGGATTATAATTGGACACATTTTGACTAAAATTGATATAGTAAAATGATGAAGGTTTTTTTCTGGAATAGTCATAAGTTGCAGGATGAAAAATGAAATTATCTCTCTGTATAACAAAATTTAGTTGTCACCGAGTTCATCAATCGAAGTGAAAACACACCTTCCCTAGTTAGTACAGAGGATTCAGATGATGAGGGTAGAACGTTTGATCGAGGCCTTTTAGGTCTGGACACTGGAAATGGATTCATCGCAGGAGGAGAAAGAGTGTGTTCTATTTTCCAGGGTGAAACACTCTTTGGCCGTGACATTGTTGAAGTTTCATCCCATCTCACCTTAAAAGAGAACTATCAGATAAAACTCCCAAAATGACAGATTAAAAAACATTATTAAATAAGGGGTTGGGAGGAGTCCAAATTTTAGTTGGATTTAAGAAGAATACCTTTAGACATCTCCACTTAGACTCTGGCCACCCCTTCGAATCAGCATCTTCAATACCAACAATAGTTCCAGTAAACCTACAAGATTAACATTAAACAAAAAATTCATAATTGTTGGTAGAACCCATTAAGAATTTAATATTATATCTAGATCATTTTTCAGCGTGACATTGCGGCCTACCTCTGTTCTGGAGCTTCTTCACCTTCGAATCTCATTTTAAATCTCATTCCTATCGTATAGTTTTCTTTAACAGACTCCATGTATTGATCATACGGAACAATAAATTCAGCCGGGCTTGTTCTGTAAAATATACAACATCACAAGGACAACAATAAGAACCCAGAGTGGTCATACATATCCACTCTTAAAAGACATTCACCTTCTTAAATTTAATCTAGACAAAAAAAATCTCATGTGCTTCTTTGACAGCAGCAAACAATATTTTTTTGCAATAACAAATATTGTTGATGCAAAAACACGAAGGGTAACTCACCTATATGTGCACACTGATATATTTTAAAAGTTGATTAAGGGAAACAACAATCACCCCCCTGCGGAAAAAAGTATTGGGAGGGAGAAATATCGCATACCTGGGCTTGTAATATACTGAGAACATAGTTTTGGTCTGAATTGCGTGCCAAGCTGTCGCGAGGACACCAAGGTGCATACTGTGGCTAGATATGACTGATGAAGGGACATTACCCTGTTGCCTCATGGCACGTCTAACTCCAACACGTAGCTCTCCATTCTCACCTCTGAAAATGTATAGCATTCATATATGGCATCATGAATATTTTAGCATAAGGGGGCGCTTGGTTCAAATTCTTCAATGGGAATGGTAATGAAAATCTCTCCTCCCTCTACACCTTGTAATTTTTAAGGGATATATTGGAGGATGGGTTGTCCTAGTGGTGGTTATATTGTTAGCGTGCTGCCCAAATTTTGAAAATAAGTACACATCAAATGGTTGCGTGTTGAGAAATAGTGGAACGATTGAGGAGAAATGGTTATAGGAGCGGAGGTAGTTAGTCAAATTTGGGTTTAAATTAACTTATTTAGTTCTTTGGGAGGGGAAGTAGTGGATTGATCATCTTTTGTTCTCATTAATTATCATAATTACCCTAAACCCATTCTCGTTCCTATTCCACTGAGGAATTTTTAACCAAGCACCCCCTAAATATAAATTGGGATATACAGAGCAGCATCAAACCTCAAAAATATGAAGGCATCCCCAGCAACAAGCCTTTTTGAACTGACAAAGACACTCCAACCACTCTGGAGGAGGTGTCGTCGAGGTTGACCTGACATTCAAAAAATTCATCAAAATTACTAGCCTAGAAGACATTAACTTCTCCAGAATGTAAACAATACACTATTAAGGACAGGTTATAGATGCAAACATATGAGGTATAGTTGGGTTTAAATCTCCATTTAGGATGCTTACAAAAATTAAAAGCAGTTCTCAGGTAATTGAATTTGTTTAAATTTTTAAGGAAATTAGATACTGTGTGACTGATATCTTCTTATATTATTGATCAATCTGAATCAAACATCAGAATTAATAGGTATCTTGCTATCTTATTCATTAACTCTACATTATATTGAATGATCTAGATTTCTTTAAACCCAATTTCACTGTTTAACCTAAAAACTATTAGTCATTCCCTAAAAAAAAAAAAACAAATAACTATGATACAAGGCAGCCTAAGAGAGCTACAGAAAGTCAAACAATTTGCAGACTTCAAATAACACTCAATTCATTTTCCTTTTGCTTCAATCGAACAGATTAGAGAACATGGAATTAGTGATCACACCGTGAACTGATATTCATTGTAAATTTACCACGAAAAATGTGTCTAAATCTCCACTCATTTCCATGCAAATCTTTGGCCATTAACTCCTGGGTGGGAGGTTGCCTTGACATATCCTATCATAGAAAACAGAAATGCATCACTAAAACAACAAAATGAAAAAAGTAACTCTAAAAGGAATTAAAAAACGGGAAAATTGGAGAATCAAATAGAATTCAGCTAGATTCATCCTAACCAGTGGAGGCAGACATTCATCGGCATGCCGTCTAAGCACCGAGAAACCACCATGAGTGCTTGTATCTGATGCAGTAAGAGTTTTACAAAAAGAATGGACGTGAAAATGTGGTGGTGGGGAAGGAAGTGATTCCTTCTTAACAGCATTCTCATCTTGCTGTTACAGAAAAGCAAATTACAAAATAATCCAAGAAACATTAAACCTAAATAGAGAAGTACATTAAGAAGAACAGATCAGCTTACATTAGGCTCGGGCATTAAAGTAATTTGAGCATACACCTCGTCAGTGTCAGCTTCAGCCTAATCACACAACATATACAAGATCATAATAGAATACAAATTTTTTATATATCATCCTGAAAATCCAGTAGCTCAATTAGTGATTTCGGATTTCCAGAAAGTTTTGACCAAAATTGAAAGTACCTTCAATTGGACATTAACAACTCGGCAAAGGATCTTAGTAGGAAGATTGTACACCGGCATCTGCTGGTCTGAGCTTTGATTAGTTGATGCCTCTACCTACGCTCAACAACCACACAAACTATAAGGAGAGAGCTAAACCTAAAACCCTTTCGATTTGGAAATAAAATGAAAAATAAATGAAACCCCCCCTTCAATCAAACCTTTAGAGATTTTTTTTTCTTTTCCCCAAATCTACGCGGATAAAAACTTCACTCTATAAATTAATTATATTCCACCAGTTAATGGCAAAAAGATCCACAACTGGAAGTTTAATTAACAGGATTTATGACCAACATAGAATCATAGATCACGCAGAGCAGTGTAACACCCCATCCCCTCGCGAATCGCGCATTCAGAACATTATTAATTGCAGAAAAAAAAATCGGAAAAATTAAAAGTAAAATTAACCTGTTCTATGTGACCCTGGGGAAAATAGAAAACAAGCTCATTTTCACGAGGAACTGTCACCAAAGGACCCGCACAAGCCCTCCATAGTTCTGTGTATAAAGCTCTCTCAGCATCCACTACAAAAAGATACATAAATTAATAAATAAACAAAATCAAGTTGAATAGCAGCAAAATTCTTCAGATTACACCGAAATTACCTTTTCCGGCGCCGGAATTCGCCTTCTCCGGGCGGAGATCAGTATCCATGTTGTCGTTGTACCCCTTAATCGACACCTCAGAATCCATTTATTAATTTTAGACAAGGTCTGTCATATCAAAAACCCCCGACAAATTAAGAAAAAGGAAAATTAGAGATTTCGACCGGAAAGAGGTTAAAAAGGAAAATAGAAGAGAATTAGGGAGAGAATTATGGAGGGAGATGGTAGATGAATTGGGAGGAAATCTTGGGAGATTTTTTTGGGAAGTTATTTTGGTGTGTGCAAGTATATCTTGAAGCATGGGGAGCTTAAAAGGTATGGAAACTACTGTTGGCCAATAGTTGATGAGAGAGAAACATGAGACCGAATGTCTTCTCTCAACAGGTGGGGAGACTTGGAGTAAAATAATTTTCAACTACGGTAGTTAATTAAATTATTCCACCACGGGTACCACAGTTAAAAAAAAAATTACTTTTAAACAACGTTCATGTGAATCAGGTTCACACATGAACTTTATCACTGTTATGTGTAAAAATTATCACTATTATGCACAAAAACTTTTAATGTTTAAAAATATAAAGCATTTTGTAAACAGTGATTATTTTTTTTCATAATAGTGATAGTTTTATACATAACAATGAGAGTTTTTGTATGTAATAGTGATACTTAAATAACCGAGCGCATAGCATAAACCAAGTCTATACAAGTTTTTGCCATTGGGTAATGATGTAAGTGCATTTATAGTTCATTTTAGAATCATATAATTTATTTACACTGAATTTAGTAATTATTTTTTATATTAATAGTTGAATGATTCAGTGTAAATAAGTTGTATTTTTTTAATATAAACGAATACTCGATTAAGTCTTGAACATGATGAAGTGACTATTCAAATAAGTTAATCACATTATCTATAATTACTAATTGATCATGTATGTCACACTTAACCACAAAGTCTAAGTTGACGTGCATCGGCCGATGACTTAGATGCAATTATGATGAGAAAATTAGTATTCTCTCTAAATCCACATTGAGGAATGAATCTCATTCTTGCTCAACTACCACGCACATGCACTTCGTGATGAACCCAATCGAAGTCATATTTACCCATGGAAGGGTGCAAGCGTTGGTCATGGTAAAAGTTCATCACTCCACACATGTCGTGCGTATTGACCTCAAGTCAAAGGAGTATCGCATCGCTCCCAGTAACCGAGACACCCGTAGACACATATGGTGGATTACATCAAACGGTTTCTCTGATGGGTATACTGATGGTCCCGGTGGGAAAACTCATTTTGCGCGTGCGGAAGCAAAACATTTTGTTGCGATGCATATAAAAAAAAAAAAAAAGGAATGGTGATTCTGATTTTTTTGTTTTTTAAGCTCATGTGTTGTGTTTTGCATATAATCGAATGCATATGACAATATAAGAACATAAAGCGATAAAGAACACAACAAAGTATAGTGGTTCGAGACTCAAGCTCCTACATCCACTCTCCCATTCTTAGGGAAATTCCTTCCAACGGACTTATCACCCTCCACGGGATTGCTTATAGATGTTTAATGAGTTCACACTCCAACGGGACTTATCACCCTCACTCGGGATTGCCTACCCTCCCTTTCGGGATTGCTTAGATGTTTATCGAAATCACACTCACCTACAAACTTAACCGAATGATTTGGGTAAGGTTTGTTTGGTTTCAACTAGGTTGAGATTTTCCTTACATTTGTTTAGCCTCAATGCTAAGGTTGGGAAAATCTCTATAAAACTAGGATACATCGTGGGTTGCTTAGATTGGGTTCTGAACACTCTTGAACATATTTGTATATCTACAGACTTGTGTTCTAGGGTGGGAATGCTTTGGGTATAACTCTCTTTGGCTCTCAGAAGCATCTCGTCTTATAATCTCCACGCATCCACACATTAGAATGATGAAAGATCTTGTATTTATAGTGTGGATTTGAATGTTCTTGTTGGAGAGAATCACATTCAAATCCATACTATTCTTGTAATCTGGCAAAACCTTCAGTCGGTGGGTTGTCTTCATCTCATTAGTCCACGCCGGTGATTCTAACGGCTATATTTCCTCGATTCCTCGCCTTGGAATCATTCAGATTCTCTGAGTCTCGGTGTCTTGGAGACATCTTGAGTCTTCGAGTTTATCCGAGTCTCGATTTCTCATCCGAGCCTCGAGTTTATCTCAGCCTCGGGATACTTGATTCAAGAGACTTCTCTTCAAGGACCTTATGCGATCAAGCATCTTGACACTCAGCCGACCGAGTTCGATTCTCGGATTCGCACATCCCGACCTTCAGTCACTTTGACTCAGTATCGATTTTCTTTGCCCGATCGATCCGATTTCGACCGATCGATCAACACTTCTTCGAATCAATATCTCGGGATAGATCGGTCAATTACATTAGGTTTAAGATATCGCTTTTAGCGACATCCGATCAATCACGCCCGATCTTGATCATCTGCTCATCTTCATATCCGATCTCGATCGGTCCCATCTCTCCTCTTCCGATCTGCGATCTTCTCCGATCTTCCGTCAATTTCTTTTTGATCGGCTTTGTCCGCTTTCTTCGATCTCCATCACCGACCGCTTTTCTTCGATCATCCGATCAGTCTGCTTACAGTCATCCGATCATTTGACCTTCCGATTCTTCCGATCACCGACTTAATTTTTCTTCTTCCGATTTTTGCATGCGACTCATCGGGCTTAACTCCGAACTCATCTACCTCATCCGATCTCGATCGGTCTCGCTCATAACCCTCGCCTCGATCTCGATCATCTACTTCGATTCCGCGAGTTCCCTCAACTCGTTCTTTCGTTTCCCCTCAACTTGTTATCTGTAAATTAGCTTCAATAACACAAGTTGATAATGTTTTGGCATAATTCATCAAAACTAAAATATCCCAACATATACCCAAAAAGGTTGGCCAAGTGATGTAGGCTTGGGACTTAGGAGTATACTACTCTATAAGTCTCATGTTCGAAACCCCTTAGGTGCCCACTAGTAAACGATGGGTTCTGATCCCCCAAATTAGTCATTTTCGGGGCAGATACCGAATTATAAATGTGAAGTCAAGTGATGTAGAAGTAAATCATCCTAAACAGAAGTAAATCATCCTGAAGTAAACTAGTCTGAACGGGTTTGTTCAGATCAGCCTGAACGTCAGTTGCTCTACTGATCCTGACCCTCATATAAGTTATGGTCAGCTCAGGAATGAAAGTTCAGGGAAAAAAGTCCAGAATGAAAGTTCAGAAAATATCATGCGCATGCTGAAGCGATTTTTTCTGTTATAACAGTTTTTCAATTTTGTTAGGGGTTTACTACTATAAATTCCAGGCTTGGCCAATCATCTTCGTAGATTACAGAGAGTGTTATTTTTCTGGAGAGTTCATATCAATTGAGAGAAGATAGAAGTTCTTTAGAGATTTCATAAGATCATTTCTAAAATCTCGATCGATTGAGGGTTGTAACTGTTCTGAATTGTTCTTGGTTGATAGTGAAGTGTGCTCTGATCCCGTGGATGTAGGTTTTACAACCGAACCACGTAAATCGTTGTTGTGTTCTTGTTTTGCGTTTTTGTTTTCATTAGTTCTTGTGTGTTTCATTTTCTGAGCTTTGAATCTTTTGATTCAATTCGACATTGATTAACAAGTGGCGCCGTCTGTGGGAAGCTTGAGAGAGAATGGGATCACTGAAGTTTGACGTTGAGAAATTCAATGGGAAGAACGACTTTGGGCTCTGGAAAATCAAGATGAAGGCCCTGTTAATTCAACACGGTTTGGCAAATGCATTGAAGCCTGCTGATCAATGGCCAGCAGCTTCGTCCACTGGTGCAGCTACAGAGCAAGCCAAGAAGACAGAAATTCTGGAGAAGGCTCACAGTGCTATAATTCTATGCCTTGGAGATAAACCTCTAAGGGAAGTGTCTAAAGAGAAAACGGCCATAGACCTGTGGAAGAAATTTGAGGATCTTTATCAAACTAAGTTTGTGTCAAACAAACTTTACATTAAGCAAAAGCTTCTTGGTTTCAAGATGTCAGAGGAGAAGAACTTGAGTGAGCAACTTGATGAGTTCAACCGATCTGTTGATGATCTTGAAAGTTTAGATGTGAAGCTGGATGACGATGATAAGACCCTGATGTTATTGAACTCATTTCCTAAATCCCTAGAAAACTTCAAGGATGCCTTGATGTTTGGGAAACAAGAACAACTGAAGTTTGATGAAGTGCAATCTGCAATCAAGACCAAGTTTATGCAGATTCAAACGGACAAGAAACCTTCAAAAGATGGTGAAGGCTTAAATGTGAAATTCAAGGGTGGCAAGAAGAAATTTCAGAAGAAGAAAGATGGGAAATCCACTAAACAAGATCAGAAGGGTTCTGATTTTGTGGAAAAGAGAAAGTGCTTCCATTGTCACAAACCTGGTCACCTGAAGAAGAATTGTACAGATAAAGAAAAGAAGACACAAGAACCTCCTAAAGCAGAAGCAGCAGTTGTTGAACAAGGCTATGAAAGTGCAGAGGCCATGACTGTAAGTAACAACAAACTCTCTTATGAGTGGGTGCTTGATTCTGGATGTTCCTTTCATATGTGCCCTATAGAGCATTGGTTTGTAGATTTAAAATTCTATGATGGAGGTCTTTTGTTATTGGGAAATGATGAAAGTTGTCAAGTTAAGCGTAGTGGATCTGTCAAAATCAGGATGTTTGATGGAAAGATAAGAATATTGACAGTTGTGAGATTTGTGCCTGACCTTAAGAGAAATCTGATCTGACTAGGCTCACTTAATGCACTTGGGTATGAATTCAACACAAATAGAGGTTTCATACAAGTCACTAAGTCTAACAGAGTAGTGATGAAGGGAGAAAAGGCAAATGAACTATATACTCTAGTAGGGGAAACTGTTGCTGGTGTCTCAGATGCAACTGTTAGTAAAGATATTACTACTTTGTGGCATAAGAGACTTGCTCACATTGGTGAAAAGGGCCTGCAAGAGTTGACAAAGAAAGGAGTTGTCTGGAAATAGTCTATCAAAGTTGGAGTTCTGTGAACAGTGTGTATTTGGGAAGCTAAAGAAGAAATCATTTCCAAAAGGCATGCATTCCACTGCTGATAAGTTTGATTATGTTCACTCTGATATTTGGGGGTCATCTAGAGTAGAAACTCATGGTGGAGGCAGATACTTTATGACCATTATTGATGATTTTTCAAGAAATGTCTGGGTGTTCATTTTGAAGCTGAAAAATGATGCATTTGGAAAGTTTAAGGAATGGCTTGCTGAGTATGAGAATAAACTTGGGAAGAAGCTCAAACACTTAAGAACAGACAATGGCCTGGAGTATCTCTCTGAAGAATTTCAAACTTTCTGTAGAGAGAAAGGGATCACAAGGTATAGGACAGTTCCACTGAATCCTCAGCAAAACGGAGTTGCTGAGAGGATGAATAGAACACTACTTGAGAGAGTGAGGTGTATGCTCTCTGATGCAAAACTTCCAAGAATTTTCTGGGGAGAAGCTGTTAACACAACAAGCTATCTGATAAACAAGTCTCCATCCACTGCTATTGGGATGAAGACACCTGATGAAGTCTGGTATGGAAGGATCTCTGATTACTCAAAACTGAGAGTGTTTGGATGTACTGCTTATACACATGTCAGACAGGACAAACTGGAACCAAGAGCTCTGAAATGCATCTTTGTGGGTTATTCTAAGGGTGTTAAGGGATACAAATTATAGTGCTTGCAGCCTGGAAATCATAAATGCATAGTGAGCAGAGATGTGACATTCATGAAGAACAAATGGGATATAAACATCAGGGAAGTACTCAGGATGTTGATGGAAACATTGCTGAAGAGAACACTCTATTTCAGGTGGAGATATCAGACATAGAAGAAGAAGAAGAAAGGGTCACTGATGAACCACCTGCAGAAGGTGAAAATGATGATGATGGTGAACATATGGATGATCAAGCTGATAATCTGAATGATTACAGATTAGCAAGAGAGAGAGTGAGAAGAACTATAACACCTCCAGCTAGATTTGCGCATGCTGATCTAGTTTCATATGCCTTGGTCACTGCAGAAAATGTGGAGTATCAGGAACCAAAAGACTACAAAGAAGCTATATCCAGTAATGACAGCAGTAAGTGGATATTGGCTATGCAAGAAGAGTTGCAGTCCTTAGAGAAGAATTGTACTTGGAAACTTGTAGAGAAACCTAAGAATCAGAAGCTGGTCAGTTGCAGATGGATCTTCAAGAGGAAAATTGAAGTGGGGGTCACAGAACAAGTCAGGTATAAGGCTAGATTGGTAGAAAAGGGGTTTACACAGAGGGAAGGGATAGATTACAATGAAGTACTCTCACCGGGTTGTGAAACACCGCCCATAAGGCTCTTATTGGCAAAGGTTGTTCAAGATGACTTGGAACTTCAACAATTAGATGTCAAAACAACATTCTTACATGGAGAACTTGAAGAAACCATTTACATGACACAACCAGAAGGTTTTAATTCTCATGGGAATGAGAATAAGGTATGTCTATTGAAGAAATCTCTATATGGTTTGAAGCAAAGTCCTAGACAATGGTATAAGAAGTTTGACAGTTTTATGATATCTATTGGATTCTCAAGATGCCCCTATGATAACTGTGTTTACTTAGAGAAAATAAATGGATCTGTAATCACCTATCTCCTGTTGTATGTTGATGATATGTTGCTGGCAAGTAAGAGCACAACTAGGATTCAAATTATTAAAGGAAAACACAGCAAAGTTTTTGAGATGAAAGATTTAGGTGAGGCAAAGAGGATTATAGGAATGGATATTGTCAGGAATAAAGCTGCAGGGAAACTTGTTTTGACTCAAGCTGGGTATGTTCAGAAGGTTCTTAAGAGATTTTACATGCATCAAGCAAAATCAGTGAATACACCTATTGGTCAACATTTTAAGTTGTCAAAAGACCAGTCTCCATCTTGTGAAAATGAAAGAAAGCAAATGGGCGGTGTGCCTTATGAAAATGGAGTTGGAAGCTTAATGTATGCTATGGTTTGTAGCAGGCCTGATCTTGCTTATGCAATGAGCATGGTAAGTAGATTCATGACTGATCCAGGGAGAACTCATTAGGAAGCTTTAAAGTGGGTATTTAGATATGTTAATGGGACAACAAAAGTCAGGCTTATTGTTTGAGAAACTGAGAAGCAGACAGAACCTCTACAAGGTTTTGTTGATGCTGATTTTGCAGGAAGTATTGATACAAGAAAGTCTCTCACAGGTTACATATTCACACTTTATGGTACAACAGTGAGTTGGAGGTCTATATTACAACCAGTGGTGGCATTATCTACAACTGAGGCTGAATATATTGCAGTCACAATAGCAGTAAAAGAGGCTACATGGTTAAAGGGAATTCTGCAGGATTTTGGGATTGATCAGAAGAGTGCTACTATCTTATGTGATAATCAAAGTACTATTCATCTAGTGAAGCATCAAGTCTTTCATGAAAGGGTGAAGCACATTAGTGTTAAGTTCCATTTTGTAAGAGACATGGTGGAGAAGGGTGATGTAAAAATCAGTAAGGTGGGAACTGAGGACAATGCAGTAGATATGCTCACTAAGGCATTACCTGGGAGTAAATTCAAGTATTGCTCTGAACTGGTGAAGCTTGGACCGTGTGAGATTGATTGATGAAGCTGTGAAGATTGGAGATGATGAGCACTCGGAGTTCTAAACACTTGAGGTGGAGAATTGTGAAGTCAAGTGATGTAGAAGTAAATCATCCTGAACAGAAGCAAATCATCCTGAAGTAAATCAGCCTGAACTGGTTTGTTCAGATCAGCCTGAACGTCAATTGCTCTACTGATCCTGACCCTCGGATAAGTTATGGTCAGCTGAGGAAGGAAAGTTCAGGGGAAAAAGTCCAGACTGAAAGTTCAGGGAAATATCGCGCGCATGCTGAAGCGATTTTTTCTGTTATAACGGTTTTTCAATTCTGTTAGGGGTTTACTACTATAAATTCCAGGCTTGGCCAATCATCTTCGTAGATTACAGAGAGTGTTATTTTTCTGGAGAGTTCATATCAATTGAAAGAAGATAGAAGTTCTTTAGAGATTTCATAAGATCGTTTCTAAAATTTCGATCGATTGAGGGTTGTAACTGTTCTGAATTGTTCTTGGTTGATAGTGAAGAGTGTTCTGATCCCGTGAATGTAGGTTTTACAACCGAACCACGTAAATCGTTGTTGTGTTCTTATTTTGCATTTTTATTTTCATTAGTTCTTGTGTGTTTTATTTTCTGAGCTTTGAATCTTGTGATTCAATTCGACATTGATTAAATAAAAAATAAAAAATTGAAAACGCTGTAAAACGAGAAAAAATAAATGGAGGTGACAGTTGAAACCATGGAACATTGACGTCGGTGGTGGTTGATGTTTTTAACCGTGTGGGGCCTATCCGTTTATGGTTTCCAAATTACACGACAATATGGGCTCCACCTTAGACGCTTCCCCTGCACCTAACACTACACAATTCCCTATCCTAATATCCTTTATCAATTAAATACTTTACAAAATCTTTACTTCATACTCCTTCCATTCTAATTTAAATTGATCATATTTCTTTACATCATTTAATACAGGAAAAAAATTAAATTGATATTCATACCCCTCTACAAAATTTACTTACACAATTTAATACTCCATTCGTCCCACTATAATTGTCCACTTTTCTTTTAGGGACGTCATACTATAATTTTCTCATTCCATAAAAGAAAAAATTAACTCCACTATCCATAATTTTTATCCTCACTTTTCACACAATATTACAAAAAAATACACCCACTACTCCACTCATTACTCCACATATCCCTTTTCTCTCTCTCAATACCCAAAATTACCCTTCATTTTTATTAGTTTATTATTATTCATTAAATAAAACAATAAAAAGAAACATGACAATTACACAGGGACAAAGGGAGTACTAATAAACAAAAAAATTCTTAAAACGTGGGCCAACAGTACATGATAAATCTAAATTAGCTTGGAGGTAGTAGTATTTTAGGGTATCATCGTTTCGCGACTATACCAGGGGACTTTGGACCTTACTATCTCAAACTTCTATTTTGTTTTGAGACTAAACTAAAGATTTTGAAATCTTATAAATTTTACTCTACCTCTTCACCTCTATTACTCTACCTTTTATTTTCTCAATATACTCACATTATCTACTTTTTTATTCTCCCAATACACTCAAAATAATAAAATACGTCACATCAATCATCTTTTCTACCATCTCACCTTATAAAATCTCATAACAAACATACACCTTAGCTATTCGTCAAATTTTGAAATCATAGTACTTTAAAGTTCGGTATTTTCCACGCTCACTAGTATGACTGTATGGTGAATCTCCTGGGAATCAGGTGCACCGTGCACTTTACAGTGAATTTTAAAAATGTACAATTTGTTACCATGAGACTGTTGGAGAATTAATTGTCCGGATCTATTTGGGGTGAATATTTAAATACAAATTTAATTCTAACAATTATTACTAGCATGCATTAATCCTATATTAATTCAAATAATAATTCAACAACAAATCATGCATATAAACAAGCCACATAAATCCATAAACATGCGGAATTGCTAGGAGTTTACGTGAACTAACCTCTTGACGATCAAGACAGCAGAGAAGATGAGCAACATTCCAACAACACACCCAAAGTCCTTCTCAAAGTATTCCCACGTCCTTATTTAATAATCCGGTGGAAGGATGCTCACGAACAATTAATAAAAGGGAAAAATAAAATTATGTTGCACCACCTTTGTGGATTTCTAATTTTTTTCAACACATGGAATTGCATTAGGGATGAAAATTTCATCCCCTATTTATAATACTAAAGGGGGCGAAAATTTTAGGGTTTAATGCGCAATGAGAAATCTTCTTGCTTCTTCTCCAAAATACAATCTTGAATATATCCAATATATTCTATTTTCCATAATTAAGTCCCAACAAAAATTTCCCCTTATAATTATAAGGCGATTTTCAAAAATCCCACAATTAATGGAAATAAATAAGATCTTTGACTTTTCTTGAATTTATGGGATAATCTTGTATTCCAAGAATACTTATTCCATAAAATCTTTCCAAGAAAATCGAGAATTTTTTTTCTCTCTCTTCCTTAATTATTTTCGAAAAAAAGAGAAAAATAGGCAACAATACTTTATTTTTATTTTAAATACTATTTTCAGTTATTGAACTTTATCTTTGGGCTACTTGAGGGGCCTTTAGGAGAATTGAGATTGAATCTTCCAATGGACCTTGAATTATCAATATTGAGCAGCAATATTATTCAAGTCCATTAATATTAATTAACTCCGATACATAATTAATATTGCACTATCCATCTTAACCCATATTAATGTAATATGGCTCCCGGTTATTATTTTCCGTATTTAAAATTATCCAGTCCATTAATTAATTCAAGCCACTGAAAAACTTTATATTAATTAATATTTTTTTCCTTGGATTAGGAACGACTCAACATTATTATCTATACCGAAAACTAATTCAACTTGCAAGATTTAGTATGATAAAACTTCTGAGCCTCCCAAGGGGACAAATCACGCAAGTCGTACTTGCACACGATTCTCCGTGTTAAATCTTAGCAATCGTCATGTAACTAATAATATTGCCCAAGATATAAAGTATTGAATCACATTGATTCTCTACCCATCATAAGTTAAAGTAATAATTATTAATTCCACACGATCCTATTTAAGGGATGGAGATTAAGAAATAACGAACCACTGAGGTCTAATTCTTCTATATTCAGTACTGAAGAATTTATCCTCTTGTAGGTTTTATTCAGCCCATCATAATGCACGAGTGTAATCTCTCGGTCAAGACAAGTCAATATGAGCCTTACACTTCAACCTTTCGCGATGGATTGTTCATTTTCATCTAGGTTGTGAATTTTGTACTTAGTTACAAGGGATTTTTAATTTGATCTTCTGTGATCTGGTATCACTAAATTAACTACAATGTAACACGTACTATTTATTGAACAAGTATGCAGTAAATATATGTAACATTCAATCATATTTAATGCAACAGTGATAAATAATTTATTTCAGTAAATAAGACAGAAATTTCATTTGGTTATACAAAGTAAAAAACATACTTTCCAGTATAACCCCAAGAGACGTGCAACATATGTTCGTTAAATAAATTATATATTTCAATTTAATAAGTGATGTTCCAGTGTAACAAATTATATGTTTGAAAAATACACTATGGAATGTCCGATGATCTAGAACATACATGACCTAGCCTTAAAAAACTAATGAGACACTTGCGTATTTTTTTTTTCCCCTTATAATAGGGATTTTTTACTAATAATTTTTTGCATGAGTAAATATTATTTAAGGATGAAATCCAACTTAAATATATCTAAATTATTTTAAGTATGTAGGAACGACAAGGTTTGGAATGATATGGAAGGCAACGCAACAACAAATATCTCTACAAAAAATCGATTTTTAAGGATTGGATAGTATCACGCCAAATTCCGAAAGTTGTAAGAAATGTTCCTAAGTGTAAGAAATGGCACAGTCCTCTGATCAGATGGGTTTGGGAATGTCTATTTTTTATGAACGAGGACGACACTTGTTAAGCCGGACTCAAAATTTACCTGGTTTGTACCGCTCGGAAGGTGAGGCCATTGGCCTTTGGCTAGGTCTTGTATGCACAAGGGTGCACCGCACTCATAGTGCAATTTAGAAGCGAACAATTTGTTATGCTAAAAAATGCGATTTATTTACACAAAAAAATGAAACTATTAATATGGAAACATAGTTACATGCTTCTGTTTGGAATTGTTGCACATTTCTGTTTTGTATAGTTGCACACTTCTAAAATACACTATGAGTTCACAGTGCACCTGTGTGCACATAAGACCCACTCTTGGCCTTTATGAGTTTGAATTTTAAGAGAATCATTGTGGATATGGATGCAAAAATCGTACTATTGAAAGTTGTCGTTTAGAAATGAGAAACTACCCGTATAGTGAAGTGAAGCCAATATCATGGCTCATAGTTTAGTGAGGATTGCTGGGAGTTATTCTAGTCCTTATTATTGGGTTGAACATCTAGTCTCTTTGGATCGTCTTTGTATAGGCGTCTTTCTTGTTAATTTTTTGGACCTTCTTTGGTGTAAAAAAATTAAATTAAACTTTAAAAAAAAAATATATTTAATCAAATTGAGGTGTACTTGAAGAAATTTGAGATATGGCTCTGAATAGTTCCACCTAACACAAATGGTCCAAAAAATGGCTCACAAATAACTTTTGTTTCTCTTTTGGAAACCACAACAGCCAGATCCAGCAATTAAAATATTATACAGAAATAATACGCACGGAATAAATGATTAATAAATACATCGACTTATTTATAAAGATACCAATAAAGTTATATAGTTTAATGATAATTAAATACGACGTTTAAACTTCCTATTTAAAATTGAATATTTTAAACGCAGAAGAAAATTTGACCGGTCCAACTAGATCATTTTTTGTCAGGTTCAACGGGAATACAACAAACTTACATTAAACTACAATATCATAATGAATTCATAAGTTTTATTTATGGATAATTTATTTAATACTTTCAACGCTTTTTTTAAGAAGACAATCAATTACCATATAGTTTTTTAAGATTATCGATTCTGATAATTTTTTTCTACCACTTATCACATGACACAACCATCGTAAGAGGAGGACCATTTACCTCGCCACAAGGGAATCATCACAAAAGGAAATAATTTTTTTCTATTTATGTCTCGAACTCAAGACTTTAAAATTTCAGGTAGTGGATATTATTTAAACTTGTTCTTATATTTTAATTTAGAAAAGAAAACTTAACAAAAAATATGTCGTCTTTAGTTTGTGGAAATACACTGATCGTATATTTTTTTATTAGACAAAGATAATTTATGAAATTTTAGACATGGGTACTCCAATCTTTACACATTTTTTTTAGAAAGACAATCAATTACAATAGTTTCCTAACATAATCAATTACAATAGTTCCTTCTACCACCGAGCACATGGCAATATCTTTTTCGCCTCATTTGAGATCGGAACGCAATCACCACAAAGAGGAAGACCACCCGAGGTCGCAACTCGAACATAACCTTCGAATCAAGAATCAACCACCACAATAGGGGGAACATCACCCCTACCTCAAAGGGAACCTGCATAAGAGAGAATAAATTTTCCCTCTCCGTGTCTCGAATCCAGGACCTCATGATCCTGGGTGATGGAGCTCAAATCAATTGAGCTATCCACGCTTGACTCCAATCTTTACACATTATTATATATATAATGAGTGGGTCGGTCTCATGTGCACAGTATATTATATAATGTATTTTAAAAATTTACAACTTATTGTATTGAATCTTGGAATTTGTTACACTGAAATGTATAACATATGTACTTATGATTTTTCTATATTGAAACGCTTCACCTCAGATATTAATAATAAGTCGTAAATTTCAATACAATAAATTATAAATTTTTAAAATAAATTATGAAGTGCATGGTGCACCCAGTGGACTCTTACGTGCAAAACCTAGCCAATTTGATTTAATAAGATTTAGCCTTTCAATCATTGTGTTAGGGGGTGCTAATTAGATTAATATAGTTTGAAAACAATTAACTTGTAAATTCAATTAGCAAATAATCTAACTATTGGATAATAACTGAAATCATAGCTTAATCATATCAATGGGAACAGAATTGTAACAAGTCAAATAAAGCTAATTTATTTAACCTTATTGTGTATATGTGTTCATTTCCTTCCACTTTTTATGAATGAAGAAGAAAACTGAAAGTCAACACGACATGCTAAAAATAGCATCACGCGCATTATTATTGACCTCTATTTTCCACTTCATCGTTTTGTCCTAATATGGGTTTGGCCCGTTCCAATAGTACGATAACGGAAATGAGATCACCTATTTCTATAATTGATGATTCATTTTATATTATATAATATAAATATATAACACGTAAAATAATAATAAAAATTCAAAGAACCACCATACTCTAGCAGGGGCGGACGTAGGAATGTAGTCTAGCAAGGCAAAAAAATCTGATTAAAAGACATAAAATAAAAAATTACAATCGACTTCTCTAATATGGCTACAAAATTTTCCTACAAAATAATTACATCCTTAAATAACTTACAAATTGGCTACGAAATTTTAATATTCTATAAGAACATATTGCCTACGGATTCTTAAAGACAAATAAATCATGTAAGAGCAAATTGCCTTTACATTTATAATTTTTGTAAACAATTACATTTGTAATTTGGGGATTGAAATTGTCTATACAATTAGGAAAATTTGAGGCAGACAATCATAATTCTTTAAGGACGAAATTATTTTCGTCGAGAATTTCGTAGACATGCACGTTGAAAAATTTAGTAGGCAATTCTCTATTTTTTTATATTGTTAAAATTATTTATGAAATTTTAAAATTTTGAGGAGTATATACGATATTCCGCACTGGACCTTGCCTCTACATGCGTCCGCCAATGTACCTTGGGTTCCTGTGTTAAAAATTTAGAAGAGTGAAACTCCAATGAAATACGAAAAAATAATGTATCTCTTTTTTTTTTCTTTTTTCTTTTTTTAAATCAAAATTTATAAATTGCATTAGTTCAAACAGATAGATTTGAAGTGATCATCCCCAAAAATTGCACGTTTGATCAATCCAAATAGAAGAATTGATGAAATCCTTAAAGTGAGCATTTCTTTTTGAGTTTTAAAAATTAGATTTGAAATTTTCACCAACTCACTCTTTGTTAATTAATTTTCTCTTTTACTTCTTAATTTGACCCGATAAATAACATTGCTCCTCTTTCACCCAAAACATTGAGCCCGTTAGATCATTAAACTTCACAATCTTTACACATTATTACATTTTAAGTTGATATTTCGAAATTATTTACAAAATTAATAAACAACTCTTTAGTAATCTGATCATGAGCAAATTGCGAAAAAAGTCGAAGAACTAATATACGATATGTTATTAAATGCCAAGATTATAATCAGATTCAATGAATATAAATTTTCAATTACAAAATATGTGGTGAACAAGTTTCATATGAGTGATCCGTTAAACTAGTTAAGCTGTTAAGTTGTATGACTAGTATTATTAAAAAGTATTAGTCGTAATAATTGAAAAGTATAATTTATTATAGAAAGAGTATTATTCGTGATATTGAAATGTATAACTTATGTAGTTATGTAACAATAGGGATATTAACAATGATAACTGAAAAATATAACTTATATTATAAAATAAAATTAATCGCAATAATTGAAGGGTTTTGCCTATAAATATGAAACCAATTTCACAATTTCAATTTATGTATTCCAATTATATCTCTAAGATTCTAATTGCAAGTCTCCTTTATTAATATATATATATACATCTATGTGAGTCGGCTGACATAATTTATACGTTAATCTTAAAAGAAAAAATGATAGTAAAAATCGCTAAGTCTTGTATGCACTAAATATATCGTGCATTCCATAATATATTTTAGAATTATGCAATTTGTTACATTGAAATATGCAACTTGTTTATACTAAATAGTCGAACTATTAATAAGGGTTAACAGTTGCATGATTCAATGTAAACAATTTTTATATTTCAGTGTAACAAATTGTATTGTTTTAAAATACACTCTGAAGTGTACAATGCACCTGATGCATATGAGACTCATTCAAAAAAAAAAAAAATAAAAATATATTTAAATTATGCCTGCTTGAGAAAATTTTGTCTCATCTAAAAGCTTGAGCTTGTTGTCTCATCTAAAAGCTTGAGCTTGTAGAGAGGGTCATGAATAATCTATTTATTTAATTTCCCTCAACACTCCCCATCACTGTGGTGGTCATCATTGTCTCTGCTCTCTGGAGAGGAGACCCAACAGAGTGGACAATTTAAATGGGTGGAGTGCTTCCACGGGAATCGAAACCACAACCTGGGCTCTGATACCATAAGAGAATTCCATCTCATCTAAAAGTCCGAACTTGTAGAGAGGTGTAAAATTAATTCGTTTGTTTAATTTCCTTTAACACTCCCCACTCACTCGTAAAATCATTGTTCGTGGGAGGGCGAGGCCCAACAAGTGGACAATTTTTAAATGGGTGGAGTGCTTCCATTGGAATCGAACCCAGGATCTAGGCTGAGCCAGAAGCTATAATACCATGAGAGAATTTCATCTCATCTAAAAGCTCGAGCTTATAGAGAGGGTCGGGAATAATCTATTTATTTAATTTCCAGTAACATGAAAGAATTATGTCTCATCTAAAAGCTCGAACTTGTAGAGAGGGTGAGAATCAATTCATTTATTTAATTTTTCTCTATACTCTCTCTCACTCGTGGTAGAATCATTCTTCTCGCCATCTGGCCGAGGGGCCCAACGAGTGAACACTTTAAATGGATGGAGTCTTTTCACAATAATCGAACTCGAATTTGAAATTTGGCCTAAACTTTTGATACTGTAAAAAGAATTTTATCCGTTATTATATGAAGCATGAATTTGGAAGAAATTGTAAAAGTTGATCTTGTACTAATTATTGGATGTTGGCGATGGATTTAGTCTCATAAAAATTAATTTTTTCTATCAAACCTCATTACTTTAAAAATAGTACGATTATAATTCCAATGACAAGGTTACAAAATGTTAAACGTGTCCGAAATTCCAAGTAACAATCAAACTATTG
The DNA here is from genome assembly GCA_037126765.1 of Stenogyne calaminthoides. Classification (NCBI taxonomy): domain Eukaryota; kingdom Viridiplantae; phylum Streptophyta; class Magnoliopsida; order Lamiales; family Lamiaceae; genus Stenogyne; species Stenogyne calaminthoides. Next base: position 2,516,100 of record JBBCBC010000022.1, on the reverse strand, counting down.
ATTTAACGTGGATTATGTGGCATAATATTAGAGCCCAACATACTAAATTTAATTATAAATTAAAAATGAATCGTCATGTTAACATGAAAAAATGGGTAAGTATAAAATTTAAGTGGCTACAATCGCATTTATACAAAAAAGTAAATTTATAGCAGGAATTTTGAGAACATTATTCACGTGAGTTTAGTGAAGCACTATTATTGGGAAATTTAATTGGTGAGCAATGGGTTGGTGCCACGTTATCGGAAGCGTGGACACGTGTTGACAAGAGAGTAATGCCAAGTTGGACCACATTCTGTTAGGTCGCGTGATTCATTATTTTAGGGTGTGTTTTGAAGCAACTTAAAATAAACACAAGAAGACTTATTTTTAAAAAGGCGTGAGAGGGAAACTTAAAAATAAAGTCTTACGGAAAATTGTTTTAAGTTGCTTCAAAACACGCCTAAATTTGGCCCTTGCCTCCTTGCAACCGTCAGGGTTTACGTCACTAACACCTTGCATGATGTCATCCTTTTTAATTCTTTTTTACCATAAAAATACTAGTAGATGAGTGAGGCTTTGTTTGTTTATGGTTTTGAGGCCTTTTTGTTTATGGTTTTGAAAGTGACTTTTGGAATTTCAAATTCCAAATTCTCGTTTGTTTATCAGAATTTTGGTATAGGATTTTAAATCCTCTAAAATTTTACTTTATAATACATATAATACAACTATCTTATCTTTTTCAAATACAATTTTCAATACACTATCAATCATATATCATACATTTTTCAATTATTATTATCTATTTAACTCTTACGTTCTCACCTACTTTTTACTTTATTATCATTATATATATACATAATCATTCATTTCGCAATTATTCAATCATTTCTACATTATTTTTTACAATATAATATTATTTCTATCATCTATTTTTTTAAAATTCTACTTTATCAAATCCTACAAATTTCACACTCTCAAACATATACAAAATACAAATACATTTTTTACTTTATACCAAATCCTTCCAAATCATCTCTATAGGATTTCAAATCCCCTCAAAACTGTAAACAAACAGGCCCTGAGTCTAGTTGGTTTAAATAAGGACAAATTATACCTAGTGAACTAAAACTGTGCTCAATTTCTTTATTTGTCCGTCCACACTAAAAATGTGTTTATTCTTTTTATAGATATACTCACCTTATCTCCATCATCCAATCATCACTTAATTACTCATATTAACATTGTACTTTAATCACAAAATTCACTTTATCTATAATTGGACCCCACAATACTCTATAATACCCTTTATTTTATCTATATTTTCTTAAAACACGTGCCCAAAGAATTGAACAATACGGAGGGAGTAATAATTTTTACTCCCCTGGTTCCATTATTTTTTTATTTTTATAATGATAAAACTAGAAACTCCCTTCACCGTTGGCCCCTCGGCCGGACGAATTGTAAATTGAAGGATATGTCAAAGAACAAACAACTTGTGGATGAGAGCCATCAAGACTCAATTTCCAGGACAAACCACTATAATATTTCAATAAAAAAATTATCTCACATAGTATTCAAACCTATATTACCGGTTAACTTCTCCCCACATCACCACAAGTCTTACCACTTACTTGGCTATGCCCTTGGGGGCCGTCCCATTAATTTGTTCATATGTTAAGTGACAAACATATTAAAAAATAGGATATTGAATAAAGTTTTGAGGGGTAATTTTGTAAACATTTTATGTATAAAGTAAAGAGATGAATTGACTTGTGTGTATGTTTATTTTTTGTGAGGAACAGACGAGAAACTATCCCACCCGTGCCGTTAGCCCCTCAGCCGGGCGGGTTGTAAATCGAAGGATGTACCCAAGTGTGTGTTTATTTTTTAATTGGATAAATGGTGAATCAAACCAATAACCTCATAGTATGGGCAGTGCTACTCTAACCACTTGAGTTGTTCTATTCTCTGTATGTATGTGTGGGCAAAAATAATGACATTTTGTGTAAATTTATGAATATTGTAGGGTGAGAGTTTATAAAGAGTTTTTTTTTTCTATAGTGTGTGAGCACAAGAATGAAACATATCGAAAAGAAAAGCGTGAACAAATTAACTGGGACTTAAAGAATATTTTTTAATCCGTGTGAAAATAATTATAAATTTATCTTTATGGGATGATGAAAATATGTTTTGTTTTCGTATTTTTTTAACTAGTATTTTTCGGTAAAAGAAATTTGTAAAACTGTACGAGTACAAGAGTACTTAATTCTTTTACGTGCGTTGAAAAGCACTCAAATTACACCATTCTTCTTCTTCTTTTTTTTTTTTGAAGTTTTTCTCTCTTATGAACATCCATGACCAAGATCTAATTTTGATCCCCCCGCTATCCTATTTGCATTTGGGGCAATGCTGTTAAAAAGAAGATTGTTTTTAGCTTTTTAAATCGCCCAAATGAGGGTTAAATTATTTATATGCTCATGTTAGGTATGAGAATAACGTGAGATAATTAATTTTGGTAACATTTAAAATTTAATAAAATTTTATACGAGACTATCTCATACATTAAACTGAGCTTATTTGTTAATTTATATATTATAACCTATGAAATTAATTAATTATGGAATTGGTCTCATGTTCATTCAAGTGCACCGTGCATTCATAGTGCAATTTAAAATTGTGTAATTTATTTTATTGAAAGATATAATTTATTTATATTGAATCGTGCAACTATTTTTTCAATTTGAATATCTTGCTCGTTAGATATGATATCATTTTATAAAATATAAAATAATAAAATTAGGAAACAATAGGTGGGAGCTATACATAAGTAAAGATGATTGAGACATGTTTGGATAATTTTTGTACTCTACAAGGTAGACCACAAATTGTAAGACAACTCATTAATTCTTAATTACATGATAATCTTAATTATTTAGCACAAAACCACTCTTACATTGGTTGATCCGACATTGACTTATAAAAACATATTGCCACGTTTAAGTGTCATAAACTTTGTGGTGATGACATGGCCGGTTTAGGATGGCCATAAAATGTCTTCGATCCATCAATTTTTATTATTATCATTTATCATTATTAAATTTGATTTTTGCTCATTTTTTACCATTTATTAGAGTTTGGGATATTTATTTTAAAAAAATTGCAATCTACCAAAGATAAAAACTTTATTAATTGGAGTGAAACACATTTTCAAACCAAATTAAAAAAAAATAGATTTGTAACTTAAAATAAATGGTAAATAAAGGTTTGTTAAATTTAAAGAACCATGAACTTCAAAGTTTTAACGTATTTCTTTTGCATGCAAGTGATTATTAGCTAGTAATTATAATATAAAACACTTCGAACTTAATTAGAGCTCAGCTGATTTTATTTGTGTGAAGCTTGATTACTTATACATCAAGTTAACTTCTAACATGTTGCATAAATTAAATTTAAGAACGATCATTCAATTTTCAAATCATTATTTTATTAAAATAAAACAGTTACAATATCAATTTACTAATATAAAAAAATGAGAAAAGATAATGTGACTTTTGTAAGTAGCTATGAAAAATCAAATAATTTTATAATGGTATATTAATTTAGTAATACCAGTGTCATGTTTATAAATACCGATGAGTTAAAATCTAAAATTAGGTTAAAATAAATGTTATTAATTATATATATATATATATATATATATATATATTTAAAAAGTTACAAACAATTGATATTTATAAAAAAAAAAAATGAATGCCCGAAGTTCAACTTCAACAATATTCCAGTCAAATTTAATAAATCCATTAGTCATATAATAAGATTTCATCCGCGACCGTCCCATATAAATTTTATAAATCAATCAACTTAGGAAAAAATAGAAATATATCGATGGTGACTCCAAAATAGCAATAGCCAGCTGCTTATTTATTTTATTACAATGGGACAAAAAAAAAAGCAGAAATCTAATAATGTCTTTGTTTTTCTAGTCTAACAATTCAACGTGCGATGGTCCCATTAGGAACAACCTCCTTTTGTTTCTTTCCCTGTCACACTATACATATTCTTTTCATACATACTTACATAAATATGTGGTGCATTGCACTAAAATAGAAACTTCTTGTATTTTGTGATTTTGAGAAGCAGCTATATATAAACCAATTTCTATGATTTTTTAATTACTTTTAGTCAATATTTGATTTAAAACACTTTATTCTCAAGCACAAAGCAGTACTTTTGATTTTTTTTCTACAAAAATCAATTTAAATCATTTCTATAAATGCACAATCACTTGCAAATATGATTTTCTATAAAAAGAAAATATCGTGCATTAGGACGAAGTTTATTTGTTATTCACTTTTGAATAATCACAATTGTTCAGCATGCGAATAGAATGAACATGAAATATGAATATATAGGAAAAAGAAATATTCAACAGTTGAATATTGAAATTCATTAATTGATTTTTTTTTGGAAAGTAAAAATGAAATATATTAATTGAGTACAAGGGATACTCGAAAACCCGCCAAAAAACTTACAATTTACCGAAGCTAATCAAAACTTAACGGGTAAACATTTTTTTTAACATCAAATGAAATTTTATTATAAAGGATATAAGGAATACCCGTCAAAAATAATGATTACATAATTCAACACTATAAAATTATTATAGAATCTGCTAGCCAATCTCAATATGAAAAAATAGAACTTCTCAAGCCTTTCACGTAGAACCAATTTTAAATTCTAGCTTTAATATCATCAACTATATATTCTAGAAGTTGAAAACTCCACATCCTTGAATAAGAACTCATTTCTACCTTTCCAAATCACACAAAATCAAATAGATGCAGCAATTTGTTTATCTCCTTTTTCCTTTTAGACAAACCCAGATATTAAACGGAATAAAAAAATAAATTGAATAATGAGAACGGACCCACTTCCACGAACAGAACTTGACGCTATTAATAAGCTCGTCCACTGCATAAATACTATCTTTGAAAATCAAGCTGTTACAGACATTCCAGATTTTTCAAATCGTACATTGCCACACCAAACCAACAACTTTATGTTTAATTAAAATGAATAAAGTCATATAATTTAATGCTATAAATAATTTAAAAGTTAAATGCCAGAAACCAAAAAAATTATTCATTTTTTCAAGATGGATATATTGATTGGAATAAATAGGAACAACCCTACTCAAATCCCCCTCTTGATGATAATTAATGTCAAATAGACTCAATACTTTAATTTGCAATGACAACATTCAAAACGTACAAACAGAAACTGTGCAGTGATGCATTGTACCTCCACAAAATCTGTTGCATCATTTCCAGGAAATAGTTAGGAAATGTAAAACACATGTCCCTTATATATAGAGACCTTATTGTACAAGACCTCTATGTAAAAATTAATGAAAATGGCCCCATCTTACAATTCATCATAGGGATCATCATGTATTTAATATTAATTAGAGCAAAATTCTATTATACTAATATCTAAATAAATTTGTAAATTTAGGGCCCGATTGGATGACTTCGGAATGATGATGGTAATAGATATCATTGAGGGGTCAATTATTATTAATTGTATTGTTATTGTTTGATTAGAACATAAACAATGAGTATCATGTGAGACAAAAACTTGTATAGACCTATTTCATGTTATGAACATTGTTTTTAATTCATGACATTTGACCCTACTTAGGGTATAATACATGTCAAGTTTAGTGGTTTAAAAAAATTTATTGGAAATAAGTGAAATGAGTCAAATAATCTAAGTTCATAGCATAAACCTGGTTCATTGGAGACCAACTCATCATGTGAGGTGAGTTGAGTGAGTGGGGGTAAACAATTGCTTACTTTCATTCTTATTATTTGTGTATCAAAACTAAGTACCAAACAACATTAATATAAATAATTTTCATTACACAGTTCCATTATCCCCATCCAAGCGGGTTGAAAAATAAAACTTATAAATACATATAAAAGAAAAATATTATAGTAACTTTTTACATACATATGGATTTCATTTATTATATTATACTGCAATATATTTATATTACATACTTTCTTCACACGACGAACACACTAATTTATGTATATGGGATATATTATGTTGTAGAATTAATATATACAAAACTTCCGCGAAATATACGAACACTTATCTACTGATATAAGTGATATATGTAAAAGAAATTCTAAGAATTATCCCAATCCATTTTCAACTTCACAAAGTATATTTTACCCCACAAATTATCCCGTCAAACTTGTTTATATTAGGAAACTGATATCATTACACTTATAAATTAATATCCTTATTTTTATAAACCAATATTAACATCATTTAATATTATAATTTTAATTTGTAAATATAATTATATCAATTGATAAATATAATAATATAAATTTTATATTTTGAACCATTCTTAATATTGGATATAAATACCTTAAGAAATGGAAAAAAAAAAGATTGTGAAGTTGAAAATTGGCCCCACTATAACTCCCAATTTATTATTCATTTACATGCAGAATTAATTGACTAAATTTGGTTTTAATTTCATGTTAATGACATTTAGATTTTCACAAACTTGGTGTGTTATTGGCTTATAACTGTATTTTCTACTTAAAAATTAAAACAATTCGCATGACTAATGATGACGTGACACCATAAACTTCAATCATAAATTACAAAGATAATGTTTAAAAGTATATAAATATATTAATTATATGTTGGCTGCAAAATTAAACTTTATATCATTTCACCTCTCATTTCTGTAAAACGCCGTATAGGTTCAAAACATAGCCCCATAATATTGAGACATCTGAGTATTATGAAAGAGAATAAATAGATAATATATAAACAATATTGTGAACACAACAATAATATATGTACAAGGTCATTGAAAATGCAAATTAAGCAAATTCTTTTTTATATATAGCTGCAATTTTCATTCTTTTTGCGAGGAGAGTTGATTTTTAGTTAGATATGTGTACTTAGTGCATGAATTATCGGGCAAATTACTGATAGGTATACTTTTTTAAAAACTAAAGAAATCAGATACAAAATGATTGCGTATATATATGTCAAGAATTTGACTTGCAGATATGCAATTTTACATGTATATGTAATCTCATTTGTACCTGATTGTTATTTACCTTAAAAAAGTGTTAAAAAAGTGTACCTGGTTGCTAATTTTCCCTGAATTATCCACACAACCTATATAAAAATATTAAATATCTTTTTCGTCTAGGTCTTGTACACATCTAGGTGCAAGACTTTCAGATGATCTGGTCCCAAGACCGTACACTCATAAAGTGCATTTTAAAATCGCACAATTTGTTATAATCGAAGTTACATAATTCAAAGGTAAATAAGTTGCACTTTTTCAAGATAATAAATTGTGACGATTCTAAAATGCACTACGAAATATGAAGCACTGCCACTATATATGTGCACTAGATCATCATGCATTTCATATTTTTTAAATATACAGTTTGTTGTATTGAATTGTACAATTTAATTACATTAAAACATATAATTTGTTACATTGACATATACAGTCTGTGAATGCATATTTTAGTACAATAAATTATATATTTTAATATAATATATTATATGGAGTATTTAATAAATACATTATAAAGTGCACATGGTGCATACAAAATGTTGCAAAAAATAATTGTTCCAATATCGATCATCATGTATATTAACATATTTATGAGTATAAAATAAATAATTAATAAATATTGCTACACGGTAAGAATGCCTATAAATAGACAATGTAGTCTATAGATGGAAAAATAATTAATAAATGTTGCTACACGGTAAAGTATCACCTTTTCTTTAAAAAAAAATCTGTTTATTTTTTTTGGTTTAGTTTCTTGTTTTAGTAGTTAATTTGTATATTGGTTTTGCTTAATTAACTTCCAAAAGCTTCTAATAGTATCTACAAAACTTGAATTAACCTCCAAATTTGATGTTGGTTGGTTCAAAATAGCACAAAAACTCCCAAAAAAAAATTAGTCACTAGGGGGTCACAAAATGGAAAAATAGAGTGATGCATTGCAATTGATAATATGTTGGTTGATTGTTCAAAAAAAAGAAAAAAATGATAATTCTGTCAAAATCCCACCTAATATATTTTGCCTTTCAAAGATGAAGAATAGTTACTTGTGTGGTCACTCTTTATACTAGTGTAGGAAAACTTTATTCTGTTAACTGGAAATTGGGTCCTCTTACTTTTCTATTTCATGTAAAAAAAGGGTAGAATGGTCAATCCACGTTTGTTGAGTCCACCACTCATCTTCCTCACAATAATAAAATGCTTCGATTGAATCGAATGAGATCATCTGTTTCCTTTTTCATGTTTCATTATGTATTTTGATGTCTAAAATTTTGAGTATGTATGTATATATGAAATATGGTTATTATTGAGATCTTTTCTGATCAATTGTTTTGACATTAAATATTTGAGTTGGTATGTTGGGAAATTTGTTCATCGTAAAATTGGTTCATTTTTTTAGAAAAGACGACCTTGATTATCACGATTAATAATACTTTTGTAAATATAAATCATACCTTTCAATTATCAATACTAATATCATATTCTTTAATATAAGTCACACCCTTCAGTGTTATGAGTAATACCCAAAAAAATCACATATTTCAATTATCACAATTAATACTACCTTTTAGTAATATAACTCACACTCTTTTACCAATTTCATAAATTTTTGTGTGAAAGTTGCCCACCTTATACTTTTACTTTGCCTAAATATTTATAACATGTTTCTGAATAATGAATTAATGTAACGTAAAAAATGGAATAGATGATTCTAATCCGCATGCATAGTACAAAAAATATGTCATTTTCTTCTCGAAAAGAATAAATGAAATAAATAGGAAATGCCTATTTCGAGATTTTTCTCTATTTGGGTCCACTGAATACTGATCCTGATTCTTGACCATGTATTTTTTGGGGGGCATGGAATATTTTTGTTACTCATTTTTGGTCAACTGTTTTTCTTGCTTTTCAAAATAAGAGAGCTCATTTAAATGGCCCCACACTTTTGTCATGGGCTGAGTGTATATTCTTTGTTCGAATTGAACTTTGTATAATCCATATGTTGAAAAATTGGGTCATTTTTTCTTTAATTTATGAAATGTATAACAAATAACATAAAAGTTTGAAAAAGATGCATCAATTTCTTAAAGGTAGCAGTTGTGAATTATCATGGAAGATTGAATTTTATCGTAAGATCATCATACTTGTTGTTTCGACTATCAGATAATATTCACACACTTTACAGTTATACTTAACTTGAATTTCGCTGTCGTTCAAAAACCTTCCATGAGGGCAAAAACTCGCCCAGCCAAAGGAGGTGGCAATGCAGAAATGGCAGTTTCAATGACCTGATAAACAATGAGCAAAAGTTAGCAGTTTAGGATTAATTATATCGAGCAATTAGACTTCTGGGTGAAAGAAACTGAACTTCAAACCAATTAATGAGTGTAAACTTAGAGAGCATTAGTGGTTATTAAATTCTACAATTTGTTGATGTATTGTGTGCAAAACAATTTGGAAGGAGAAAGTAACTCACTTCTAATTGATAGCGAGCTGAAAAGTGAATTAGAATAATTGCTTTGTTCTGAAACCTATCTGCATAATTTATAATCTGAATGAATTGTAACGCAATCAGTATATGTTGAGTAGCAGAATACGAGGAACGTGAAAGAAAGGAAAATACAAGGGGATTAGTACATTAACCTCAGACAAATGAGTGTGTCCATACTCTCTTGCATTCTCCACTGTGCTTGAATCTTCAACATAGGTGCTCTAATTTAGGATATTAAAACAAAAGAGAAATATATAAGCTACTATATTGATTTAACCATGAAATTTACATATAAAAATTAACTAATGCCCCTTTTATTGTGACAAGATCAAGATACGACACAATTGACAATGATAGAGAACTCATTTATTTATCAAGTAACAAATGAGTGTGCTTTTGGACATCCAAAAGCCCACATATTTTTAAAATGATTGACACATCCATTTGATATAATCCTAAAGAATTGATCTCGTGCAATTGGACTAGAATCTGAATGCAACAAAATGAAGGATTAATTGACATGAGATTCACAACTACAAGAGTAATGAGACTGTAGATCAGATTTAATTTGGGGTCCTCACCTGATACTTGAATGAAGCAATTAAAAAATATAGGTAGGTGTTAATAATCAATACCTCCATAATTAGAATCTTTGCATTCAAAACATCAGCACTGTCCGTATCTGTAATGAAGTCTGACATAGTGTCTCCTGTGAAAGCAATTTCAGGTGATGTATATGTGTCTGTAATCTGTGAAAAGAATTAAATTTCCAGCTTAAAATGTGAATACTTCAATATTCATCAAAAGGAATTCACAAGTCACAACTAGTGAAATAAGAAACACAGTAAACAAAGGTATCCTAGAAAGGAAAGACACAGATTAATGATCAGAGAATTAAAAGGCAAGTTTAGGTCAATTAAATTACTCCAAAAAGGTAAAAAAGGGTTCCTTTCAAAAGTGTTAATGCTTAAACAATGTTTGAGACATATCAGTTATAAAAGCAGAAATTACAAAATCCCATCCTTAAGATGTGATAAAGATAAAAACATCACAACTTTATAAGAAAGTTAAAATGCAAGAATTATGAATACTACCTCCACACCTGATAGCTTCAGTCTCTTTATCTCAGCACCAGGTAGCCCAACATATTCCTGCTTAAGTTTCTGTCTCACAGAATAAACTACATATCCCTATAATAAACCAAAGTAAATCCTCTGAGCCCAACTTTGCTTCGAAAAATGCTGCAAAATAAAAGGTAATCATCTAGAAAGTCTCGATAATGACCTGGCTGGGAATGACATGATAAGTTTTAAATGCTCTCACTTTGAGGTCTCTTCTTACATAAACTTCTTCACCTAAAATTACACAGTTAAGAGGCCTGCTTTGAAAGAGCTTGCAGAAAGAAACAAACAATACAAATACTCTTTATTACCCACATCTAGACCAACAAGAGTATGCTTGAGCTCAGATTGATCCATTGCCCTGTGTGCTTCGAAAATCTTTTCAACATGTTCCTTAATGACTTTTGGCACAAAAATGGTAGGGGGCGCCATTCGATATAAGCCGCGCGTAGCAACATACATTGGTAATCCACCCTAAGAATAAACATAAGATCATAGTTCTGGCAAGAATAGATTGATATATCTCAGTAGACTAAAAGATATTTGACAAAGTCGTGTATGCACCAGGTGCACCGTGCAACTCAAATGCATTTTTAAACAGTATCAGTTGTTTTCACTGAACAGTATCATTCCTCACAAGAATCAAACCCTTACCCAATTATATTCCTCTCAAGTCTCAACAAACCAAGCAGATATTTGAGTGAAGATATAATGATACAGTGTTGTTGTGTAACACCTATATACCTTTAACTACTTGGAAACAAATCAGAACAGAATCAACACAATCACACACATACCCTAGTGTATATACACAAATTGAAGGTAAATACTGCAAATATAAATAACAGGTACGGAATCTAATAACCCATAAAATGCATAATTGCAGTGCAATTTATCCCAAAAATAAAACAATATTCAACACGATTTGCTTGAATGCGATAAGAGATAGGAGGTGAAATTACGATATGGTCCAGGTGGCCATAGGAGATAAAGAGGAACTGCTGGGAGATGGCGCGTTGAGGGCACTTGCCGACGTCGAAAGCCAAATTGAGAGTGGGAAAAATCACGCAAGTCTCGTGTCCTGCAATTGACAACCCCTCGATTGAGTATCCTTCTATTCGCAGTTCTTCCGCCGCCGCTTTCTTCTTCTTCTTCGTTTTCTGATGCTCAGATTTCAAATTCAATGAATCGGAAGCACCTTCATTGCCCGACACCATTGAAATCCTTAATTGCGCACAAAAAACTTTCGAATTTTGAAAATTTTCGAAGAATTTGGGCGTTTACGTTTGTGTGTTTGAAAGAGAGATCGTGTTAATTGCAAATATGTCCCTGTATTTTGCAAAATGTCTGTTAATTGAATGGTATATTGGTTGTTTTTCATTCCGGACGACATTACCAATTGGAGGCACACTTGCGAGTGACGGTCTCACGGTGAGATGAAATATATTTTGGACATTAACACTTTAACATTTTGAAAAGAGTGATATTGATTTGTACTAATTTATACCCCATCTCATATATGAGATCATTTCATACGAGTTTTTGTCTAACAATTGTGTACTAAACAAACAATTGAATTTTCCGATTAAAAGGGTCAAAATTAACATAAAAATGATCAAATTTGCAAGATTGAAATTGGACACAATCAAAATTACAAAATTATCCGTAATTTTAACTCTAAATTCATTTCTCTAATTAATTAATGAATTTTGATCCATTTCAGCAATTTCTCTCTCCCCAACGCCTCGATAGCATGCATTATCAAAGCAGAAAACATTTTATTAAAACAACTTAAATCTATTTACTAATTGATATTTTTTATTTTCTACCTATTAAAATGCAATGTATAGTTACTAATTTATTAAAACAAACACGAAATGTTCACATGCGAACCGTGCATGAAATGTGCACTTACAAATCATGCATGGAATTTGTACGAAATGTGTACGTAGAGACCATGCACGTACAAAATTTGCACGGTATGTGCGCATATGGATCGTGCACGAAATGTGCTCATATCGTTCATATTCTACTTAGCTTGAGTGATATTACGAGCCGTGTTTTGTGGATAGTTTGGCGAGTGATTGGTGGGGTTTGGGCCCGAAGTCGAGGATGTTGCCGGAAACTGATACGGGTCTGGAGGAAGTTTTGACGATATTCGATAGGGCCTGATAATGACGGTACATGTCCACACGATTGAAAATATATAATGACTGAATTGTGTATAAATATCCATGCATGGATAGGAAATCGAAGTCTTTGTTTTTGTTTGAGCAAGGGAATTCTGAATGAAGAGTGCAAAAATCCTTTTGGAGTGTTGGTTTAAGAAATAATTGAAAATGGACTCATGTAATTATCAATGTAATATTTTTTTTTTTATAACTCGGTATCCGGTCCAAGGACCGACTAATCTGGGGGATCAGAACCCACCGTCCACTAGCGGAATTATCAATGTAAATAGCTCTATTCGCACAATCCATTCTCCTTCACACCTTCCTCTGAATTTTCCTCATTTACGGCGGCGCCGCCCTTTTCATTGGAGAAGAAGGAAACCTATCTCGCGAAATTACAAATCAAAATTACGAATCTTACGAAATGTAAAATCGAAGAAGAGGTTCACTGAATAGTATTAGTTGTTTTCATTTAATAGTATCAGTTACTTTCACTAAACAATATTAGTTATTTTCACTTAACATTATTAACTATTTTTATTGAACGTTATCATGATTCGATTTTGTTGAACATTATCAATTGTACACTAGGTGAACAATTGAATTTTCCAACTAAAAAGGATCAAAATTGACATCTAAAGGACCAACATTACAAAAGTCAAAACTTACAGGATTAAAATTGAACACAACAAAAATTTCAGGACAATCTGTGATTTTATCTCCGAATTTAATCTCTCTGATTAATTGATGAACTTTGATCCATTTCATGAAAAACAATCAAAAGAAAGTGTCAAAAATCTTTTCTCAAAATGCTTTAAACTTTAATAAGATTAGTGTTTCAACAATTGAAGCGTACAAAAACAAAATACATGTTCATTCGCAGAAATATTCAAATTTAAACTTAAAATAGAGTACCATTAATTCTAGAGGCACACTTACATGAGACGATCTCACGGTAAGACGGGACATAAGTTGAGCATTGACGCTTTAACACTTTAAAAAAGGTGGGTGTAATTTATGTTAAGTTGTACCCCATCTCATATTAAGCATCACTTAGACCAACTTATTTTCAGCCATATATACAAACAAGCAACCTTATTTAAAAACACTCAATTTGGTTGGAACAGCCATAAGAGGTATGGCCTTTTGTAGACTTATTCCAAACTTCTCATCCATATCTAATTCTTCTGATTTCTTCCCTTGTTTGAGTTTCCACCCAAAATTCCCTACCAATGTTGCAAGCATGAGGTGCACCATTCTATACGCCAACGGCAATCCAGAACAAATTCTCCTCCCTGCTCCAAACGGAATGAGCTAAAAATCTTTACCTCTATAATCAATGTGATCATTATCATTCAAGAAGCACTCTGGAATGAACAAATCTGCGTTCGGCCAGATGCTAGGATCTCTGCCACTCGCCCACACATTGACAAGAATAAGTAGCCGTTTATTTCAACATCAGATTTTGCCATGTGAGGTACTAAGAACGGGGCAGCTGGATGCAGCCTAAATGTCTCTTTAACCACTGCTTTCAAATATGGTAGTCTTGGGATGTCTGATTCATGAATTTGTCCAATTTCTCTGATTTCATCTCTAACTCTTGACATTTTCTCTGGGTGTTGTAATAGTTCTGTCATTGCCCATTCTACCGTGCTTGAAGTTGTATCAGTCCCGACTACTATTAGATCCTAGATAACAGGAAAGTCAAGAATCAGAGTCGCTAACACAAAATCAAACATATATATAAATGGAAACGAGTTAATATCAAGAATCAGCTTGTAACTTAGATTATGTCTAAGTTTAATTGCGTATGATTTTACTTTTGCAATTTTGATCCATTTGATGTTAATATTGGTCCAAAAGGACCAAAACTGAAAAAAGTAAAAACATATAGAGTCAAGTATGATTTTACCCTTTAAATTTCTGATCCTTTTTTCTGTTCAATTTTAATTAGGTATGTTTTTTTATTTTTCCAATTTTTGTCTTAAAGGACCAAAACTAGCACCATAAGGATCAGAATTGAAAAAGCAATAACATAGCAGATTAAAATTGAACTTACTAAAAAACGATTCTTAATATTAACTCAAACTGAAACTATCAAAGCAAAAAACATCAAACTGCAACACTGAACTCACCAGAAACAGATGATTAATGTCGTTTCGCGTTAATTCGCCTTCATCCCTCTGGCAAATATCAATCAGGGCATCCGCGAAATCGTTCGTCTCACCCCTAGATTTTAACTTCTCATCTATTATCCCATCAAAAATCGCAAACATCCTCTCAAAATACACCCTCACCTACTTCAGAATCCCCTGAGGATCAACGAATTTCAAGATAGGAAAATAATCAGCCGAATTCGGACATCCCACGCATTTCATAATCCCCCACACAACATCCTTCATCTCCGCTACTAATCCGCACTAAATCTGCGCCAAATTCAATCGGAAAAAGATAATGGACGAAATCAGTTCAACGCCGTCAATGCATCTGACCTCTCCTATATCCATTTCGGCCGCCCGCTTCACAAGATTCATTCTTTGGTGTCTCCGATCAACTCATTAGTAAAGATATTACTACTTTGTGGCATAAGAGACTTGCTCACATTGGTGAAAAGGGCCTGCAAGAGTTGACAAAGAAAGGAGTTGTCTGGAAATAGTCTATCAAAGTTGGAGTTCTGTGAACAGTGTGTATTTGGGAAGCTAAAGAAGAAATCATTTCCAAAAGACATGCATTCCACTGCTGATAAGTTTGATTATGTTCACTCTGATATTTGGGGGTCATCTAGAGTAGAAACTCATGGTAGAGGCAGATACTTTATGACCATTATTGATGATTTTTCAAGAAATGTCTGGGTGTTCATTTTGAAGCTGAAAAGTGATGCATTTGGAAAGTTTAAGGAATGGCTTGCTGAGTATGAGAATAAGCTTGGGAAGAAGCTCAAACACTTAAGAACAGACAATGGCCTGGAGTATCTCTCTGAAGAATTTCAAACTTTCTGTAGAGAGAAAGGGATCACAAGGTATAGGACAGTTCCACTGAATCCTCAGCAAAATGGAGTTGCTGAGAGGATGAATAGAACACTACTTGAGAGAGTGAGGTGTATGCTCTCTGATGCAAAACTTCCAAGAATTTTCTGGGGAGAAGCTGTTAACACAACAAGCTATCTGATAAACAAGTCTCCATCCACTGCTATTGAGATGAAGACACCTGATGAAGTCTGGTATGGAAGGATCTCTGATTACTCAAAACTGAGAGTGTTTGGATGTACTGCTTATACACATGTCAGACAGGACAAACTGGAACCAAGAGCTCTGAAATGCATCTTTGTGGGTTATTCTAAGGGTGTTAAGGGATACAGATTATGGTGCTTGCAGCCTGTAAATCATAAATGCATAGTGAGCAGAGATGTGACATTCATGAAGAACAAATGGGATATAAACATCAGGGAAGTACTCAGGATGTTGATGGAAACATTGCTGAAGAGAACACTCCATTTCAGGTGGAGATATCAGACATAGAAGAAGAAGAAAGGGTCACTGATGAACCACCTGCAGAAGGTGAAAATGATGATGATGGTGAACATATGGATGATCAAGCTGATAATCTGAATGATTACAGATTAGCAAGAGAGAGAGTGAGAAGAACTATAACACCTCCAGCTAGATTTGCGCATGCTGATCTAGTTTCATATGCCTTGGTCACTGCAGAAAATGTGGAGTATCAGGAACCAAAAGACTACAAAGAAGCTATACCCAGTAATGACAGCAGTAAGTGGATATTGGCTATGCAAGAAGAGTTACAGTCCTTAGAGAAGAATTGTACTTGGAAACTTGTAGAGAAACCTAAGAATCAGAAGCTGGTCAGTTGCAGATGGATCTTCAAGAGGAAAATTGAAGTGGGGGTCACAGAACAAGTCAGGTATAAGGCTAGATTGGTAGAAAAGGGGTTTACACAGAGGGAAGGGATAGATTACAATGAAGTACTCTCACCAGTTGTGAAACACTGCTCCATAAGGCTCTTATTGGCAAAGGTTGTTCAAGATGACTTGGAACTTCAACAATTAGATGTCAAGACAACATTCTTACATGGAGAACTTGAAGAAACCATTTACATGACACAACCAGAAGGTTTTAATTCTCATGGGAATGAGAATAAGGTATGTCTATTGAAGAAATCTCTATATGGTTTGAAGCAAAGTCCTAGACAATGGTATAAGAAGTTTGACAGTTTTATGATATCTATTGGATTCTCAAGATGCCCCTATGATAACTGTGTTTACTTAGAGAAAATAAATGGATCTGTAATCACCTATCTCCTGTTGTATGTTGATGATATGTTGCTGGCAAGTAAGAGCACAACTAGGATTCAGATTATTAAAGGAAAACACAGCAAAGTTTTTGAGATGAAAGATTTAGGTGAGGCAAAGAGGATTATAGGAATGGATATTGTCAGGAATAAAGCTGCAGGGAAACTTGTTTTGACTCAAGCTGGGTATGTTCAGAAGGTTCTTAAGAGATTTTACATGCATCAAGCAAAATCAGTGAATACACCTATTGGTCAACATTTTAAGTTGTCAAAAGATCAGTCTCCATCTTGTGAAAATGAAAGAAAGCAAATGGGCGGTGTGCCTTATGAAAATGGAGTTGGAAGCTTAATGTATGCTATGGTTTGTAGCAGAGTTCGATCTTGCTTGCTTATGAATGAGCATGGTAAGTAGATTCATGGACCCATCCAGGGGAGAACTCATTAGGAAGCTTTAAAGTGGGTATTTAGATATGTTAATGGGACAACAAAAGTCAGGCTTATTGTTTGAGAAACTGAGAAGCAGACAGAACCTCTACAAGGTTTTGTTGATGCTGATTTTGCAGGAAGTATTGATACAAGAAAGTCTCTCACAGGTTACATATTCACACTTTATGGTACAACAGTGAGTTGGAGGTCTATATTACAACCAAAGGGTGGCATTATCTACAACCGAGGTCAATATATTGCAGATCCAAAAAAGCAAAGAAAAGAGGCTACATGGTTAAAGGGAATTCTGCAGGATTTTGGGATTGATCAGAAGAGTGCTACTATCTTATGTGATAATCAAAGTACTATTCATCTAGTGAAGCATCAAGTCTTTCATGAAAGGGTGAAGCACATTAGTGTTAAGTTCCATTTTGTAAGAGACATGGTGGAGAAGGGTGATGTAAAAATCAGTAAGGTGGGAACTGAGGACAATGCAGTAGATATGCTCACTAAGGCATTACCTGGGAGTAAATTCAAGTATTGCTCTGAACTGGTGAAGCTTGGACCGTGTGAGATTGATTGATGAAGCTGTGAAGATTGGAGATGATGAGCACTCGGAGTTCTAAACACTTGAGGTGGAGAATTGTGAAGTCAAGTGATGTAGAAGTAAATCATCCCGAATGTATAAATCATCCTCGAAGTAAATCGGCTGAACCGGGTTTGTTCAGATCGGCAAACGTCGGTCGCTTAACGATCCTGACCCTCGGATAAGTTATGGTCAGCTGAGGAAGGAAAGTTCAGGGGAAAAAGTCCAGACTGAAAGTTCAGGGAAATATCGCGCGCATGCTGAAGCGATTTTTTCTGTTATAACGGTTTTTCAATTCTGTTAGGGGTTTACTACTATAAATTCCAGGCTTGGCCAATCATCTTCGTAGATTACAGAGAGTGTTATTTTTCTGGAGAGTTCATATCAATTGAGAGAAGATAGAAGTTCTTTAGAGATTTCATAAGATCGTTTCTAAAATTTCGATCGATTGAGGGTTGTAACTGTTCTGAATTGTTCTTGGTTGATAGTGAAGAGTCTTTCGATCCCGAATGTAGGTTTTACAACCGAACCACGTAAATCGTTGTTGTGTTCTTATTTTGCATTTTTATTTTCATTAGTTCTTGTGTGTTTCATTTTCTGAGCTTTGAATCTTGTGATTCAATTCGACATTGATTAAATAAAAAATAAAAAATTGAAAACGCTGTAAAACGAGAAAAAATAAATAGAGGTGACAGTTGAAACCATGGAACATTGACGTCGGTGGTGGTTGATGTTTTTAACCGTGTGGGGCCTATCCGTTTATGGTTTCCAAATTACACGACAATATGGGCTCCACCTTAGACGCTTCCCCTGCACCTAACACTACACAATTCCCTATCCTAATATCCTTTATCAATTAAATACTTTACAAAATCTTTACTTCATACTCCTTCTATTCTAATTTAAATTGATCATATTTCTTTACGTCATTTAATTCAGGAAAAAAATTAAATTGATATTCATACCCCTCTACAAAACTTACTTACACAATTTAATACTCCATTCGTCCCACTATAATTGTCCACTTTTCTTTTAGGGACGTCATACTATAATTTTCTCATTCCATAAAAGAAAAAATTAACTCCACTATCCATAATTTTTATCCTCACTTTTCACACAATATTACAAAAAAATACACCCACTACTCCACTCATTACTCCACATATCCCTTTTCTCTCTCTCAATACCCAAAATTACCCTTCATTTTTATTAGTTTATTATTATTCATTAAATAAAACAATAAAAAGAAACATGACAATTACACAGGGACAAAGGGAGTACTAATAAACAAAAAAATTCTTAAAACGTGGGCCAACAGTACATGATAAATCTAAATTAGCTTGGAGGTAGTAGTATTTTAGGGTATCATCGTTTCGCGACTATACTAGGGGACTTTGGACCTTACAATCTCAAACTTCTATTTTGTTTTTGAGACTAAACTAAAGATTTTGAAATCTTATAAATTTTACTCTACCTCTTCACCTCTATTACTCTACCTTTTATTTTCTCAATATACTCACATCATCTACTTTTTTATTCTCCCAATACACTCAAAATAATAAAATACTTCACATCAATCATCTTTTCTACCATCTCACCTTATAAAATCTCATAACAAACATACACCTTAGCTATTCGTCAAATTTTGAAATCATAGTACTTTAAAGTTCGGTATTTTCCACGCTCACTAGTATGACTGTATGAGTGAATCTCCTGGGAATCAGGTGCACCGTGCACTTTACAGTGAATTTTAAAAATGTACAATTTGTTACCATGAGACTGTTGGAGAATTAATTGTCCGGATCTATTTGGGGTGAATATTTAAATACAAATTTAATTCTAACAATTATTACTAGCATGCATTAATCCTATATTAATTCAAATAATAATTCAACAACAAATCATGCATATAAACAAGCCACATAAATCCATAAACATGCGGAATTGCTAGGAGTTTACATGAACTAACCTCTTGACGATCAAGACAGCAGAGAAGATGAGCAACATTCCAACAACACACCCAAAGTCCTTCTCAAAGTATTCACACGTCCTTATTTAATAATCCGGTGGAAGGATGCTCACGAACAATTAATAAAAGGGAAAAATAAAATTATGTTGCACCACATTTGTGGATTTCTAATTTTTTTCAACACATGGAATTGCATTAGGGATGAAAATTTCATCCCCTATTTATAATACTAAAGGGGGCGAAAATTTTAGGGTTTAATGCGCAATGAGAAATCTTCTTGCTTCTTCTCCAAAATACAATCTTGAATATATCCAATATATTCTATTTTCCATAATTAAGTCCCAACAAAAATTTCCCCTTATAATTATAAGGCGATTTTCGAAAATCCCACAATTAATGGAAATAAATAAGATCTTTGACTTTTCTTGAATTTATGGGATAATCTTGTATTCCAAGAATACTTATTCCATAAAATATTTCCAAGAAAATAGATAATTTTTTTTCTCTCTCTTCCTTAATTATTTTCGAAAAAAAGAGAAAAATAGGCAACAATACTTTATTTTTATTTTAAATACTTTTTTCAGTTATTGAACTTTATCTTTGGGCTACTTGAGGGGTCTTTAGGAGAATTGAGATTGAATCTTCCAATGGACCTTGAATTATCAATATTGAGCCACAATATTATTCAAGTCCATTAATATTAATTAACTCCGATACATAATTAATATTGCACTATCCATCTTAACCCATATTAATGTAATATGGCTCCCGGTTATTATTTTCCGTATTTAAAATTATCTAGTCCATTAATTAATTCAAGCCACTGAAAAACTTTATATTAATTAATATTTTTTTTCCTTGGATTAGGAACGACTCAACATTATTATCCATACCGAAAACTAATTAAACTTGCAAGATTTAGTATGATAAAACTTCTGAGCCTCCCAAGGGGACAAATCACGCAAGTCGTACTTGCACACGATTCTCCGTGTTAAATCTTACCAATCGTCATGTAACTAATAATATTGCCCAAGATATAAAGTATTGAATCACATTGATTCTCTACCCATCATAAGTTAAAGTAATAATTATTAATTCCACACGATCCTATTTAAGGGATGGAGATTAAGAAATAACGAACCACTGAGGTCTAATTCTTCTATATTAAGTACTGAAGAATTTATCCTCTTGTAGGTCTTATTCAGCCCATCATAATGCACGAGTGTAATCTCTCGGTCAAGACAAGTCAATATGAGCCTTACACTTCAACCTTTCGCGATGGATTGTTCATTTTCATCTAGGTTGTGAATTTTGTACTTAGTTACAAGGGATTTTTAATTTGATCTTCTGTGATCTGGTATCACTAAATTAACTACAATGTAACACGTACTATTTATTGAACAAGTATGCAGTAAATATATGTAACATTCAATCATATTTAATGCAACAGTGATAAATAATTTATTTCAGTAAATAAGACAGAAATTTCATTTGGTTATACAAAGTAAAAAACATACTTTCCAGTATAACCCCAACAGAGACGTGCAACATATGTTCGTTAAATAAATTATATATTTCAATTTAATAAGTGATGTTCCAGTGTAACAAATTATATGTTTGAAAAATACACTATGGAATGTCCGATGATCTAGAACATACATGACCTAGCCTTAAAAAACTAATGAGACACTTGCGTATTTTTTTTTCCCCTTATAATAGGGATTTTTTACTAATAATTTTTTGCATGAGTAAATATTATTTAAGGATGAAATCCAACTTAAATATATCTAAATTATTTTAAGTATGTAGGAACGACAAGGTTTGGAATGATATGGAAGGCAACGCAACAACAAATATCTCTACAAAAAATCGATTTTTAAGGATTGGATAGTATCACGCCAAATTCCGAAAGTTGTAAGAAATGTTCCTAAGTGTAAGAAATGGTACAGTCCTCTGATCAGATGGGTTTGGGAATGTCTATTTTTTATGAACGAGGACGACACTTGTTAAGCCGGACTCAAAATTTACCTGGTTTGTACCGCTCGGAAGAAGGTGAGGCCATTGGCCTTTGGCTAGGTCTTGTATGCACAAGGGTGCACCGCACTCATAGTGCAATTTAGAAGCGTCCAATTTGTTATGCTAAAAAATGCGATTTATTTACACAAAAAAATGCAACTATTAATATGGAAACATAGTTACATGCTTCTGTTTGGAATTGTTGCACATTTCTGTTTTGTATAATTGCACGCTTCTAAAATACACTAATGAAATCTTTCTTGCACAAGCATAATACCCACTCTTGGCCTTTTGGCGAGTTTGAATTTTAAGAGAATCATTGTGGATATGGATGCAAAAATCATACTATTGAAAGTTGTCGTTTAGAAATGAGAAACTACCCGTATAGTGAAGTGAAGCCAATACCATGGCTCATAGTTTAGTGAGGATTGCTGGGAGTTATTCTAGTCCTTATTATTGGGTTGAACATCTAGTCTCTTTGGATCGTCTTTCTATAGGCGTCTTTCTTGTTAATTTTTTGGACCTTCTTTGGTGTAAAAAAATTAAATTAAACTTTAAAAAAAAAATATTTAATCAAATTGAGGTGTACTTGAAGAAATTTGAGATATGGCTCTGAATAGTTCCACCTAACACAAATGGTCCAAAAAATGGCTCACAAATAACTTTTGTTTCTCTTTTGGAAACCACAACAGCCAGATCCAGCAATTAAAATATTATACAGAAATAATACGCACGGAATAAATGATTAATAAATACATCGACTTATTTATAAAGATACCAATAAAGTTATATAGTTTAATGATAATTAAATACGACGTTTAAACTTCCTATTTAAAATTGAATATTTTAAACGCAGAAGAAAATTTGACCGGTCCAACTAGATCATTTTTTGTCAGGTTCAACGGGAATACAACAAACTTACATTAAACTACAATATCATAATGAATTCATAAGTTTTATTTATGGATAATTTATTTAATACTTTCAACGCTTTTTTTAAGAAGACAATCAATTACCATATAGTTTTTTAAGATTATCGATTACAATAATTTTTTCTACCACTTATCACATGACACAACCATCATAAGAGGAGGACCATTTACCTCGCCACAAGGGAATCATCACAAAAGAAAATAAATTTTCTCTATTTATGTCTCGAACTCAAGACTTTAAAATTTCAGGTAGTGGATATTATTTAAACTTGTTCTTATATTTTAATTTAGAAAAGAAAACTTAACAAAAAATATGTCGTCTTTAGTTTGTGGAAATACACTGATCGTATATTTTTTTATTAGACAAAGATAATTTATGAAATTTTAGACATGGGTACTCCAATCTTTACAAAAAATTTTTTAGAAAGACAATCAATTACAATAGTTTCCTAACATAATCAATTACCATAGTTCCTTCGACCACCGGGCACATGGCAATATCTTTTCGTCTCGCTGTAGACCGGAACCGCAATCACCACAAGAGGAAGACCACCCGAGGCTGCAACTCGGAACCGCAACCGCACTGCAACCGGAACCGCAACCACCACAATAGGGGGAACATCACCCCTACCTCAAAGGGAACCTGCACAAGAGAGAATAAATTTTCCCTCTCCGTGTCTCGAATCCAGGACCTCATGATCCTGAGTGATGGAGCTCAAACCAGTTGAGCTATCCACGCTTGACTCCAATCTTTACACATTATTATATATATAATGAGTGGGTCGGTCTCATGTGCACAGTATATTATATAATGTATTTTAAAAATTTACAATTTATTGTATTGAATCTTGGAATTTGTTACACTGAAATGTATAACATATGTACTTGTGACTTGCTATATTGAAACGTTCAACCTGTATTCGTAACAAGTCGTAAATTTCAATACAATAAATTATAAAATTTTAAAATAAATTATAAAGTCGTACAAGACCCAAAAATGGACTCTTACGTGCAAAACCTAGCCAATTTGATTTAATAAGATTTAGCCTTTCAATCATTGTGTTAGGGGGTGCTAATTAGATTAATATAGTTTGAAAACAATTAACTTGTAAATTCAATTAGCAAATAATCTAACTATTGGATAATAACTGAAATCATAGCTTAATCATATCAATGGGAACAGAATTGTAACAAGTCAAATAAAGCTAATTTATTTAACCTTATTGTGTATATGTGTTCATTTCCTTCCACTTTTTATGAATGAAGAAGAAAACTGAATGTCAACACGACATGCTAAAAATAGCATCACGCGCATTATTATTGACCTCTATTTTCCACTTCATCGTTTTGTCCTAATATGGGTTTGGCCCGTTCCAATAGTACGTTAACGGAAATGAGATCACCTATTTCTATAATTGATGATTCATTTTATATTATATAATATAAATATATAACACGTAAAATAATAATAAAAATTCAAAGAACCACCATACTCTAGCAGGGGCGGACGTAGGAATGTAGTCTAGCAAGGCAAAAAAATCTAATTAAAAGACATAAAATAAAAAATTACAATCGACTTCTCTAACATGGCTACAAAATTTTCCTACAAAATAATTACATCCTTAAATAACTTACAAATTGGCTACGAAATTTTAATATTCTATAAGAACATATTGCCTACGGATTCTTAAAGGCAAATAAATCATGTAAGAGCAAATTGCCTTTACATTTATAATTGCCCAAAAATTGCACGTTTGATCAATCCAAATAGAAGAATTGATGAAATCCTTAAAGTGAGCATTTCTTTTTGAGTTTTAAAAATTAGATTTGAAATTTTCACCAACTCACTCTTTGTTAATTAATTTTCTCTTTTACTTCTTAATTTGACCCGATAAATAACATTGCTCCTCTTTCACCCAAAACATTGAGCCCGTTAGATCATTAAACTTCACAATCTTTACACATTATTACATTTTAAGTTGATATTTCGAAATTATTTACAAAATTAATAAACAACTCTTTAGTAATCTGATCATGAGCAAATTGCGAAAAAAGTCGAAGAACTAATATACGATATGTTATTAAATGCCAAGATTATAATCAGATTCAATGAATATAAATTTTCAATTACAAAATATGTGGTGAACAAGTTTCATATGAGTGATCCGTTAAACTGGTTAAGCTGTTAAGGTGTATGACTTGTATTATTAAAAAGTATTAGTCGTAATAATTGAAAAGTATAATTTATTATAGAAAGAGTATTATTCGTGATATTGAAATGTATAACTTATGTAGTTATGTAACAATAGAGATATTAACAATGATAACTGAAAAATATAACTTATATTATAAAATAAAATTAATCGCAATAATTGAAGGGTTATGCTTATAAATATGAAACAAATTTCACAATTTCAATTTATGTATTCCAATTATATCTCTAAGATTCTAATTGCAAGTCTCCTTTATTAATATATATATATATATACATCTATGTGAGTCGGCTGACATAATTTATACATTAATCTTAAAAGAAAAAATGATAGTAAAAATCGCTAAGTCTTGTATGCACTAAATATATCGTGCATTCCATAATATATTTTAGAATTATGCAATTTGTTGTATTGAAATATGCAACTTGTTTATACTAAATAGTCGAACTATTAATAAGGGTTAACAGTTGCATGATTCAATGTAAATAATTTTTATATTTCAGTGTAACAAATTGTATTGTTTTAAAATACACTCTGAAGTGTACAATGCACCTGATGCATATGAGACTCATTCAAAAAAAATTAATTAATAAAAATATATTTAAATTATGCCTGCTTGAGAGAATTTTGTCTCATCTAAAAGCTTGAGCTTGTTGTCTCATCTAAAAGCTTGAGCTTGTAGAGAGGGTCGAAATAATCTATTTATTTAATTTCCCTCAACACTCCCCATCACTCGTGGGCCGAATCATTGTCTCTGCTCTCTGGAGAGGAGACCCAACAGAGTGGACAATTTAAATGGGTGGAGTGCTTCCACGGGAATCGAAACCACAACCTGGACTCTGATACCATGAGAGAATTCCATCTCATCTAAAAGTCCGAACTTGTAGAGAGGTGCAAAATTAATTCGTTTGTTTAATTTCCTTTAACACTCCCCCTCACTCGTGGGCCAAATCATTGTCTCTGCCCCAGAGGGCAGAGGCCCAACAAGTGGACAATTTTTAAATGGGTGGAGTGCTTCCATTGGAATCGAACCCAGGATCTGGGCTGAGCCAGAGGCTCTAATACCATGAGAGAATTCCATCTCATCTAAAAGCTCGAGCTTATAGAGAGGGTCGGGAATAATCTATTTATTTAATTTCCTGTAACATGAAAGAATTATGTCTCATCTAAAAGCTCGAACTTGTAGAGAGGGTGATAATCAATTCATTTATTTAATTTTTCTCTATACTCTCTCTCACTCTTGGGCCGAATCATTGCCTCTGCCATCTGCTGAGGAGGCCCAACGAGTGAACACTTTAAATGGATGGAGTGCTTTCACAAGAATCGAACTCAGAATTTGAGCGAGCCTAAACTTTGATACCATAAAAGAATTTTATCCGTTATTATATGAAGCATGAATTTGAAAGAAATTGTAAAAGTTGATCTTGTACTAATTATTGGATGTTGGCGATGGATTTAGTCTCATAAAAATTAATTTTTTCTATCAAACCTCATTACTTTAAAAATAGTACGACTATAATTCCAATGACAAGGTTACAAAATGTTAAACGTGTCCGAAATTCCAAGTAACAATCAAACTATTGATTTAACGTGGATTATGTGGCATAATATTAGAGCCCAACATACTAAATTTAATTATAAATTAAAAATGAATCGTCATGTTAACATGAAAAAATGGGTAAGTATAAAATTTAAGTGGCTACAATCGCATTTATACAAAAAAGTAAATTTATAGCAGGAATTTTGAGAACATTATTCACGTGAGTTTAGTGAAGCACTATTATTGGGAAATTTAATTGGTGAGCAATGGGTTGGTGCCACGTTATCGGAAGCGTGGACACGTGTTGACAAGAGAGTAATGCCACGTTGGACCACATTCTGTTAGGTCGCGTGATTCACATTTTAAAATGTGTTTTTTGAAACAACTTAAAATTTTTTCTGTAAGACTTATTTTTAAAAAGTTCGTGAGAAATAAACTTTAAAAATAAGTCTTGCTTGTTTGTTTTTTTGCGCTTTTTGTTTTCAAAAAAAATTCTCGTTCTTAAATTTCTGGCCTTGCCTCCTTTATAATACAAACCGTCAGGTTTACGCCACTAACACCTTGCATGATGTCATCCTTTTAATTCTTTTTACCATAAAAATACTAGTAGATGACCGAGGCCTTGTTTGTTTATGGTTTTGAGCCTTTTTTTGTTTATGGTTTTTGAAAGTGAAACTTTTAATTTCAAATTCCAAATTCTCGTTTGTTTATCAGAATTTTGGTATAGGATTTTAAATCCTCTAAAATTTTACTTTATAATACCTATAATACAACTATCTTATCTTTTTCAAATACAATTTCCAATACACTATCAATCATATATCATACATTTTTCAATTATTATTATCTATTTAACTCATACGTTCTCACCTACTTTTTACTTTATTATCATTATATATATACATAATCAATCATTACGCAATCATTCAATCATTTCTACATTACTTTTTACAATATAATATTCTTTCTATCATCTATTTTTTTTAAATTCTACTTTATCAAATCCTACAAATTTGACACTCTCAAACATATACAAAATACAAATACATTTTTTACTTTATGTCAAATCCTTCCAAATCCTCTCTATAGGATTTCAAATCCCCTCAAAACTCGTAAAACAAAATTCTCTATGCAGGCCCCGAGTCTAGTTGGTTTAAATAAGGACAAATTATACCTAGTGAACTAAAAATCATGCTCAATTTTTTTTATTTGTCCGGTCCAAGAAAAAATGTACGTTTATTCTTTTTATAGATATACTCACCTTATCTCCATCCTCCAATCATCACTTAATTACTATTTTAACATTGTACTTTTAATCACAAAATTCACTTTTATCTATAATTGGACCCCACAATACTCTATAATACCCTTTTATTTTATCTATCTTTTTCTTAAAACACGTGCCCAAAGAATTGAACAATACGGAGGAGTAATAATTTTTTACTCCCCGGTTCCATTATTTTTTTTATTTTTATAATGATAAAACTAGAAACTCCTTCACCGTAAAGATGATTGGCCCATCTTTTGTACTTAGACCATTGTAATCAGAATCATGATATGTCAAAGAAGAAACAACTTGTGGAGGAGAGCCATCAAGACTAATTCCTAAACTTTAAACAAAACCACTATAATATTTCAATAAAAAATTATCTCACATAGTATTCGAACCTCAGATTTTAAAAAATTGTTAAACTTCTCCCACATCACCAAATTAAAAAAAAAAAGTTTTACCAAGTTAACTTCTAACATGTTGCATAAATTAACTTCTACCAAGTTAACTTCTAACAAGTTAACCTGTATTTGTGTGAAGCTTGATTACTTATACATCAAGTTAACTTCTAACATGTTGCATAAATTAAATTTAAGAACGATCATTCAATTTTCAAATCATTATTTTATTAAAATAAAACAGTTACAATATCAATTTACTAATAAAAAAATGAGAAAAGATAATGTGACTTTTGTAAGTAGCTATGAAAAATCAAATAATTTTATAATGGTATATTAATTTAGTAATACCAGTGTCATGTTTATAATTACCGATGAGTTAAAATCTAAAATTAGGTTAAAATAAATGTTATTAATTATATATATATATATATATATATATATATATATATATATTTAAAAAGTTACAAACAATTGATATTTATAAAAAAAAAAAAATGAATGCCCGAAGTTCAACTTCAACAATATTCCAGTCAAATTTAATAAATCCATTAGTCATATAATAAGATTTCATCCGCGACCGTCCCATATAAATTTTATAAATCAATCAACTTAGGAAAAAATAGAAATATATTGATGGTGACTCCAAAATAGCAATAGCCAGCTGCTTATTTATTTTATTACAATGGGACAAAAAAAAAGCAGAAATCTAATAATGTCTTTGTTTTTCTAGTCTAACAATTCAACGTGCGATGGTCCCATTAGGAACAACCTCTTTTTGTTTCTTTCCCTGTCACACTATACATATTCTTTTCATACATACTTACATATATATGTGGTGCATTGCACTAAAATAGAAACTTCTTGTATTTTGTGATTTTGAGAAGCAGCTATATATAAACCAATTTCTATGATTTTTTAATTACTTTTAGTCAATATTTGATTTAAAACACTTTATTCTCAAGCTCAAAGCAGTACTTTTGATTTTTTTTCTACAAAAATCAATTTAAATCATTTCTATAAATGCACAATCACTTGCAAATATGATTTTCTATAAAAAGAAAATATCGTGCATTAGGACGAAGTTTATTTGTTATTCACTTTTGAATAATCACAATTGTTCAGCATGCGAATAGAATGAACATGAAATATGAATATATAGGAAAAAGAAATATTCAACAGTTGAATATTGAAATTCATTAATTGATTTTTTTTTGGAAAGTAAAAATGAAATATATTAATTGAGTACAAGGGGTACTCGAAAACCCGCCAAAAAACTTACAATTTACCGAAGCTAATCAAAACTTAACGGGTAAATATTTTTTTTTAACAGCAAATGAAATTTTATTATAAAGGATATAAGGAATACCCGTCAAAAATAATGATTACATAATTCAACACTATAGAATTATTATAGGATGTGCTAGCCAATCTCAATATGAAAAAATAGAACTTCTCAAGCCTTTCACGTAGAACCAATTTTAAATTCTAGCTTTAATATCATCAACTATATATTCTAGAAGTTGAAAACTCCACATCCTTGAATAAGAACTCATTTCTACCTTTTCAAATCACACAAAATCAAATAGATGCAGCAATTTGTTTTTCTCCTTTTTCCTTTTAGACAAACCCAGATATTAAACGGAATAAAAAAATAAATTGGATAATGAGAACGGACCCACTTCCACGAACAGAACTTGACGCTATTAATAAGCTCGTCCACTGTATAAATACTATCTTTGAAAATCAAGCTGTTACAGACATTCCAGATTTTTCAAATCGTACATTGCCACACCAAACCAACAACTTTATGTTTAATTAAAATGAATAAAGTCATATAATTTAATGCTATAAATAATTTAAAAGTTAAATGCCAGAAACCAAAAAAAATATTCATTTTTTCAAGATGGATATATTGATTGGAATAAATAGGAACAACCCTACTCAAATCCCCCTCTTGATGATAATTAATGTCAAATAGACTCAATACTTTAATTTGCAATGACAACATTCAAAACGTACAAACAGAAACTGTGCAGTGATGCATTGTACCTCCACAAAATCTGTTGCATCATTTCCAGGAAATAGTTAGGAAATGTAAAACACATGTCCCTTATATATAGAGACCTTATTGTACAAGACCTCTATGTAAAAATTAATGAAAATGGCCCCATCTTACAATTCATCACAGGGATCATCATGTATTTAATATTAATTAGAGCAAAATTCTATTATACTAATATCTAAATAAATTTGTAAATTTAGGGCTCGATTGGATGACTTCGGAATGATGATGATAATAGATGTCATTGAGTGGTCAATTATTATTAATTGTATTGTTATTGTTTGATTAGAACATAAACAATGGGTATCATGTGAGACAAAAACTTGTATAGACCTATTTCATGTTATGAACATTGTTTTTAATTCATGACATTTGACCATACTTAGGGTATAATACAGGTCAAGTTTAGTGGTTTAAAAAATTTATTGGAAATAAGTGAAATGAGTCAAATAATCTAAGTTCATAGCATATACCTGGTTCATTGGAGACCAACTCATCATGTGAGGTGAGTTGAGTGAGTGATGGTAAACAATTGTTTACTTTCATTCTTATTATTTGTGTATCAAAACTAAGTACCAAACAACATTAATATAAATAATTTTCATTACCCAGCTCCATTATCCCCATCCAAGCGGGTTGAAAAATAAAACTTATAAATACATATAAAAGAAAAATATTATAGTAACTTTTTACTTACATATGGATTTCATTTATTATATTATACTGCAATATATTTATATTACATACTTTCTTCACACGACGAACACACTAATTTATGTATATGGGATATATTATGTTGTAGAATTAATATATACAAAACTTCCGCGAAATATACGAACACTTATCTACTGAGATAAGTGATGTATGTAAAACAAGTTCTAAGAATTATCCCAATCCATTTTCAACTTCACAAAGTATATTTTACCCCACAAATTATCCCGTCAAACTTGTTTATATTAGGAAACTGATATCATTACACTTATAAATTAATATTCTTATTTTTATAAACTAATATTAACATCATTTAATATTATAATTTTAATTTGTAAATATAATTATATCAATTGATAAATATAATAATATAAATTTTATATTTTGAACCATTCTTAATATTGGATATAAATACCTTAAGAAATGGAAAAAAAAAAGATTGTGAAGTTGAAAATTGGCCCCACTATAACTCCCAATTTATTATTCATTTACATGCAGAATTAATT
Source organism: Stenogyne calaminthoides (assembly GCA_037126765.1). NCBI lineage: Eukaryota > Viridiplantae > Streptophyta > Magnoliopsida > Lamiales > Lamiaceae > Stenogyne > Stenogyne calaminthoides. Next base: position 2,484,278 of record JBBCBC010000022.1, on the reverse strand, counting down.
GACTAAATTTGGTTTTAATTTCATGTTAATGACATTTAGATTTTCACAAACTTGGTGTGTTATTGGCTTATAACTGTATTTTCTACTTAAAAATTAAAACAATTCGCATGACTAATGATGACGTGACACCATAAACTTCAATCATAAATTACAAAGATAATGTTTAAAAGTATATAAATATATTAATTATATGTTGGCTGCAAAATTAAACTTTATATCATTTCACCTCTCATTTCTGTAAAACGCCGTATAGGTTCAAAACATAGCCCCATAATATTGAGACATCTGAGTATGATGAAAGAGAATAAATAGATAATATATAAACAATATTGTGAACACAACAATAATATATGTACAAGGTCATTGAAAATGCAAATTAAGCAAATTCTTTTTTATATATAGCTGCAATTTTCATTCTTTTTGCGAGGAGAGATGATTTTTAGTTAGATATGTGTACTTAGTGCATGAATTATCGGACAAATTACTGATAGGTACACTTTTTAAAAAAACTAGCAACCAGATACAAAATGATTGTATATATGTAGGTGCAATTGCACTTGCATATGCAATTTTACATGTATATGTAATCTCATTTGTACCTGATTGTTATTTACCTTAAAAAAGTGTACCTGATTGCTAATTTTCCCTGAATTATCCACACAACCTATATAAAAATATTAAATATCTTTTTCGTCTAGGTCTTGTACACATCTAGGTGCATGTCTTGTATGCATCTAGGTGCACCGTACACTCATAGTGCATTTTAAAATCGTACAATTTGTTATACTGAGTTACATAATTCAGTGTAAATAAGTTGCACTTTTCAGTATAATAAATTGTACGATTCTAAAATGCACTATGAGTGTACGGTGCACCAAGGTGTACATGTGCACTAGATCATCATGCATTTCATATTTTTTAAATATACAGTTTGTTGTATTGAATTGTACAATTTAATTACATTAAAATATATAATTTGTTACATTGACATATACAGTCTGTGAATGCATGTTTTAGTACAATAAATTGTATATTTTAATATAATATATTATATGGAGTATTTTATAAATACATTATAAAGTGCACATGGTGCATACAAAATGTTGCAAAAAATAATTGTTCCAATATCGATCATCATGTATATTAACATATTTATGAGTATAAAATAAATAATTAATAAATATTGCTACACGGTAAGAATGCCTATAAATAGACAATGTAGTCTATAGATGGAAAAATAATTAATAAATGTTGCTACACGGTAAAGTATCACCTTTTCTTTAAAAAAAAATCTGTTTATTTTTTTTGGTTTAGTTTCTTGTTTTAGTAGTTAATTTGTATATTGGTTTTGCTTAATTAACTTCCAAAAGCTTCTAATAGTATCTACAAAACTTGAATTAACCTCCAAATTTGATGTTGGTTGGTTCAAAATAGCACAAAAACTCCCAAAAAAAAATTAGTCACTAGGGGGTCACAAGATGGAAAAATAGAGTGATGCATTGCAATTGATAATATGTTGGTTGATTGTTCAAAAAAAAGAAAAAAATGATAATTCTGTCAAAATCCCACCTAATATATTTTGCCTTTCAAAGATGAAGAATAGTTACTTGTGTGGTCACTCTTTATACTAGTGTAGGAAAACTTTATTCTGTTAACTGGAAATTGGGTCCTCTTACTTTTCTATTTCATGTAAAAAAAGGGTAGAATGGTCAATCCACGTTTGTTGAGTCCACCACTCATCTTCCTCACAATAATAAAATGCTTCGATTGAATCGAATGAGATCATCTGTTTCCTTTTTCATGTTTCATTATGTATTTTGATGTCTAAAATTTTGAGTATGTATGTATATATGAAATATGGTTATTATTGAGATCTTTTCTGATCAATTGTTTTGACATTAAATATTTGAGTTGGTATGTTGGGAAATTTGTTCATCGTAAAATTGGTTCATTTTTTATAGGCACGACCCTTCAGTTATCACGATTAATACCCTTTTGTAACATAAATCATACATTTCAATTATCAATACTAATATCATATTCTTTAATATAAGTCACACCCTTCAGTGTTATGAGTAATACCCTAAAAAATCACATCTTTCAATTATCACAATTAATATTACCTTTTAGTAATATAAATCACAATCTTTTACCAATTTCATAAATTTTTGTGTGAAAGTTGCCCACCTTATACTTTTACTTTGCCTAAATATTTATAACATGTTTCTGAATAATGAATTAATGTAACGTAAAAAATGGAATAGATGATTCTAATCCGCATGCATAGTACAAAAAATATGTCAATTTCTTCTCGAAAAGAATAAATGAAATAAATAGGAAATGCCTATTTCGAGATTTTTCTCTATTTGGGTCCACTGAATACTGATCCTGATTCTTGACCATGTATTTTTTGGGGGGCATGGAATATTTTTGTTACTCATTTTTGGTCAACTGTTTTTCTTGCTTTTCAAAATAAGAGAGCACATTTAAATGGCCCCACACTTTTGTCATGGGCTGAGTGTATATTCTTTGTTCGAATTGAACTTTGTATAATCCATATGTTGTAAAATTGGGTCATTTTTTCAGAAATTTATGAAATGTATAACAAATAACATAAAAGTTTGAAAAAGATGCATCAATTTCTTATAGGTAGCAGTTGTGAATTATCATGGAAGATTGAATTTTATCGTAAGATCATCATACTTGTTGTTTGGTGGACTATCAACAGATAATATTCACACACTTTACTTATTTATTGAGTTTGAAAACAGAATTTCTCACTAAAACTGGATTTCGTTCAAAATATTCACTTCCAACTGAGGTCGTTCAAAAACCTTCCATGAGGGCAAAAAACCAGCCAAAGGAGGTGGCAATGCAGAAATGGCAGTTTCAATGACCTGATAAACAATGAGCAAAAGTTAGCAGTTTAGGATTAATTATATCGAGCAATTAGACTTCTGGGTGAAAGAAACTGAACTTCAAACCAATTAATGAGTGTAAACTTAGAGAGCATTAGTGGTTATTAAATTCTACAAAATGTGTTGATGTATTGTGTGCAAAACAATTTGGAAGGAGAAAGTAACTCACTTCTAATTGATAGCGAGCTGAAAAGTGAATTAGAATAATTGCTTTGTTCTGAAACCTATCTGCATAATTTATAATCTGAATGAATTGTAACGCAATCAGTATATGTTGAGTAGCAGAATACGAGGAACGTGAAAGAAAGGAAAATACAAGGGGATTAGTACATTAACCTCAGACAAATGAGTGTGTCCATACACTCTTGCATTCTCCACTGTGCTTGAATCTTCAACATAGGTGCTCTAATTTAGGATATTAAAACAAAAGAGAAATATATAAGCTACTATATTGATTTAACCATGAAATTTACAGATAAAAATTAACTAATGCCCCTTTTATTGTGACAAGATCAAGATATGACACAATTGACAATGATAGAGAACTCATTTATTTATCAAGTAACAAATGAGTGTGCTTTTGGACATCCAAAACCCCACATATTTTTAAAATGATTGACACATCCATTTGATATAATCCTAAAGAATTGATCTCGTGCAATTGGACTAGAATCTGAATGCAACAAAATGAAGGATTAATTGACATGAGATTCACAACTACAAGAGTAATGAGACTGTAGATCAGATTTAATTTGGGGTCCTCACCTGATACTTGAATGAAGCAATTAAAAAAATATAGGTAGGTGTTAATAATCAATACCTCCATAATTAGAATCTTTGCATTCAAAACATCAGCACTGTCCGTATCTGTAATGAAGTCTGACATAGTGTCTCCTGTGAAAGCAATTTCAGGTGATGTATATGTGTCTGTAATCTGTGAAAAGAATTAAATTTCCAGCTTAAAATGTGAATACTTCAATATTCATCAAAAGGAATTCACAAGTCACAACTAGTGAAATAAGAAACACAGTAAACAAAGGTATCCTAGAAAGGAAAGACACAGATTAATGATCAGAGAATTAAAAGGCAAGTTTAGGTCAATTAAATTACTCCAAAAAGGTAAAAAGGGTTCCTTTCAAAATCCCAAACAATGTTTGAGACATATCAGTTATAAAAGCAAAAAATCCTTAAGATGTGATAAAGATAAAAAACATCAAACTTTATAAGAAAGTTAAAATGCAAGAATTATGAATACTACCTCCACACCTGATAGCTTCAGTCTCTTTATCTCAGCACCAGGTAGCCCAACATATTCCTGCTTAAGTTTCTGTCTCACAGAATAAACTACATATCCCTATAATAAACCAAAGTAAATCCTCTGAGCCCAACTTTGCTTCGAAAAATGCTGCAAAATAAAAGGTAATCATCTAGAAAGTCTCGATAATGACCTGGCTGGGAATGACATGATAAGTTTTAAATGCTCTCACTTTGAGGTCTCTTCTTACATAAACTTCTTCACCTAAAATTACACAGTTAAGAGGCCTGCTTTGAAAGAGCTTGCAGAAAGAAACAAACAATACAAATACTCTTTATTACCCACATCTAGACCAACAAGAGTATGCTTGAGCTCAGATTGATCCATTGCCCTGTGTGCTTCGAAAATCTTTTCAACATGTTCCTTAATGACTTTTGGCACAAAAATGGTAGGGGGCCATTCGATATAAGCCGCGCGCGTAGCAACATACATTGGTAATCCACCCTAAGAATAAACATAAGATCATAGTTCTGGCAAGAGTAAATTGATATATCTCAGTAGACTAAAAGATATTTGACAAAGTCGTGTATGCACCAGGTGCACCGTGCAACTCAAATGCATTTTTAAACAGTATCAGTTGTTTTCACTGAACAGTATCATTCCTCACAAGAATCAAACCCTTACCCAATTATATTCCTCTCAAGTCTCAACAAACCAAGCAGATATTTGAGTGAAGATATAATGATACAGTGTTGTTGTGTAACACCTATATACCTTTAACTACTTGGAAACAAATCAGAACAGAAACACAATCACACACATACCCTAGTGTATATACACAAATTGAAGGTAAATACTGCAAATATAAATAACAGGTACGGAATCTAATAACCCATAAAATGCATAATTGCAGTGCAATTTATCCCAAAAATAAAACAATATTCAACACGATTTGCTTGAATGCGATAAGAGATAGGAGGTGAAATTACGATATGGTCCAGGTGGCCATAGGAGATAAAGAGGAACTGCTGGGAGATGGCGCGTTGAGGGCACTTGCCGATGTCGAAAGCCAAATTGAGAGGGGAAAAAAATCACGCAAGTCTCGTGTCCTGCAATTGACAACCCCTCGATTGAGTATCCTTCTATTCGCAGTTCTTCCGCCGCCGCTTTCTTCTTCTTCTTCTTCGTTTTCTGATGCTCAGATTTCAAATTCAATGAATCGGAAGCACCTTCATTGCCCGACACCATTGAAATCCTTAATTGCGCACAAAAAACTTTCGAATTTTGAAAATTTTCGAAGAATTTGGACGTTTACGTTTGTGTGTTTGAAAGAGAGATCGTGTTAATTGCAAATATGTCCCTGTATTTTGCAAAATGTCTGTTAATTGAATGGTATATTAGTTGTTTTTCATTCCGGACAACATTACCAATTGGAGGCACACTTGCGTGTGATGGTCTCACGGTGAGATGAAATATATTTTGGACATTAACGCTTTAATATTTTGAAAAGAGTGATATTGATTTGTACTAATTTATACCCATCTCATATATGAGATCGTTTCATACGAGTTTTTGTCTAACAATTGTGTACTAAACAAACAATTGAATTTTCCGATTAAAAGGATCAAAATTAACATAAAAATGATCAAATTTGCAGGATTGAAATTGAACACAATCAAAATTACAAAATTATCCGTAATTTTAACTCTAAATTCATTTCTCTAATTAATTAATGAATTTTGATCCATTTCAGCAATTTCTCTCTCCCCAACGCCTCGATAGCATGCAATATCAAAGCAGAAAACATTTTATTAAAACAACTTAAATCTATTTACTAACTGATATTTTTTATTTTCTACCTATTAAAATGCAATGTATAGTTACTAATTTATTAAAACAAACACGAAATGTTCACATGCGAACCGTGCATGAAATGTGCACTTACAAATCATGCATGGAATTTGTACGAAATGTGTACGTAGAGACCATGCACGTACAAAATTTGCACGGTATGTGCGCATATGGATCGTGCACAAAATGTGCTCATATCGTTCATATTCTACTTACGAGCCGTGTTTTGTGGATAGTTTGGCGAGTGATTGGTGGGGTTTGGGCCCGAAGTCGAGGATGTTGCCGGAAACTGATACGGGTCTAGAGGAAGTTTTGACGATATTCGATCGGGCCTGATAATGACGGTACATGTCCACACGATTGAAAATATATAATGACTGAATTGTGTATAAATATCCATGCATGGATAGGAAATCGAAGTCTTTGTTTTTGTTTGAGCAAGGGAATTCTGAATGAAGAGTGCAAAAATCCTTTTGGAGTGTTGGTTTAAGAAATAATTGAAAATGGACTCATGTAATTATCAATGTAATTTGTTTTTTTTTATAACTCGGTATCAAGTCCAAGGACCGACTAATCTGGGGGATCAGAACCCACCGTCCACTAGCGAAATTATCAATGTAAATAGCTCTATTCACACAATCCATTCTCCTTCACACCTTCCTCTGAATTTTCCTCATTTACGGCGGCGCCGCCCTTTTCATTGGAGAAGAAGGAAACCTATCTCGCGAAATTACAAATCAAAATTACGAATCTTACGAAATGTAAAATCGAAGAAGAGGTTCACTGAATAGTATTAGTTGTTTTCATTTAATAGTATCAGTTACTTTCACTAAACAATATTAGTTATTTTCACTTAACATTATTAACTATTTTTATTGAACGTTATCATGATTCGATTTTGTTGAACATTATCAATTGTACACTAGGTGAACAATTGAATTTTCCAACTAAAAAGGATAAAAATTGACATCTAAAGGACCAACATTACAAAAGTCAAAACTTACAGGATTAAAATTGAACACAACAAAAATTTCTGGACAATCTGTGATTTTATCTCCGAATTTAATCTCTCTGATTAATTGATGAACTTTGATCCATTTCATGAAAAACAATCAAAAGAAAGTGTCAAAAATCTTTTCTCAAAATGCTTTAAACTTTAATAAGATTAGTGTTTCAACAATTGAAGCGTACAAAAACAAAATACATGTTCATTCGCAGAAATATTCAAATTTAAACTTAAAATAGAGTACCATTAATTCTAGAGGCACACTTACATGAGAAAATCTCACGGTAAGACGAGACATAAGTTGAGCATTGACGCTTTAACACTTTAAAAAAGGTGGGTGTAATTTATGCTAAGTTGTACCCCATCTCATATTAAGCATCACTTAGACCAACTTATTTTCAGCCATATATACAAACAAGCAACCTTATTTAAAAACACTCAATTTGGTTGGAACAGTCATAAGAGGTATGGCCTTTTGTAGACTTATTCCAAACTTCTCATCCATATCTAATTCTTCTGATTTCTTCCCTTGTTCGAGTTTCCACCCAAAATTCCCTACCAATGTTGCAAGCATGAGGTGCACCATTCTATACGCCAACGGCAATCCAGGACAAATTCTCCTCCCCGCTCCAAACGGAATGAGCTCAAAATCTTTACCTCTATAATCAATGTGATCATTATCATTCAAGAAGCACTCTGGAATGAACAAATCTGCGTTCGGCCAGATGCTAGGATCTCTGCCACTCGCCCACACATTGACAAGAATTTGTGCATTTTTAGGCACTAAGTAGCCGTTTATTTCAACATCAGATTTTGCCATGTGAGGTACTAAGAACGGGGCAGCTGGATGCAGCCTAAATGTCTATTTAACCACTGCTTTCAAATATGGTAGTCTTGGGATGTCTGATTCATGAATTTGTCCAGTTTCTCTGATTTCATCTCTAACTCTTGACATTTTCTCTGGGTGTTGTAATAGTTCTGTCATTGCCCATTCTACCGTGCTTGAAGTTGTATCAGTCCCGACTACTATTAGATCCTAGATAACAGGAAAGTCAAGAATCAGAGTCGCTAACACAAAATCAAACATATATATAAATGGAAACGAGTTAATATCAAGAATCAGCTTGTAACTTAGATTATGTCTAAGTTTAATTGCGTATGATTTTACTTTTGCAATTTTGATCCATTTGATGTTAATATTGGTCCAAAAGGACCAAAACTGAAAAAAGTAAAAACATATAGAGTCAAGTATGATTTTACCCTTTAAATTTCTGATCCTTTTTTCTGTTCAATTTTAATTAGGTATGTTTTTTTATTTTTCCAATTTTTGTCTTAAAGGACCAAAACTAGCACCACAAGGATCAGAATTGAAAAAACAATAACATACCAGATTAAAATTGAACTTACTAAAAAACGATTCTTAATATTAACTCAAACTGAAACTACTGAAGCAAAAAAACATCAAACTGCAACACTGAACTCACCAGAAACAGATGATTAATGTCGTTTCGCGTTAATTCGCCTTCATCCCTCTGGCAAATATCAATCAGGGCATCCGCGAAATCGTTCTTCTCACCCCTAGATTTTAACTTCTCATCTATTATCCCATCAAAAATCGCAAACATCCTCTCAAAATACACCCTCACCTGCTTCAGAATCCCCTGAGGATCAACGAATTTCAAGATAGGAAAATAATTAGCCGAATTCGGACATCCCACGCATTTCATAATCCCCCACACAACATCCTTCATCTCCTGCGCCGAATCCGTACCAAACTGCGCAAATTCAACGGAAAAGATAGTGGACGAAATCAGGTTCAACGCCGTCGTAAATGCAGCCTTTCCTATATCCACGGCCCGGCTCGCTTCACAGCATTCTCTCACATAAAAACAGAGCTTCTGCAGCTTCTTTGTTCTCAAACCCTCAGTGGCATCCAATTTAGAAACGGAAAACATTTCCTCTTTGCATATTTTCCGGAGCTTTCGTCATTGATTCCCGACGGGGAGCCATCCCATGGAGACTTCATCATGGCTTAGAACACGAACTGCGCAGGGGATTGCTCTGCTGCAGAAGGATAAATCGTGCTCCTTCAGAAATATTTTTGCTGCTTCGGGCGATGAGACTACGATTGTTGTTATGCTTCCGAGCTTGAGAGATATCACGGGCCCGTATTTTGTGGATAGTTTGGCGAGTGAAATGTGGGGTTTGGGCCCGAGGTGGAGGATGTTGCCTATGATCGGGAGCTGATACGGGCCTGTAGGAAGTTACGATGATGTTCGGGCTTTGGTACATTTCCATACGATTGAAAATATAATGACTGCAACTGCAAGTGTGTAAATATCCATGGAAATTGAAGTTTTTGTATTTGTTGGTGTTTTTTGTTTTGAGCAGGGGATTTTTTTCGAATGAAGAGTGCAGACTTTTTCAAATGAATGATTGTTTGAGAAATAATTATAACAAAATTATTTATTAAAGTGGATGGATGATTATTTTTTGTGGACATTTTGGAAAATAATTTTTGTGGATAATTATCTGAAATGTCCTTTTCAAATTTTGTCCAACGGGAAAGTATGTATGCATGAAAATATGAGTAGGGTCTCGTCGTGTGCATTCAGGTGCAATTTATAGTGCAATTTAGAATCATGCAACTTTTTATATTGGAAGATGCAACTTGTGTATATTGAACTGTGTTATTGTTTTTTCCATATTAATAGTTGTACGGCACGTTGCATTTTTCAATATAACGAGTTGCATGATTTTTAATGCACTATGAGTGCACGTTAGTCCGGATACATACAAGATTTAGCCTAAAATTGTATCATAGTTTACTCATTTAGTCTACGTACGGTTGCAACCTTTTCGAGTAAATTGCAATTTTTGGGGTTTTAATAATATTTCAATGACAACTGAAAAATTGGATGATGAATCTGAACTTCATGAGAATGAAACTTCTTTTTTCTGCGATTATGTAATTGAAAATTCAATTTCGGGTTTAAAGTCGGTAATTTATTTTAATTATTTTTGCTGAGTGGTTTGGGTTAATTTGATACTTAGTTTTTAGCTCCACAATATTTGAGCTGGATAGAAATAAAATAAATTGATAATAATTAACAACAAAATTATAAACAATGCTGACACCAATTGATATGTACGTTCTTATATTTATGAGAAAATTAAATAAATAAATCTTACACTTAGGGATGCCTATAAAAAGACGTAGTACGTTGATGTTCTATAATTCCAACTTGCTACTCGAATTTGAGGTAAAACTATTGTCCCACGTTCACTAATTTATGCCATTTTTCTTCTTCTTGTTTTAGTAGTAATAAATGCCTATCTAGATATTTTTCTTTATTAATTTGGGTCCACTGATCTTCATTCTTGACCATTTATTTAATGGAATTCTTCTTATTCTTGACCATGTGTTTAATGGGGGACATGGAATAGCAAAATAATGAAAATGAATTACCGACTTTAAATCAGAAATTGAATTTTCAATCACATAACCTCAGAAATTTGATTATTATGAAGTCCAAATTCATCCATGTTCAAATCGTCATTGAAATACTACAACCTGAAAATTGCAATTTATGAAAAAGAAAAAAACAAGTGAAAATTTCGTTGAAAGATGTGTGTCATCGATCTCTTAATCCAATTTCAACAGTGCATGCATACACATATTTTGTTAAGCAAGAAATCAAATCCCTGAAAAAAAGAAAATCCTACAAAAATGGAGCATGTGGCGAAATGGAACAATGTCCATTGCAATACAATTATACATGTGAAACAACGGCGGTCAGAGAGTAGAAGACATAATATATCTTGATAACCCTAAAATATTAAAACACTGGAGTTGGAGTGCAATTTGGGCATTGTCGCTTTAACACTTTGAAAGTTAATTGTGCTAAGTTGTATTCTTCGCCGTCCCACATGGGTATTGAAAGAGCTTTGGCAAAGCCTATATTAAAGGCCAGTAACATGAGCGGATTTCTAGGAGGGTCCGAATCGGCCCAACTGGACCTAAGACGTAACTTGTCTCGCACACTGGTAGTGCGGCCTACCAACCTTTCCTTGTCTTGACAGAGCACCGGGGCTTGTTCTCGTTTGGCCCAATTGACTTCACTTCACCTGCCCTCAATAGGGATGGCAATGGGCCGGGGCAGGGCGGGTACCTAACTACCCAAGCCCACCCCGCGCATATACCCAATCGGCCCAGCCTACCCCATGGCCCACTGTGGGTCAGAGTTTAAAGACACAAGCCCGGCCTGCGCGGGGCAGGTCCGGCCCGCCCTGCCCCATTTTTGACCCATCCTGTTATTTATTTTTTTTAAATAAAGTTGAAATTTAAATTTTATCTATAAAAATGTTATCACATTTAATACAATAAAATAAATAATTCAAGCTAAAATAGATATAAATTAAATTACCAAATTCACCATAATTTAACGAAAGGTCCACAAATTAGAAATCCACCAAATCGTCAAATTCACCCCACTTTCATGTCCAAAATTAACCAAAAAAGACTTTCACGAGCCAAAAGAAAACCGTGTGATAACGGATGAAATTGGGAATTAGGGTTAGAAGGAAAAAAAAAATCGTGCGATAACTGATGAAATATTATATATATTTTTATTATTATTACTATTATATTATACATGCAAATATTTATTTATATAAAAAGTGTGGGGCAAGCCGGGTCGGGGCGGGCCGAGTAATTATAATATTGGTACCCAAGCCCGACCTGACCCATGCACGGGGCGGGCCTGACCTGGTCCAACCGGGGCGGGGCAGGGCGGGTCGACCTCGGGGCGGAGCGTTTTGCCATCCTAGCCCTCAAAACAACAATCACTTTTTTAATTATGTAAAATACTCAATAATATTTTAATATTTTTTTAATGGTTTAATTATGTAAAATACTCAATAATATTTTAATATTTTTTTAATGGTTAAATAATACTGTATTTTATAATTCAAAAAATATTAAAATGAAAATATAATAATTTTAATACTTGATGACTCCACAAATTTATATATTCACACTCTAATTACAAATATTCAAAAAATTATTTGCATGTAAACAACATATGTTGTATACTTGTAAGCTCTCCCGTTCGAACTGAGACACAAAATTTTGTAATCTTCTTTAATTTTTAGCTTTGAGACTGCAACATATAATTGTATGTGTGTGAAAACTGATTTGGGAAGATACAAACCTACAATTGAAAAAGATTGATACAAACTTTTATATGTCGTCACTGCAAAACATAATAAGATTGAAAATTGTTTCCTCTTAAACTTTACACACACTGTTTGGTCTGAATTACTTAATAGTATCATTTTTGGGATTAACACTTTATTCCCATTAATATTTCCTGAAATTATTTATACTTTAAATATTATGATTTTTCAGCTTTGTCACAACCAACCTCGTCATATTGCACAAACCTGAATTTTCATAAATATTCCCGAGAAGCATTACATGCACCGCTTCCTTTAAAATAAAACGGTAATTTGGTAATCCTCTGAGTACTTAATAGAAAAAATCAATAGAAAACAATTCTTCTTTAAACAATTTTTCTTTGCTCTGTGCTCGTGTGACAACATTATGTAGTTGAACGGAAAAAAATATATTTTATGTCAATAACTATGGGGGTGACAATTTAAGGACAATAAGTTTCATTTTGGGAAAAGTAGGTTAGATAGTTTCAGTTTGACAAAAGTATGTCAGTAAGTTTTGAGTTTATGCAAGTTTAGGTCCATAAATTTTGAGTTTTCACAAAGTATGACCGTAAATTTTAGGTTTTTTTGAAATTTTGGCCCGTCTGTGTGAGAGAAATGATCTATATTTGCCCAAAGAAAATAATTGTTCTACTTTTGTCAAAAGAAAAGTTAATATCCTATTTTCCAAAACTGAAACTTACTATCCTTCTGTTACTGTAATAAACAATATATATTAGAGATATATTAAAATTGACAATGTAAATAATTTTGCATTAAGTAATTGAATACATTCAGTTAAGTTGAAGCAAAGTCATTAGTCCACAATAAAATTTGCTATCACTTTAATGTTAAAATTTGTAGCAGTTAACTACCTAATTTTATGTTGTGCGTTTGATTGAGTTTTAGTTAAATTATTTTTTTAATCGAGACAAATATATAATACAAGGAAAAAATCATTTTTGATCCCTAAATTTTATTTTTTTTCAAATTTGATCATCCACTTATACTCACTTTTAAAATAGGTCATCCAAATTCATTTTTGAGCTGCCCTCAAAACAACAATAACTTTTTATTTATCCGATTGTTTGTTTTAGGGTTTGAATTACATCTGCGTATCGATTTGATCACTTATTGGCTTATTGGGATACAAAAATTTAATCTCTTTTAAATAAGGTTGCTTGTACTTATGGCTGTAAATAAGTTGATCAAGTGATGCTCAATAAAATTAATGGTACACTATTTTAAGTTTAAATTTGAATATTTATGCGAACGAACATGAGCGTGCTCGAAGGACATGTATTTTGTTTTTTTAAGCTTCAATTGATTGCAGTGGCGGATCCAGGAATTCATAATGGGGTGGGCTATAAAGCAAAAAATTTATAAATGTCAATAAATTTAAACAAAATAAAATATTTTTAAAAAATTTATAAAGATCAATAACTTTAAACAAAATAAAATATTTTTAAAAAATTTATAAAGATCAATAACTTTAAACAAAATAAAATATTTTTTAAAAATTTATAAAGATCAATAACTTTAAACAAAATAAAATTTTTCAACAATTGAATATATATCTAAATTGTATAAAAAAAATTAAAACAATTGAGTATATATCTAAATTGTATAAAAAAATTAAAAGAGTAAAAAAAAATTGATCGGCCTTGAAAATTAAGGATGAGTGATGAAAAAATAAAATAAAAAAAAGAATCTCAAATTTCCTCTAGACTCTAATACCCTGCTCTTGGTGAAAATTCCTCTGTTCTAGAACAAATAAATTTTTTAAAGTAAAAATATTTGATTTTTGTTTAAAATAAAAATAAAAAAAAATAGGTGGATATGTAGTCGTTTGAAGATATTTCTACAGTAATAATAGAGGGATGTTATGGATTTTAAGTGAGCTCACAATTAGGGTGGACTGATATAATTAATTTGGGTGAACTAATGGGCTAATTTTAATTTTTTTATATATAATAATTACAATATATAGAAAATTTGTACTGGATTGGAGCCCACCCTAGCTCACTAATAGATTCGTCCTTGATTTGTGATTGTTTTTCATTAAATGAATCAAAATTCATCAATTAATTAGAGAGATGAATTCTGAGAAAAAAAAAATAATGGATGGTCTTGTAATTTTACTTGTGTCCAATTTCAATCCTGCAAATTTGATCATTTTTATGTCAATTTTGGTCGTTTTAATTGAAAAATTCAATTGTTCACCTAGTATACAATCGTTAATGTTGAATGAAAGTAGTTAATATTATCATGTGAAAACAACTAATACTATTCAACAAAAATAATTAATATTGTTCAATAATAAGAACGGCGGCGCCGCCATAATGAGAAAAATGCAGAGGAAATTAGATTTGGACAAAAGAGAAAGGTGTTCTGAATTAGGAGAATAGATAACAATTGTGTGATGGAGCTAGCTATTTACATTGAGATTCATATGGGTCCCACCCACCTATAAAAATTTCTTCAACCATCATTCATTTGGAACTTAATTTGCACTCAATAAGGATAACCTCAATTCCCCTGCTCAAACAAAAACAAAAACAAAAAACTTCAATTTTCATGCATGGATATTTATACACTTACAGTCATTATATTTGCAATCGTGTGGATATGTACCAGGGCCCGAATACCGTCAAAACTTCCTCCGGGCCCGTATCAATTCCCAATCATGGGCAACATCCTCCACCTCGGGCCCAAACCCCACCACTCACTGGCCAAACTATCCACAAAAAAGTTGGGTTAAAAAAATCAATTAGATAGAAGAATATACAATTAAAAAAGTTTAGTAAAATTCAAACTTTAAAATCTACAATTTTAAAAATTTTAAAATACAAATAAATAAAAATGTGGAGTGCAAAAAAGTGTCAATTTAAAAAATTGCACATGACTACAAGTTGGTGGTTGAAGAAATTAAGGGCATTTAAGCCTTTCCTACCTAATTTTTGGACCTACGAGTAAGAGTTAAAAGGGGTGGTACTTAAGAGTAAGAATACTCTATAAATGACACCCCATTGTAATCACCCCATTATTATGTAGGAGCCACTACACACCACCATAATCCTCAATTCATATCCTATAATTTTTAAGATTAAAATAGACATACACAAAATGACCCCAATACCCTAAACTAGATTAAACTAGGTTTTATGTACATCATTAATCCATAAACTCTAAAAATATCTATTATTGAAAACAACACCACCGACTTGCTTGGAAATTTCTAGAATAGACAAGAAAGGCAAGTTGCTAACATGCTTATATTTTAAGGTTGGAGAATTATTAATGCCACAACTATGTGGATTCTTCTATAGACAAATATGCAAGATAAACTAATTAGTAGCTAGACAACTCTAGTATGTATATGTCAGTCAAAGGACTTAAAACTAGTCAAATTTTGTAGGCTAAATTGTATGAAGTAGGTAGAATTATCTAGATTACATATTTGATTGAGTATGTCGGTTCATTGCACCGACCTAATGCCTTATAAATATTAGATGATCTCTAATGTTGTGCGTGCGTGAGCGAGTGAGTGTCTGATAAAGAGTGAGTGTGACATAGTGTCAAGAAGCAAGAATGGTGTGAGGTGTATCTCCAAATAAAGAGTGAGTTAGAGTGTTTCACATATAAAAACAGAGTCTAACATTTGAGTCTTGTAAATTGTAGAGTTTATTGTAATTACTCTTTTGCTCTAATAATTACATCACACTCTGAGTGTTGCTCGGTATCCAACAAATGGTATCATAGCAAGGCGATTTCTGGTGATATTTTAGATTCGTTGGTCGAGCTTCTTGTATTTGTTTGTGCAGTTTAGTACTACGGTGTCGTGTGCGGTTTCGTACTGCGGAGCTTGTCTTCAAAAATCAAGCTTGCTTAACGTCATTAAGTTCGGTTGAGCTACGATGATGGGTGACCTACAAGTGGTCGGTGGAATCAAGAAGCTTAACAATCAAAATTACAACACGTGGTCGTTGTACATGGAGTCGTATCTCCAAGGCCAAGACCTGTGGGAGATAGTGGACGGCAGTGATGTCACACCATTAGAAGGAGATGCTGCCGCTCTGAAGAAATGGAAGATTAGAGCTGGAAAGGCATTGTTCGCGATCAAGACCACCATCGAGGAGGAAATGTTGGAGCACATAAGGGAGGCGAAGACACCCAAGGACGCGTGAGAAACTTTGCTATGCTATTCTCGAAGAAGAATGATGCGAGACTGCAACTTCTTGAGAACGAACTTCTCTCAATTACACAAGGCGCCATGACAATAAATCAATATTTCGCCAAGGTAAAGTCTCTCTGTCGTGAAATCTCTACATTGGATTCTTCTCCTGGCATGTCCGAATCAAGAATTAGAAGAATTATCATTCATGGATTGAGGCCTAATATAGAAGCTTTATTGCTGCTATACAAGGTTGGCCTACTCAACCCTCCCTTGTTGAGTTAGAAAATTTGCTAGCTGACCAGGAGGCATTAGCTAAGCAAATTTCGGGATCCTCATCCAAGAATGACGAAGAAGCACTCTTTAGTAGTAAAGCTAGAAGTCGGTTCAACAAGAATAATGACAGGAGAATCAAAAGAGACGATGACCCTGCTAATCGATCAAGGATCTCTAAATCAGAGGGGGAGCTCAACAAAGAAACAACAGAGACGATGAATCTCAACAGAATGGAAGATTCAATGGCACGTGTTATAATTGCGGGAAGAAGGGTCACATAGCTAAGAATTGCTGGTCAAAGAAGAAAAATATGGAGGGTAATGCAGCCATGTCAAGTACGGGACGGATGAGTGATGATGAATGGGACATCGAAGCATCTTTCGCAGTGAAAGAGGAAGAGAAAGCTCTAACAGCAACTGTCCCAGAGTTGTTCGACTACAATAATGATTGGATAGTTGATTCAGGCTGCTCAAACCATAAGACTGGAGATAAAGAGAAATTGTGGAACTTGACCGAGTATAAAGGCAATCGTGTGGTGGTGACTGCAAACAATTCAAGATTACCAATCGCTCATGTTGGTAAAACAAAATTCGTGCCGCGGTTTAGTACGAAGGAAGTTTCACTCCAAGATGTTTATCTTATACCAGGTATGAAGAAAAACTTACTATCTGTGGCACAACTTACGGCATCGGGTCACCACGTGATATTCGGTCCCAGTGACATTAAAGTATATCAAGATGTTAAGATCTCTGGAACACCAGTAATGGAGGGCCAACGATTAGAGTATGTTTACGTGATGTCAGCTGAATCAGCATACGTGGATAAGACACGGAAAAATGAAACAGCAGACCTGTGGCATGCAAGGCTTGGACACGTCAGCTACCACAAGTTAAAGGTGATGATGGCAAAGGCGATGTTGAAAGGTCTTCCTCAACTAGATGTAAGGACAGAGACTGTATGTGCTGGTTGTCAATACGATAAAGCTCATCAACTTCCGTACGATGATTCGAAGTTCAAAGCCAAATAACCATTAGAGCTGATACACTCTGATGTGTTCGGACCAGTGAAGCAACCTTCAGTCAGCGGAATGCGCTACATGGTTACATTTATTGATGACTTCTCTCTGTACATATGGATTTACTTTATGAAAGAAAAATCGGAAACATTTTCTAAATTCAAAGAATTTAAAGAAGCGATAGAAGCAGAAGTTGGAAAGAAGGTCCAATCTCTGCGAATAGACAATGGTGGTGAATACACATCAGAAGAATTCTCGCATTATCTACGAAAATGTCGTATACGCCATCAGTATACATGTGCACACACACCACAACAAAATGGTGTGGCCGAGAGAAAGAATCGACATCTTGCAGAGATATGTCGAAGTATGATTACATGCGAAGAGTGTACCCGGAAGATTTTGGGCCGAGAGCATGAGGACAGCAGCACATGTGATTAACAGGCTTCCTCAAGCAAAGCTAAAGTTTGTATCACCCTATGAGAAGTTGTGGGGTTGCAAACCTGTAGTAAGTCACTTCAGAGTTTTTGGTTGTGTTGTGTTTGTACCAAGTCTCCTTCGAAGCAAGTTCGATAAAAAGGTTATTCGGTGCATCTTTGTGGGATACGACAACCAAAGAAAAGGGTGGAAATGTTGCGACCCCACGACAGGAAAGTGTTATACATCAAGGAATGTTGTATTCGATGAAGCTTCGTCATGGTGGTCGCCTCAGAAAGAAGTGTTGCCGGTTTCTAAGGAAGTAGAAGATATCTTACAGAAAAAGATGGAGGAGCAAACAATTAAAGTACATTCTACTCCAGAAGAAGACGTAGAAGAAGATGATGAACAACAACAAACTGAGGAAGACATCACGGAAGAAGGTGAAAATCACAGTCCCTGGCAAACAGGAGTTCATCACAGAGTAGCAGATAATCAACCAGAAACAATGATCTCTAAAGGATGGAAATCAAGTAGAGCACGAAAAGCAAATCCTAAGTACACCAA
Organism: Stenogyne calaminthoides; assembly: GCA_037126765.1. Classification (NCBI taxonomy): domain Eukaryota; kingdom Viridiplantae; phylum Streptophyta; class Magnoliopsida; order Lamiales; family Lamiaceae; genus Stenogyne; species Stenogyne calaminthoides. Next base: position 2,465,582 of record JBBCBC010000022.1, on the reverse strand, counting down.
TTTTGCAGTTGCTCAAGAAGAAAGTTCTAGAGAACAATTGAGCATGAGATCGGGAAATAAGTCGGTGTTGAGGGGGAGTATTGAAAACAACACCACCAACTTGCTTGGAAATTTCTAGAACTGACAAGAAAGGCAAGTTGCTAACTTGCTTATATTTTAAGGTTGGAGAATTATTAATGCCACAACTATGTGTATTCTTCTAGAGACAAATATGCAAGATAAACTAATTAGTACCTAGACAACTCTAGTATGTATATGTCAGTCAAAGGACTTAAAACTAGTCAAATTTTGTAGGCTAAATTGTATGAAGTAGGTAGAATTATCTAGATTACATATTTGATTGAGTATGTCGGTTCATTGCACCGACCTAATGCCTTATAAATATTAGATGATCTCTAATGTTGTGCGTGCGTGAGCGAGTGAGTGTCTGATAAAGAGTGAGTGTGACATAGTGTCAAGAAGCAAGAATGGTGTGAGGTGTATCTCCAAATAAAGAGTGAGTTAGAGTGTTTCACATATAAAAACAGAGTCTAACATTTGAGTCTTGTAAATTGTAGAGTTTATTGTAATTACTCTTTTGCTCTAATAATTACATCACACTCTGAGTGTTGCTCGGTATCCAACAAATGGTATCATAGCAAGGCGATTTCTGGTGATATTTTAGATTCGTTGGTCGAGCTTCTTGTATTTGTTTGTGCAGTTTAGTACTACGGTGTCGTGTGCGGTTTCGTACTGCGGAGCTTGTCTTCAAAAATCAAGCTTGCTTAACGTCATTAAGTTCGGTTGAGCTACGATGATGGGTGACCTACAAGTGGTCGGTGGAATCAAGAAGCTTAACAATCAAAATTACAACACGTGGTCGTTGTACATGGAGTCGTATCTCCAAGGCCAAGACCTGTGGGAGATAGTGGACGGCAGTGATGTCACACCATTAGAAGGAGATGCTGCCGCTCTGAAGAAATGGAAGATTAGAGCTGGAAAGGCATTGTTCGCGATCAAGACCACCATCGAGGAGGAAATGTTGGAGCACATAAGGGAGGCGAAGACACCCAAGGACGCGTGAGAAACTTTTGCTATGCTATTCTCGAAGAAGAATGATGCGAGACTGCAACTTCTTGAGAACGAACTTCTCTCAATTACACAAGGCGCCATGACAATAAATCAATATTTCGCCAAGGTAAAGTCTCTCTGTCGTGAAATCTCTACATTGGATTCTTCTGCTGGCATGTCCGAATCAAGAATTAGAAGAATTATCATTCATGGATTGAGGCCGGAATATAGAAGCTTTATTGCTGCTATACAAGGTTGGCCTACTCAACCCTCCCTTGTTGAGTTAGAAAATTTGCTAGCTGACCAGGAGGCATTAGCTAAGCAAATTTCGGGATCCTCATCCAAGAATGACGAAGAAGCACTCTTTAGTAGTAAAGCTAGAAGTCGGTTCAACAAGAATAATGACAGGAGAATCAAAAGAGACGATGACCCTGCTAATCGATCAAGGATCTCTAAATCAGGGGGAGCTCAACAAAGAAACAACAGAGACGATGAATCTCAACAGAATGGAAGATTCAATGGCACGTGTTATAATTGCGGGAAGAAGGGTCACATAGCTAAGAATTGCTGGTCAAAGAAGAAAAATATGGAGGGTAATGCAGCCATGTCAAGTACGGGACGGATGAGTGATGATGAATGGGACATCGAAGCATCTTTCGCAGTGAAAGAGGAAGAGAAAGCTCTAACAGCAACTGTCCCAGAGTTGTTCGACTACAATAATGATTGGATAGTTGATTCAGGCTGCTCAAACCATAAGACTGGAGATAAAGAGAAATTGTGGAACTTGACCGAGTATAAAGGCAATCGTGTGGTGGTGACTGCAAACAATTCAAGATTACCAATCGCTCATGTTGGTAAAACAAAATTCGTGCCGCGGTTTAGTACGAAGGAAGTTTCACTCCAAGATGTTTATCTTATACCAGGTATGAAGAAAAACTTACTATCTGTGGCACAACTTACGGCATCGGGTCACCACGTGATATTCGGTCCCAGTGACATTAAAGTATATCAAGATGTTAAGATCTCTGGAACACCAGTAATGGAGGGCCAACGATTAGAGTATGTTTACGTGATGTCAGCTGAATCAGCATACGTGGATAAGACACGGAAAAATGAAACAGCAGACCTGTGGCATGCAAGGCTTGGACACGTCAGCTACCACAAGTTAAAGGTGATGATGGCAAAGGCGATGTTGAAAGGTCTTCCTCAACTAGATGTAAGGACAGAGACTGTATGTGCTGGTTGTCAATACGATAAAGCTCATCAACTTTCGTACCATGATTCGAAGTTCAAAGCCAAATAACCATTAGAGCTGATACACTCTGATGTGTTCGGACCAGTGAAGCAACCTTCAGTCAGCGGAATGCGCTACATGGTTACATTTATTGATGACTTCTCTCTGTACATATGGATTTACTTTATGAAAGAAAAATCGGAAACATTTTCTAAATTCAAAGAATTTAAAGAAGCGATAGAAGCAGAAGTTGGAAAGAAGGTCCAATCTCTGCGAATAGACAATGGTGGTGAATACACATCAGAAGAATTCTCGCATTATCTACGAAAATGTCGTATACGCCATCAGTATACATGTGCACACACACCACAACAAAATGGTGTGGCCGAGAGAAAGAATCGACATCTTGCAGAGATATGTCGAAGTATGATTACATGCGAAGAGTGTATCCGGAAGATTTTGGGCCGAGAGCATGAGGACAGCAGCACATGTGATTAACAGGCTTCCTCAAGCAAAGCTAAAGTTTGTATCACCCTATGAGAAGTTGTGGGGTTGCAAACCTGTAGTAAGTCACTTCAGAGTTTTTGGTTGTGTTGTGTTTGTACCAAGTCTCCTTCGAAGCAAGTTCGATAAAAAGGTTATTCGGTCCATCTTTGTGGATACGACAACCAAAGAAAAGGGTGGAAATGTTGCGACCCCACGACAGGAAAGTGTTATACATCAAGGAATGTTGTATTCGATGAAGCTTCGTCATGGTGGTCGCCTCAGAAAGAAGTGTTGCCGGTTTCTAAGGAAGTAGAAGATATCTTACAGAAAAAGATGGAGGAGCAAACAATTAAAGTACATTCTACTCCAGAAGAAGACGTAGAAGAAGATGATGAACAACAACAAACTGAGGAAGACATCACAGAAGAAGGTGAAAATCACAGTCCCTGGCAAACAGGAGTTCATCACAGAGTAGCAGATAATCAACCAGAAACAATGATCTCTAAAGGATGGAAATCAAGTAGAGCACGAAAAGCAAATCCTAAGTACACCAATTTTGCAGTTGCTCAAGAAGAAAGTTCTAGAGAACAATTGAGCATGAGATCGGGAAATAAGTCGGTGTTGAGGGGGAGTATTGAAAACAACACCACCAAGTTGCTTGGAAATTTCTAGAACTGACAAGAAAGGCAAGTTGCTAACTTGCTTATATTTTAAGGTTGGAGAATTATTAATGCCACAACTATGTGTATTCTTCTAGAGACAAATATGCAAGATAAACTAATTAGTACCTAGACAACTCTAGTATGTATATGTCAGTCAAAGGACTTAAAACTAGTCAAATTTTGTAGGCTAAATTGTATGAAGTAAGTAGAATTATCTAGATTAAATATTGGGGGGTGAGATTTGTACACATTTTTCATAAGAAAATGAGATTTCTACCCACTTTATAAAAAATGAGTTTTCTACCCAATTTTGAGATAAAAAGACTCATTTACCCTTAAGTTAAATATATCCATGTTTTTTCTTTATTATTCATTTATCACCTACACCACTTATGATACATATTTACTTTATCTACTCTTTTCATCCTACTCTTTTCATCATCTCTTTCCAAAATCATGGTAAGTAATTTACTTTAATAATTTATTTTTTCTTCTTATTTTTATTTTTTTTATCATATCTCGCTGGATATAATTTTATCTCGCTGGATATAATTTTTCTTATCGAGACAATATTCAAAGTTTGAATCCTATCTCGATAGATATAAAATTTGTCTCGATGGGTATAATTCTGTCCATCGAGACATTATTCAAAGTATGAATATTTGAATATTGTCTCGATATATATAAATTTTATCTCGCTAGATATAATTGTTACCTATCGAGATAGTGTTCAAAGTATGAATATTTGAATATTATCTCGATACATAAATTTTGTCTTGCTGGATATAATTCTTCCCTATCGAGATATTGTTCAAAGTATGAATATTTGAATGCTGTCTCGATACATAAATTTTATCTCGCTGGATATAATTCTTCCCCATCGAGATAGTGTTTAAAGTATGAGCTCTTGAATTTTGTCTCGATATACATAATTATAACGAGTGAGATAAACACTAATCCAACGGGACAAATACTATCTCGATAGACATAATTATATCCCGTGATAAACACTTGTCCATCGATATAAACACTAGCCCAGCGAGATAAAAACTGTCTCGATAGATATAATTATAACGAGCGAGATAAACATCAATCCATCGAGACAAACACTATCTCGATAGACAACATTACTATGATAAACACTAGCCCATCGAGATAAAAATTGTCTCGATAGATAAGGCCATCGATATAAACACTAGTCCAGCGAGATAAACACTTGTTTCAATAGATATAATTAATAATATTCATCGAGATAAACACTAGTCCATCGAGATAAATATTTGTCTCAATAGATATAATTAATTATATCCATCGAGATGTCGATGTTATTCCTAGTTATCAACGAGTGCCCAAAAGTAAAAGAATTCATATTCTTAGACCAAATCGTATTGATGGTGATATCAAGACAAATCGACCCATCGAAGTCGATCTTTGAACATCCAGATTGGATTATTCCAGGGGCATCACTACATACTGCACAACCCAACTCCATTCCTGCAGAAGAACCAACTGATGGAGAGATAAAATTGAAAGTTGATGCAATATTTGATAGTAAGGAAAAACTACAGATATGTGTAGGCTTCTATGATCTTAAGCATAAGGTAGAGTGCAAAGTTGATCGTTCGCACAAGCAAATGATATACGCTTGTTTGCGTAAATGAAGGATGTCGATTCGATTACATCTTCTTTGGAAGTAAGGAAGGTCCATGGACGGTGAAAAAAATGACGGACATACATACTTGTCAATTGGATATGCGTACCGGTCGACCTCGTCAATCGTCATCTAAGATCCTTGGTACTTTTTTTGCACCGGGGATAATGAAGCATGGACGTTTACTTAAGCCAAATGACATTATAGTGGATGCCAGCATACAACATGGACTTAATATTTCCTATGATAAAGCCCGAAGAGCTCATAAACATGCACTAACTTTGATATATGGAGATCACGAGCAATCTTGGAAGATGTTGTCGTCATACTTGCACATTGTTAAAAAATCAAATCCTGGTACCATAACCCATTTCGAGACTGATGATGAGGAAAAATTCAAGTATGTGTTCATGGCTATTGGAGCCTCGATTGAAGGATTTAAGGAATCTTGTAGACCGGTAATCGTGGTTTATGGAACACACTTGAAAGGCAAATACAAATGAATTATTTTTGTTGCTGTAACTCAAGATGGAGATCAACATATTTATCCCCTTGCATTTGGTGTTGGTGACAAGGAAAATGATGAATCGTGGGAATGGTTCCTAACACACTTTAAGAATTCATATGGCCATCCTGACGATTTGATCATTATATCAGGTATAAAAAGAACTTAAATTAAATTTGTTTATCTCATAGTTTATTCATATAAGAGGAAATACAAAATGAACTTAACTTATCATACTTTGTTTGTTGCAACATATCGACATAAGAGCATTGGAAATGCAATTAAAAAGGTTTTCCCTGGGACTCCTCAAGGGATTTGTTTGTTTCATATGCAGTTGAATCTGGGAAAATATGGGGGAGCTGTAGTGGGCCTGTTTAAAAAGGCAGCATATAGTTACAGGCGTGACAAGGTGAAACGGTATATGAAGCAAATAAAAGAGTTGAACATAAATGCATGGGAAAGCATAAAAAAAGCGGGTATTAAGAGATGGTCGCGGGCATATTGTCATGTTCGTCGTTACGAGATGATGACGTCGAATGCAGCAGAGCCGTTGAACTCAAGACTCTTGTGGGCCAGAAAATTGCCTATATGTTCAATTCTTGAATTTTCTCGATATTTACTTCAAACATGGTTTTACGAGCGACGCTCGGAGTTGGGGCAAAGAAAATCTGAAATAGGAGAAAAATTGGAGTTTAAATTGCGAAAGGCAAAAGAGGATGGCAATCGTATGCAAGTTACTTGTGTGAGCAGAACAGTATTCAGTATCAAGGATCCATTCCACAATCATGTTGTGGACTTGAGGTTGAAAGAATGCACTTGTCGAGAGTTTCAATTGGATTTAATCCCGTGTAGTCATGCAATCAAAGCCCTCGGGTACTGTTATAAGTTAAGTTAATTTTTATGTTTGTAACATATTTCACTAATTAATATTTTAATTATTGTTTTACATTATTGTAACAGTGAGGCAAATCAGTCAATTCATGCATATGTGCACGATTTTTATAAGAAAACGATGACAGAGAAGATGTATGCAAGATGTATCATGCCAGTTTCTAATCCAAGAGATTGGGTTGTCCCAGACCCAATAAAGATGATGAATGTCAACAAACCAGATTGCCCGAAACAGGCAGGTCGTCCTAAAGAAAAAAGACATACATTTGTTATACGGTTTTTTTCTTCTTCTGCACATCGAGGTCGACATAAGGTGACTTGACATGTATAGACTTCATCCGAAATCGACCACCTTGAACAACTACAGGAGTCTTTGATAGAGTTGCTAAATCTGTATCCCGAACATCTGCACGAGGTAGTGCAAGGTAGTGTAATATTAATATGAATGTATTGTATGAGAAATAGAATCAATAAATTCACCTGTAGGAAGCGGTGTAGTGCCATCTAGTTGCTCAACCACCTTTTATACATTGATCACCAACACGAAACCAAAGCTCATGGGGGTCGGCACCTTTCACATCTATAAGAAGATCCATAAGTGCAATTATTAACTTAGCACTTACCTGTGACTCAGTGTTCCAATGCAAAAAATGGCCGAAACACGAGTCACAAAACTTATGTAGTATACCATAGTTTTCCAACTCTTCCTTTATAAATTTAATAATCTCTCCGCTAGAATATGTGTTGCAAGTGGCATTCAAGTTAAGACGACCATGAAGTTTTCCCCTACTCCACACTACCTGTTAAAAAACAATAGAAGTTATTAGCAAATATAACATTGTAATAGTAAAAACTTGTCTCGTCTCGCTAGTGAAAACTTGTCTCGCTAGATGAAAAACATCCACATACATCCAACATTACTGAAATCTAATAATAAACAACCAAATAAATTCAAGAATTCTTATTTATTTAGCTAGCCAAAATCTTGTCTCGCTAGGCAACCAACTATCTCGTTAAGAAAAAACTTGTCTCGCTAGGTGAAAACTTGTCTCGCTAGTAAAAATTTATCTCGCTAGGTGAAAAACATCCACATACATCCAACATTACTGAAATCTAATAACAAACAACAACTAAATAAATTCAAGAATTCTTATTTATTTAGTTAGGCAAAATCCTATCTCGCTAGATAACCATCTATCTTATTAAAAGGAAAACTTGTCTCGCTAGTGAAAATTTGTCTCGCTAGGTGAAAACTTATCTCGCTAGCAGAAAATTTATCTCGCTGTGTGAAAATTCATCTCGCTAGACAACCATATATCTCGCTAAGTAAAAATTTGTCTCGCTAGATGAAAAACATCCACATACATCTAACATTACTGAAATCTAATAACAAACAACCAAATAAATTCAAGAATTCTTATTTATTTAGCTAGCCAAACTCTTGTCTCGCTATGCAACCATCTATCTCGTTAAGAAAAAACTTGTCTCGCTAGTAAAAAATTTGTCTCGCTAGGTGAAAAACATCCACATACATCCAACATCACAGAAATCTAATAACAAACAACAACCAAATAAATTCAAGAATTCTTATTTATTTAGCTAGGCAAAATCCTATCTCGCTAGATAACCATCTATCTTCTTAAGAGGAAAACTTGTCTCGCTAGTGAAAATTTGTCTCGCTACGTGAAAATTTATCTCGCTAGCAGAAAACTTATCTCGCTGTGTGAAAATTCATCTCGCTAGACAACCATATATCTCGCTAAGCAAAAATTTATCTCGCTAGATGAAAAACATCCACATACATCCAACATTACTGAAATCTAATAACAAACAACCAAATAAATTCAAGAATTTTTATTTATTTAGCTGGCCAAACTCTTGTCTCTCTAGGCAACCATCTATCTCTTTAAGAAAAAAACTTGTCTCGCTAGGTGAAAACTTGTCTCGCTAGGTGAAAACTTATCTCGCTAGTAAAAATTTGTCTCGCTAGGTGAAAAACATCCACATACATCCAACATTACTGAAATCTAATAACAAACAACAACCAAATAAATTCAAGAATTCTTATTTATTTTGCTAGGCAAAATCCTATCTCGCTAGATAACCATCTATCTTGTTAAGAGGAAAACTTGTCTCGCTAGTGAAAATTTATCTCGCTAGGTGAAAATTTATCTCGCTAGCAGAAAACTTATCTCGCTGTGTGAAAATTCATCTCGCTAGACAACCATATATCTCGCTAAGCAAAAATTTGTCTCGCTAGATGAAAAACATCCACATACATCCAACATTACTGAAATCTAATAACAAACAACCAAATAAATTCAAGAATTCTTATTTATTTAGCTAGCCAAACTCTTGTCTCGCTAGGCAACCATCTATCTCGTTAAGAAAAAACTTGTCTCGCTAGGTGAAAACTTGTCTCGCTAGTAAAAAAATTGTCTCGCTAGGTGAAAAACATCCACATACATCCAACATTACTGAAATCTAATAACAAACAACAACTAAATAAATTCAAGAATTCTTATTTATTTAGTTAGGCAAAATCCTATCTCGCTAGATAACCATCTATCTTGTTAAGAGGAAAACTTGTCTCGCTAGTGAAAATTTGTCTCGCTAGGTGAAAATTTATCTCGCTAGCAGAAAACTTATCTCGCTGTGTGAAAATTCATCTCGCTAGACAACCATATATCTCGCTAAGCAAAAATTTGTCTCGCTAGATGAAAAACATCCACATACATCCAACATTACTGAAATCTAACAACAAATAACCAAATAAATTCAAGAATTCTTATTTATTTAGCTGACCAAACTCTTGTCTCGCTAGGCAACCATCTATCTCGTTAAAAATAAACTTGTCTCGCTAGGTGAAAACTTGTCTCGCTAGTAAAAATTTGTCTCGCTAGGTGAAAAACATTCAAATACATCCAACATTACTGAAATCTAATAACAAACAACAACCAAATAAATTCAAGAATTCTTATTTATTTAGCTAGGCAAAATCCTATCTCGCTAGATAACCATCTATCATGTTAAGAGGAAAACTTTTCTCGCTAGTGAAAATTTGTCTCGCTAGGTGAAAATTTATCTCGCTAGCAGAAAAATTATCTTGCTGTGTGAAAATTCATCTCGCTAGACAACCATATATCTCGCTAAGCAAAAATTCATCTCGCTAGATGAAAAACATCCACATACATCCAACATTACTTAAATCTAATAACAAACAACCAAATAAATTCAAGAATTCTTATTTATTTAGCTAGCCAAACTCTTGTCTCGCTAGGCAACCATCTATCTCGTTAAGAAAAAACTTGTCTCGCAAGGTGAAAACTTGTCTCGCTAGTAAAAATTTGTCTCGCTAGGTGAAAAACATCCACATACATCCAACATTACTGAAATCTAATAACAAACAACAACCAAATAAATTCAAGAATTCTTATTTATTTAGCTAGGCAAAATCCTATCTCGCTAGAAAACCATCTATCTTGTTAAGTAAAAACTTGTCTCACTAGGTGAAAACTTATCTCGCTAGCAGAAAACTTATCTCACTGTGTGAAAATTCATCTCGCTAGACAACCATATATCTTGCTAAGCAAAAATTTGTCTCGCTAGGCGAAAACTTGTCTCGTTAGCAGAAAACTTGTCTCGCTAGGCAAAACTAACAAGCAAAACTCATCTCATAGCATAAATCACATAAGTCTCATCTCATAGCAAAAATCAAAAGAATGAAAAATAAAATAAAAATGAACAATCAAAAAATCCATACAAATTTATCTCCCAAAAATAGATACAAATCCATACAAATTAATTTCGAAAAAATAAATATAAATCTATACGAATAAAATTTAATACATGTTCTTGCACTTTCACCGACGCCTCTTCCATTCGCCGGTCGTTGCTCGGTGCCGCCGACTCCTCTTCCATCGCGTTGGCGGCCCTCTGCTCAAAGTTTATAGTGGATGATGGGGGTGTGGAGGCCGTCGATGGATGCGACGCCTAATGATGGAGCGGTGGTGGCCGTCGGTGGATGCGGCGCGAAGATGGGGGTGTGGTGGCCGTCGTTTCTATGGTGTGGTGGCCATGAAAATGAGTTAAAATTGGGTAGAAAACTCATTTTCTTATGAAGTGGGTATAAATCCCCTTTTGTTATGAATTTTGGGTAAAAACACCCATTTCCCTTACATATTTGATTGGGTATGTCGGTTCATTGCACCGACCTAATGCCCTATAAATATTAGATGATCTCTAATGTTGTGTGTGCGTGAGCGAGTGAGTGTGTGATAAAGAGTGAGTGTGACATAGTGTCAAGAAGCAAGAGTGATGTGAGGTGTGTCTCCAAATAAAGAGTGAGTTAGAGTGTTCCACATATAAAAATAGAGTCTAGCCTTTGGGTCTTGTAAATTATAGAGTTTATTGTAATTACTCTTTTGCTCTAATAAAAAATAATTACATCACACTCTGAGTGCAGCTCGGTATCCAACATCTACTTCTTAAAAATCACGCCCATAAAACTTTTCATCTTTTTGATTCAATTTTTTTTTCAATCATCATTATCATTGAACATGAAAATTCAATGGAGAACAGCAATGTAAATGTATTTAATGTGTCTTTACCTTTTGATCGATTTTTTTAGCATAAAATGTGATTTTTGTGGCCCAGTCGCACTACTGTCGGCCAAAAATGTGGTTGAGCAAAGGTAAGTCATTGCGGCCTTAACCGCCGTGCAAAACTAAAAAAATAAAATCATACAAGTTGTGTTCGGTTGTAAGGGCCGAACGACCATGAAGCTGTGCATGATGCGCTAGCTGAAGCCATGCATGAAGCTCTGTCTAAACGGCCATTTAGCTGTGCACTAAGCTCCGACCTAACACATCCTTATGCTTTATTTCATATATAATAGATGAACTCACATTCAATTTTATTCTAGAAAGATAAAGTGCAAGAAAAAAAAAAATTCGTTTGGGGGAAGAGACGAAGGGACGGTGCTTTGAGAAGGGGGAAAATAAGAGTAAATTAACCCAAACCACGTTCAGCAAAATAATTAAAATGAATTATCAACTTTAAATCCGAAATTGAATTTTCAATTACATAATTGCAGAAATAAGAAATTTCATTATGATGAAGCTCAGATTCATGATCCAAGTTTTCCGTTGTCGTTGAAAGCAACTAATACCGCAATTTATTAGAAAAGTTTGCCACCGTACGTAGACTAAATGAGTAATCCATGATATAATGTATTAACCATCCATTTTAATAAATAATTTGTTATAATTATTTCTCAACAATCATTCATTTATAAGTCTGCACCTATTCATTCCAAACAATCCCCTGCTCAAAACAAAATTTTCAATTCTCATAGATATATACACACTTGCAGTTGCAGTCTTTACCTTTTCCATCGTGTGGATATGTACCAAAGCCCGAACATCATCGAAACTTCCTCCAGGCCCGTTTCAGCTCCCGATCATAGGCAACATCCTCCACCTCGGGCCCAAACCCCACATTTCACTCGCCAAACTATCCACAAAATACGGGCCCGTGATATCTCTCAAGCTAGGAAGCATAACGACAATAGTCGTTTCCTCGCCCGAAGCAGCAAAAATATTTCTGAACGAACACGATTTATCGTTCTGCAGCAGAGCAGTCCCGTGCGCGGCACATGCTCTAAGCCATGATGAAGTCTCCGTGGGGTGGCTCCCCGTCGAGAATCAGTGGCGAAAGCTCCGGAAAATATGTAAAGAGGAAATGTTTTCCGTTTCTAAATTGGATGCCAGTGAGGGTTTGAGGGCAGAGAAGCTGCAGAAGCTCTGTTTTTATGTGACAGAATGCTCTGAAATCGGGCCGGGCTGTGGATGTAGGAGAGGCTGCATTTACGACTACGTTGAACCTGATTTCGTCCACTATTTTTTCGGTTGAATTTGCGCAGTTTGGCACGGATTCGGCTCAGGAGATAAAGGATGTTGTGTGGGGGATTATGAAATGCATGGGATGTCCGAATTCGGCTGATTATTTTCCTATCTTGAAATTCGTTGATCCTCAGGGGATTCTGAAGCAGACGAGGGTGTATTTCGAGAGAGTGTTTGCGATTTTTGATGGGATAATAGATGAGAAGTTAAAATCTAGGGGTGAGAAAAGCGATTTTGCGGATGCATTGATTGATATTTGCCAGAGGGATGACGGCGAATTAACACGAAACGACATAAATCATCTGTTTCTGGTGAGTTCAGTGTTGCAGTTTGATGGGTTTTTTTTTTGGTTCCGTTTGAGTTTATATCAAGAATCGTCTAGTAAATTAGTTGTGCTCAATTTTACTCTTGTATATTATTACTTTTTCAATTATGGTAGTTCTGGTGTTAGTTTTGGTCCTTTTAGACTAAAATTGGAAAAAATAAAAACATTCCGGACTAAATATGGACAGAAAGAAGGATCAGAAAAACATACAGGACTGCTTGTTTTTCACTTTCTTCAATTTGATACTTTTGGACCAATATCAAAGATAAAAATTGAAAAAGTAAAAACATATAGGATTTAGTTGTTTCCAACTTTCCATTTATATAGATGTTTTGATTTTGGATTAGCGATTTTGATACTTGACTTTACCGTTATCTAGGATCTAATCGTAGCCGGAACTGTACGACTTCAAGCATGGTAGAATGGGCAATGACAGAACTATTACGACACCCAGAGAAAATGTCAAGAGTTAGAGATGAAATCGGAGAAATTGGACAAATTCACGAATCGGACATCCCGAGACTCCAGTATTTGAAAGCAGTGGTGAAAGAGACATTTAGGCTGCATCCAACTGCCCCGTTCTTATTACCTCACAAGGCTAAATCTGATATTGAAATAAACGGTTACGTAGTGCCTAAAAATGCACAAATTCTTGTCAACGTGTGGGCTAGTGGCAGAGATCCAGATATCTGGTTGAACGCAGATTTGTTCATGCCAGAGCGCTTCTTGAATGATAATGATCACATTGATTATAAAGGTAAAGATTTTGAGCTCATTCTGTTTGGGGCGGGGAGGAGAATTTGCCCTGGATTGCCGTTGGCTTACAGAATGGTGCACCTCATGCTTGCAACATTGGTAGGGAATTTTGGGTGGAAACTTGAAGAAGGGAAGAACTTAGAAGAATTAGATATGGATGACAAGTTTGGAATAACTCTACAAAAGGCCATACCTCTTAAGGTTGTTCCAACCAAATTGTAAGTTTTTAAACAAGGTTGCTTGTATGTATGGCTGAAAATAAGTTGGTCTAAATGATGGCCAATAGAATTAATGGTAGTATGGTACTCTATTTTAAGTTTAAATTTGAATATTTCTAAGAATGAACATGAGCGACATGTATTTTTGAGAGAATTAAAATGCGACATGTATTTTATTTAATTTCCCTCAACACACTTTTTGTACATTCTTTTCTGCTTCAATTGTTAAATTTAAATGGGTGTGAAGTGCTTCCACTAACCCACAACCCGGACTCGATACCATGAGAGAATTTATATTTAATTTCCCTCAACAATTTTGTTTTTGTACGCTTCAATTGTTAAAACACTAATCTTATTAAAGTTTAAAGCATTTTGAGAAAAGATTTTTGACACTTTCTTGTGATTGTTTTTCATGAAATGGATCAAAATTTATCAATTAATCAGAGACAAAATCACAGACGTCCTGAAATTTCGGTCGTGTTCAATTTTAATCCAATAAATTTTGACTTTTGTAATTTTGGTCCTTTAGATGTCAATTTTGATCCTTTTAATTGGAATTTTCAATTGTTCACCTAGTGTACAATTGATAATGTTCAATAAATCGAATCATGATAATGTTCAATAAAAATAGTTTATTATACTCAGTGAAAAAACTAATACCATTCAATGAAAGTAACTAATATTATCAATCAAAACAACTAATACTATTAGAGTGAACCTCTACTTTGATTTGTAATTTCGCGAGAAAGGTTTCCTTCTTACGGCGGCGCGACCGTAAATGAGGAAAGGAAGGGAGATTTGGATAAAAAGTAAAGGTGTGAAGGAGAATGGATAACAATTGTGTGAATAGAGCTATTTACATTGATATTCATATGGGTCCTAGTTACAATTATTTCTTCAACTATCCTTTTCATTTGGACTTTGCACTCCAAAAGGATAACCTCTTCATTCAGAATTCCCTTGCTCAAACAAAAACAAAGACTTCAATTTTCATGCATGGATTCAGGGCCCGAATATCGTCAAAACTTCCTCCAGGCCAGTATGACACTATCAGTTTCCGATCATCAACAACATCCTCGACTTCTGGCCCAAACCCCACCAATCACTCGCCAAACTATCCACAAAATATTGCCCGTAATATCACTCAAGCTAGGTAGAATACGAACGATATGAGCACAAAATCGTGCCCAATCCATACATGCACATATCGTGCATGATATCTACGTGCACATTTCATATAAATTTTGTGCATAATTTGTACGTGCACATTTCATGTTTGTTTTAATAAATTTGTAACTATACATATACATTGCATTTTAGGTAGAAAATAAAAAATATCAATTAGTAAATAGATTTAAATTGTTTTAATAAAGAATTTATTTTGTTAATAAAATTTAATTAATGAGTTTATATTCAATCATTATATTAAAAATTTATTATATATATTGTGTATGTAGGCCCCAAAAATTTAGGGACCCGAGGACAGTTGGCCCACCTCAGGGTCATCCCTGTACGCTTCAATTCGTTGAAACACTTATCTTAAAGTTTAAAGCATTTTGGGGAAAAAAAACTGACACTTTCTTGTGATTGTTTTTCATGAAATTGATAATTATCAATTAGATAAATCCAAAGATAAAATCACGGATTCGTCCTGTAATTTATGTTGCGTCCAATTTTAGCCCTATAAATTTGGTCTTTTTTATGTCAATTTTGATCTTTTAATTGGAAAATTCAATTGTTCACCTAGTACACAATTATTAATGTTGAATGAAAGTAGTTAACATTGTCAAGCGAAAAAAGCTAATACTATTCAATAAAAATAACTAATATTGTTCAATGAGAAAAATTGCAGAGGAGGTAGATTTGGACAAAAAAGAAAGGTGTGATTGTGAAGGAGAATAGATAACAATTGTGTGATGCAGTTAGGTATTTACATTGAGATTCATATCGGGTCCCACCACCTATAAAAATTTCTTCAACCATCATTCATTTGGAACTTAATTTGCACTCAATAAGGATAACCTCAATTCCCCTGCTCAAACAAAAACAAAAACTTCAATTTTCATTCATGGATATTTATACACTTGCACTCATCATATCTTCCTTCGTGTGCATATGCACCCTCACTATCAGGGCCCGAACATCATCGAAACTTCCTCCAGGCCCGTTTCAGCTCCCGATCATAGGCAACATTCTCCACCTCGGGCCCAAACCCCACCAATCACTCGCCAAACTATCCACAAAATATGGGCCCGTGATATCCCTCAAGCTTGGAAGCATAACAACAATCGTCGTCTCATCGCCCGAAACAGCAAAAATAGTTCTGAACGAGCACGATTTATCGTTCTGTGACAGGGCAGTCCCCGGCGCAGTACGGGTTCTTGATCATGACAAATTCTCCGTGGGATGGCTGCCCGCGGATAATCGCTGGCGAAAGCTCAGGAAAATATGCCAAGAGGAAATGTTTTCCGTTTCTAAATTGGATGCCAGCGAGGGTCTGAGAACAGAGAAGCTGCAGAAGCTCTGTTTTTATGTGAAAGAATGCTCTGAAACGGGCCGGGCCGTGGATATAGGAGAGGCTGCATTTACGACTGTGTCAAATCTGATTTCGGCCACTCTGTTTTCGGTTGAATTCGCGCAGTTTGATACGGATTCCGCTCATGAGATGAAGGGTGTGGTGCGTGGGGTTGTGGAGTGTTTAGGCAGGGGAAATTTGGGTGATTATTTTCCTATCTTGAAGTGCATTGATCCTCAGGGGATTTTGAAGCAGACGAAGGTTTATTTCGAGAGGATATTCGCGATTTTTGATGGGATAATGGATGAGAAGTTGAAATCTAGGGGTGAGGATAATGATTTCGCGGATACTTTGATTGAAATTAGTCGGAGCGATGAAGGCGAATTGACCCGAAACGACATTAATCATCTGTTTCTGGTGAGTTCGGTGTTGCAATTTGATGTTTTTTGTGGTTTAGGAGTTTATGTTTCGATTTGAGTAGGAGAAATATAGACTTGGGTGCACACAAATACTGTTTAGTGAAAACGATTGATACTGACCAAACTAATACCTTTTGAGTAGGACAACTAATACCTTTTGGTAGGACAACTAATACTATTTAGATATGTACTTGAGTCTGCAGCTAATAGATGTTGGATATTTATTTTGATTTTTTGTTAGCGGCTTTGATTCTTGAGTTTACTGTTATCTAGGATCTTCTAGTAGCTGGGACTGATACGACTTCAAGCACGGTGGAATGGGCAATGACAGAACTATTACGACGCCCCGAGAAAATGTTGAGAATCAGAGATGAAATCGGAGAAATTGGGCAAATTCATGAATCGGACATTCCAAGACTCCCATATTTGAAAGCGGTGGTGAAAGAAACATTAAGGCTTCATCCAGCTGCCCCTTTCTTACTACCACACAAGGCTAAATCTGACGTTGAAATAAACGGCTACTTAGTGCCTAAAAATGCACAAATTCTTGTCAATGTGTGGGCGAGTGGAAGAGATCCTAGCATCTGGTCAAATGCAGATTTGTTCATGCCTGAGCGGTTCTTGAATGGTAATGATCACATAGATTATAGAGGTAATGATTTTGAACTCATTCCGTTTGGAGCGGGGAGGAGAATTTGTCCTGGATTGCCGTTGGCGTATAGAATGGTGCACCTTATGCTTGCAACATTGGTAGGGAATTTTGGGTGGAAACTCGAACAAGGGAAGAAATCAGAAGATTTAGATATGGATGACAAGTTTGGAGTTACTCTACAAAAGACCATACCTCTTAAAGTTGTTCCAACCAAATTGTGAGTTTTAACACTTTGCAAAATAAGGTTGGTTGTTGTATGTATTATATATATGGATGTAATAAGGTGATCAACTGATGCACAATAAAGTAGTACTCAATTTTGAAGGACATGTATTTTGTTTTTGTATTGTTCAAATGATTGAAACACTTATCTTTTAAAGTTTAAAGCAAGGCAAGTTTGAGCAAACATTCATGACACTTTGTTGTGATTCTTTTTTTTTTTTGAAATGGATCAAAATTCTTCAATTAGTTAGAGTGATAAATTCAAATTGGACAGTGCATAAGTAGTCATATAAGTCAAATAAACTCAGCATGTTAAGAAGAAGAGACACATTTACGTGAGACGGTCTCACAATGAGACTGAATTTAATTTGGGCATTGAATCTTTAACATTTTGAAAGGTGGTGGTGTTGATTTGGGCTAGGTTGTATCCCGTCTCATGCATGACGTCGTCTAATACGAGTTTTTGTCTAAAAAGAAATAAACAACTTATAAATGAGTCAAAACCAAGGGCACATCACTGGTCCTTGATATTAGTATGATACAAAAACTTGACGATTGACATTGAATACGAGTGGAGCTAGTGGGTCAAAAGTAGCCCCACAATATTGAGACATTTGAGCATGATAGAAATAAAATTAAATTAATAATAATATTATCTATCTATATATATAAAAGCAGAAACCGCTCCAAATTTAAAAACCATTGGATTTTTATAAGAAGACAAGTTATCCATGACCAATTGTCTTATGCTTAACAGAAGTTTTTTTTTACTTAATCTATCTAATTAAATTAATCTTAATATTATATATTGGTAAACTTGATTCAGTTTATATGGCGAAACCACATCAATCTACGTAAAGCTCAATTCAATCAGATTATTTCGTTTTAAAATCGTGCTCTCTCATTAAAAGTTAGTTAAAATAAAATTTTAATTTATCTAATTAAATTAATTATAAAGATATAGTTACTTAGATATATATTCGCGATAAATTCCGGTGATTTGAATTCTTAGAAACAACACGTGAATTGATATATAGACATCTATATATATGATGAGGAACATGCACATAGGTTGAGCCAAAAAAAAAAAGAGATCGATTATACATCATCCGACTTTGTTGTTATATATGGGAGATATATTTACAGATGAATTTTGTTTTTTGTTTTTATATTGCATGGAGGAGGTAAGTTTTGTGGTGTTGAATTAGTTGTGGAGAAGTTTACACGTTTTGTATATATTCATTTCTTTTAATTTTATTAATTTTTTAATCTGATTTTGTGTTGTATGTTTAATCTTTTTTTTTTTATTTTGTAAGTGATTTAAGTTTTAAATTGGTTATGAATGTTTATTGCAAAGGTGAGATCGATTATACATCATCCGACTTTATTGTTATATATGGGAGATATAATTACAGATGAATTTTGTTTTTTGTTTTTATATTGCATGGAGGAGGTAAGTTTTGTGGTGTTGAATTAATTGTGGAGAAGTTTACACGTTTTGTATATATTCAGTTCTTTCAATTTTATTAATTTATTAATCTGATTTTGTGTTGTATGTTTAATCTAATTTTATTTTTTATATTGCAGAGACTATAAAGGTAAGTGATTTAAGTTTTAAATTGGTTATGAATGTTTATTGCATGTTGTATAATTATTTTGTATATTGTTAAGAGTTTTTTTATATTTCAAGTATTATAGGGAATTTAATTTGACGTGATTCTTCTAATTTAATGAATTAACAAGAGTTTCTTCTAATAAATTTTATAAATTTGTTAATCTGATTTTGTGTTGTATGTTTAATTTGATTTTATTTTTTATATTGCAGGGAGTATAGAGGTAAGTAATTTAAGTTCTAAATTAGTTATGAATACTTATTGCAATTGTGTAATAATTTTGTATATTGCCAGTAGTTTTTTTATATTGCACGTGAGAATTTAATCTGATGCGATTCTTCTAATTTGATGAATTAATTAATGTTCCTAGCTATTAATATACATGTTTTATCTTCTAATTTTATGATTTTGTTAATTTAATTTTGTGTAGTATATTTAATCGAATTTTATTTTTTATATTGCAGGGAGTATTGAGGTAAGTAATGTAAATTTTAAATTGGTTGTGGATGTTTATTGCAATTGTGGAATTATTTTATATATTAATTGTGTAAGAAAAACGAGAAAAAAAAACCAAAAAACGACTTATGATTTCTGATTCAAAAACCCCCAATATGAAATCCAAACATTCTTTTCCATTTCCCTCCTTTCGTTCCACACAAAATAAGTAATGCATATTTACAATTCTTTTAATTTTATGAATTAATCTGATTTTGTGTTGTTATATATTTAATCTGACTTTTTTTTTGGTGATTTGAATTCTAAATTAAGAAAAAAAAATCTTAATATTATATATTAGTAAACCTGATTCAGCTTATATGGCGAAACCACATCTATGAAAATCATAATATAAGACGATAATCAAGAAATAAATAAATAAATTTGATAAATATATATTGTATATATTGCAGGGAATATTGAGGTAAACAATTTGAGTTAAAAATTCGTTATGAATGTATATTGCAATTGTGTAATTATTTTGTATATTGTTGGCAGTTTTATTATATTACACGGAGTATTAATGTAAGTAATTGTTTCTTCTTAATATTCATGTTTTGTATATATATATATATATATTGCAGGGAGTGTTGAGGTATGCAATTTGAATGATGAATTTGTTTCTAATTTTTGAATTTTTTAATCTGATTTTGTGTTATATATTTAATCTAATTTTATTATTTTATATTGCGAGGATTATTAAGGTAAGTAATTTGAGTTATGAATTTGTTATGAATGTTTATTGCAATTGTGTAATTATTTTGTATATTGCAGGAAGTTTTTTTTTATATTGCACCCGGTATTGAGATAAGTAATTTGAATTTTTAATTAGTTGTGGAGGAGTTTCTTCTAATCTGTTCTATTTAATTTGATTTTATTATTTTATATTGCAGAGAGTATTGAGGTATGTAATTTGAATTATGAATGGGTTAGGAATATTTTTTGCAATTGTGTAATTATTTTGTATATTGCATGAAAGTTTTTTTTATATTGTACGGAGTATTGAGATAAGTAATTTGAGTGTTGAATTAATTGTGGAGGAGTTTCTTTTAATCTGTTTATAGCGATTAATATTCATGTTTTGCATATAATTCAGGGAATATTGAGGTAAGTAATTTGATTTATAAACATTCTATGTTTATAGCATTGTGAAATTATTTTGTATATTGTGTGAAGTTTTTTTATATTGCACGGGGTATTGAGGTAAGTAATTTGAGTGTTGAATTAGTTGTAGATGAGTTTCTTCTAATCTGTTCATAGCTATTAATATTCGTGTTTTGTATATATTTTAAGGAGTATTAAGGTAAGTAATTTGAATTATGAATTCGTTCACACAGAGTTTTTTTATATTGCACGAAATATTGAAGTAAATCATTTGAGTGTTGAATTAGTTTTAGAGAAGTTTCTTCTATTCTGTTCATAGCTTAATATTCACGTTTTGTATATATTGCAGGGTGTATTGAGGTAAATAATTTGAGTTATAAATTCTTTATGAATGTTCAATCTAGATTTGCTCTGGGTGAAGTGGCAGACACTTGCCTTCAGATGAATAATATTTGTATGGGAAAATGGTCAAATAAGCCCTTAAACTTATCTCATAGGATCAAATAAGCCCTTAAACATTATTTTTGTTCATCTAAACCATTTTTCTATGATAAAAGGGTCAAATAAGCCCCTAAACTTTATCCACAAGGATTGAATAATTGATCTATTATTTTATTTCTAAACCTTTATCTCTTTAACTTGGATCAAATAAATCATTTTTTTCTTTTCGAAAAATCAAACTCAATTTCTTATTATATATCAATATTAAATTTTGAGTAAATGATAATTTAAATATCTCATGCATATAATATTATTTAAAAAAAATACTTGTATATTATATATTTGGATGTTGTATTGTAGAAAAGAATAAAATTTTTTGTTTTTAAATAAAATATTTTTAAAATATATAATGTATTTTCTGATTTAAGTTTATCATTAAAATACATTTAGTTGATCAATTAAGCTCAATGATGAATATCTATTAATTTTTTGTAAAAAAATTTAATTGAATTTAATCAATCTATTTACATTGTACATTTTAATTTCTTCATGATTTTAAACAAAAATAATGATATTTTTTAATTTTTAATTTTGATACGTAAGGCCTAAAATTTTAGATTTTAATTTTTATTTAGAGAAAAGTATTGTTTTAATTTTTTTTTATTCTCGGTTCATGAAACAACCAAAAAAAATATTTTCAAAATTATATTGTATGAATAAGATATTTAAAATATCATTTACTCACAAATAAAAATTAATTTACAATAAAGAATTAAAAAATGGCCTACATGTTTAATTTTTTAGAAAAATAAGAATTTATTTCATCCAAGTTAAAGAGAACAAGAGTTTAGATGAACAAAAAAAATAGTTTAAGGGCTTATTTGATCCCGGTGGATAAGTAGAGGGGCTTATTTGACTCTTTTATTAAAGAAAAAGAGTTTAAATGAACAAAAAAATAATTTAAGGGTTTACTTGATCTTTGTGGATAAGTTTAAGGGCTTATTTGATCATTTTCCCTATTTGTTTGATCTGGAAATTTTATTTAACTTTAATGATTGATTAGATTTTTTGTTTTTTGCCAAACTCATTGATATAGCAATAATATCATCAACAAATATTTGTTGTTTGTTTATCTGTCACAAATTATTTTTTTTTGATTTCAATTTTTATCCTCCAAGACCCAAACACTCTACAAATTTTGTCCCAAAACTCCCATCAAATTAGCTCTCAAAGAAAACCCGGGTCTCCCATAATATTCCCCAAACAATATTTTTATTTATTTAAGAAATATGTTTTTCCAATCCAACTTTATCATCACTTTTGATATTGGTCTTTTAATTTATTTTAAAATCATGTAATAACTTTTTTGTCCAAATCATCAAACGAAATTCATAATATTCCCAAGTTGAAAAATCTCCCTATACATATTATAAAAAAATAATAACTTTGTCACTTTTTATTTTGATCATATATATATATATATATATATATATATATATATATATATATATATCATTTACGTAAAGTTAAATATGTCATATTTACTTATCTTTTGCCTATTATAACATTTTATGCTTATAATATTGAAATAATTTTACAATTTCTCCCATAATCGGTAAATCATAAATTAAAAATCTCAATGAAGATATAATTTTTATGTTTATATACCAATTAATTAGTATAACAACTAGATTTTTTAAAGATAAAATTATATATCAAATTATGCGTAGATATGATTAGTTATAACTCTTTAAAATTGTTCAAAATATTAGATTTTCTAGAGAATTTGTAAAATATACAAACAATTAGATTTTTATTTTCAAAGGTTTTGTATAATAAATATTTATCTGAAAAAAAAAAATTATCAAATCGCGCGTAGATATGATTAGCTATAACTCTTTAAAATTCTTCAAACAACAAGATTTTTCAAAAAATTAAATAATAATTTTTTTTTTCATTCACCATTGAAAAAAATTAATTCATCTTTTTGAATTGCGAAGTCTTTCATATAATAAATAAATGAAAACATTAAAAAATATTTATAACATCAAAATTATTTCAACTATTATTTCAACTATTATTTCAAATCTGCGTAATACGCGTATATATAAATAGATTCAATTATGAATTGGTTATATATTTATTGTAATTGTGTAATTATTTTGTATATTGTCTAGAATTTCTTCTTATATTGCACGAAGTATTGAGATACGTAATTTGTGTGTTGAATTAATTGTGGAGGAGTTTCTTCTAATCTGTTCATAACTAACTATTTTATTCTTCAATTCTTCATTATATATCAATCTTATAGTTTATATTGATATATCGTCTTTTTAAACTGAAAAACACTTTAATATGAATGCTTAAAAAAATTAATACAAATTAATTGTGCAATCAAAACCGTGCAACGCACGGCACATGTTCAAATACTAATATATATATATATAAATGCAGAAACCACCCTAAATTTGGAAACTATTGGATTTTCCCGCCAAAAATTATTATTAAATTGGAAAACAAATATTTGAAAAAACATTAAAAAATAAAAATAGATTGGGAAAAGTTTTTGAGAATATTTGAAAAAATCTTACATATATTGACGATGGTTTGTTGAATATATCTTGGATATACACATATCAATTATATAGATAGTTAAATATATATACTGGGATTAATTTCATACATATAGATATAGATTAATGTATAGTTAAGATAATTCAAACTATAAATTATCGAGTAGAAAAAAATCAAAACAAGTGATATATACACTGACATTGTACAATGTATTGGGATTACATCAAAGAAAATAAAATTATTTATAAGCATGGAAAATTCTTGGTAATATTTGAAACAATTTAGTATGATATATTTATATACAACTTACCCTATTTAAATTACTCTGATATACATCTATATATATATATATAATATATAAAAGTAAAAATCGCCCTAAATTTAAAAATTATTGATTTTTCCCGTCAAAAATTATTTTTAAATTGGGAAACAAATCTATGGAAAAACATATTAACAAATAATAATGGATTGAGAAAAAATCTTAGGAAAAGATATGTATATTTCCACAAAATCTAATACTACCTCTGTCCCAAGATAACGTGCATGCCATGAGAGATAGATCTATTATACCCCTCCTTAAAAGTCATTTTATCATTTCAAATAGTAATAAAAAATTCGTTCGCTAAAATACGAGAAAACAGTAAACGTGCACGTTATCTCGGGACGGAGGGAGTATTAAATATGAAAATAAATCTTTTGAATAAATTATAATATATTGAGAAAAATCTTTAAAATAAATATTTATGAAATAAATATTAACAAATTATAATAAGTTGAAAAAAATCTTTGAAATAAATATGTAAAATAAAATAAATATTAACTAATTATAATGGAATGAGAAAAATCTTTGGAAAGAATATGTAGAATATTTTCACAAATACTAATGTTAAATTAGAAAACAAATATTTTGAATATGAGAAAAATATTTGGAATAGATATGTGAAATAAATATTAAAAAATTATAACGGATTGAAAAAATCTTTAAAGAAATATATAGAATATTTCATCTTAAATTTTATCTCAACCCTACATCTAAATATTTTTAAAAAAAAAAATCAACCTTATAATTTAACATATAAGTTCATAAATTTCAATTTTATAAGCATTAACTCAATATTGGGTTCTAATATAAGCATCGTATTTATGATATATAAATAATTTTGAATAAGACACACTTTAGAATACAATCAATAGTGCATGGCATATAATAAGCACGTGAATTAATTAATTAACTAAGGAATTGATAAGGGCGACCGAAAAATATTCCAATACATACCATTCAATTGAGAACCACAATGTCCTTAGAAAAGCTCGACAATAATTTTATAGCTAGGGGATCGAAGAAATTATGTCTCTATTCACTATATATCAATCTTATAGTTCATATTAATTTATTTGCTATATAATTTGTGTTGGTTTAATAATTTTAGTTGCAAATAATACTTACTAAAATTATAGATCTATTTTATTTAAAGTATACTTATATAATTTTTTTATATATTTGTATTTCATACAAGATTCTTAATCTCCGTACGTATGTTATATCCCATGAAGAATGTCAAATACCAGTGTTAATTTGCATGAAGATTATTGAAGACAACATCTACCAAATATTCGAAATCATTTCGTTTTGCATAATTTTTTTTTTTATTTTGTTTGCTCTTGGTGTTCAATTTTTTGTTTTGCAGGATTTTTATTTTGCAGGTTTTTATTTTGCATCTAATGATTTTGTGAGATAATTCTTATATAAATCTTATAGTTCATATTGATTTATTTACTACACAATTTTGTTGATTTGATGATTGTCTGTTGCAAATAATACTTACTAGACAAAAACTCACATAAGATGGTTTCATGCATGAGACGGGGTCTAATCTAGCACAATCACACCCGCCTTTCTCAAAGTGTTAAAGCGTTAATGCCAACTTATGTCCCGTCTCACCATTAGACGGTCTCATGCAAGTGTGTCTCTACTTACTAAAGCTGCAGATCTATTTTATTTAAAGTATACTTATATGATTTTTTTTAATATCTATATTTCATACAAAAATCTTACTTTTTTTGTTGCTTTGAGAATTTCAGTTACAGGTTCTTATTTTACATATAATGATCTGGCAAGAAAATTTTTTCACCGTATATCAATCTTAATGTTAAGTTGATTTATTTGATTACTACACAATTTATGTTGGTTTAATGGTTTCTTTTACAGGTAATACTTATTAAAACTGCAGTTTTTATAGTTCATGTTGATTTATTTGATTGCTACACATTTTTTGTTGATTTAATGAGCATAAAGAAAATTCTAATGACACTTTTAGTGTTACTAAAATTTGTGAAAAAATTTGTCTTTATGAATGCTTATAAATTTTTTTATACAAATTAATTGCACAATCAATAACCTTGAATCGCACGGATTTAATTACTAGTTATAAACAATGCAGACACCAATTGATATGTACATTCATATAGTTATGAGAAAATTAAATAAATAAATATTACACGTAAGGATACCTATAAAAAGACGTATTGTGTAGATATTTTATAATTCAAATTTGCTACGACTACTCGAATCTGAGGTAAACTACGTTCACTAATTTATGCCATTTTTTTCTTCTTGTTTCAGTAGTAAATATTAAATGCCTATTTCTTTATTTGGGTCCACTGATCTTGATTCTTGACCATGCGTTTAATGGGGGACACGGAATATTCCTCTTATTTTGGTTTCTCGTGTTTGGTTACATATTTTTCTTGTTATCATGGACTTTTGTATACATAATTTGTTTGATATTGGGCTTAGAATTAATAAGACGTTGCAATATGTACTATTGACCTTTTTATAAATTGTAATTTATATTATTTTTTAAAATAAAATGCAATTTGTATTAATAAAAATTGACAGATTTCAATCACAATTCTTTTTTTTTTTTTTGAAAATTTTATATCTAATTTCTTCAATGATGTTTGTTAAAATACTTTTATACATATTTGATGCAGTGAACAACCTTCTCAATCTCCGTTGATTCTCATTGGAATACCGGCAAAGAGGAACATGAAAAATCTCTCAATAATATTTTTCAATTCATAAAATAACTGACTAAAATGTTTACAGCCGGACTCTTTAAATAAGAGTGGAAACATAAAAGATAAACACGGAAAATAACATACATAAATTATATTTAATAAATTAAAGATTCTAATTAAACTAATTTCCTAATTAAATCATTATTATAACTAATCAAGATCGCTAACGTGATCTCGTCTCCATCAATAGTGGTATATACAATATATCATTTGTAGGCTATATCTAGCGAATGCAGACAGGGGCGGACGCAGGGGCAAAAAAGAACCGATAAAAATATATAAAATAAAAATAATTAATAATTTGAATTATAATTGACCATTTGTTAAATTAGCATTCCTTCATTCATTACCTTGTCTAATTTTTACGCTACAAAAAAAATAGAATTGACTTTTATAACATGGCTACGAAATTTTTATACGAAATAGTTACATCCTTAAATTCCCTACAAAAATTGCCTACGAAATTTAACATTCTAAGCAAACATATTGTCTATGGATTCTTAAAGATAAATTACTTACCGACGAAATTGCCTACACATTTATAATTTTCCTAGGCAATTATATTTGTAATTTGAGGATTGAAATTGTCTATATAATTAGAAAAAATTATCGTAAGCAATCATAACTATTTAACGACGAAATTATATTAGTCGAAAATTCCGTAGGCATGCATGTTAAAAGTTTTGTAGACAATTCTCTATTTTCTTATAGTGATTAAAGCATTTATGAAATTTAAAAATTTTGAGGGGTATATATGATATTTCGCACTGAAAATCGAGGTGGGACAATTGCCCCGCCTGTCTCAACGTCATGTCCGCCAATTAATGCAGATTGTAATCGGTCACTTTTTA
Source organism: Stenogyne calaminthoides (assembly GCA_037126765.1). Lineage (NCBI taxonomy): Eukaryota > Viridiplantae > Streptophyta > Magnoliopsida > Lamiales > Lamiaceae > Stenogyne > Stenogyne calaminthoides. Next base: position 2,437,934 of record JBBCBC010000022.1, on the reverse strand, counting down.
TTAGTACAAGTTGCATTTAAAAAAAAAATACAAGTTGCAATTTGATAGAAATTTATGAATAAATTTTAAGAAATGTAATCTATGTTAAATAAAACTCTTTTATATGTTTTTTGAAATTTAAGTATCGCAACATCTCATATAACTTTTGTGAAGATTCAATCATGATTCTAAACTACATACAATAGAAACTATATAAATTAATACTCATGGGACCACAAAAATTTATTAATTAAAATAGATATTAATTAATCGATAAATTAATAATTATTAATTTATATATTAATTAATATTTTATTAATTTATAATGAAATATTTAATTTACAAGCATCTTTCAAACTTCCACTTAATCATTATACAATGCATATACGTATATCAAATAAAGGGCCCAATTTGAAAGAACCCTTCAGTCTCTCACCTTATTATCTCACCTTATTATGTTTTTTCTGTTCAACGTATCACTTTATGGACATTAAATATTTCTATATAAATACAAGATCAAAATATGCTAACATAAACAAATCATACACACAACATGGCTTCCCATCTTAAAGGTATGAAAAAAACAACAATGACCGACGAGATTCGAAGAGCATTATGCAAGCACAGCAAGGATAATCCAAGTCTCACTCAAAAGCAATTGCAAGAATGAGTTTTTAGTAACTATGGTTTGCAGGCGAGTCAAGGAAAATTAGAGATGAGATTCAGGGTGAAATTGATTTCAAACAAAAGACAATTGAGTCATTTTTCAAGAAACCTTCTTAAATTATTCATGTAATATAAGAAATTATTGGTTTATAATTTATATGGGATCTATAGAAATTATAAAAAATGTATTATCTTATAATTTTAGTGAATTATTAATTTAGCACCCTATCGTTTAATCGGGACCGACCAAAAATATTATCTTAAAAAATTTGTTAAATAATCAAGTATTAATTTATCGAGTTTCTACTATATCAAATTAACCTAAGCCATGATGAATTTTCAATCACATAACCTCACAAATATCATTATGATTTATGAAGTTCAAATCCACCATCCAAGTTATTAATCGTCATTAAAACCTGAAAATTGCAATTTATTAAATAAGGATGAACCACGGACCTAGACAAGTGAAAATTTCGTTAAAAAATGTGTTTCATCTCCAACTCCAATGCTTGCCACATATTTGCAAATGATATACTGTGTTTGATAAATTAAAATACGCAGCGAAGAAGGCCTCAAAATTCCAAAAAATGTCCAAGATAATAAATTAACCATTTCACAAGATTCTGTAGTTCACAGCCTCAAAAAGCCAAAAAAACTCAAATTGGAATTTTTCGAAGTTAGATGTGAAGTGATACTGTAACCCGTTTACCCCACAAAAACTTCAAAAAACCATAAAGTTTACAGTTAGTAAAAAGTCCATAATCTATATAGTCTACAAAAGTCTACAAACGCAGGCATATGAAAAGAGATATTCATCCCCAGAACCTGCTTATCAACCCCTTCTTTTCCTTCTTCATCTTGTTCTCCAGCGACGGGAACTCGACTAAATCATAGGCAAGATCACGAACAATTGGATTACGCGGAACAGCTTGGAATGCGGGCGGGAAGGCTTCGATGCGTGGAATCGACCGTGTGGTGGGGTCACCTACAGTTGATTCATACTCATCTAGTATCTCCATGAGCAATTTTCCAGCAGGCTGCAACAAATGAGACAAGGGCTACATTATAAATTTTTTTCATTTTTGGTTCATCTGTTTTGGCATAATTAGAGGAGAGAGAAAAGACAAAGTGGGTTAAAATGGAAAAAAGTGGTCTTTGAAACTCGTGAGAAATTTATGGAAAATGAATATACAGGAACTATTTCCAGGAAGACACATAATTCCATGCACCATGCAAGTCTCAAGTGCATTTGTAAATGGTATTAGTTGGTTTACTAAAATGTATTAGTTGGTCATCATTAGCTGCTTTCACTGATAGTTGTGCACCAATTGCATGGTGCAACTGGTGCACCCAAGTTTTGCTCTTTGGGAAAAATATGTATATCAGCCCATTGTAATTCCTTTATTGATATATTTAAGCAATTTTCTATTACTAGAAGTTCAATGGTTTTTCAACACATTTTATGAATTAGGTTAAATGAACAGAAGCGAAAAAAGAGATTTTTAAAACAATTTCATGTGCTTCGAAAAAAAAAAAAACAATTTCATGGAAAGAAAAGCAGAAGTAACATATTGTACCTTCTTGTTATTTCCTGTTAGTGAGATATTTGAAATCTGGTTAGAAAGTTTTTCTGGAGCCTTCTCCTCCTCCATAATTCCAGTTGCGTGTTCTATGCAAATGTTGGATCGACATTCATTGTAAAGCGTTGTCAACTCATTGATAGCAACCTGTTATACACGATGATACCAGTTTAGAAATCAAAAGGAAAGCTTAACATTGGGTGAAGCTTACTTAATTCGAGCACATTGCAGACGAAGTGGAATAGCTCAAGCAGTTAGAGCACCACTACCTATGACGTGAGGTCATGGGTTCGAGTCACCATTTGCCCGATCAAAATAAAATTCAAGCACATTGCAAAGGAAACATAGGTTGAAATTAATTATGGTACAGTCAACAGAAAGTCTCATACTTAGATAACCTGATATTTACATAGCAAGTGGCAACCTTATGATTAAACAAAAATATTTCCTAGTTAAATTAAAAGGAATCTATTTGAAACTCTGCACAAAGCAAGTAAAAGAAGTGTCTTAAAGAAGAAAGTGAATAGAATTGCACCTGATCAGCATGGGTTGAGCTCTTAAGCTTCTTAACAGCATTCTCAACTAAAGAGCGAGCTTTTGAGTACAAAACATATGCTTCCAGCCTTTTTCCAGCCAAACTGTACGATTTTGCCAAGTAAAAGCACCTATAGGAAATTGAAGAAGAGGACATGTTCAGAATGTTAGAGGCAATTTAGAATCAAAGGTGTCCAAAGCTAAAATTGTGGACAGAGAAATCATCTAGGTACTAATTGATTTTACCATGTAAGGAAACTGGTAAAAGAAAAAAAAAAATTTGATAAAATGAATCAAGACAATTCGTCAATTATCTCATAAGCCATGCATAATCTAACTAGACGATGAAAAATTTAGTGACCTACAAATTTCTTAAGTGCAATAAAGCAAAGGGCAGGCAGCAATATGCTCATTATGATTTACGAACTGGCGTATCTTTTTACTTTACAAGGGAGGCATCACAACAAGATTGGAACAGTATATTGCTGAACAAAGAAGAATCTTAAACAATTACACCTAGAGAATTTGGAAAGTATCAGCTCCCAAAGTAAATTTCATGATACCAAAATGTGAGATACAAGAGACAAACCTTTCTGCTCGGAAAACTAAACTTTTCAGTTCACATTGCTCACCAAAGGCCACTTCTTCGGGTTTTCTGTCTCTTCCTGAACTAACCAGATCGGAAAGGTCAGCAGCATTCTGTATGAAAAAGAAGTTTCTTTAGCTTTGCCATTATGATTAACACAGTGTACATATATATTAGCGTTTTTGTAGTTAACATTAATATGTAGGTTAATGTAATTAGAAAAATAGTACCAGCAGCTGGGTACTAACCTGTAGCAGGAGATCATATAAACGGACAAGCTCTTCAGGCTTTGTGACTTTTTCATTTTTGTCATCACGAACTTTACTAAGTTTACTCTTTGCCAAATGCACCAGTAACTGATTACGTTCAATGGTTCTCTCTCCTAGGACAGCACCAATAGCTTTATCAAGGCCACTCAGGTCATCCTTCATGCTTTCAGAATTACCTGTGTTAGTCTAAAACACAAAAAACACCTGAATCAGACTCAACAAAACAACCCTGATTAATGTTTTAAAATTTCTGTCTCCTACTACAAATACATATATCAGAAAAACTTCAGAGCAGCCCTCACCAAGTCATTTCGTATGCAGCTCCTGGCTTCATTATAAGCAGCAAAAATTTTGTCAAATATGGCCAATTTTTTCTCTGCAGGCACTGAATCTGCTGTGGGACCATTAACATCTTTCTCCAGTTCCTGAGCTGATAAATTATGGTCATGCACATAAAGAGCTTGAGATTTGGTAAATGGTAAGTTGAATAATAAATGCATTTAAAATTGAAGCAGGAACAGAAATATAGAATCCAACTATATCAGGGTAGCAGCAATGCAGAAATGGTAAACATATATGATAAACAAGTCTAAAATTTGTACAGAGGGTTCTAATCAGCTTCAATATCTACCTTAGCCCATGCTAAATGGAAGAAGGGAAGTGGCAAAATACTAGATTGGCCAATTAGCTATAGAAAAGATGCAAGGATAAATATAATAGCAGCTAAGTCTTGGATATCCAACAATAATAACCAGTAGCAATAGAATCACATGATGATTAAGTTTCTCAACCGGAAAGATATGTGACCTGCTATATTTTCTGTCAATGATCTAAAACCAAATCAAGGAATTATAACAGGTCCTAAGTGGTCATATGATATTCAGAGTCGTAGTACATAAACCTAATTGTTAATATATCATCTCTTGAGGATTCGTTATTATATTTTTTAAGTATCAAACCTCAATGAGAGCATTGTAGGACCATAGACCAATATATCATTGAACTCCAAATTGATGAAGAAGCTGATAACAAGGTTACCCAGCATATGACTTGGTTATGTTTATATGGAGGCGCAAATTCACCATTATGATTCTTTATGCAAAACTATTTTCTAATGCTACCATAAATAATCACCACCATCCAGGAAAATAAAGGGAAACAAGAAAAGACAACAACAACAATAATAATAATAATAATAAACCACAAAAGAACGCCTGTACTCTGAGCAATGGTACTCATGCATCTAAAAGAAATCAACCTTTAAGGATGGAGACCGGGTTTTGCATTTGAAATTGGAAATCTATGACCAAGCCAATTAAATTCATTCATTGATGCAGCCTGTTGGGATCGAGCCTCTGCCATGACAGCCTGGAGATGAAAACAAATCAAAATAAGTCTTAAAATAAAAAAATTCTAGTGCTACCAACTAGAAAGATGACTTGCAAAAGACAAGGCACTCTATTTTGCAAGAAATTATTTGCAAACTAAATACATCATAAACTTCCTACTTGATGAAAATAAATTCACCTCCAGCTTAGCTCTGAAAAGGTCCAGAGCAGGTCCTTCCATTTCTCCTACGTGGAGTAGTTCAGAAGTTTGTAGATTTGACTCGCCAATTTTGTGCAAGCAATATCTTATACTAGGCTCAAGTTCCTCAACCCGCTCCCGGCATAAAACTTGGTTTTCTAGATCTCCATACTTCCCAAGTTCCTCATAAACAGCCCTATCAAATCAAAGAAGCAAGCTAGCATCAAACATCTCCAGATGGCAATTATAGCATTTCTTGAACAGTTAAAAATATGCAAAGAGGAGGTACAAGAGAATAAAAAGCAAAGAACAGATGATAACAGGTTTAACTTGATAAAAGAATAAGAATAACAATTATTTTATTTTCTGTATAAAGAAACTCCTAGGAGATAAAATTGTACCTGGCACTTTTGAAGCACTTAAGTGCAACGTCCCAGTTTTCATCTTTTTCAAATAGCAAACTCCCTTTCATGTAAGAGGCGTAAGCCTGGATATTAGAGGAAAAATATTCGACATAAGAAATAAAACATTTTGCAAGTCCAAAAAGTGACAAAGATATACCAATTTTGTTTTTTGAATCAAGCTGAAAAGAAAACTATAAAATAAAGGCATAAATTTGAACAAAAATCAATGAGAAATGATGTCTAGAAGAAATCATGATAGAGGCAAGTCAAGCCTCCCCATCCCAACTCCAACTTGTTAAAAAATTGACGCTATGGAAACAAATTATGGTCGGACCTCAATCTGCCATAACTGGTCAAGTGGCAATAAATTAATGTGACTAGTCATGTTTTCCAATATGACAACAACTTGAATTATTTCCATACGATTTTATTGTAAACTGTTCTTGACACTGCTCCTAACCCCATAATAACAACATTATAACTCCACAAGCCTATTAAATTTTGTAAGAAGATGTTGAAATGGAAAAAAAATAAAAATTGTTTGTTACAAGATCTTTTCACGTCTAACTGAAACCTTTTATAGAACAATGATCCAACAATATTGCGATAATTTAGGCAGAAAAGTACAGTAATTCAAAAACATTAAACTATGTATCATTCTAAACAGTAATATGGTAACCGAACAACACAACCTTATACTCCCTTCGTCCCGCTATAACTTTCCCGTTTCTTTTGGGTGTTTCAATTAAGGAATAATAATAATAAAATAATAAAAATGAAGGGTAGTTTTGGGTATTCAGAGAGAGGAAAAAGGTATGTGGAGTAATGAGTGGCATTTTTTGTAATATCGTGTGAAAAGTGAGGATACAAATTATGAATTGTGAAATTACTTTTTCTATTTATGGAAGGGGAAACTTATAGTGGGACGGACTAAAAAGGAAAGTGAGAAACTTATAGTGAGACGGGGGGAGAATTATTTATCCAGATTAAATGAAGCATCAAAAAGCAAAATTAGCAGCCAAGCAAAAGTGATTCACACCTCTGCTTCCAGAGATGTTCTCGAATCTCCCTTGAAGGCACACAACTCTTGGAAGTGGCTAGCCCATTTTACTGCCTTCCTTAGCCTGCCAATGAGGTAGCTCCTCTGGCGTGCATTTGGGCCATCTGGTAAGGTCTTCTTTTCCATTGCATGACTCCATGCTCTTTCAGCAGTATAAAGAAGTACATGAAGAAACCTAGATTGGATTTGAGGAGCATCAGCCAATTAAAGGAAAATTGATAGTTCCAAATAATAAAACTATAATAAAAGACAGGAATCCAAAGACTTCAGATTTTTTTTATTATTCTTTAAGCCTCGCTCAGAACATAATTAAGCTGATCAACAACTGTTTGTTTCTGAACAGGAATTTGGTCATACATCACTCGTAGGCCAGAAGTTATAGTAGGCTGTAAATATAGACCACACTAAGTAATTAAGTAAAAAGGGCCTAGTTGCAGTTTCTTTGCACTAAATGGAAACATAAAATTCCTTCTTGTTCTACTTACTCTCAAAATAAAGTAGTAAACTGCTAAAAAAGAAATTCTATGAGGATGTGACTCAACAAGCTAAGTTTTTAGATCAACAGTTATTCAATGTTATACACGGCCAATTTCCACATTCTGAGGGTGTTGAGAATAAATTACAACCAATAGAACATCAATTTTATCTGACTGACAGTTCTAGTGCACAAGTTGGACTTTGGATAACTGTGATAGTCTGACAACCTTGTATATTGTTATCAAAAAGAAACTAACAGATATCATGTTGAAATGTAGCTTTTATTACTCATTCAAAATAAAGTAGAAAAAGCTTTTATTACTCATTTTAAAATCAAGTGAAAATTGAAAAGGCAATAGAATGCACACAAACTCATTATTAAAACATTTTAGAACAAGATACGAAAAAGTCCTCAATAAAACACTTACCTGACTTCAGTCACGGTGGATGCAGTTACAGCTCTCTTAGTATATTTTCCACGGCCATGGGTGAATTTCAAGGACTTGTATAGTCTACGCAATCGTGCAGTGCAGTACCTCCTAAAAACTCAAATTCGATAAATCTCAGTGGGAAACAATCTCAATTACAGTGGAGTAATGAATGCTCAAACAATTAAACCTTCTTAGCCAATTCCCAACCAAATCGCCAATTGCTCATACACAAATGACAAATTATAGTGATCAGAAATTCAACATTTAGCCAGGCTCATGGAGAATTATATACTGTATCTATATTATATATTCACATTTCACACACACACACAAACCTAACATTACAAAATAGAAAAAGCAATTGCTACTGAATTATACCTGTAACGAGCGTAATCACCGAAGCGCAATCCATGCTGCATTTGAGCGGATTTCAATAGCTGCAACACTGCAAAATTCCCCACCAAATAAGAAAACCCATCGATATACATAACATAAACAAAATCTATCACATAGAAGGGGAGAGAAGCACCATTAATGGAGAATTTAGGGTTACTGATCTGATCGGAGGCGGCTGTGTTCTGATCGTCGATTTCCATAGCAGCGGCATCGTTTCCCTTCGCCATTGAATTTGAGATCTGAACAAACGACGACGTTCGATAAAACTGAGTAACGAAGATGCAAATGGAGGAATTCTCCGGTAGTTCTAAGGCGCGCCTGGTGCGTCCTCGGCGGCGGCGTGTATATAGGGGTTCAGTTCCGTAATTTGCAACGCCAAAGTGGTATCTACTTTCTCTACTGTTAAGTCCTGTGCGGTGAATTGTGAGTTTGTGACTAATTTAGCGGGTAGGGCACAGCCCGTATGTAGGTCGGGTTGCAATGTGTAAAACAAATCAAATTGTAAAATAGAACCAAATCAAAATATAATTAATTCGATTGTTTAGAAATAGTAGAACCCCGATCAAATTATTTATTATGCAGATATCAACATTTACTTATTTTTTGACTTATTAATAATTCACAGAGCACGAGAGAAAAAAATTGAACAAAGAACATGAGGAGTCAACGGACGTGCGACGGTGAAATCGAATTCACATAAATTTTTGTCTTTTAAGTCTCGAATATTAGGACGGATTTCATTAACTTTGGAATGTAGGATGGCCCGAAAATTTGAATAAATGTAACATAAATAACTTGGGATATCATTTGATTTATACTTTTTTATTATTTGAGCAACGAAAGTGCTCCCCTAAATTATATGCAGGCTCAGGTCTATGTTTTCTTGCTTTGAAATTGTCACACTTGAGGTCTTATGTTCACTCTTGTGTATGTGTTCACTTGATGATGTTTTCCATGTTTTTTTTAGGTGTTAAATATTTTTTTTATTATTTATGAAGATAATATAAAATAATTTAAAAATTAGAGTCATACTCCTACTATATTTTTATTCAAAATTCTGCGGAATCATCAATGACATTTTTAATCATCATCTTTTAATTAATTATTCAAATCAAGTCGACTCTTCTCTCCACAACTAAATTCTCCCTCTTCACCCCTCTCGTCAGCTATGAATATACGCAGTGGACACCAACGGAGTTGTCTTTTCCCTTTATTCCTAATCCAGTCGTCGCTTGGGAGGAGTTGTCGTCATCAACCACTTGAGGGGAGAGTGGATTTGCACGATCTGATCCAAGTCCTCACAAATTAATGGGGCTAAAATTGGAATACATATTCTAACTGCTCATGGTTTAATAAATACCACCTCTAAATAGTATAGTAGACTAGAAATCGAGTCAGACTTCACTACAAGGTCAGTAGGTTTACATATATTGATATATAGTCAATCAAACATAAATTACATGTGTTTATGTACCTATCACTCCTTAATAGCTCGTACCAAACATGCTTTAAGCTCTTAAAGTTAATAGAAAATATTTATATATATATAATGAAAATTTTCAAAAATCCAACCTTACATTGGATTGGACCACTATAATTGCTTCGTTTTAATGCAAAATATAGTATTTTTACTAGATCTGTCAAAATGGGCCAAACTCGTTGGGCCGTCCAGGCCCCGTCTATATATGGGGAGAATTGAGTTGAGTATTTACAAGCCCGTTAGGGAACGGTCCTATATTGGCCAGCCTATGAGAGCCATGGGTTAAAGTGGGTTGGGCAGGCTGGCCTATAGACTTTTTTTTCCAAAAAAAAAAATATTTTTTTAATATTATTGTTCAGATTAATTAAAATACAAAAAATAATTTTGTTTCTCATTTACACACACAATATTAAAAAAATATTTTATTTATTACGACTATTTTTTTTTCTATATAATCATTAAGTTCAAAGCATTGTTTATATGCCACTTAAAACTCATTACAATAATACATTTAAAAAGAGTATTTTATAAAAAAAGGTATGCAGACTAACCTGCTAAGTCGTTGTTCCGCTATAGGTTGAATAGGTTTCAACGCAAGTCCGCTATAGGTTGACCCATCGAAACTCATAAAAAGTGAATTATGACACAAAAATGTGAATTGAAGTGGGTTGTATCCGCTCTGAGGGCTCTACTTTTTACCTTGCATTCTGAGTTTTTGTTCAAACCGAAACCCGAATTGAGTTAAAAATTGGATCTTGACTTAATCGAAATTATCAGTTCTGAATAGTGACCGAATATTTGGCAATTTACTATATTTTCTTAAGAAAAACTATGTTTTTTTTTCGACAAAGTCTATTATGAAAATTTGTATACATGAAAAAACTTTTATTTACAAACAAATTTTGTATATGGTGAAGGTAAGACAAAGTCGAGTGGTTCATGGTTCACCAGGCCCAAATAGGACATGATTTAGGGTTCATTATTTAGTGTTTAGGGTGTAGATGGTTCACCCGGCCCGAATAAATCATGATTTAGGGCGATTTTATAGTTTTTCATACATGAAAATTTTCACACTAGACATACAATTTTTTTTCCTGCTTTGATGGACTCTCATGCTATTACAAAATCCACCTAAAATGGGCTCAATTAATAATAACCATAGCACAAAAGCCATACAGACACACAAGAAGTTAATAGCGATCGGCAGCGAAGACAGTAACATATTAACAGTAGGGGTGCAACTCGAAGTAACTTTGGGTTGTTTTAGACTATTACATGTATTAACAAGACAAGAAAGAGTTTGATCTACCCCATGAACTTGCAATTTCCCCGTCGACAAATCAGAACTTCCGAGTCACAATATAACGAGCATTTGAGCTCTTTATTGAAGAATTTGAAAATTTCATACTTATCTTTCCCACTTGTGACGAATAGAATTTGGGGTGAAGTCGATGATGAAGGTTCGTATTTCCATGGGGGCGAGTTCAACGACCAACTTTACAGAATCTATAGGGCTCCCTCTTGAATCGATATATGTGTTTGCATCCGAACCTTCCACTTTCCAAGATAAACGTTTCTTTTCCATAACCTCTCTTTCTTGATTAGCAGAAAGACTTGTTTCCTTAATTTTGTTGATCTGCAAGGAAGAAGTTTGCGACTTAGTAACAACATTTGAAGAGTTCTTACAATAACCAACATTAGTTTGAGGCTGAGTTGTCGCACCTTCTTATTTGGAAAAACTTTCTTTAATTCTACGGTTGCCATGGCAGATAAATCCTTATCTTCTCCAACCTAATTTCATACCAGAAAGAGAGAGGAACATGTGGTAAGTTCTTGAAGTGAATTTAGACTCAGTTGTTTCCTTTTAAATAAGGTTTTGTTATTGGCTGAGCTTCATAAATAAAGACCCCATTCTTGAATGATTTAAGAAAATAAAACCTCGTATACATGTGCCAAGCGAAGGAGGACAGTTCCATCTTCGAGCTCCTGAGGCAGCAGAAAGTGCAACGATGATGATGATGAAAAAAAAAAAGAAGAATATACACACCGTTGCAAAATTTTGGGATCTTGACAGTCATGAATCGTCATGTATTCATTAGTAATGTTTGATTTGGGTTCATAGTGGATTTTTAAAACCAGTACTCTTTCCGTCCTGAAATAACCTTCACACTTTCCTTTTTTTGTCCTTTCCGCGATAAACTTCACACCCTAAATGTAGAAAACCCTCCATAAACTATACCCTCACAATATTCACAATATTACACAAAACGTCGTTACTTTTGGTCTCACATATACACACAGTTCAACCAATTTATTTACTTCATACATAAAAGTTCGTAAAAGTACCCCTTAAAACCCCCACTCATTACTCCAATTTTCTTAATAGGTGTGCCCTCTAAAGTGTGAAGCTTATTCCGGGACAGAGCTAGCATTTGTTTTTCAGATTTTGAGTAAGGTGAAATTTAACTCTATGTCAAACCAATGTGTAAAAGTGAATGGTGTTGTATTATTACATTGTTGTTGAGTGTGATTGTGGTGATTGGATGATTTGAGTGTGATTGTAGTGATTGTATATGAAAGTGTTATAGTAGGTGTACGGTACTGCGGTGGTGGTTTTTAAAAATTGGATTTCAAAATCACAAAACAAACTGTTTTTAGATTTCCAAATCCAAATATCGAATTTGAAATACCAAACCAAACATCAGAGAATTTACCTGGAGGGTTAATACTGCCACGTTATCAGGTAAACTATAAGAAGCATCCATGGCTGAAAAGATCGATACTGGGAATTGTGTCCATTTATCATCCTGTGTATATTTGAATTCAATATCAAATCAAAAAGAGTTGAAGAAATAGGCAACAAGATGAGTACGGTGGTCTCATTTACCTGCTCGCTGAAGGCTAAGAGAAACGGCGAGTATATCTCTTGTCCAAATGAACGACGCCACTTGGATCCCTCTCCAAGTGGATCAAATCTGAGATAGTACTTCCCTTGGACCTGTGAGAGATTAGCAATATGCAACTTAATTATAATGTAATAGATTTACATTCATTCAATACTGTTGATCACCATAGCCAATCTTGAAACAGTATATATACTTACAGTTAAACCAGAGCATGTATTTTGAACACAGACTGTTTCATTTAGAGCCTCGTCCACACCTCTACCATCATCGTGGAGCAATCTCCTACAAGACGAGGCCTTATGTTACTAAATTTACATCCAAGTATATTGATGGTTGTAGTTAATTGATTTTGGAAAGTTGAAAAGTAAGAAAGTAATTATTATCGATAATGTATAAGTATGTATAACCTGTGGGGCATTATCTCCACTTCACCATCAATAATACTTGATCCTCCAACTGATCTATCAACCAAAACTGACATCTCAGTGTCCTTATCTTTGATGTAAATTCCAAGATTGATCTGACAGAAAAGCCAAATTATGAACACATTCAAGTTCAGGATAATATCTGATAACTGTAAAGATGAAATATCAAAGTTCTCTGAAGTTAGAGCATGCATTGTGCAACTGTAGGGTTATATGAAATATATTTCAAATTGATTAAAACATCAATGTCTTTGATTATTTGAATGCTGAACGTTGATTATCCTTAAAAAGAAAAACAACCATGGTCCCCAAATCAATATTCTATACAAGTCAAATGCACACATTAAAAAAAATGAATCTTCCTGATAGTGGCTAACAATCAAAAGTCACCATTTTGACCAGTAAAAATTTAATTTCATTAATAGCATGTAGTTACCATGGTCCATTGATGGTTCAGATCTCAAAGATACAACTTTTTTACAGAAATAATGCATCGCGAAAAAATGAATACAGAGCTTGTTTCATAGAAAGCTCAAACAAAAGCGCTCTGCAAGAACAATGGGATACAAACCTTAAGGGGGTGTTTGTTTCTAGCCCCGCACACCACATTTTTATTTCAAATCCATATCCCCGTTTGTATCTCTGATTTTGGTATAGGATTTCAAATCCTATAAAACTCTACCCTATAATACACATATTTTACTTTTTTTCAAACACAATTCAATACTCTCTCTCCTCCTTTTTACTTTACACAAGCTCTCCACTACTTTACACGCAATTTCCAATACACAGTCAATCATCTATTGCCTATATTTTAAAAAATCCTACTCTATCAAATCTTACAAAAATATCTACACTGCAAATACACCTTTTACTATTCATTAAATTCACCTAATGGATTTGATATTCACTCAAACCCATAAACAAACACCCCCTAAGATTATACGGCCTACTCATATATATCACTTATCTCCATTCATTAACCACAAAGTAAAACATGACAATTGCAAGCATATCAACATTATTCTCAGTAAAAGATATAGTAGTTGAAATAATCCTTTTCAAAGGACAACAAAAGAAAAATTCATATAGCATATTGGTTTAAATTAAAACATACAGGGTAGTAATTTCCTGCTATTGGTTGGTTCACTTCAAGGTTCCAATCAGCTCTGTAGTCCCGAATCTATGCAACACAAGAAAACTTAAAAGGTCAATACGCATGCTAAAGAAAGCAATCAACACGGAATAAATAATTGGATGTCACGTACCCGTTCTAGAAAATCACGTCCATTTGAGTCAGTATAAAATGTTTTGTTGTTTCCTATCGTTGTGTTTATCTGAGTTACAACCTCTTTCCCCATTCCATCATCAATGGGTATAGGACCAATCTAAAATTCAGGATAGTTAAAGTCTCAGAAATGAGAAGTTTCAGAATTTACTATTCTTTTTTAGTTGTGAAAGATAATGTAATGGAAAAAGATCGACTTACGGTAAATTCGACCTCAGCATGTTCCTTCTCCTTGTAGACTCTTGTAATCTATGAAAGAATATGTAAACAATTCATAAAAATAAAGAAAGAACCAGAACGTTCATTACCATAAATGATTTTGGGAAAGAACTTTGGCATTTCTCTTCCTAATTCCTTTCAGTTTCAACTTTCACACTTACGAAATTCCACTTTAACAGTCACAAATCAGAGTTACAAACATTAGTTAAATTTTGGAAATGTATCATATTAATCTACCATAATTTAATTTTTTTATAGATTTCGTATTTAATGCATACAACTAATGGGTGTTCTGCAAAAAATTTTAATTAAAATTTATTTTTATTTTTTATTTTTGTTCTGGGGTATGGTTGCCTGCAAAAGTATTAAAATTCTCTCCAAAATATATATATGCTGAATCTGTTACAAACCTGATATATCCATGAATTAATCGTCTGATGAACTTCATCAAAGAGTGGTCCTCTAAAAACTGTAAGTGGCATCTACAATATACAAAATCAAATCACTGATTGATCACGCAAATGTAAATCAGCAAGACAGAACACTTGGTGGAATATAAATACCTTTCCTTCAGACTGTATTGCGAAGGTGCCATTAGGCCGGAAAATGTATGCTCCTGAAGCCTTTAACAAGTAAATGAAACTGTGGTTAACTAAACTCCAAAGCATCAACTTTAGGAGGAAAATCGAAACTATGTGTCGTACCTGATCTTGGTCAGTACTCCCAACATAATAACTGTACGATTGCTCCAGAGAAATGTTGACCTTCATTACAAATTATGCATATTATTAATCATACATTCATACCTTAACGATTTTACAGCATACAGATGAGAAATGAAGTTTATTGTTGTAGTTATTAAGAGATGTTAATGGAACCAAGAATGATAAATAATAGGCTACAGCAGTCCACTTTTGACTTCAACACATTTTTTTGCTTCCAAATGGCCAAGACATAACCTAGAAGAGAGTGTGTAGACTTTCTCAAGTTTTTTAAATTTTTCGGTGGGGAAATGATCTTAATTCACTAGCACATAATTTTCAATTGACTGTATAAAACATGAGGTTAATTTGGTATTGCATACCGAGTTTTTGGCATTAGTGTATTGTGTAAGCTTTCCATCCTTTCCAGAGTATATGAGCTTCAAGTTGCCGGGCCCTACTTCTATGTCACCAGCTTGACTCCCATCAAACATGTACGATGACGGCTTTATTAACCCAGAGGCTGGATTGCAACATATGTATATTAAAATAAGTATTGCATTTCAATAGATTAGAAAATTTTGATTCACTATAAAAGTGAGGCTCACATTGACCACTTGAGATCACATAAGTGTTAAAACCCAAAGGTGGAACTACTGCTGTAAACGCAAGCCAATATTTGGGACTTATGGAAGGGGTTTCACCCGTATATGCGCTAGCGTAGAATTTGTGTTTTGATGCTGAAGCATTAACTATTGGAAGAAGCTGCGTCAAAATTAATTTGCCAGTTGAATCTGTAACAGTGACTTTCTCGTTGCTTACCTGCATCAAGTTAATCAAGTTACAGACATATATAGTAATGAATTGCTATTAATTTTCATCATTTTTATTCTTGATTCATTGGGATATGTTGTTCCAAAGCTCACAGGGATCCGGACGACAGCTGTTCTTTCCCACCCGATTGAGTTGTAGACAACCACTGCCTATAGATAGAAAGCAGTGAATCATATAAACTAAAATATGTTTATTGTATAATTAAACACACAATATTACTACTTAATTTGAATACATACAGTGAAATAAAACTAATACTTACTATTTTTTTCCCCAGAGAAAGATCAACTTCTGTTGCAGGACAATAACTTATATTCAGCAGTGGGCACTGAAAAGACAAACTACCATTCCTTAACATAATTCCAAATGAAAAATATAATTATGCATAGTATATACAGAGATAAAAAAGTAAAACGATGCGAACGTATGTGAGCTCAAAATGAAGAAATAGATTTGATGATTGGGAAGAATTCTAGCCTTCTCTTAACGTCAAATATAATGGAAGGTATCCGAGGTTTTACCTGGTTGAAAATTGTGACAGCAGTCTTGCATTCAGAAGAGAACAATGATTGTGTCATACAATCAAGGGAAGCTGCTACGACATCCTCTGACTGCATGAATTCATAAATTCAACACACTGGTTTAAGCTCCTTTAGAAACCCACTGTTTGGATTCCATATGAAAACCAATATATATACACGTGGAGAAGATCTAACCTCCTTGTAACCAATTGAAAGCCGTTTTGCATAGTCATTAGCGACATGTTGCTTCTCGGTACCCGTAACTGCATCATGATGTTGCGCAATTGCCAAGGCATCAGCTAAAGAGTCAGTTGTTGGTCTGGATCTATTTCGTCCTCTAAAATATTCTAACTGCCTCGCTGCCTAATGAAGAAAACAGTCTAATGAGATTTCACATTCAAACATTTTGTTTAGGAAAGAAACCTGGATGACTAGACGAGGTATCTAACAGTTTCTGGGCATACCAAATAATAGCCACTCAGCACTCGGGCGTAGCCTTTGACGGCAGGGCGACTAGTAAAATATCCAGTCCAATATGCATTTATACGGTCAGCATATCTGACAAACAACTTGCATCAATATTACTGCAAAATTCAAGCAAATTAATATGTAATTTTCGGATATTTAATCTTGAGCTCACGGGAAGTAGTCATCAGATTTAAGAGGCCAGGACTCGTTCAAAGCATATTTTGCATCAGTGTATATAGATGGAGTTGAATAAAAGGCATTCACACGGCCATCCTGTAACAATGTTATTCATTTGTCAATAATTTGCAATAAGAATTCTTGAGCATTTCCTGCATTTCCATCGAGGAAATTCCCAGCAAGAATCATTCTACTAATGGAAAATATGATGAAATAATTCCGAATATACCAACTTGATTCACATAGTGTATGAGCTTATCCATATTCTTAAACCAGGTATGCGCATACTGATACTTGAAATCTGTTCCCATGGTCCACATGATATGATCTGAACGAGT
Source organism: Stenogyne calaminthoides (assembly GCA_037126765.1). Taxonomy (NCBI): domain Eukaryota; kingdom Viridiplantae; phylum Streptophyta; class Magnoliopsida; order Lamiales; family Lamiaceae; genus Stenogyne; species Stenogyne calaminthoides. Next base: position 2,420,665 of record JBBCBC010000022.1, on the reverse strand, counting down.
AACATTGGCCTACAAACCAAAGAATAAATAAACTAGAGATGATTTCCTATTAAATGCTATTATTTGAATAAACAAGGCACAATTTATCCAAAGAACAAGAAATAAGAAGTAATCTACCTGTGCATAAGCAGCAGCCACGAAATCATTGACACGCTCGTTAACGTTGTAATCAAATAGGTCCATGTCGTCCTTTGGTTAAAAAATATCAACAGTATCAATATCAGTACTTGTATAGGTAACAGGTCAAGGGACAAATTTGCTCTAAAGAATTACCTGGACTACAGGGGAATCATCATTGACTTCAAAATAAAAACCGGTAGGAGGTTCGTAATTCCCAGCATAAAAAGCACCAGCAAATATCTGAAGTAAAAAAAAAAAAAGAATAGATAGCATTTGTTTTTAACATCATAATAACGAGTTTCATGAATGTGATACTGATATATTGCAATTTGAGAGAAACCTGGGAAGAAGAACCACGACTTTTGGAACCCTGCCAGATAACTTCAAGCTTCTTCTCATCTCTCCTTTTGGCTCTATCTTGATAGTCAATACGAGCAAAGTATAGAGCATCAAATCCCACCTAAATCCCAAAAATGCACCTTGGATACAAATACTCAAAAATACATCGTATAAGAATACATTTCAAAAGATTGGATTTGAAACAATACCTCTGCTCCCAAAAGGTACGCTTGAACAGCAGAATGACCAAATGGGTCAATTTGCCAACCAATTCTTGGAGTGACATTAAACTGGTGTTTGATAAACCAATGGCCCAGTGTTGTTTGGTCTATCATGTCAATGTAATGCGTTGCTGCCTCATCATGCATACACATACCACCATTTCTGCATCAGCATAATCAGGAACACGTGAGAAGAAAAAGCATCACCAGCTTTCCAATCAGATAATGTGATTTTCAAAACCAGTATTTAGTTGTTAACAATGTAATATAAGTTGGTAGTACACGAGCTCAAGTTGACCCGAATGGACTAGTGATTCAACTGTCTTCTTCATCACTTCACTCTGTTGTCTCCACCACCGTTGGAAAAACGCCTATTACAATGTCAAATAAACATTAAATGGGAAACAACTTCAGTGACTATTTAGGTAAATGAACAAAATGTATCAACGATATAGCTACCTGTTCGACATAGATAAATTTTCGGTTTTGATCAGCTAGCAATGCTGGAATCAATGAATCCAACACATTCTGCACGCACGCTCCCTACACATATCAAACACAGCATTTTCACTCGCAAAATTCCATAATCCATACATATGGCTGAAAATCAAATCAAACTATTTGATACTCGATTCGAGATCGTTCTGTAAAAGCCCGTTTGCGCTCGGTTCAACATAGATATCAAACAAATTTGAACATACATTTACGTTCGGTACAGTCCAAATCTCAGCTTGAAACTCGATAAGCAAAAAAGATAAAACAATGTATAAATGTCAAATTAAAGCCCATTCGACTCGATTAGTTATCAAACAAGCTCTAACATGAATTTTAAAGCTCGATAATATTGCAAGCTAGCTTGAATTACAGCATGTTCGACTTGACTCATTTACAGCCCTATCCATACAAGAAATGAATCAGGAGAGATTATGAAAAAACCCATAATAGAAACATAGCAACTCTGGAAAAAAGAATCATCTCGTTTCAGTAAATACAAAATATTAGTCACCTTCTGTTGACACACTAAGAATTACCTGAATCGAATTATTTGATCCAACATAGTACTGATCAACTGTCTTCAGCCACCCAACATCATCATGCGTATGAGGAACCAGATGTACATTAAGCTTTCCAGGAACAATACCTCCCGATGTGTTGTAAACCACGTACTTACACTCCACCAGCACACAAACAAAACACACAGCCAAAACCACCAGAAAAACACGAAATTCCGCCATGGAAGCTGCAGCTGCACTTGAACTCAATAGTAACAAAGTAATAGACCAACCCCAGAACAAGACACAATAAAGTATAAAACGATTGACCCACAAATCAATTCGATAATCCCTATGAATAAATGGGGACAAATCCTTGTCCAGTTATCTGAATATCATTATCAACTGAATAAAGTATGTAAAAAATGACAACATATATTGTCAATGTATGCACGCAATGATAAGAGAAAGGTAATAATTGACTTGAAAATGAACTTGCGAGCAGAAACTTATTTAATTATTTTGCAGCGACTAAGGAGTGAGAATTACCAAGTACCAACATTATCTATTGACAATATACATTTACTTCTGTAAAAAGAGGGAGAAGATGAATCCAAAAATGGGGAATCATCATTTTAATTAAATATCCAGTGTTCCAGATTTTGTGGGAAAGAAGTAAAAAAATTATCTCTAATAATCTGCGTGACCTCTTCTTCCCTCTCAATACAAATGTGAAAGTGTTGATATAAAAAACAAATAGAAAAGTATCATATATCAAAAACCTAATAGAAATCTGAAACATTGGGATTAAATTCCAATTTCATTGCCTCTCTGCTTCAACATTCCCGTAAATCATCCCCAAAAATTAGGGTTCAGCCTTCAAAAATCACGGCAGAAGATCGGCCAGTTGCGATACAATAGCGGCGCTCCGTTGATCGTCACGGCGGTCGCATCCTCAGTTTTGAAGCAGCTCCCAATTTTGGCGCAAAATTATTCTGTTTTTCGGCGTCCCATGATGATGACGTAAGCATAGTATGTCAAGTATTTGGGCTTATTGGGCCAATTCTTGCATAATCATTGTGAGCTTTCAATACAAAGTGTCTATATTTGAATTTGAGTTACTCTCCAATTAATCATAAACTAGGATCAAGTATCATGAATTAAAAATTGGAGATCATAAACTAGGATCAAGTATCATGAATTAAAAACAAGAGTCATATATGAACAAATTATACACAAATTTTTTGTCATTGAATTTTGGGGAGCACTGTATCAGCTCAATTTTGTCACTCTTAAGTCCGTTTATAAGTATGAGAACACTTCAACAAGATTATAATTTTGATTTATAGATATTGCTTTGTCTAAGTTGTAGGGTAATTTTGCTGTCACTGATGAGACTATTTATCCTTGCTAAAAATTATAAAGTAAAAATAGTTAAATGTGATTGCTGATAAATGACATGTATCTTCTTTTAAATTGTTGAATTAAATTCGTCTACATGGTGGAATGATCAATTATTCTTCTCTTAACAAATTACTTATAAGTTCAATTCTAACACATTACTTTTAGGTTTAACCTTATTTTTAATTATTTATAGGCCTAAATTTAACACTCACATTATCCATAATACCCTTGCCTTCCCACAACACACACAAATTTATTCATTTTAAAATTCAGATTTATTTTTTCTTTTCTTCTCTCACAACACACACAAATCTATTCATTTTAAAAATCAGATTTTTTTTTTTTTTTTTCTCTCTCTCCACTATTATTTCTCTCGTTCCTCCCCCACGGCCTCGTCGCCGCTCCCACGGCCGCGCCGCCGCCCATCTCGATCCAGATGAAACCCTAGTTCGCGCCGCGATGAGGAAGAAGACGACGCACGTCGTCGCTATCCCCAACCAAAAACTCCGCCGCGGTCCCGCCTCCTCCCAAAAATGCCGCCGTGGCCCCGTATAATGGTATACTGGTAATTTCATCAATGTTTATCCTCTGAACAAAATTGGGGATTTTGGCATTTCTTCAGTTTGGATAAAGATTGAATTTTTGTGAGGAAATTTTGATTTGGGTTTTGTGGGGAGACATTTTTGGTTGCTTTTTTAGGTGGGTTTTGTTTAAAATCTTTTCTTTTTTTGTGGTTTTAATGTGTTTGTTGGAGAGATGAGTGATACAATGTCTTCGTTATCTGTGTATCAATTTGTGGAGAAAGAGGCTATGCTTGGTGTGGCGGTGGTTAAGAGGATGTTGAGATATTGGCCTATGACTAATTGTCAGAAGGAAGTTCTGCTGATTGGTGAGCTTGAAGAATTAGTTAGTCAAGGTATTTGATGATGAAGACAAGGTGTTTCTTTAGTTGTTGAAAAGACTTGGCCGTGATGTTGAGAAGGAAAGCGCGGACAATATTTCAATGGATGAAAGGAGGATGAAGGAGGAAGAAGATGGATATTTGAGTTTGTGGATCTGGAAAGGGTGAATATGAATACTTTGTTTTTATGAAGTTTGTGATTTTAATTCTCAATCTGGTTTTTTTTTGAAGATTTGGAATGTTGATATGTAAGTTTATTTGAAGATTTGATGACCCATTTTACGAAGATCTAAGTTTGTAAATTTCTGAGGGTGAGAATTTGAAATCGGATATGAACATGTTCATGTTTTTTATGAACTTGTTCATGTGTTTTCATGAACATGTTCATGTCGTAATAAAGATGATGATAGGTTAGATATGTAAATTTTTTATATTTTTTTAATTTTGATATGTAAATTTCTGTAATATTCTAATTTTTATATGAATTTTGAGATTTTAATTTTTAGATATGAAGCTTGCAACTCTTTTAATTTTGAGATTGATAAATAATTCGAAAGAAATGCAGAAATGAATGGACAGAAAAAATGCATAAATTTTTTACAATTTGTAAACAATTTGAGTAATAAAATGAATGGGGAGGGGGATGATTTTTGGGTGATTGAGCAAGTTGGTAAAAAAATGAAGAAAAGGGTAAAAAAAGGAAGAAAAAGTGAGAAAGGAAGAGAGAGAAAATTAAGGGCAATTGTGTCTTTTACACTTGGGCTTTTGGACCTCTTAGTATTTTTTTTTTCAAGGTTGGACCAAAGAGTAATTTATAAGGGGGATTTGGACCTAAGAGCAATCCACTCTTATTATTTTTATAAATTAGCGTTAAAACTTTTTTTTATTTAAAAACGTCATTTGTAAACATTGTAATCATTTGTTATTATGATAATGAATTAAGAATCTAAAGAGTTTCTTGCACTCCTCCGGTATTCCAATTAATCTTCTCATAAGAAACCGTGGTGGCTTAAATTTTTTCCTACCAACTCTCCAATTGAGTAGGAGACTGAGGTTCGATTCCCTTTATGAACGAATTGGAGTTTGGGAGTTATAAGGTGGCTTGGTGAATTTGTGGATTGTTTGAGTGCTTGGTGTACTAACTACTAACATCTAATTTTGTCCGATCAAAAAAAAAAAATCTTCTCATAAGAAAAGCCTTTATTCGATATCTAGTTGTTATTCAGTTCAGCTACAGAAGGTCATTACAATACAAGAAACAGTTTGAACTGGTAATGAAAAATCTGCAGTTCCCCATGATGCATCAAGCTTCTTACACTGAGATGAGCCATGGTGAATTAACATTTTTCGACAAGCATTTGATCAGCTCTATTTTTATTGAAATTATTCTGGGAATCTCCATACTTATCTTCCCCATTTGTGACGAGTCGAATGTGGGCTGAAGTTGATGATGAAGGTTCGTATTTCCATCGGGGCAAGTTCAACGACCAACTTTACAGAGTCTACGGGGCTCCCTCTTGAATCCATATATGTTTTTGCATCCAAACCTTCTACTTTCCAAGATAGTCGTTTCCTTTCCATTTCTTCTCCTTCTTGGTTAGCGGATAGACTCGTTTCCTTGATTTTGTTGATCTGCTAGGAAGAAGTTCGAGACTTAGTAACAACATTTGAAGAGTTATTACAATAACCAACATCAGTTTGAGTTTGATAGTTAGTTGTCTCACCTTCTTATTTGGAAAAACTTTCTTTAATTCTACGGTTGCCATGGTAGATAGATCCTTATCCTCTCCAACCTAATTTCACACCATAAATAGAGCAACATGTTGAAAATAAAAGGTAAGTTCTTGAAGCAAATTTAGGCTCAGATGTTTACTTTTAAATAACGTTTCTGTATTGACTGAGCTTTATAAATAGAGAATCCTATAAGTTAGTCCATTTTTCTGTTTCAGGATACTTCATTTTTACGAATTGAGTTTAGTAATGTTACTTTCCAAAAATTAACATTTTAGTCATTTTTAGTTTTTTGACGGGCTACAGCAGGTGAGCAACAGGTTTTGAGGTGATATGGTATTTTTTTTTTTTCAAATTTTGTTATTATTTTAGTTTTGAATTTTGTCATGTTAATTTTCAAAACCAGTTACTAACCTGTTGTAGCCGGTCAAAGAACTAAAATGTTAAATTTTGAAAATTAACATGACAAAATTCAATTCGGGAAAACAGAGTTTCCTGAAATAAAAAATGGGAGCCCTTATAAGCCTAAAAAACCCTTTTTCCCTTGTAAATAAAATCCCCATTCTGAAATGACTAAGAAAATAAAACCTCGAATAGATGTGCCAAACGAAGGAGGACACTTCCATCTTCAAGCTCCTGAGGCAGCAGAAAGTGTGTGATGATATTAAGTTGAAAAAGGAAAAAAAAATACATACTGTTACAAAGTTTGAGGATCTTGACAATCATCACGTATCAATTCAGAGAATTTACCTGGAGGGTTAATATTGCCACGTTATCAGGTAGATCATAAGAAGCATCCATGGCTGGAAAGGTCGATATTGGGAAATGTGTCCACGTATCATCCTGTGTACATATGAATGCAATGTCAAATTTAAGAGAGTTGAACAAATCATCAACAAGATGTGTATGGTGGTCTCGCTTACTTGCTCGCTGAAGGCTAAGAGAAATGGAGAATATATCTCTTGTCCAAATGTACGACGCCACTTGGATCCCTCTCCAAGTGGATCAAATCTGAGATAGTACTTCCCTTGGACCTGTGAGATTAGGAATGCATTTTAATTTTAAATTCAATCAATATTGTCAATTGCCATCTTAAGCCAATCTTTAAACAGTCCACTTACAGTTAAACCAGAGCATGTACTGTGAACACAGACTGTTTCATTTAGAGCCTCAGCAACACCTCTACCATCATCGTGGATCAATCTCCTACAAAACGACACCTTATGTTACTAAACTTATATCTAAGTATATTGATGATTCTAACTAATTGGTTCTAGTAGAGCTACTAGGAAAAGTATATAAGTAAGAAAAAATAGCATAATTAGACATGTAATATGTATATCACCTGTGGGGCATTATCTCCACTTCACCATCAATAATACTTGATCCTCCAACTGATCTATCAACCAAAACTGACATCTCAGTGTCCTTATCTTTGATGTAAATTCCAAGATTGATCTGAAGGAAAAGCCAAATTATGAACACATTCAAGTTCAGAAATTACAGAAATAGTGCAGAAAAACTGAACTCAGAGCTTGTTTCATAGAAAACTTCAACGAAATTTTGTTGCAGGATATATGAGAAATTAACCTTAATATTAGTCCTACTTATTATTGCACCAGCATTTGGTGACTTGGGATTGACTAATTGTGTCCATGTTTGTCAACTTACTATCATGGCAAGCCGATCGAAGAAAGTACTTATTTGTCAGTTTATTCTCATATACATACAAAACAAGGATCTTTATGATAGAAGGGTGAATAGATTTCATATGATTCAATATATCCTTCAATATATGGGATTTAGATTTGTTCTTTCATCACTTTTTTCTCCATATATTAACTACAATGTAACACAAAATTGCGTAGTTGAGATCATCTTTTTTGAATGACAAAAAGAAATATGATATAGTCTGTTGGCTTTTATGGAAACATACAGGGTAGTAATTTCCTGCTATTGGCTGGTTCACTTCAAGGTTCCAATCAGTTCTGTAGTCTCGAATCTACAAAAAAACAACAAAACGTAAGAGGTCAAGGGATATGCGTCAAATAAGTGCTATGTTTCCAGAAACATGATTCACATACCCGTTCTAGAAAATCACGTCCATTTGAGTCTGTATAGAATCTTTTGTTGTTTCCTATCTTTGTTTTTATCTGAGCTACAACCTCCTTCCCAATTCCATCGTCAATCGGTATAGGACCAACCTAAATTTCAAGATAATTAGGCCTCGAAGGGACAAAAACTCGTATGAGACGGTCTCATGCATAAGACGGAATACAACTTAGCACAATTAACACTCACCCCTCCCAAAGTGTTAAAGCGTCAATGCCCAAATTACACTCCGTCTCACGCAAGAGTGCCTCTTAGGAAGGTCACCAGAAAATAATAATTTCGGAATTTTACTTCTCTTGTTTTAGCTGACAAATAATGTAAAGAACTTACACTAAATTCGACCTCAGCATGTTCCTTCTCCTTGTACACTCTTGTAATCTATGAAAAACCATGTTAAACAGTTTAAAAAGAATAAAGCAAAATCCAGAAAATGCATTCTTATTTCCCACGCCCTTATATTTGATTTGGCTTTAGTGGATTTTAAAATCCTGATAATGATGTGTATTTGTTTCGAGATTTAAGTAGCATAGGGCTTAACTTTTTATCAAATTAATGTGTAAGAGAGTGTGATGTTGTATTATTATAATAATGTTGTTGTTGATTGTAATTATAATGATTGGATGATTAATTTGTTTTATTGAAAGTTCTAAAAAGTGAGAAAATAAGGTGTGAAAGTGATAAATAAAAAAAATCATACTCGCCATTAATAAGTCATGGAGAGTGTCATGGGAAAAAAATAGTATTTATAGGAGTGGATATATAGGGTTTTTAAAAACCGGATTCTAAAACCCCAAAGTAGAACTGGGTTTAGATTTCGAAATCCCAAATTAGCAGTCACAAACCCGAGTAAGATATGCTAGCAGTGAATTGCGAACATGCTTTCAAATTTCGTTTTATCTTTGTGTCATATTAATCTATCTGCATCCTCTCCAAAATGTATACATGTTGAATCTAATGCAAACCTGGTATATCCATGAATTAATCGTCTGATGAACTTCATCAAAGAGTGGTCCTCTAAAAACTGTCAGTGGAATCTGCAATATACATAAGTAAATCATTTCTTGATCATGCAAATGTAAATCAGCAAGACAGATCACTTAATGGAACGTAAATACCTTCCTGTCAGGCTGTATTGGGAAGGTGCCATTAGGCCGGAACACGTATGCTCCCGAAGCCTTCAACAAGTAAATGAAACTGGTTAAGTGAACTCCAAAACATCGACTTTGGGAGGAAAAACTTAGCAATGCATCTCACCTGATCTTTGTCTGTACTTGCAACATAATAACTGTAAGATTGCTCCAGAGGAATGTTAACCTTCATTAGAAATTAACATTATTATCAATCGTACGTTTACCAGTTTACAACAGCACACAAATGAGAAATGAAGTTATTTAGTTATTCAGAGAAGTTAACCGAAACAATAAAGACAAATAATAGGCTGCAGCAGTGCACGTTTGACGTCAATATATTTGTTGTCTAGAGGGGAATGAGTAGACAGTCTCAAGTACTAGAAAAATTCGATTTAAAATTCAACTAAGAATACATGATAGGATGAAGATGAGATGAAAAAAAAAATTAGAGGCTAATTTCGTAATTGCATACCGAGTTTTTGGCATTAGTGTATTGTGTAAGCTTTCCATCCTTTCCAGAGTATATGAGTTTCAAGTTGCCAGGCCCTACTTCTATGGCACCAGTTTGACTCCCATCAAACATGTAGGATATCGGTTTTATTAATCCAGATGCTGGATGTGCAACATATGAAATTATAATCAAGTACTGCATTTCAATAGATCAGAAAACTTGATTCAGAAAAAAAGACGAGACTCACATTGACCACTTGAGATCACATAAGTGTTGAAACCCAAAGGCGGAACTACTGCTGTAAATGCAAGCCAATATTTGGGACTTGTGGAAGGGGATTCACCCGTATATGCGCTAGCATAGAATTTGTGTGTTGATGCTGAAGCATTAACTATCGGAAGAAGCTGTGTCAAAATTAATTTTCCAGTTGAATCTGCAACAACGACTTTCTCATCCATTACCTGCATCAAGTTCATCAAGTTAGGCTGTTTACATTGACTGGTAACCCAGGAAAAGCTTCTTCTTCTTTTTTTCGTCTTTTCTTTTTTGTTCTTGATTCAGTGGGATAAATATGTAGTTCAGCTCACAGGAACCCGGACGACAGCTGTTCTTTTCCACCCGAGAGAGTTGTAGACGACCACTGCCTACAGAAAGAAAATAGTGAGTCATATAAACTAAAATAAGTTTACTGTATAAACTAAACGTGTAAGGTTGTTGAATCATTTTGAATGACCACTTTCAAACAAAACAAATACTTACTATTTTTTTACCCAGAGAAAGATCAACTTCTGTCGCAGGACAATAACTTATATTCAGCAGTGGGCACTGAAAAGGCAACACATATCAACACCATTCATTTAAATAATTCCAACTGAAATATATATAGATGCACGGTATTACCAAGGAACAGAAATGGACAAACAAAGGAGGCAAACATATGCGAACTCAAAAGGAAGAATGGATTTGAGGATTGGGAAAAAATTTAGACTTCTCTTTGAGTGATTCCATATATTCATAGACAACAAAGGTAACATAAAACAGAATGGGAGGTGTCCAAGGTTTTGCCTGGATAAAGTTTGTGACTGGATTCTTGCATTCGGAAGATAACAATGATTGTGTCATACAATCAAGGGAAGCTGCTACGACGCCCTCAGACTGCTTGAATTCATAAATTCAACACACTAGTTTAGTTTTTGTGAGACCAACATAATTATATACATATATATATTGTATATGGAGAAGATATAACCTCCTTGTAACCGATTGAAAGCCGTTTTGCATAGTCATTAGCAACATGTTGCTTCTCGGTACCCGTAACTGCATCATGATGTTGTGCAATTGCCAAAGCGTCAGCTAAAGAGTCCGTTGTTGGCCCGGATTTATTTCGTCCTCTAAAATATTCTAACTGCCTTGCTGCCTAATCCAGGAGATTTTATATTCAAACATTCTGTTTAGAAAAAAACCTCTATGATCTGTCAAGATATCAAACAGGTTCTGGAAATACCAAATAATAGCCACTCAGCACTCTGACGTAGCCTTTGAGGGCAGGGCGACTAGTAAAATATCCAGTCCAATAAGCATTTATATGATCCGCATATCTGATAAACGAGTTGAATCAATATTACTGCAAATTTCAAGCAGAAAAATATGTAATTCACGGATATTTAATCTTGAACTCACGGGAAGTAGTCATCAGATTTAAGAGGCCAAGACTCGTTCAGAGCATATTTTGCATCAGTGTATATAGATGGAGTTGAATAAAAGGCATTCACACGACCATCCTGCAACAAAATTATTTTTCATCAGTGATATGCAATAAGAAATCTTAAGCCTTTCCAATGAGGAAATTTCATGCAAGAACCATCCCACTAATGGAAAATATGATGAGATAGTGCCGAATATACCAACTTGATTCACATAGTGTATGAGCTTGTCCATATTCAAGAACCATGAATGCGCATACTGATACTTGAAATCCGTTCCCATGGTCCACATGATATGATTTGAACGAGTAACATTAGCCTACAAACAAATTCAACTGGGCGGGTGACTCACATAAACTGTAGACGATTTCCTATTAAATGCTATTATCAGAATAATTTCAATGCACAATTTATCCAAAGAACAAGAAAGGAGAAAGACACTAAAAAGTAATTTACCTGTGAATAAGCAGCAGCTACAAAAGCATTTACACGCTCGTGAACATTGTAATCGAATAGGTCCATGTCATCCTTTGGTCAAGAACAGTCATCAACGTTAGAATTTGTATAGGCAACAGTTCAAGGGACAATTTTTTCTCTAAAGAATTACCTGGACTAAGGGGAATCATCATTGACTTCATAATAAAAACCAGTAGGAGGTTCATAATACCCCTCATAGAAAGCACCAGCAAATATCTGATGTAATCAGTATATGCGTTATCATTTGTTATGACGATCACAATAACAATTATCGTGAATATGATACTGAAATTTATGGAAATTTGAGATGAACCTGGGAAGAAGAACCACGACTTCTGGAACCCTGCCAGACAACTTCGAGCTTCTTCTTGTCTCTCCTTTTGAGTCTATCTTGGTAGTCAATACGAGCAAAGTATAGAGCATCAAATCCCACCTAAATCCCAACAAAAGCACCTTAGATACTCAATACAAATAGAGCACGATAATATACCGTATAAGAATACATTTCAAAAGATTGAATATAGAACAATACCTCTGCTCCCAAAAGGTAAGCTTGAACAGCAGAATGTCCAAATGGGTCAATTTGCCAACCAATTCTAGGAGTGATACTGAACTGCTGTTTGATAAACCAATGGCCTAGTGTTGTTTGGTCTATCATATCAATGTAATGTGTTGCTGCCTCATCATGCATACACATACCACCATTTCTACATCAGCATAATCAAGAATACATGAGAAGAAAAACTATCACCAACCATCCTATCAGATAATGTGATTTTACCAACACTGATTACAACACAACCGGCTGGAAAACAAATAAACAGCAATTGTTATCTCATCCCAAACTTTTAGTTAATGATGTAATATAAGCTGTTACATTAGCTCAAGTTGACCCGAATGGACTAGTGATTCAACTGTCTTCTTCATCACTTCACTCTGTTCTCTCCACCACCGCTGGAAAAACGCCTATTACAAAAATATATGCATGAGCAGCAAATTGATCAACCAATTACGTAAATGAACTAAAACATATCACGAAAACTGTTACCTGTTCGACATAGATGAATTTTCGGTTTTTATCAGCTAGCAATGCTGGAATTAGTGAATCCAACACATTTCGGACGCACGCTCCCTACACACATCCAACTCAGCTCTTTCAATCAACTAACAAAATTCCATAGTCCATAGACTCTATACAATTACAAATCAGTTAAAACAAGTGAAAACCCCATAATAAATAGCAACTCCATTCCAGTAAAATTATAAAAAACATTAATAAACTTATGTTGACAAGCTAAGAATTACCTGAATTGAATTGTTGGATCCAACGTAGTACTGATCAATGGTCTTCAACCACCCAACATCATCATGCGTATGAGGAACCAGATGAACATTAAGCTTACCAGGAACGATACCTCCTGAAGTGTTGTAAACCATGTACTTACACTCCACCAACGCACACACAAAACACGCAGTTAAAACCACCAGAAAAACACGACACACCGACATGGTAGCTGCAGCTTCACTCAAACTCAAGAGTAACAAATAAATAGACCAACCCAGAACAAGACAAGAGAAAATCAAAAACGAATCTCGACCCACAAATCAATTCCAGAATCCGGAGAAGAAATGGGGGCAAATTCTTGTCTAGTTATCTGATTATCATTGTCAGTCCATTTAGTTGGTAAAAACGACAAAACGTATACAGTCAATGTATTGCAGACCATGGTTACCCCTAATAATAAGAGCAAAAAGGTAATTATTGAGTTGAAAATTTGAAAATGATCGGAACTGAACCTTATTTAATTAATTTGCAGTGACGACATTATTCATTACTCAGTATCAGCCTTATCGCTGGAAGTGAAGACTTTTCAGCTTTGATGGACAAAAAAATCCCGCGAATTTACCGTCCATACATTTGCTGCTGTAAAACAGGAAGAAGGTGAATATAAATTGAGCCCTCATTTCATTTCTAGGGATCATCAGAAACCTAAGAGAAAGTTTGAAACATTGGGATTAAATTGCTAAAATAGTATCTCACAATTAATTCAATTCCTTCAATTGTATCGTCTCTCTGCTTCAACAGTCTCATCCCACAACACAACCATCCAAAAAAATGATTCGACCACTCAAAATCACGGCGGGAGATCAGCCAACTCCGAGACGACAGCGGTGCTTCGGTGGCTGCGAGTGGCCGCACCGCTCCTCGATACCGTCCACCACCGGATAGTTGCTGATTTGTCCCGCCGACGACGGTTATTTTTACTCTTCAGCGCGAAGTCTGAAACATGTCAATTGAGGTCGTACTTTGGGGGTAATCATTCGCAATTGATGGTTAAATTCGATTAGAACCATTTAATGCATCAAATAAATAATTTTTTTATTCAAATCTTTTGGTTTAGGTTTAGTAGTCATAATCATAACGGTAAAAAGCGGCAAAAAAAACAATAACGTAGTTCAAGGTTAATAAATAAATAAAAGAAAAAAAATTATACATATGCTTAAGGGCATGTTTTGAAACACTTAAAACAGTTTTCAGAAACACTTATTTTCAAAACTCCCTCTCACAGCTTTTGAAAAGAAGTGTTTATAAAAATTATTTTAAGTGTTTTAAAACACGTCCTAAATCTGCTTCGCAGTAACTAGTCTGACGTAATACTACTAATATGTTAATTTTTTTCCTTCCTCTATTATTTTGGGGTGTTAGTTCTGATTCATTCATTATTTTGTTTTGGGATTTGAACGTGCGGAGCAAATTAAAGTTTTAAAATTCAGAAATTTAGAATCATTGATAAATAGTAAATGTATGTGTTTGTTTTAAAATTTGAGTAGGGTGTGATTTAATTTTATATTAAATCAATGTTTGATAGTGATTGATGCTATATTATTACATTATATTGAGAAGAGTAATAAAGTGTATAAAGTGTGATGTATTTGAAAGAATAATAATAGTTTTATAGGTATTTGTACGTGTGGATTGAATATGGGATTAATAAACTAGACTCTAAATTTAAAACTCGTATAAGACGGGGAGCGTAAAATTCTAAATCGATCCGTGTGAATCTCAAATCAAACACATCCTAAGATACATGGGAGTGTGGGTTTAATTTTTAAAAATTGGAGGGTCACACAAAACCTAAGATAAAATAATATTTTAAAGGAGTTTTATCAATTCAGGGCCTGAAAGATAGTCTAGCTATCAATTTAAGGCCTGAAAGATTTTTCATATAGATTCAAGGCCTGGAAGATAGAAAACAATCAATCCAGGACCTGAAAGATAGAAACTATCAATTCGAGACTTATAAATTTTAAGGTCATATTTGGCACTAAAACCCTAAAACCTGAACAGTAAACCCTAAACCCTAAATGATGGACCCTAAACCTTGAACCATGAACCCTAAACCTCCCTGAACCGTAAACCTTGAACTGTAAACTCTAAAAATAAAAAAAATAAGAAAGGATATGAAATATAAGTGTCAAACATGACCTTAAATTGTGTGAGCCTTAAATTGATAATTTTTATATTTCAGGCCATGAATCAATAATTTTCTATCTTATAGGCCTTGAGTCGATAGGAAAAATCTTTAAAGCATTAAATTGATAGTTTTGTCATCTTGGCCCTGAATTGACATTTTTCCTATTTTAAAAATATATATGTACACAGTACACACGTATGGAGGACAATAATAATGTTTTCGAAAGAGTGAAGTGACAATATTTTTACTATGGTTTATATATTATAGATACCGCTCATGTATGTTTATAAAATAACTTATTTAAAGTATAATCCAAACAAATGATACATTCAATGATTTTGTATTGGCTGTCCTGCTGGGCAGCAACACTATTGTGGGGTGTACCACCTGATCCTGGTGTAGTGTGTATGTTCTTTCTCTTTTCTCATATGCCTGCACCGCGGCATAATAAATCAGGTGGGCCGACACGAGGGCGCTATTCTCGTGCATTATTAATGGTTCCGGTTCCAAGATTTGGACTTATTCAATCTTATTGCAGCTCTTTCAATCCGGAGCAAAGTGCCAATGCCAAGCCTGATGGATCAAATAAGAATCAAAGGCTTAGAGGTAAGGTAACTCGAATTAGATATCATGATCAAGCCATGTTCAATCGGTTCATCACAACACACTACATCAGGTGGTCCTACACCCAACTGTAGTGATATGCACGGCTCAACAGGACAACATGTACATCACCACATTCAATAATGACTAGATAACTGTTCTTGAGCGATGATATTGAGATATGATTTGGGTCTTCATGTCTCTCTTACGATACACATTGAGTCAATTGTGTGTAGATGAATATTGATAATAATACCTCAGGAATGCACTTGGAGGGCGGAATTTCTCACTCGAGTGAGGATTGAGAAACCGTTTAGGTCTTCCCACACACATAATAACAATCATCATAAAGAGTAGTGATTCTTATTTCTTCCTCTGGAGCTAAGAACGTGGGATTTTTTGGGAGTTAAGAACGTGTATTTTAACTAAAGTCATATTGTAGGATCTTTCCGGATTGAGTGATCATGGCTTCAGGTAACTCTAGCAATTACTTTCTCTATCTATAAAAAGTCAAGTGATGTTTCTTCATTCATAACATCTACACGAGAACAACTTGACATGTGCATGATGAATAACTCATTAGTCACACCAGATTAGATTGATACTTATTTAATACTACTTCTGAATATTTTATATATACACGCTCATAATCTAACTTGATTGTTGGAGTTTCCACGCTGGAGACCCCTCCGGTGAGTTTTTAGTTTTTACAAGTTGTGATTGAAACCACTTCCACTTAACCTTGAGGTCAGATTTCGCCCTAAAGGCAAGTAAAACAAGAGAGGCTTGATCCATATTATGATTATTCTCACTAAAGGGAGGTAACATCTAATGTTTCATTACGACATTGCTTTTCCATTTGATTTAAGACTTGAGCATCAAATGATCTACGCCGACTATCCTCTCTGGCATAGCTCTGCATGTCTGATTCAGATACATTGTGGAGCTGCCTTGGAGGTCCATCCTTCCATGGATGCAGCTTGAGAATAGCCTTTACGGTCCACCCGTCAATCTACCTCGGACCTATGGCCGACCAACCCGCTTAGTCATATCGTGAGCACGTTCCACAGAGCCTACCTAGGTTGAACATCCAACTCAGACGACCAAGTAGGCCAATTCCACCAACTTGTCTTGCGTGGAACATAGACTTCAGCACTCAACACCAACTAATTCGTCAAGACTCAAACAATTGAGTCATAGAGTTTAATGGGCTAGATGACACCTCATGTGATACTTGTCATCACTAAATGTCACATTAAATGTATTGCTCACAACACATTAAATGTATAATATAAAAAGGTCTTTGACCATTGGATAAATGATCTTTTTATCCACTTTTAATATACTCACTCAGTCCCATAATAGAAAAGTAATGACATTTTTTTTATTAGGACGTCCTATAATAATTTGCACGCTTTAGAAAGTCCTTCATAAACCCCACCCTCACAATATCCACAATTTTATACAAAGTGTCATTACTTTTGGATTCACACATGCACACAATTCAATCCTTTTTTTTTTTTTTTTTATAATACGTAGAAATTTATAAAATTACCCCTTAAAATCATATTAATTACTCAACTTTTTTAATTTATGTGTCCACCAAATAATGCAAATTAATTCAGGAGGAAATACTTTCTTATCTATCTAAATTTAATAATACTTTTCTCTCTATATTTCCAATTCAAAAGTATTGCTTATTTATCAAATTATTTGTTTGTTTGTTGATGATGATATACAATCACATCATCATTTCACAAATCAACTAATTAATTGGCGCGAAAAGGATGGTATAACATAGGACATGACCACCCCAGATTTTAATTCTTTTTTTCATTTTAGGATTAAAACATTTCTAAATTACCATTAGGAAAATTAGATGCAAATATCCCAAAAATTCAAATTCTGGGATAGCAAAACCCGACCACCAAACACCCCTTCAAACACAAAGGGGCCCCACAGAAACCCACATCGGATAATCCTATCCTCATCCAAGATTACATTACTATTCTTTCCAAACCCCACTCTCCCGCCTTCTTTCAGCTGAAACAGCACTGAAACTGCTCAAATTGTAACACGAAAATGGCGTTTTCCTCCATTCTATACTCTCCAATCCACTTCACTCTCCCAAAATTGCTCACATTGCAACCACACTGCCTCCCCCACCGGAGCAAACCCCTGCCCATAACCGCCGCAATTCCTCCGATTTTCGCCGACGTCGCCGCGGTATCCGACGCCATCGACAGCACGACAATCTCCGTAATAGGGGGTGGATCTGTGGCGGCGCTGGCGGCCGTGCTCTTCCTGTCCGACCCGGAGAAGCGGCGGCAAATGCAGGCGGAGGAGGTCGGCGGAGGGGACAAGGACGTGGTGAAGGAGTACTTCAACAACGACGGATTTCAGCGGTGGCGGAGAATTTATGGAGATACTGATGATGTTAATAAAGTGCAGAAGGATATCAGGATTGGGCACGCTAAAACGGTGGAGAGTGTGATGAAGATGCTGTTGGATGAGGGGCCATTGAGTGGGGTTACGGTGTGCGACGCCGGGTGTGGGACCGGTTGCTTGTCGATTCCGCTGGCGAAGGAAGGGGCCGTTGTGGCGGCGAGTGATATCTCGGCTGCTATGGTTTCCGAGGCTGAGAAGCAGGTGAGGGGTCTTATATTGTTTGTTTCAATAGTTGTTGGGGATTTCATTTTTTGGTAACTAATACTATTTAGTGAGAACAACTAATACTGTTCAGTGGAAACAGCTGATAACGTTTGAAAATGCATTTGAATTATAAATGATTTCTTGTTGGAGTTTTATAAAGTTGAAATAGGTGATTGCTTTTGCTGCAACACTTGTGTGTTGATGAGTAAATTTGGGGATAATAGTGTCATTTTACATCTGGTGATTAAGAAGAATGTGTTTTTCACCATTTTAAGATCACACGATGCTGAAATCAGGAGATTCCATCTTGTTATGGTCTTAGTTTCTGGAGTAACACTTGCACAACTAATACAGTTCAATAAAAACAACTGATACTGTTCAGTGAAAACAACTAATACCGATCAACTAATACCTTGTAGTAAAACAACTAATACCATTTAAATACGCATTTGGGTTGCACGGCAAAACTTGTGCATAGAAGCATCTGCCTAGTTTCTGATAATCTCATCAATCAAGAATCATTTCAAGCAAAGAATGTAGGAGATGAAAAATAGATACATCAATCAGTTTCCTGATTCATTTAACTTTGATTTAGGTACGAGAAGAGCTTTTAAAAGGCAAGGACGAGCTACCTCCTGGACTAGTATTGCCAAAATTTGACTTAAAGGACTTGGAGAGCTTGGACGGGAAGTACGATACAGTTGTCTGCTTAGATGTTCTGATACACTACCCACAAAACAAAGCAGATGGCATGATTGCACACCTTGCTTCTCTGGCTGAAAATCGTTTGATTCTAAGTTTCGCGCCAAAGACAATTTACTATGATCTATTGAAGAGAGTCGGAGAATTGTTCCCTGGCCCTTCAAAGGCTACAAGGGCATATCTTCATGCTGAAGCTGATGTTGAGAGGGCATTGCAAAAAGTTGGGTGGAAAATAAGGAAGAGAGGTATAACTACCACACAGTTTTACTTTTCAAGAATCGTCGAGGCTGTTCCGGCGTAGTGCAGAAAGTGAGGTTAGATATGACTTTTTGCACGGTCTTGTTGAGTTGCTAAATACTAGGGAAGTCCTCTCATTTTGTATAATTATACTATGTATAGTAAATAGATTATGCTTAACCTTTAATTTTTGTAAAATTTTTGCTTGTTAACACGATTGTTATCTATATGTAAGTGTTACTACTCCCTCCCTTTCAATTTAATTGTCGATTTTGGGTGTTATTTGTATAATATGACTAATATACACTTTTGGGTGATTTACATAGATTCTTGTATCTCAATAAACGAGACTTATCACAAAGATTTAGAAAATGTCATAGTTGGAAAACAGCACACATTCCGTTTCATAATAAGTGTCGTTCTAGAGGTTAAATTTTGTTTCAAATTAAGTGTCATTTTAGTCAGTAGCAGAAGCAACATGTAAAAATGTTAGATAGATGAGACAAATCCATCTTAGTAAGAATCAAAGGCCAGACAAGTAAGTTTGTAAACAACGATAAAATAGGCAATATGGAACCTAGACAAGATCTTAAGAAAACAATGTGCTATCTCCTTTGTAAGGTGCAAGACCATTCGAAAAATCTTGATACAAATGTTATTTGCATAACTTATTGGAGATTTTCTCAAGAGCATCAGTCATCTTGTTGAGAGCTGTGATTAAACTGTCATGCTGCTCCTTCTTCTGCTCCCTGTCCAATTGATATTTCAGCTTCTGATCTTCAAGCTGTGCATTCAGCAGATTAGTGTTTCTCTCTAGAGCTTTGATTAATAAGTCTTCCAAATAGTTATTTTGACAGTTAGTTGATGACTGTTTTCCTTTCTTCACGCCCTCATGAAACTTGGGACCTGTCCCGAAATGTGGACCCGCTTGTCTTTTCCTTGCTGTACCTTTGAAAGACAAATATATCAAAAGCATTAGAGAAACAACCCTGTAAGATTGAGATAGGCAAGTCTTTGTTGTAGTTGTACTTATTCTAGTGCATCGTAGTTCTTTTTGACTTTTTATTAGGGTAGAATATAACTTTTAAGAGCAAAACTTTGAACAAATGGACATATAACTGCAACATAAGCCTATCAGGAACCAGTAATCATGATTCCCAGGTCATGAATCAAAACTTTAACAAAATCAAATTTATGTGAATATTATTTTTGCATAAATTTTTTAACTGTAATATTTCATGATGTCAGCCAAGTTCTTTACCTTGATTTGTATCTGCCTTGTGAAATGGCTGATATTTCATCTCTGCCAAAACAAAGGAAAGTCTTAGTACTTTTGAATTTCTGAAAACAGAGTATATATGCCTTTTATGCACTGCAATCATGTCTGTTGAATAAGAGGGGTGTTTGCAAGAGATTGAAATCACTTATAATCTTTGCTTTTGTGAAGCAAAGCTAGTTTGAGTTTATTAATCTAATGCTTCGGTGTAAATTAATTGCCTAGAATTATACTTTATAAGCTGGGAGAGTGTGCTTTTACCTGATTTTGCTTCTCACTAATAATAATTCACTTTATTCAAATCTTTTAGCAAACGCTCAACAACTACTTTCTTTAAATTTTGTAAACACTCACCACTTTTACTATTGAACAATTCTTTTCACAATCACTAAATAAAACACTACCCTAAAAACATATTTTTTTGCAAAAACCCCCTAATTTAGTTGGCAATTGCTTGGTAAGTGAAACATTGAGTTGAGTAAAACAACAACATTCAAAGTTTAAAGTACCTGAAATGGGCACTGGAGAAGGAATCGTCGTTGTTTTACCATCTGTGTGAGCTCTTTCGTTTCCATTTCTGATGTGAACTTCCTCCTGTGTCCCTTGTTCAAATTCAGAAAACAAGCCATCCCCAACAACCTCATCGTCCACCATCTCATCCTCATCTTCTACCTCTAAACCATCTAAATCATCACCATTATTCTCATCCACGCTTGTTATCACCAACGCAAGCTGATCTGCAGCTCTCATGTATTCTTTACCATCCAAAACATCGTACACCTCTCTGTCAAAAAAACCCGGAAGTTTCTGCTCCCTTCTTAAATCACTTCTCATCATCCAATATGATTCATTCTCTCCCCACGACTCCCACTTCTTTATTTTCTTGAAATCACTCACAAGATTGCTCCACCTCTTACGACACTGAACTGGGCCCCGGCTCACCCCTTGCCGTCTGCAGTGAGACGAGACAGCATCCCATTTGGGCTGAACCTGGTCCATCCCAAGACCATAGCTCGATCTCCGACCCCTTCTTGTACTCTCTGCAAGATTCTTTCCTTCTATTAGGACAAGTGTCTCTTCTCTAGTCCATCGATGATGTCTTGGTGTCCTTTCAATTGATGCTTGCTGTCCATTAACCACATCGACTGAATATGAGGCATTTCTGTTTGTGTTTCCATTCAGTTCATTTGGTCCTGATGCCATGATTCTCTTGCTGCAAGTTGAAAATTTTAACCTGTAGGTAGTTTCTTGAAATAGATCCAAGTTTTAACAGCTGTGATATGCTGTCTTCCTCTGAAGTCTTAACTATGTCTTATATTCTTTGCTGTCCTTGTGATTGACTGTCTTAATAAGGGATTGAATGCAGATAGTGTCTATATCGCCTTTTTGCGTCGAGCGCCATATGCTTTAAGACACATTACCCAAATTTCTTACAAAATCTGTCCCATTACTGAATTTTCTTTGGTATCCTAATAAAGGCCAATTACCTTATGTGATGAGTCATTTATCTTTTCAAGGTACATTGTCCAAATTTTCTTGCAATTCTGTCCTAATGATTGACTGTCCTTAAAGGGAACATTCTTTATACAGGGTTTTGACTGTTGAGGCTCTTAATATTACTTTCTTGATTGAGCATTTGAGCTGTATATCTTTTAAGACACACTGCCCCTATTTACTTTTGATTATGTCACTTGCCTATTCTATCACCTCTCTCATTTATACGGATTTTGCGAGTGTCATTGATGTTCTGCATCCTATACCGATCTTTTAGGATCACACTGGTTTTAGCTTCTTGCTAACTTGAAACCATAATCATCCAACAAGTTGCTCTTATGATTTGAGCAAATATGATTGCATTATCTGGTGTGAATCAAAAGGGTGCAGTTTTTTATTCTGAGACTTCCAGATTACTCTGTGTATGAGTGTGTTTTGATAATGACACTTTCCTATGATCATGTACTTCTTTATTTGAGGTATTTTCTTAATTATATGACATTATTCATTCAGCCTAA
This sequence comes from Stenogyne calaminthoides, assembly GCA_037126765.1. Classification (NCBI taxonomy): domain Eukaryota; kingdom Viridiplantae; phylum Streptophyta; class Magnoliopsida; order Lamiales; family Lamiaceae; genus Stenogyne; species Stenogyne calaminthoides. Next base: position 2,398,126 of record JBBCBC010000022.1, on the reverse strand, counting down.
CTATCCTGATACTGCATATTATCAATTCTATGACATTATTCATTCAGCCTAACTATCCTGATACTGCATATTATCAATTCTATGACATATTTGCAGTATGTTAAAAGGGTAGCTGCAATTTGAAAATGTAAAAAAATCATTTTTGCCCATTAAACTTGCAGATAGTTTTTTATAATTTATCTACCCTAAAGTTTATTGAGAATTAGTAAATACTCTTGAATGCATAGTAAAACTGCAGTTACAAAAGATTTTCTTTAGTAACAAAAGATTTTCTTTAGTATATTGATTGCAGATCTGCAGGTTCCTCATGCAAACCCCTCCTTGAGTATTTCAAAATAATGTTCTCTCATTGATTCTAAATCTTGAGGTGTTTTTATCCTACTACATTGGTTTTATATCAAAATACATGGGGCTTGTGTTTATTCATGGGTTATCTGTTCACAAACTCCTTTGAAAAAATAAAATCACTTATTTTTTTTAAAAAGTTGGAGTCTAACAGTTTTAAAAAATAAGTTTTTTTACTCAACTCTTTTGAATTTGCAAATACACACTTAAGCGATTGCTACCAAACGGCTGGTTTGGGCTGCAAATTTTTAATATGGCCTAATCGTTGCTACCATATCAGGCCTAAAGCTATTAGCTAATTCTGGTGGTGTTTTCAAACTCCAGTGAGAGATTAAGAATCACTTATTTTTAATGCTGTTCTTCACAACTTTTGATTTTTAAAAGTGATTCTCACTGTTGATTAGTAGTGATTGTAAATACAATCATATCTAAACGTAGTAGGCCTTCCGTCATAATTATATCAACTTCTCTTCCTTCTACGTTTAAGGAAAGGTGCAAAACATGCCATCAGGTAGGGGAATAACAATTTATGCCTTTCAAATACCAAATTTTCATAATTTATGCATAATTTTATCGGAAAATTTAAAAAATAAAATTATGTGACATGTCATGTAATCGTCTATTCATTTTTTCGACAAATTGAAGAACAAGTGATATATCAAATTGTTCTTTTTTTCAAGTCCGTTAATTTGGTGGTACCTCCGGCTGTTCGTTTTGTATGATACAACTCTGCAAATTTATTTGAGTGATTAAGCTACGATTCATTTACGTCAATTCCTCTTCTTTCGAACCAAAAATCGATGATATTTTAGCTAATTGAATCTCAAATCATATATTAAATTGTTTCTTTCCAAACCTATCATTTTGATACATTTCTCTCCTTCATTTCAAGTATAATTTTGAAAGCATATTGGAATAAAATCAATTGGTGAAATTTTTTTTTTTTTTAAAAGGTTCCTTACCTATTTCATGATCCAACAATCCTTCGAAAAGCTAATTGATTCATCTTTTAAGGGTGGCTTTATAAATTATAAATAATTATAATTATTTAAAATTGTGTACCGAAGTAATTTTAAGTATTTTATCTTTCTTCTATTAGATTTAATAAATTGTTAGAAACTATAAAATAAAAGTTGAAAAGTTGTGTTTTTGATAATTTATAAATTTTATTTTAAAAAACACTATAATTTTTCTTTAAATTATTTTATGAACACTATTAACTTCTGGTATTAATCAATTCTGTCATACTCTCTAATTTTAATTCATTTTTCAAAAGTATAACACCCCTTAAATTTTGCCTAAAGTCGCTTTTTTGTTCTACCAAAGCGACTTTATTTCGCTCCACCGCTCCACGTACTCCTCTTCCAACTCCCGCGCATAATTTGTTTTCCCTAATTTCTCATCTCAAACAATCGAGTTAGCCCTAGAATGTAGAAATCAAAATCTCTGAGATTTACAGGCCCTAAACATCAATTCACGAACAATTATTAATTGAAGGCAAATGGCAAGCGACGCGGAGCAAGGAGAAGGTGAGGAAGAATCGGCGAGTGAGCTGTTGAGGGATCGATTTCGTCTCTGCACCATCTCCATCGCCGAAGCCGAAGGTTTCAATCTCTACAATTACCCCAATGCTTATCACTTATTAGATTGATTTGATTGTAATCTGTTAGTATGGAATTCTGTGAGCAGCCAAGCGGAACAGCATGGAAGTCTCTCAATTATGTCCTGTATCTCCGATTTATCCTTCAAATATGCTCGTAAGTATCACTCTTTATCTCTTTCTATGTCACTCATTGTACATCTGTGGAATCAAAACATGAGTACCATGGATTATCAATTTATATTACAAATTTCCCGTGTGATGTGATTGACCAGTAATAAATGTATAATAGTTGGTCCAAACTAGGTTTAGAGATTACAGCAAGAACATGCTCATTGTGCTTGTTGATGGCCTCTAGGTTGAAAAGATTGCCTACAAACAAGACAAAAGTAGTAAGACATAGTATATCCTTTAATTAGATTAATTGAAGGTATTATAAGAATGGAGCCGCCTTATTAGGTACTGAGCATCATCTCATGTAATTGGGAGAGACCTTAACAGTGGATTTGCTAGTCTGGTTTAGGGTGCAGAGTGGACCTTACTGTTGTAGTATTTTGAGTTAAAATTAGGCATATCCATTCATTTTTAGTCTGTCAATTCACATGCTGCCCGTGTTGAGCTAAATCTGCATCCTTGCTTCTTCTTTGTTTTGGCAAAAAGTTGATGTGCAAATTAACTAGATTTCTCCTCGAATGGAAAATGCGTATACTAAAGAACTGTTATAAAACAATAGATTTAACCTTTTAATTATTTAGTTGTAGTCAAGAGAGCACGAGTAAGAAAGAAACCTTGCTGCATTTGGGATCGTTTCAATCTGTTATTGTCAAGAACCTTTTTACTTGCTCTTTATTGATATTTCTGGGGGTTTCACCAGGGTTTTTGTTTTCCCCTTATGGTCACTTTCCAAGTAGTAGAATCCTGAATTGGAAAAAAATTCCAGAGTTAATGCTCTTCATATACTTCTGGTAGTTTCTCCCCCATTTGCAGGAACAGCAACATAATTCTTGTTTTTCTTCCTAATTCCTTGATCAAGAAGATGAATCATGAGCTGCTTTTTCAGACTTATGCTTTTCACCTTCTCACTCTGAGTGATCCCATTCAACATTCCCTTGAGATTCTCCTCCACCTATCAAATCGAGCACTTCCACTGTTTTAATCTTTGTTTGAGCCCATTCAACATCATTTGAATCTTCATTTGCAGATTCAGCTAATGAGCAAACCAGCACTCATGCAATAGTCATAAATGAATGATGTCGAGTTCATGCAATAGACTGTTCAGAAGTGTTACTATGGTTTGTTAATCAGGGAAAAAAGGATCCAGAAAGTCCAGCACCCATTGTTAAAAATCAGACATCTCTTTCGTGACATTGAGTTCAAGATCACAAATATTCATCGTGAGGGTAATAACCCACAGCTGTCCATCTAGTTGAGTTAGGCTTGATTGCTTTAAAAACTGCATGCATGTCATGCAGGGACGGCCTCTCAGTATTTACTTGAGCTATTAACGTTAATTGTGTTTACCCATATTTATATTTTTGGTCAATGGTTGTTTCTTAAAAATAAAATTTCTTGACACTTAGTATTAGCCTTTTTTATGATATATTTACCCTGAACAATGAAAGACTTGAAATTTGTATCTTGTGAAATGCAGAACAGTTAGCAAAAGACCTTGAATTGTTTGCGCAACATGGTGGTCGCAAATCTGTTAACATGGAAGACGTAATCCTTTCTGGTAAGATTCCGATGATAATTGATTCAATACAAACCATAGTTTCAGGCTCTCCATGCGATTGAACAATCATCACTATTTGATTGCATGACTTGAGTGTCAATTGCAAAAATCTAAAGGGGGTTCAGAATTCTTCAATGAGAATGGTTTAATGAGAATGAGCATAGGGTAATTGTAGTGCCTAATGAGAAATTCACCTTCATCATACTTCGTACATGATAATGAGACTCAAAATCAGTTAATCATTACCCCATTTAAATACCTTTCTCCCCTCCCATATTCATTTCTCCTCAAAAACAATAATATTTTGTCCTCACTCTAATAATGTAATTATTATTCTCATTATAATTCACTATTCAATTATTCTCATTGAAGATTTTGAACCATGTGTTCCCTAAATCTTTATTGTGTGGTCTTTAACTCCGTTGATTTTCCATCCTCTTTATCTTCATGGATTCCTTGTGCTGGGAGTTCTATGCTACACTAATGATGGTTTTTCGTTTGATCTAATTGTTTGCTTTTAGCACATCGTAATGATCATATGGCTGCCTCCCTGCGGTTGTTCTGCAACGAGTTAAAAGCGAAAGAGCCTCAATCTGAGAGGAAGAGAAAGAAGGTCACAAAAAGAGAAGAAATATAAATGATGTGCTTCACATTCCTGATCCTCAGATTCAAACGATGTGATTTAAAAATTCACACGTTAGATAGTGTTGGTTTAGATTGAAACGTTTTGAAATGCATTACTTGATATTTTTAATTAATCAATTCAGTTACAACATTGGCCACTAACACTTCTCCATCCTTGTGTGAATCTTACACTTTTAAGCATGCTAATTATTAATTTTTGAGAAAGTCTTGTGTGAAATATTGCACACTAGTGTTATGTGCAATACAACATAAATAAAGTAAAAATTGCTTAAAATTTGCGGGGTCCAGGGGGTCGGGCGCCAAGAGGCTAACAGGACCCGGACAAAGGTTCGGAGGTTGGCGCGACGACGATATGTATTTATAGAAGGATATTTTTATCAAATATGTATTGTAGCCTAGTGGTTCAGATTTGTTGCTAATAAATTTGGTTGCAAGTTCGATTCCCATTGTACGCATAATTTTTTTTTCTCAAATTTTTGTGTGTTACTACATCTATGTATAAGTGTTACTACATTATTATATTACGTGTTACCACATGAACAAAATCAGTACAAGTGCGAAAAGAAATCACAGTTAAGAATTACAGATTTAATGAACAATTTGATGTGTTACTAGTTACTACATGAACAAAAGGAGTGTTATCATATGAGAAAAAAAATGTGTTCTTACATGAAAAAAAACTTACAAATTCAAAAAAAATCTTGACAAAATTACAATTTTAATTTTTTTTTTTTTTCTCAAATTTTTGTGTGTTACTACATCTATGTATAAGTGTTACTACATTATTATATTACGTGTTACCACATGAACAAAATCAGTACAAGCGCGAAAAGAAATCACAGTCCAGAATTACAGATTTAAAGAACAATTTGATGTGTTACTACATAAACAAAAAGAGTGTTACCATATGAGAAAAAGAGTGTTACCATATGAGAAAAAGAGTGTTACTACATGAACAAAAACCAGTACAAACGCGAAAAAAATCTTCAGTCCAAAATTATAGATTTATAATTTTTTTTTTTTCTCAAATTTTTGTGTGTTACTACATCTATGTATAAGTGTTACTACATTATTATATTACGTGTTACCACATGAACAAAATCAAGATAAAAGCGCAAAAAAGAATCACAAATCGAATTACAGATTTAAAGAACAATTTGATGTGTTACTACATGAACAAAAAGAGTGTTACTACATGAGCAAAAACCAGTACAAACGTGAAAAAAATCTTCAGTCCAAAATTACAGATTTACAGAACAGCGTGAAAAAAAATGCAGAATGATCTAAATTTCATCACACATTTTGTGTTGAGGGGTAATCCAAACATCACACACATATTCTCTCTTCTTCTCGTAGAATCCACATCGAAATCCAAATTGAATGACCTGGTTTCATCCAATAATCGGAGCGAAAAAATAAAATTAGGGCACGGACGAGGAAGAAGAAAGTCCATGAGATTCGCCAGAAGAGAAGAGGAAGAAGAGGAAATCTAACCGCGTCGGCTGCGCGCGCGAGGAAGAAGATGAAGAAGTACATTGACCCACCAACAATCTGCCCTAAAATTCATTCCCCTGACCGCGAGAAAAAAAACTTAATTGCACATATCACTTATATGCAATATTGCATACAAATTTTTGTCTTTATTTTTTCCACCTTGTAGTCCAAATTCCATTATCTTTCTTTACTTCGTCGACTATAAAACAATAATGACAAAATATTTTTTCCGAAATATCATTTACTATTACTAGATAGTAGATTGTAACAGGGTATTTTTGTCATAAGGCCACCAAGGTAAAATTCTAGGTAAAAATGGTTCCGACCCACCCGAAAAAGGAGCGTTGACCGGCAAATACAAGAGTGCAACTAAACACACCTAAAATCCTCTAAACACACCCTATAATTTTTAAAATAAAAATAGATACATAAAATGACTAAGTTACTCTATATAAATATGAGATACTATTTTGTCTTTTTTTTAAGTTTTATTTATTTTGATTTTAGTCCTCTAAGTTTTTTTCACTTTGAAATTGATTCTTTACTTTTTGTAAATTCTAGGTGTTTAAAATTATTACAAGTGGAAAAATAATTAAAAAAAATAAAAAAAAATAAATTAAAATATAAAAATAATAAAATAGTAACTATATCTTTGAACTAAATAAAAAAATTAAATAAGCAAAAATTGAAAAAAAAATCTGAAAAAAAATTAAATTAAAATTTATAAAATATTATTAAATCTTCAAAATAAGTAAATTAAGAAAAAATAAAAAACCAATTAAAACTAAATAAAATATTAAAAAATAAAATAAATCTTCAAAATTAATTTAATTAAAATGGTTTTTTCAGATTTTATTTAGTTTTACTGATTTTTTTAATTTTAATTATTTTTTAGATTTATTTTTAAAATATTTTACAGATTTCATTTAATTTTTTCAGTTTTTTTTTTAAATTTAGTTTACTTTTTAATGTTTTTATTTTGTATTTAGCTTTTTTATGATTTTGATTTTTTTTTTCTAATTAAGTTTTTGAATTTATTTATGTTTGAAATAATTTAGTTGATTTTTTTTAATATATTTCTGATTTATATAAAATTTTAAGAATATTTTCATAAAAAATTAATGAATACAAAAGAGTCAAATGATTTTTTTAGGAGATAAATGTTTTGAGAAAATGAAAGGTAGGAAAATGTTATTTTTATATTTTGATAGAAGAATGATATAATAGGAAAAAAATGGGGTGTGTTTAGTAATGCATGTTAATTTTTAAATTTTATTGGGATGTGCTTAACAAATGGGGTGTGTTTAGATGATTTTGGGGTGTGTTTAGTGGCACTCCAAATATAATTAGAGTTGAATAATTAAGTGCAATTAATTTAAATTTAAATAAGAATGATTCTCAACCACCCATAAAACAAGTGTTGATCCCCTACTAGGTATTATTACTAGAGACTCCACCTTGTTACCAAGGGGGCCATGGCCCCTCCCAACTTTTGGGTTTTTTACTACTACTATTATATATGTATAATGGTATATTAATATTTATAAAATATTATTTTCAATTCTTTTAATTACACAAGCCACTAATCAAGCATATGAATTGAAATTATAGTGTGAAAGTTCTATCAATTCTTTCAATTATTTAAATTGCACATAATATTATTATAATGTAAGAATTATTTATCATTGTATATTATTTTATTCTATGATATTGTTATAGAGTTACGAAAACATAGATGTATTACTTGTGCAATTGTAGATAAATTCCGTACACTCAATTGCAACTGATTTTCGTGATACACAAGAGAGGTGTTCTAAGTTTTAATATTAAGGATGTGTTTATTTATTATAAGATATTTAACGATAAAAGAATATTGCTATATTTCGATGAAGAAAATGTAATACTTAAATTTTAGAGTAGGTCTTCGGGAAAATTTATTCATAGTATAAAATTTAGGCCACTACACTTATAAATCAATGTCATAACACTTATTAATTGATATCATTACACTTGTAAACTGAGATCATAATATTAAACGATATAGATATTAGGTTATATGAGTAATTATATGAATTTATAAGTTTAATGATATCAACTTCAGAGTATGAACAAATTACATAGAAGAGTTTGTGTAAATTTTTATTATCGAGCATATATTAGTATTGAACGATCGCCCCCCCCACCCACCCAAGATCCTGGCTCCGCCCCTGACTAGAGTAGGTAAAAAAAGTCCCGCCAGTTCATGCAGCCTAGGATGCAGATTGGACCAAGCTCCATCTTTTTCGAACGGGAAAAATCCAAGTCGATTTGGCCCGCCACTCTTAAGTGATTAAAATCAGTGTTTCAAGATTGTCCATAGACTCCAAACCTAACATACATTTCGTGGATTGTTATTTTGTTCGATATTTTGGTATATACCGAAATATTTCGGTATTTCGATTTATCGAATTTTTTTATATTTTCATACTGTTATCGTACCGAAATTTTCGGTATGGTACTATACCGTACCGAAAATTTCGATACAATCGATATTTTTCGGTACGGTAAGTGCGGTATACCGGTATTTTCAGTATTTCCTCCATGTGACCTATGGCATTACCTAGTCCATTGAGATCTTCTAAGTAGTGAGGACCGAATGAGACCATCGAAAGTGTACGAGCTCGACTCATTATGAGTGTTTGTCGAGAGTACATAATTATGTGGCGTAGGTAAGCTTGCAATTGGGCTGATCACTGACTCATGACCACAGGCAAGCAACACAACCAGGTAAGCACCAACAACGAGCAAGGGACGTGAGCTATGGTCGTCGAGGGAGAGACTGGTTCATGGCCTACTCATGAACCCAGTCTATTCGTTAGGTAACCTCAGTTCAGTTGAAAAGTCAATCGATTGGGTTTTCAATAAAAAAAATAAGGTAAATCTATTTACATTTCTACCGAAATTAAACAATGATATGCTATATTAAGATAATTTGGGAGATAGAGAATAAGGTTAGTAATAAGGGTAATTCTTGATGGGCAGTCACTGCCCTGGACAGAAAGACTATTTTAGACTTGTTGGGCTTGATTGATGACAGATTCTTGGATGAGCTTGATTGATGGCAAAAACTTTTTAATGATTATGCCCTGGGCAGAATCTGTCCATTTAGCACCTCTCAGTAATAATTTGAGTAATATAGCAATATGAGACGGTCTCACGGAATACCACCTCATAATATACAATTTTAATAATTATGATTAAATTTAATAACTTTATTTGTTAAAATTATCCATGTCATATATCCATTAATATTCTACAGACTATGATCTCGATATTTTTACTAGTATCAACTATCAATAGTTTCAACCTTAGGTAAAAGTCTAAAAGGAAGTAAATATGTAATAGGACCAATTTCAAAATTTTAAAAAATTTACATGACCAAAATTAAAAAGTTAAAATAATCAAAATTAATTTTAAAACGATACAAAGTTACAGGACTATAAAAAATTTAATCCCTAAAAACTATCTATAGAGTTAAGAAGTCAAACGTGTAAAAGCAAAAATCATAAGAATAAAAACACTATATTGTTTGTTTTTTTTTATAAAAACACACTATATATACCAGTCGGAGAAGATCCGTACTCCAAAAAAACTCCTCCTCCTCCGCCCTTCTCCAACGACACCGGCTCTCTCCCCGACCGTTACTTTTGGTCGGCGCAGTCTTCGAAGACGCCGGATTAATCTCAATCTGCTCTCCTAAGTGGTTAGCCTTCGGTGCTTCATTCTATTAATTTCTATGGTGTTTTAATTTGCAATTTCTGTTTGCTTGCTAAATTCGCTACCTTAATTTCTTTAATTTGCTTTCGCACGATTAAGAGCATCATTCATCTTCAACCGTACACAGTTTCTTAAACTCAAATTGTTTGGATAAACTGAGTGGCTTCAGTAGTCGTGAGTAGTGAAGAAAATAAATTGCAAATTATTGATGTTATAGAGTTTATTAATGTTGTATAAGTTATCAATTCGAGTCGAGCTCAAGTTTATTGAGTTTCTTCAAGCTTATAAAAACTGTGCTCGATCAAGTTGGAGTCCAGTTTCGAGCTTCTAGTTATGCGGGTCGAGTCGAGTTCAGCTCATTTAGACTCAGAATTCTGATTTCTGTTTAACTGAAAATTTGGGGTTTTGGGGTTCTTTGCGTGCAACAGATCCACAAGAGAGAGGGAGAGAGAGATGGACCAAGAAGATATTGATAAAGTGGTATTAGCTTATTTGGATAAAAGGGGCTTCAAGCAAGCTGGACTCGCTTTTCAGCAAGAGAAGCAGCAAAGCAGCAACGTCTCCACTGCACAAATTGGTCCTGATATTGCCAAACAGATCCTCGCCTTCTCTGAGTATGGATTTTTTTACTCCTATACTCTGCATTCTGTTGATTCTGCAGAATTTTAATTTAAAAAATTTTGTTTACTTTGAAATTTTGTTTAGTAAAGTGACTAAGGAATTTTTCCTTTTCTCTAAGTGCCATATATCCTGTGTTGGTGTTCAGGGTATGAGTCACTGAGATTTATTAGCAATGCAGATTAATAATCTGTGGTGATCCTTTGGTTACAGTTGTATAGCATTTTTATAGGATGCTTTGAAGAAAATGTGATTTGAGTGCATGCATGGAAGAAATATTAAAATAAAAACATCCTTTCTCATTTTCTGTGTATTAATATTTGATGATATTGTATTATTGTTCCTATGTTGTCCATGAGCGAGCTTATTGTTCCAATTAATTTCATTCTTTCCAGAGTTGATGGTCCTGCTCAGTACCAAGAAAGGTATAGCAAGCTTCGGTCATGGGCTTATAGTTCGCTGGATCAATACCAGGTATTCTCTTTTAATATTCAACTTTCTTAAATGTTGTCTTCCTATGTTTATTAAAACTACCGTTTCATTAGCTCTATTTTATGTGAATCTGACTTATAATCAATTCAAGAACTGTGGAGCATGCATCTTGTGTATCGTATAAAATAAACGACATTCTTCTTGGGAGTTAGAGGGAAATTAACAAGTTTTTTAGTTTAAGTGATGGGCTCTTTATTTGTATGGAATCAGTTTATTAGAATTGGTTGGGTGTACGTTGGAATTGAGGTCATAGAGCAGCTCCACAAAAGGATTCTAAAAATTGTCTGTTGGGGTGGTTGGGTGTGAGATTATCCTTGAAGACTTCACTGAGATTTGAAAATACGTAAAGGATATTGTTTTTGCATGGGTAGCTATCTTGACCGTTATGGGCCATGAATATTGGTTTTGACTTAGATTTTGCATATTGGGACTAGTTCGGAAGTAAGAAATCAGGTAAGAAAACAAAGACGATCATATATTTATATCCTTGAATCATCATGCATGTTCTTGTGACAAGGGTTGTTTCTTACAAACTGTAATTACTTGAAGATGTTTAGAGTCCAAATATTCATCCATGGATAATATGTAACAATACATACTGTTCTTATTGCTATGCAGCATGAGTTGGTTAGAGTCTTATATCCAGTATTCATCCATGGATTTATGGATCTTGTCGCAAAAGGTCATATTCAGGAAGGTTAGTTTGTTTACTATTTTAGCTTTTTGAAAATTATTTCATGAGTGCAACCCCTTAAATTCATAGCTTTGCTTTTCAGCTCGAGGCTTTTTTAATAGCTTTCGAGGAGATCATGAAGTGTCGCATTCACGTGACCTCCAGAAACTAGAAGGTGTTCTCTCTCCTTCACATTTGGAGGTCCATCACTTCCCTAGAATGACGACTCAAATTTGTAAGTTGGCACATTGAGGCACAATCTTTACTAAAAATTCATGTTTTTCTCAATGCAGGAAATGGAATTCGCGCATTCTTTAAGGCAGAGCAAAGTGAACATTAAGATTTGCCAAGTAAAATCTCTCTCTCTCTCTCTCTCTCATTATATGCACAACACACATATTTATATATATGTAATCTTTTTTTTGGTGTTATATATAAAAAAATTGATGGCTCTCTTCTCATGTGGATATTATTTATTGGGACTATTGATTAGATGTACTTACTTTTTCAATTTTTCATTTCAGTACTCCTATGACCTACTTCTGCAATACTTGCACAAGTCTCAGTCAATTATAATGCTTGGAATTATCAATGAGCACATCAACTTTCAAGGTGCAGCTCATTCTTGTTCTTCATAAGCATATTGCCACTTCCTTATTTACTCTTGACTTCCCCCTTTTTTTGCATATGTGATTTACAGTTTCCCCTGGACAACCAACCTCAATTGCTGATGATGCTGAATATGTTACACTTTTTGGGAGTGACCAGGATGCAGCTAATCTGATAAATCAGAAAGAAATTCATTGGGGGGTTAGTCAGCAACAAAAACAGACGCATATTTTATTTTCTCATTTTATACCTTTTATTTTTTATCCTTAATTTTAATATGAAACTCAGCATTTAAGGGCATAAACAGAGTGAATGCTCTAGAACTTTATATGTGCTTTGTCAGAGTATCATGCTAGTGTAGAGGAGGTAATACCATTGCTCTAGTATTCTGTTGAACGTATAGTCAACTCATGATAAATTGATAACATATGTTTATCTATTAACATTTCTTTGAGAATTGATGAAACTCTGTACTTGTTTCTAGTTTTGAAATTGTATTTTTTTTTATAAGAAACATAGATTTTATTGCTAGAAATAAAAAGGAATGAGAGATCCCTAGAGGTTTCAAAGTAAGCAACTACAAAGAATAGAGGTTGTCCTAAAACCTTATAAAGCAAAACACTAACTCCCAGCAAAATCCGTCAAAGACAGACCCTTGAACATGTTATGACTATCATAAAAAACTCTTTTATTCCTTTCTAACCAATGGATCATGTTACTACAGAGACTGATATCCTCTGCAAGAATTTACCTTTTTTATTAATGGACCCCTCCAAATTCGCTTGAATCAGCTCCAACAACCATAAGAAAGGACAGAGAAGAAATAGGTGATTAAGATCTTCCAAAGAGCCCCTGAACAAAAACACACCAACTTGGAGAAAGAGACATATTAGGGAAACGGTTCTGAACCACTTCACAGGTAGCTAACTTAACCAAGGATATCAACTAAAGAAAGACCTGGATTTTTTTTCTAAGGAATGATTTAACAGACAAAGAATTTCGAAGAATCAACACCCCCAAACTCTACAATTATCTTTAAAATCACTTAAATAGACAAGTTCAAGACATTCCAACAAAGACAACTCATCAATTTCCCAATCTCTCAAAATCTGAAAAAAAAAAATTGAAAAATTCCAGGAAATAGGAAAAGAAGATTGACCTTAAACGACAGAAAGAACTTAATAAGTTTATAATGTGCAATGGAAAGACGATAAAGAGATGAAAAACAGATGAAAGGAACTGATCAATCAACTATACTTTTATTTGTTCTGTTAGATATTATAAATCTAACTGTTAGGGCTGACACAGAAGATATTCTGAGGTGTTTTTTTTCCCTAATTGCATCGTTTCAGTTTATTCTTTAGAGTTATTTTCTTATGTATTTCCTATAAGAAAGGACAATGTTGGCTGAAATAGTCTCTTATGTTGGAATTCTTTTACCATTATTGTAGCAGTTGCTTGAAGATTCTTTTGAAGAAAAGTTGGAAAAGACTGGGGTTTCTAATATGGATTCTGAAAAGGTAGATGGAGAAACAAGAGAAGGTGAACTGGAAGAAAATAAGGTTGTTAGTTTTATTAAATGTTTTCATAATTCTCTCAAATTTTAATCCTGGCAGAACGTGAGCTTTTTTCCTAGTTCACCAACATGTTACTGTTCTTTTCTGTGTTCAGAAAAGACTTGATGGTGGCAAACAAGGCACTACAAATAAAAAGCAGAAAAAGGATAAGGTTGTTGGTGCTACAGCAAAAGCTCATCGATCAGAGGCTGCTGCAGTATCTGGGGTGCCACGTGTCAAACCTGAGCTAGCCTTGCCAGTAGTGTATATTCTAGAATGACCTTTTACAGTTTTTGTTTATTCCTTGAGAATTTTCTTTGAGGCACACTTGCATGAGACGGTCTCATGGTGAGACGGGACATAAGTTGGGCATTGGCGCTTTAACACTTTGGAAGGGGTGGGTGTGATATGTGCTAAGTTGTGCCCCGTCTCATGCATGAGACCGTCTCATATGAGTTTTTGTCATTTTCTTTTTTTAAATATAATTTAATTGAAGTTTCTCATTCGAATCTTGAGAATTCAGTATAGATAATTATGCTGCTTTTACGATTCTGTCTTAGATTACCTTGTTTTAACTACAGTACATGCAAAGTGTAGTTCATCTGTTAAGGTTGTGGTGTGGAGGACTAGTATTTCATTTACTTGTCTAGCATTAGGTAATTTCTTGGTTTTGCTGGTTTATTTAATTAAATGATTAACTGCTAATTAGGAGGATTGACTAAATGCTTTAATTTGTGGAACTATGATGGGCAGTCACTTCCATGAGGCAAAAATTAATGTTTATGCAGCTATGCCTGCAATTGTAGAAGGCCAGTGGAAACAATTTTTTTCAAATTAAGATTAGATCAATATTTGTTTTATATGGGTAACAGTTATGAAACGATATTTAAGCCATAAACACATTAAATCCATTAGTTTATGTAGTTTCTTTGGCCACCTGGTGAATCATTTCAAACTGTATTGCTACAGTAAGTATATCATTCTAGTAATTTTATATTCTCTATACAGTTATAATTCTTTGTATATGTGAATGGTGTTAAATTCAGTGAATCTGCTTTGCAATTTTGGTCTAAAGTTTGAATTAGTTGATTATTGTGCTTATGTTTTTCTTCTTTTGTTTTTAGACCGATAGAGGTCGAACAGTCTATTCTTGAAGACTTAAGAAATCGTGTGCAGTTGAGTAATGTGGCATTGCCTTCCGTCAGCTTCTATACTTTTCTCAACACCCATGACAGGTATGTTTTCCACAGAGTAAAATGAATTTTCTGTGTATGTATATGTGTCTCTGCGTGTGTTTGGGATTTATAATGATCTCAGGGAAATTTTATTTTTGTTTCAGCTTGAATTGTGCTTCGATATCTCATGATGGGTCAATGCTAGCTGGTGGATTTTCAGACTCATCATTAAAGGTTGTTTTACTATTCTCTGTAGTCAATAATTATTTTTAAAAGTAATCCTTGTTTAATTTTTTTTATTAATCAATGTTATCTTTATTATATATTCTTCAATAATTTACATAATGTAACTAAAAATTATTTGAAAAAAATAATAAACAAATTCAGGGATGGGGAGAAAAAACTATTCTATGCTAACTAAATGCCAATATTGACAGGTTTGGGACATGTCAAAACTTGGGCAACAAAATGTGAATTGTAAGTTGATTACTTAGTCCCCTCAACCTTAAAAAAAATAAAAAATTCTCTTGGTTTCTGATAGTTGCATTCTTATTTAGTAAAGGAAAATTTTGTTCTTTTGTGTGCAATAAATATAATAAGAATATAATTTGTATGATGTGTCTGGAGTAGTCCAGGTTATAAGTGGAAGAAGTTTCTCTATAATAAGTCAGCAGAAAGTACTCAGGATAAACCCTTTATACTTGATGTATAAAGCAAATATATAATCATAATGTCATTACAAGCTCAATTGAGTTTCACAATTGGCGCTCCACTGGTTTGCTTAGCTTGTGTATGGTTAGGAATTTAAAAAGGCTGTCTCATAGTGAGGCTTGTTTTAAGATTTCATTTCTTAATAGTGTAGTTTTCTCATATCTCTGTTCCCTCATAGTAAAGTATGTTACGTTATTTCCTTTTTAAATTTGGATCATCAAACCTGTTTAAAACCTCTGTAGCCATCTAGGGTGCTATATTTGTGAAGGCATTAAATTAATTCGTCGAGACAAGCTGTAGTGGTGCTGACTTTCACCTCCCCCTCTCCTCGGCTCCCCCTCTTTCAAAAAAAGAATAAATAATATTGAGTAGAAGTTCATTAAACTAAGTGATTTTCAGATACATTGGTTCGGTTTATTTTTACACATTTTTGTGTTCTTTGAATTTGTCATGCATCTAGTTCTAGAGAACTTTTATCTATACAGTCTTTCTTGTACATTCCCTAGCATGCTCTGATAAGAAGTTTTTAATGTTGACTTAAAAGCAATGTAATTTATGATTTGCATGCGTAATTGCGTATTCTTTTACCCTATGGTCTTTTGTATAGACAATTTATTTTTTATTACACGGTAAAGAAAATGTATCTTTGTTACAATGGATGTGGATGTTGACTCTAGAATAGTAGCTCCGTCGCAGGGTGATAATGAGTTGGCTGCAAATGAGCTTAGCTCTAATACTGGGGCAAGATCTTACACATTATTTAGAGGCCATGCTGGACCTGTTCATTCTGCCACTTTTAGTCCGCTTGGGGATTTTCTTCTATCTTCTTCGTCAGATTCTACAAGTATGTTGTTGCTGGCTATTACGTTTTTCTTTGTTATCTAAGGTAGTGTTTGGATGGAGGGAGGGATTTCATGTCCATGGATTTGAAATCTGTGGATTCTTACAACCATTCATTTCAAATCCATCATCAAATCAAATCCCTCCATCCAAATGCAACCTAAGTTTTTCCTTCTAATCTGATTTGTGGCCAATGACATGTAATTGCAGTTCGACTTTGGAGCACAAAATTAAATGCAAATCTTGTTTGCTACAAGGGTCATAATTACCCTGTATGGGATGTACAGGTAGGAGTTAGAGCTTTAAATATATGGCTGTTAATTGTGATGAAGTACCTACTGTTCTGCACTCTAGGTAGATGTAAAATGCTAGTCCAAGGGGTCTTCAAGGGTATGTTTGATTTGGTGGATTACAAAACCGGATTCGGGATTTCAAAATCTAAATCCCTGTTCTATTTTGGAATTTTGAAATCCTGTTGTATCTAAATCCGGATTTGGGTCTTTTATTTATCACCTTTCACTCCTTTTTTTTTCTCAGTTTTACAACTTCCAATAAAACACACTAATCATTGTACAATCATTATAATTACAATCAACAACAATATAATAATACAACATCACACACTCTTAGACATCAATTTGACAAAAAGTTAAACCCTAACCGACTTAAATCTCAAAACAAACAGACATCATTACTCCCTCCGTCCCAAAGTTATTTACCCCTTTTAAAAAATGACCCGTCACAACATTTCAAAATTACATCTCATGTCATTACTTTTATCCAAAAAAATCATCTGTTTTAATAATAACATATATAGAACTACAATACCCTCAATCAAAAATCACTTTATCACTTTAAATACTACTACCTCCGTCCCAATCAAAAACTCATATTAAAAGCAAAGGGGTAAATAACTTTAGGACAGAGGTAGTACTATTTATTATGATTTTGAAATCCAAATTTCAAAATCCACCAAGTCCCAAATCAAACATATAAATGATGAACCAACAAGGTTTTCAGGTAGTAGTTGTGATGGAGTCCCCGACCTTGGAAAAGGGATAATAAAAATATAAGCATTCAGTTATCTATCTTCAATCTTCATGATATAATCCTTTTTTTAAAAGATCATTAGTACTAACCACAATTAATATTTACATATTGCTGAAAACACCAAGGCTTCAAAAGTCTGGTACTTTAGTCTAACTATTTTCACTTGGAACTTACATTTATGTTTGAATAACACTCTTTTACGCTTGTTTTCATCTCTGCTGGTGTCTGTTTTCCAATAATATATCTGTCTTCTCTGCTCATCCATGCTGATATGTTAACATTGGTTCACAAGGAGTACACTTCTCCATAATGCTGCCACCAAACCTGGTGTTTGGTATTCTTGATAAAATTATAGGTGTCAAACGATGTTCCTGTACATCCTTATCTTAAATTACAGTTAGTTATTTATATGAGTGCAAATTATAGTACTGGAAAATGGTATTGAACTATTTATATAAACTACTTGAGCAATGACAAAGAACATTGGAACTTCTTGCGTGCCCGTGTAATGACCCAATACATTTTTTTTTACCTATATGCTTTCAGAATCTGGGTTGAACGATGATATGAAAGATTCATCTCAATGCATTATCTGGTTTTGTCTTCTATTTAATTAATACCACCTTTTCCAGACCACTTATAGCCTCATGCATCTGCCATAATCTCATGCAGTTTAGTCCACTAGGGCACTATTTTGCTAGTGCTTCGCATGACCGCACAGCAAGGATCTGGTCAGTGGACAGAATACAACCTCTAAGAATTATGGCAGGCCATTTATCCGATGTAGATGTAAGTATTTCATCCTTTGTTTATACATATTGTATATAGAGTAACACTTGGGTGCACCAGCTGCACTGTCCAATTGTTGCGCAACTAATATTATTTAAAGAAACAACTAATACTGCATATTGAAAACAACTAATATCATTTGGAAATGCACTTGAGTTGCACGGTGCAACTGGTGCATAGAAGTATTTGCCATATATATATACACACACACATACAAACACACACAACCTCAACGCATTATTGCAGGACCTCGTTCCTTGATGATCGGGATACATATGACGCATAACTAAATTCTATAATCTATTATCTATGCAACTTGTTTTACTAATAGATCTGTAGTAAAACATGGATTAGTTAAATTTTAACCTTTTCAATTCCATCTATCAGTGTGTTCAATGGCATGCAAACTGCAACTACATAGCTACTGGATCTAGTGACAAAACAGTGCGCCTATGGGATGTCCAGAGTGGGGAGTGCGTCAGAATTTTCATTGGCCATAGAAGCATGATCTTATCATTGGCAATGTCACCTGATGGTCGTTACATGGCATCTGGTGATGAAGATGGTACAATAATGATGTGGGATCTTGCATCTGGCCGCTGTGTTTCCCCTTTGGTTGGTCATGGCTCTTGCATATGGTCGCTTGCTTTCAGGTAAAACCTTTTTCATTTTTTTATTTAATTTTCAAATTTTAAAAGTTGTACTCTTGCAATTGAAGGCCAATTTATAACTATGAAATGTGGCCTACATCGTTTCAGCTGTGAAGGTTCACTTATCGCATCTGGTTCTGCTGATAGCACTGTGAAAATATGGGATGTGGCCACTAGTTCAAAAATGCCAAAAACGGATGACATGTAAGCATAGTTGGATAAAACTAATTATTTACTTTGTGATTGTTATAATTTCACGTATAATGTGGTATTTTGCAGTAGTAAAAGTGGAAGCACAAGTAGACTGCGATCATTGAAGACGTTACTTACTAAATCTACTCCTGTATATGCACTACAGGTGAATTCAACTTGTTCAAAATCATCTCCTCATTTGCACCAACTTTGTTTTCTCCCTATTTTATACTACCTCCGTCCCAACTCTTAGTTCACATTTACTGTATTCTCGTGTTTTAGCGGGCGGGTTTTTTATTAGTATTAAAAATGATAAATAAATTTTTAAGGGGACATATAATAGAGGAGATATAGATCTATCATACCCCTCCTTAAAAGTCACTTTATCATTTCAAATACTAATAAACAACTCGCTCGCTAAAACACGAGAAAAAAGTAGGTGTGAACAAATAGTTGGGATAGAGGGAGTACATGTTTATATCCTTTCAAAATGAAAAGTAGGGGTTATATAAGATTCAAACCCTGACCACTTCTCTAATAGAGAGAGGTTGCTCTGCTTACTTAGAATGTGTTTGCAACTCTAATACCAGCTTCTAGAATCACTTTTTTAGAAAAGCTGAGAAGTAGCTTTTGGAAAGAAAAAATGATTCTACACCATTTTGTAGAGTTTACATACACCACCTTAATATGGCCGGACCATCTTTATAAACTTATTTTTGGGGCATGTTTGCAAACAGTTTTCGAGAAGGAACCTTTTATTTGCTGCGGGGGCTCTCTCAAAGCAGCCGTAGGTTTGTTATCAGGTGCATGTGGCTGCAGAAGTTTCGCTGGACGACTATGCAGAAGACCTGTAATTGTTGACAAGTATTAAAAGCTTCTTTCAAAATTCAATCCCGTTGATATTTATTTAGCCAACTTTCTGTCAAGTTTTGGTTGTGAAAATCCATAGATGTAGAAGTAGATTCTACAGTTAATGCTGATTTTGTAATTTTAGGGGGTTCAAGAAAGAACATATATCTATTCTTGGAGGTGACTAACTTGGATATTCATTCGTTATTTAAGTAGAAAACTACCAAAGAGTCTGTCAAGTTCATTCTACTAACCCCCAAAACCCACTCAAGTGTACCGTTTATCCTAAAACTATACCCCTCACGGTTTCACAAATTCCCAAAATTTTTGTCCAAATTATTTGGTAATTTGGATAAACTCTGAATATTTATCCAAACCACGTGATTCGTTTGGTAATTTGGATAAATTTCGGGTTTGTTTAGCAATTTTACCTAGAACACGCTTGGGGAATAAGGGAGAAATGGGTATCATGTGCATCCAGGTGCATTGTGCACTCATAGTGCATTTTATAACTATACAATTTGTTATATTGAAATATGCAATTTGTTTACACTGAACTGTGCAACTATTTTTTCATATTAATAGTTGTACGATTCAGTGCAAATAAGTTGTGTCTTTCAGTATAACAAGTTTCATGGTTTTAAAATGCACTATGAGTGCACGATACACCTAGATGATTACAAGACTTTGTTGTAAGGAAGGGATTGTTGCAGTTTTCACCCTTATTCGCTGTTTGTCTTGGTGTATTAGCAGTACACTTTGAATGTACCAAAATAGCCCCTTGAAGTTAACAAAATATTGTCTTAATGGGGTGAATGGATGTAATTTGGTGTTAAAATGAGTACTTTTTTTCCCTTCTTAAATGGGTCAAATTGCGAGAAAAACTTTTATATTTTGTATGAATCTGTGTTCTAATAAATTAATTAGATTTGACTAGATTTATTTAATAAAATAATTAATATTTTTTAGTGAAGCAGTTAATACTATAAAAGTACATAAATTAAAAATTAATTGCATGACAAAACTAGTTTATATAAGAATTTCACATGAATAAACAATTAATAAGACAAATTACACTAATATCTTAAAGATGTAACCATGTGTGCTATTTATGATCTAGTATATTGCAAGGTAATGGAGTTATGCACTTAAATATTTTAATCAACTTATAAAGATTAAGTCTTGTATGTATACAGATGCACTCATAGTGCAATTTAGAAATCATGCAATTTGTTATGTTGAAAGATGCAATTTATTACACTGAACCTTTGCAGTATTTAATAGATCCACAATCTACTGCACATGAAACTTGAAACCACTCAAGAATAATTAAAGTGCATGAATACTGCCACGAATCTACTGCACATGAAACTTGAAACCACTCAAGTATAATTATTAATTACCAAAAAAAGCAAATAGAAGAGTGGATATTTTTTGTTTTCTAAACCTTCATGCAAGTCAATATTGGTCCACTAAACCATTTTGTCCCGTTAGTGGTTGACCCTTGAACATACAGTCTATCATAATTCATGTATTCTTTCCTAATTTTTTTGTCCTATTTTTACCTATATTTCTCCAAAATTTACCCCAACCAAAAAATTATAAATAAAGAAAAATTATTATCATTCTTTTTCTATAAAAGAATGATTAAGATTTGAGAGTACAATTTTATAAATGTTAACTTTTATTTTTGTAAATAACTATAAAGGCCTTTAATAAGGAATGGAGGGATAATATAGAAAAAATATTGTATTAAAATTGGCCTCATGCACAAACATGATGTTTTGCATATATTTGTCAAAAGTATCATCATATTACATTATATTATCTCATGTATGTCGGATTTTTCTATTTAAAAATAGTACCCCATAAATATTACCCGCCTCTTTAATTTGATAAAGTATAGAATAAATAAGTTTCACATAAAAATATTTAAAATTAATTAAAAATATAATTTATATTATTAAAAAATATTAATTGTGATGACAGAAGAATGTCACTTTTTAATATACAATTTTATATAAACTTTTATCATGAAAAGAACTCATTAAAGGATGAGTGGGTGTGCAGTAGATTTATTCGTAAAAGCGTGTTGCAATTAAGATTTCCATTCAATGTTGCTTTGATTAACCACACAATGTCCATTCAACGTGAGTTAGATTAATCACAAGGTATAATTAGTCTATATTTAAATTATATCTACCTATATATAAAAATGGAGTGAGTCTATGTGCATCCAGGTACATCGTGCATTCATTGTGCATTTTAAAAAAACATATAACTTATTATATTGAAAGATATAACTTGTTTACACTAAACCGTATAAAGTTACGATTCAGTGTAAACATATTGCATCTTTCACTATGAGTGCACGATATATCTAAATGCATGTCATAAAAGTGAGTTGGAGTGGAGAATTATTTTTCGACCCTTTTACCCTTATTATTTTTGTTTTGTACAATCCATGGTTGCATTAATTAATATAACTTTTGTACTTCTAAATTAATTATTATAGCATCACTTACCTACAATTTATTTGAGTTCCTTAATTAAATCATTGGCCGCTCATATCCAACAACTTCTTCAATCTCTATCATTTATGTGTATAATTGCAAATTTCAGACGATCCATTAATTAAATATAATGTACTGAAGATTGTTACATGTATAAATTTAAATAACACCCTTAATCCTTATAAAATAAAAAAAAAAAAAAAAGTGGTGGATTGTGATGTAGGGTGTGTTTTGAAACACTTAAAACAGCTTTCAGAATCACTTATTTTCAAAAGCTGTGAGAGAGAGCTTTGAAAATAAGTGCTTCTGAAAGCTATTTTAAGTGTTTCAAAACACGCCCGTAGAAACGACGGAGGGTGTTGCATTGACGTAGAATCGTTGCGGAGGGTGAAATGCATTTTTCACTGCTATATATATACTCCCTCCTTCCTAATTATATAAGCTTATTTTTTTTATGAATGTCCCAAATATATAGACTTATTTTTAAATAAGTAACTTTTTCTAATTAATTTATTAATATAATCTTATGTATTAATTATGTTAGAAACTATACTTCTGTAAATCAGGTTTATGCATGAACTCTATCACTCTTATGAATAAAAATTATCATTATTATGCACAAAAACTTTTAATGTTTAGAACTGTTTAAAAATACGAAACATTTTCTAAACAGTGATTATTTTTGTGCATAACGGTGATAATTTTATGTATAACAATGAGAGTTTTTGTACATAACAGTGATACTAGAAAACCCGAGTTCACGATGAACTCGGGTTCACACAAGTTTTTGTCTTATTTAATTTATTTTTTCAATATAATTTCTTAATCTGTGTAAAAAAAATTAAATAAGCCTATATATTTGGGACGGAGTCACGGAGGGAGTATATATGTTGTGATTTGTCAGCAACTAATTTTAATACATGATAAAGCGAGAATCATATATACATATATTAGTTGTTTGATAAATCAGATGAAAAATACTTCATAAAAATAATAATAAATCAATATAATTTTTCAAGGTGTAGATTTTGCTCTTTAAATCTGATAATAATTAAGTGTTGAAATTAAATGATGACAATGTAGTACACCCATATAAAAGCCAACTGATGATTTATGTAGGCCAATAGTTTTGAAGTCGTTAAAGTAGAGACTCAAATGCTAAAGTAATCGCAATCAAAAGTGTTGTGAAAAATATTCGATGATATTATTACATTTATAAATTAATACTATAATATTTATTAGTAATGGCAGATGCAGAATTTTTATTTTAAAGATATAAAAAATAATAATTAAAATATTTTGAGCTAATTAATTAGTAATTTGTTCTACTATTTTGGGATACACAATTTTTTTATTTTTTTACATAAAAAATTATACAATTTTTAAATTTGGGGTACACATGTACACCTTTGTTCTAAGCTGCATCCACCACTGTTTATCAATCGATACTATTATATTTATAAAATAAAATTATAGTATTAAATATTATTAATATTAATTTATAAATAATAATAATATTAATATATAAGTGTGATTGTATCGATTTTATAATATAAACAAATTTCATCTTCACCCACCTTTTTCCAAAGTCGTGTAAATGTATTTCGCCGCCGTATGTAATAATAATAGTCATTCCTTTACTCAATTTAGTAATTTTAATTTAGCTTTTGAGGAGAGTCAAAATTAAATAATTATTCATGCTTCAAAAGCAAGCAAAATGTCATCTGCTCCAAGACTATAGTACATTTTGATGGAAAACATTCATTTGGGACTGTATTGTAATTTAATTGAATTGGAAATCATAACTTTTTCTTCTTTTAGTAAATATTGGATTTTTATATTTTATTTTTGTTCAGGTAATTTGTTTGTTATATAAGATTCATAACACAATTTATTTCACACTATATGTCGATTTTTAGGGAGGTAAGATGGAGGGCTTGATAATTTTATTTTGCATATACAACACTGATGAGTAAAATTCACTTTTGATCCAACGGGACACAATACTTCACGATTTTTGTCTCAAAATTATTTTTTAATACATTTTTGGTTCCGCCGTTATATTTTCCGCTAAAGTCAGCTGCAGTTTTGGTTTCACAGGACACCGTAATAGGTCAAAATACAAATATCCAAGTAATATATATGGAACTTAATTGATACCTACAATTTTATATTGTAAAACAAAAATATGTATAATTATATTAGACTGCATTTGCATGGGATGACATTAACATAACATGTGATAAGTGAAGCACCCATCACCCTTGCACATGTTTAATTCAACATATAAATGACTATATTATTTTTTCTGAAAATGTGGCTATTCTTTTTTCTTTTCGAAATTGTTTTTGGTAACAAAATGGGCCTTTATAAAAGTAGATTTTTTTGGTAGCAAAATGGAAGACTGCATACATTTAAAATATTGAAATCACAGTGAAATATTTGGACTTTGAATGAAATACACAATGCAACTGGTTTAAAAATGTTTATTCTATTTAAAAGATCACAATCACAATTATGTAGTCTTAGACATGTATTTTCTAAACTACTAATATAAAAAAGAGCTGGAAATAACAGATCCGATCACACATATTTTGCATATGGAATCCAAGCTGTTGAAAGTTGAAACTCTACAGATATGTAATTTAAAATTCGACAATGCGAATAATTATTTCCACATCAAATCCAATTTAGCTCTGATTTTGATATGATACCCAAATTTCATTGGTAAAATGTTACTTTCGCCGCAGTGGCTTCTGTTAATTTCACTCTTATAAATTCAACGAGTTATGTAAAATTTGAACGAAAAGAAATGCATTCAATCATCTCATTGTCTCACATACTCGCAGTGCGTACCAAAATTTTGTCACTTGTTCTATTTGTCCGTCCATAAAATTTACTCTCATGTTCAAAATGAAAAAAAAAATCACTTTATTTTCACTCTAAAATCGCCACTTAATTACTCAAATAATTATTTATATTTACTCACAAACAATCACATTATTTATAAAGTGACGAGGCTCCACTTGAACGGATGAATTTGAAATTCATGGATTTCACACATAAATCATCACTATCCAATGGATTTACAAATACTTAGATTTGAGATTTTAATTTAAAATGAAGGGATTTCAAATCCTCATCAAAACCTAGTCATTTGTGAAATCCACCCATCTCTACCCCTCTCCCCTCCACTCTCAAATCTAAGTATTTGCAAATCCATTTAAGAATATGATTTGTGTGTGAAATCCATGGATTTCCAAATCCATCCATCCAAATGGAACCTCACAATACTCTTACTTTAACTACTTTGATCTATATTTTTTCTAAAATTAATACAGAAAAATATAAGAATGAAATTGATGGTCAGCTATAATATATTTGAGATTAAAAAAAAACAAGTAGCTCACAATACTCTTACTTTAACTACTTTATCTATATTTTTTCTAAAATTAATACACAAAAATATAAGAATAAAATTGATGGTCAGCTATAATATATTTGAGATTAAAAAAAACAAGTAGCTAAAGTATTCTAAAAGAGTTGGTATGCTGTGAAACTTGTTCACCGTGAAACTGATTTTTTTTTACAGACATACTCTTTAGTAATATAAGTCACACCCTTTAGTTATCACTACGACACTCTTTGTTATAATATAAGTCGCACTCTTCACTTTTATGAATAATACTCTATATTGTAAAACGTCACACCATTTATAGTAAAAAATCATACATTTTAGTAATATAAGTCACACTCCTTAACTAATTTCACCGTGAAACTTATTCACACTGTACTTTTTGCCAGTAATATAGGATTACTTTTCCATATGAAAAATATTGTTTATTCACATGAAAAATATGATTTTCAGTTAATAAGAGTCATCACGAACTCTACAAATATTTATTACTATTTTTTAGAGATATAAATACTTTAAAAAAAAATTAAATTAAATTATTTTTCCCTTGCAAGTTGCAACTTGCAAATAAAATAGTCTTGATACATCATACTTCCTCAAATCTCTTGTGTTAATATGCAAAATTTAGAAAATACTTATAGTTTTCATTTCATATCTAATTTAATTTTCTAACACCCTCCCAAAACTTAAATAAAACCTGTTTTAAGTTTTAACCCATTTTTAAGAAAACCACTAAAAATTTAAAAGGGTACTTAAATTTCTTGTTTTACATATACAAATACAAATATAGAATACATAGAAACGCGGTAAAAGTCATTAGACAATAGATAGACAGGCGGGCCCTACCTTAACCTTACTAACAGCTCTCTCTCACCCCTTTCTTTGGTCAAATCTCTGTCTTTCTTTCTCTTTCTGTCTCTCTTTCTATACTTTGAAATTTACTCAACTGGCTCTTTGTTATATGCGAACAATAACGCTATAAATTGTCTGTAATTTATCTTAGGCGACGCCGCCGATGGGAAATTGTTGTTCCGACGTGGCCGGCGGCAAGTCGGCGGTCGGAGGCACCAACTCTACTTTGGGACCCAACGCTCCCAACGACGCAGTTGATGCCTTCCTCAAGTCTCGCGGCTATAATGGACTCTTTTCTCAGATCGAGGTCCGTCCTACTTATTTCAATATGCATCTGTAGTGTAAATGTCATCGGTTTTCACCATTTGCTTTATGTTTCTGGAATTAGGTGTTGTGTGTGTGTGTCTGATTTTCTGTCTTTAGGTTTTGATATTTTGTGGTAGCTAATTGAATTCTCGAGTACTGCAACGAAGATTGATCCTTAGTTTTCTTCATATTGCAAGTATTGTAGGCTGTCCTTGGTTTGTTATTTGCGGATTGAGGAAATAATTAGTAAGAACAAGCCATTTGGATGTAGTTACAATCTTATAGTAGCTTCTGATGAAGTTTGAAGTTGTCAAAATGTGCTAAAAAGAGTGAGTTTATATATGTGCTTCATTACGGATTCAGCTTTAGCTATTAGATTGGGATAGCACTCCACATGGTCATTTTCTGGAAGTTGGATTCGTCTTCTATATGAATTTCTGAGCAATCCTTGACGATTCGTTTTTGAGGCTTGTATGCATTGGGAACTACGCTGAGCAAATAGCGGCCACGGGGTGCTTTTTGTTAGCGTTGGTAACTAGTGCTGAGAAGGAGTGAGTTGCTTATGCTTCTTATTGTGCCACAGCACCAATAAAGCTTTTGAATCAAGATTGGGCCTGGATATATTTCGAGCTTCTCTTTAGAGTGATCTCCAGGGTATAAATCCATAAAAAGTTGGAAAGTGACTTTATCATGCGGATGAGTTCTCAATACCAGCTGATTCAGCTCCATATAGTGGATAGGGGACTTTATACAACCTCTCTTGCTTGCTATGCAAATTCCATAATATTAACTCGATGCTATGAGACACATCCATTCAAAAATACTGTGTCTTAGGATAACATCATATGGTAGAAAGTGTTCATTATTCTACAAACTGTGTGCTGTTCATGTATGTGCTGTGCTGTTTGCAAAAAACAAATGTCATAGGATGCTTACTTCTTGATTGTAATTTTATTTATCAAGAAAAATATCATTTCTTTGATGCCTGCTAACAAATATCAATAATATATACCGCATACACTTGTATATATATATATATATATAGTATAACAATTGTCATGTCGTTTGAATGCCATTAACCCCAATTATTCTAGACTTTGATTTCATCAGTATATGACTTCTGTTATATCTTGTTAGCTATATTGCCAAGTTAGAATGGCTTTTTTAACTTCTGGCATATACAGATTTCATTATTATGTTTCACTTATGAGTAACCTACTATATCTTGTACCTTCTTGTCGAACTTATGAGTAATCGAGGGTACTGATATGTGGTACAAAGCTGTCCATGGGTATGCTCATCATATACATGGTACGCCAGCATCTTCTCATGTTACTTGACATACATTCCAGATTATGATGCCTAGTGCAATTTTCCAGACTTTGTTTATACAAAGATATACTTCATTCTGGATTTAGATCTCTCTTTCAAATTTTGCAATACAAAATTTGAGAAAAAACAATATTTTCCAATGATCTGCCCTAATTAAAAAATGTCACAAGAAGAATATGTATTTTGAATTTTCTTTACAAGTCAGTACGTTGGAAGTTATAGTTTTTAACTCCGTGCAAAAAGGGACCACACGTCCACACCGAATAACAAGAGATAGACCAATTTTTTTATTTTCAAACCTTTTCAGATGGTATAATGGGGTGTTTATGGTTTGGTTATCCGAACATGGGTTTGCTCTCTTGGTATGGAATGGTGAGATACATACTATATCTTATGTAATTTTTTGGCTTAAAAGTTGAATGCCCGCCTTAATAGTCATGCTCTGTCACATGCTGTGGCTTTGCCTGTTCTAGCAAATGATTTTACATGGAGGGAGTCTGAATCATGACTTCTTGATAGTTTATTTTTTGTGTGTTTTGTTAGTTGTTCCATTTTCTCTATATCAATGTTCCATATGCCATACCAAACTCGTATAAAGTTGTATAAATCATCCTGTTGTGCCGAACTATTTCATCGATGACTCCTCAATCTCCTGTTTAACACATACATATTTTGCAGGTATCTCTATCTGCAGCAAACTTGCGCGATCTGGATGTGCTCTCCAAGGTTTGTTATTAATTATCCAGAGGAGAGCTATTAGTTCACTATATTTATTAATTTAGGCGACCTTTCACTTTCTGTTTATATATTTATTCTTCTCCAGAATTATTCATTATGCACTTTCCCCCCGCATCAGCTTGAATTTGTTGGTTGTAATTTTCTTCGGTTTTTGCAAGTCTAAGTGTCTAACAACTGATATTTCACATTTTGATAACCTGTTTAATCCAAGACTGAACCTTTCTTACTGTGATAGTGTGATCAATTTACTGAACCGATGCAATACATCTTCTTGTTATATATTTATATATAAACAAAACTAATGTAAACTATTTCACCTTGTTGAAATATTATGCTGCGCAAAACTTTTTCTTAGATTACTTCTTTGTTGCATCCAGCTGATGTGCCCCTTATTTAGTACCTCTAGTTATTTTTCAAACATGATTTATTTCATGAGTCTGTTATGGCCTTCCAATCACTGTGCTCATGTAATTTCAGAGTGATCCTATGGCGATTCTTTATATCAAAGGAGGTGATGGCTCACTTCAAGAGCTTGGCCGCACAGAAGTAGTTCTGAATTCATTGAGTCCCAAATGGATTCGAAAATTTACTGTTACTTATCAATTTGAGAGAGTGCAGAATTTGGTGTGAGTTTAAAATGTGGTTGTAACGTTTATACCCTACTTTATGTATATTTTGGTCGATGTATAACAAGAAACTGACTTCCATGCAGGTTTCGTGTTTATGATGTCGACACTCAGTTCCACGGTGTAGATGTGAAGGTATATCCAATGCCCATGTTCATGACTTTGTATTAAAAAATAACAGAGTTCATCTCTCCCATTAGTGCTATACTCATTGCGGTTTTCACTTGTAGAGATACACATGACTTATTTTATGTATGCCTGCTAAATTTTAACTAATGAGTTAGCGTCAAATGTTTTTTTCTTGCTTAGGCACTGAAGCTGGAGGAGCAGCAGTTTCTTGGTGAGGCTAGTTGCACGTTATCGGAGGTTTGTTTGTTCATCATCATATGTTCTCTCTATATAGCATGTGCATCCGGTAACCAAAATGAAAACTACAACTTGTTGCACCCTTAAGGGCTCCCTGTTTTTTGTCTATGATTTTTTTTATTATGCTTGATATGTTTTAATATTTCAAACCGAGTTCACAATAGTAGTAGTTCTAGGAGATAACTTCTATGATAGTTGAATACTGGAATGATTATGTTATTCCCGTGACTTGAATGCCTTGCTACCTCTGCATTCTTGGACATGTTTATCTTTCAGGCTGGATGCTTGGCATTGTCAACTCCGTTCCTGTACCTTCTTCATCCTTTTTAGTCATCTAATTTCTGCAATGGGAATATACTTAAAAACTTGCCTATATTTGTATCACTTATTTATCCTTTTTTTCCTCATTTCGTTCTTGTAGATCGTGACGAAATCATACAGGACCTTAACCTTAGATCTTGCACGTGAAGAAGTTTCTGTCCCATCTCATACTCGAAAATATGGTCAGCTCACAGTTTATGCCGAAGAAAGTGTTGTATCAAAAACTACAGCAGAGTTGATGTTGAGATGTTCAGATTTGGAAGCCAAGGATTTGTTTTCAAAAAGTGTAAGAATTTCTTCTTCCTGATTTTGCTTCACTCCTACATGGAGTTGAAAAAGTTTGTTCAAAACATTTGTGCTGTTTGATTTTTCCAGGATCCTTTTCTTGTAATATCAAAATATGCAGAGAGCGCAGGATTAGTTCCAGTTTGCAAAACTGAAGTCCTGAAAAATGATCACCATCCAAAATGGCAACATATTTTCTTGAGCATTCAGCAAGTAGGAAGCAAGGTACATCTTTTCTCTGTTACTTGAGCATATGTAAGATTTTCCTTCTACTAAATATATCCAAATGAAGCATTTAATAAAGGCAGTGGAAGAATTTGTTGGATTGATTTATGTCCAAGCTTGTTATGTAAAATAGACACAATGTCCTGGTTATATTACTGAGTTCTTCAGTTCGCCATATCTTCATCCTATTCAGCAATCATATGGGCATTTCAATTTAATGAGGTTTAACTATTGCAGGACAGCCCATTAATTATTGAGTGTTTTAACTTCAACAGCAACGGAAAACATGATTTACTGGGGTAAGTAACTGTTTTTCTGCTTCCAAGTTTTGCCAACTAATTGTTCAAGCCTATTCTGATTTGACTGTTCCTGATCTGAATTATTCAGAAAAGTTCAGAAATCACTTGCAGAATTAGAAAAGCTGCATTCTGTTGGAATGGGAGAGAATTTATTTATCCCAGCATCTGTTGGGCACAATCACCAAAACAAGGTGAAATGTTATACTATTCAAAATGAATTTTGTGTGTGCATATAAGTCTTGGGTCTTATTTGCATCATTTTGCCATGCAGGTCTTAAAGAGCCAGTTATTTGTGGACAAATATTCTGAGAACATCCAGCATACATTACTTGATTACTTATCTGGAGGTTATGAGCTGAATTTCATGGTTGCAATTGATTTCACCGGTATGCTTTTCTGAATCTCCGGTTAACATGTCTTTTCGTTGGATTTGACTGCCTTCTAAACTTTGTTTAAATTTGTTGAGACTGGAAATTAGTGCCACTGGATATTTGATGCCAGTGCTATGCTTTCAACAATATTTAACTCTGGTTGAATGAGTCAATTTACTAACCAGCCTGAAAAGCAAATTTAAGGGTTTCTTTTAAAACAATGTTGCAAATTTTAAAAATTGATTTGGATGCATGTTGGAAAAAAAAAAGGATCCGAATCATTTTACTGGGTCAATTAGATCACTGGAATGTCGAGATCCTATATTTGTGTAGTTTCACTTGCCTGCTGTTGTGCAGACCACTCTTCACTATCTCAGGGTTTTTCTGTTATCCCTAAAAATATTGTCCATACTTACCATGTCACAGGTTCATGCTGATACAAGGTTTATTATAGCATGTGATAACAAGTAAATAAAAGAGCTCGTAGTATCTTATGTGGACAAGTGTTACTTGATACATGCTTTTTAGGCAAACAAATGCTAATATTTCATATTTTTGGCTTCCTGAACTTATATTCACGCGATATATAGTCATATAATTTATTTCATCCCAGTGTTGGAAGAGGTGTCGCTAATTATTGTTTCCATTCAGCTTCAAATGGTAATCCTCGCCTACCTGATTCATTGCACTATATTGATCCATCAGGACGGCCAAATGCGTATCAAAGAGTAAGATGTATTCCTTATTAAAGATTTAAATTCTCGAATTTAAGGGGTGAAACCTAATCTTTTTCATCTAAGTTTAGGCAATTTTGGAAGTTGGAGGAGTCTTGCAGTTCTATGATTCTGACAAAAAGTTTCCAGCTTGGGGTTTTGGAGCACGGCCAATTGATGGTCCTGTATCACATTGCTTCAACTTAAATGGCAGCAGTAACCATTGTGAAGTGAGCCTTAATTGTGCCTACAGTCTTATCTAGTATTAGTTCACAAGGTTCCAGTTTCTCCCTAACTCTTTTATTATTATTGAGCATTCTCAGTTTCCTTCCAGGTTGAAGGAATCCATGGGATTATGATGGCATATAATAGTGCTCTTTTTAATGTCTCACTGGCGGGACCCACGTTATTCGGACATGTAGTCACTCATGCTGCACAGATAGCTAGTGGATCTGTTGCAAGAAACGAAAGAAAGTATTTCGTTTTGTTGATTATCACGGTATATCTTATAGATAAACATACTTCATCTTTTACTTTTTGCAGTATTTTCAACATACTTGGACATGTTTACCAAATATATGTATATATATAAATCTGGCTGTATCCTCGTTTGACTAGTTCTTTGCCGTACTAATTTTTTAGGATGGAGTGATAACGGACCTCCAGGAAACAAAGGATGCTTTTGTTATGGCATCCGATTTGCCATTGTCTATACTTATTGTTGGGGTTGGGGGAGCTGACTTTAAGGAAATGGAGGTACATCCTTTATTCCTTTTTTATTGAATTTACTTGTCTGAAGTATATATCATTAAGCAACCTAAGTAACATGATTCTTGCCCCACCCTCTCTGAACACTACTTGATGTGCCTCCTACTGATGGGACGAGCTCAGATGGGCGTTTTTCGTATTAGCATGATCTTTAATTGATTCCCTTATGTCACATGAGTAGTAAGCACATTAACCTGTGCACATTGGGTAGGGGAGCCATTTCCAACCCTAAGTAATATCTTCTGGGCAAAAAATTGTATACACTAGTTGTACCGTGCAACGGGGGTGTATTTTTTAAGGCAAAAACTTCTATGCACCAGTTAACTGTGCAACTGGTGCAATTTAAAACATAGAAAAGGGCCCGCGAGGCGCTCTAGGTGTGACCAACACGTGCCTCTTGGTCAAAATGTTTTCTGGTCAACTTTTTAAAATATATTAACACTTATAGGTCATTTTTTTGAAAGATACTAACACTTCCAAGTATTCTACACATTTTTCAAGGTCTGGAAAATAATACTACACATAAAAAATTTAGATAAATGAATAACTAGGGTTTTAGAACTTGGAAGATAAAACCAAGTTAGATTTTTCTCTGTTATTTCTCTGCTCTTCCTCTGTTTCACGCCACCACATTCAGATTTTTTTCTTGTGTTTTATTTTTGCATGTTATTTAGCCATGTTTCTTGGATATTTTCAGTTCTGTAACTTCTGTTGGAGTGTTGGTGCACCTTAATCCTCCGTTCGTTGTAAATTAAGTCATGCATTTCATGTCTCTAGTTTTTATCATATTACATAACTATTTCCAGACTTCCAGTTCTCTGTTTTTAAGATGCGAAAATTTATTTTTCCAGAATTTCAATTTCACTTGGATCAACAAACTGAAAGTGGAGGTAGACTATGAAAATCTTAAGTTCTTAACTGTTTTTTTTTTTTACCATTTCATGGTTTTTGTTTTGTGAATGAAGTATAACTTCACTACTATTAATTTCATGTTTACGTTATGTTCTAATGTTTATTTATTGAATTTTTGGTAGTATTATGTCGTATTCCGTAGGAGAATATGTGTGAAATATGTTTATAGGTGTTGGGGAATTAATTACCCGGATCTATTCGGGATGAATATTTAAATCAAATTTAATTATAACAATTATTACTAGCATGAATTAATCCTATATTAATTCAAATAATAATTCAACAACAAATCATGCATATAAACGAGTTCACATAAATCCTCAAATTAATCTGTTTGGAAAACTCTTTTCGTGAACTAACCTCTTGGAGTGGCAATGGTCTCGTCGATTAAACACACCAAAAACCTTCCCAAGTATTCTCTGAGTCCTTATTTCATGTGTCAATTAAAAAGGTGGAAGTGGAAACTTCGCGAACAATTAACAAAGGGAAAATAAAATTTGTTGCACAATCTTTGTGGATTTACTAATTTTTTTCCAAAGATGGTAATCCTGGAATTGTTTTGAGAATGAAACATTCATCCCTATTTATAGAGGGGTGTTGGACAATTTTTGGCATGGAATAGGGAAAAAATCTTTTCTTGATCTCAAAATCTTGAATATATCTCCTATATTCTTTTCTCCCATAATTAAAATATTTTCTTAAAAATTCCAACTCCTCTTGTTATAGGAATTTTTGAAAAATAAAAGGATCAAGATTCCAAGATTTGGATCCTTTTGAATTTTATATTCCAAGAATACATATCTTCCATAATATCTTTTCAAAAAAATCAAAAAATCTTTCTTTCCATTTATTCTTTCAAGATTTTGAAAATTTCACCATAAATAAC
Organism: Stenogyne calaminthoides; assembly: GCA_037126765.1. Lineage (NCBI taxonomy): Eukaryota > Viridiplantae > Streptophyta > Magnoliopsida > Lamiales > Lamiaceae > Stenogyne > Stenogyne calaminthoides. Next base: position 2,363,422 of record JBBCBC010000022.1, on the reverse strand, counting down.
CAAGTGGGAGATTTCTTGAATTTAATGAGATAATCTTGTATTCCAAGAATAAATATCTTCATTCACATAACAAAATTGAAAAAAAATCTTTTCACTATTTTATTTATGATTTTTGAATAATTAGGAAAAATGAGCAACAAATATTTATTTTATTTTTTTGAAACACCTTTTTCTTTTTTATTGGACTTTTATGTTGAGAACTTGGAAGATAAAACTTGAGAGGCTTCTTTAGGAGGATTAAGATTAGATTTTTCCTGATGGATCTTGAATTATCGATATTGAGCCATGTCTCTAGTTTTTATCATATTATTATTTCAAGCCCTCTGTAAATAATTAATTAATTCAATTTCACTTAATTAATATTGCTTAACTATCCATCTTAACCCTATTATTAATTTCATGTTTACGTTATTAATATAACTCCGGTTATTATTTCCGGGATGTGTTTAAGATTATCTAGCCCATTAATTAATTCAAACCCAAAAAATAACTTTCCATTAATTAATATATTTTATCCTTGATTCCAATAAATAGGTAAGCGTAAATGAGCGGTTCAACATTATTATCCATCTTAGGAAACTAGTTCCACTTGCAAGATTTGATATGATAAAACTTATGAACCTCCGAGGAACCGTCGAACAAGCGTGAATTATCTTCCATAATAAACTTTCAAAAAAATCGAAAAAATTCTCATTCTTTCAAGATAAAAAATCTTGGAGATTTCAATTTAATGTGACCAATATATAAGAAAATTTTTTCTCCTATTTTATTTATGATTTTGTATAAAAAATGTATTGAATCTCGTTGATTCTCTACCCGGATAATAAGTCAAAGCAATAGTTAATCTAACCTTAACCATCTTAACCCAATCCTATTTAAGGGGCGAAGATTAAAATAAATAACTAACTTTCCATTAATTAGGTCCTAATTCTTCCTAGTTCGGTTAAAGAATTTGTCCTCAGAGGTCTTGATTTCTTCTTAAATCTTAGCAATAGACATGCCCAAGATATAAAGTTTGAATCTGTAATCTCTTGGTCAAAAAAACCAATCCCGAGGCCTTACACTTCTCAACCTTTCACGATGGATTGTTAATTTCTATCTAGGTTTCACGATTGAAAGTTGTACTTTTTAGTTACAAGTATTTAATTTAATTTTTACGTGATGCGATATCACTAAATTAACTTCTGATAACACGTCTTTATTTATTGAATTACAATGTAGCTTGTTATTGCGAAAAATATATGTAACATTCGATGATATTTAAAGCATCGATGATAAACAATTTATTTCGATAAATAAGTTAAAATTGATCCGGAATTATCTGAAAGTAAAAACATACTTTCGAAGATAATCCCAACAATCTCCCCAACTTATACTCAAAATGCGCTTTTAAGTATACTCTGACATGTCTCGTGTAAGGCGTGACAACTAATATCACCCTCTGCGAACCTAATAATGTATTCAACATACTCAAAGCCAAAATCCGTCTTGACATTCATTCCTTTCACATGTCTCGAATGTATTACGAAGCCGACCACTTTTCAGAATGGATCATTGGGTTAATGTCTTAAGCGATCTTTGCCACATCTATATCTCTCTCTTACGATTTCTCCGTATAAGATGGTATTTCCTTTCAATGTGTTTCTTTGGCCTTGTAGGCTCTTGGTTCCCTTGAATTTGCAAGCTGCTCGGCATTGTCACAATAAAATGATGATTGTCTTTGGGCAAATTCGAACTACGTCCAAGTCCTTTAGGAAGTTCTTGAAAAAAGCCAAACTAACTTTTGCTCAGCGACTACATATTCGGCTTCCAATAGAATCTGCGATCGTTTACATATGACTTCTCCGTATCATGGCTCTCACTCTCCCCTGAAACACATTCTGGGAGGTAGATTTTCTAGAATCTAAATTTGGAAATCAGGAAATCAAAAGATGGGGATTAGACTATCGGTGATAAACCAACGTTCTATCTCGAGTTATTTTTTAGGATACTTGGAGATGTTTTTAAGCCCATCGTCCGATGTTAACTTTCCCCGAGTTACTTTGATATCTTGCCACCATGCAGCGTAGCGGATATCATCTAAATGCCATAACATTGCATACATAAGGATTCTGACAGTAGAACCGTAAGGAATGCCTTTCATGTCATCTATCTCGCTTTTTTGTGTCTTAGGGCACATTTTCTTGGATAGATGGATTCCATAAAGATGAAGCCTTTCTTGGAATCTGCATCTTTGAATCGTTTCAAGGCGATTAATACATGTATGAAGCTTCAATAAACTATCATCGTTTTCTTTGCGATCTCGGTGATCTTGATCCCAAGATGTGTTAGAACTACACTAAGTCCTTCGTATCAAAGCTGTTTTTTGAAAATGATGCCACTTCACGTGCGATAACACCTTTACATCGTTCCAATGAGCATAATGTAAATCGTATAGTCTTAAGAATACCAATGCGTTCAAACCACGCTTTTTTGTACACATTAACTTTCAAACTCGTTTTGATCAAACCCGTAAGACTTTATAACATGATCAAAACATTGGTTCCAAGCTCTACGGATGCTGTTTGAGTTAAAAAATGGACTTCGTGAGCTTACAAACTAGGTGTTCTTGGCCTTTTCAATGAAGCCTTGAGGTTGTTGCATATAGATTTCTTCATCAAGACTTAGTTAAGGAAAAGTCGTCTTGACATTCATTTGCGATTTCAAAATCGAGATCTTGCGTCAATCGACCAAGAGAGAATCCGGATGGACTTGAGCATTCTTCGTGTGAAAAGGTTTCCTCATAGTCGATCCGCCTTTTCTGATATAACCTTTAAATCACAAAGCCTTGCCTTGAAGGTTTCCACCTTCGTCCGATCCCTTTTCTCTTGTATACCCACTTTACAACCAATGGGTTTGACCCCGATTAAGTGGTTCGTAGCTCCACACTTCTGTTATGATCCATAGAACCCATTTAGGTTTTCATTGCCTTTTTGCGGCTATCCTTATCTTGGATTACCTCGTCGTATATCCGTAGATTACGATTCATCTTGTCCAGGAATCAAGTCAGGGACTCTCTATCCCAATGAATCTCTCGTTTGTCTCTGCCAACCCTCCCCCCACTGACGAGTTAGGTTTGTGAAAGTGTGTCGTTTGGTATATCATTTTGTCTGCAGGTTGGCGATGAGGTTAGTCCCTTGGTTCATAAGGTAATCTCCTTACGGGTCTTCTTTCGTTCATATAGTCTTCCAAAAATCTAAAGTGGGTGCTTATTACCACCTTTTTGATCTTGGGGACCATAGAACATACACCCTTTTGTTCCTATTCTATAAACAACCTTAATTACGATCGAGGATCGATTTCCCGCTTCGCTTGTCCAACGTAGGGCCGGACACCCCCAAATTCTCGTGTGTCTCAACTAGGCTTACTTGGGTCCACAATTCTTTGGGAGTTTTGGAAACCGTTTTGGATGGCACCAAGTTCCCGAATGTAAGCCATTGTTTCAAAGGCATGACCCCGAATCGACTTGGAAAGATCCGCGTAATACATCATTGATCTAACAATTTCTAAAGAGTTATGTTTCTTCGCTCTGCAACCCCGTTTTGTTGAGGGGTTAAGATTTTGTTAGTGATACAATCCGCTTCATCGGCAAGTAGTTCAAAACTCATCGCCGAGGTACTTTCGCCTCCACGATCGGATCTTAGAGACTTGATCGTTTTCCTATGATTCTCTGCTTGAGCCTTAAATTCTTTGAATTTCTCAAATGTCTCGGGTTTATGCTTCATAAGGAAAATATAACCGCATCTTTGAGTAGTCATCAATAAAAATGAAATACTCATAACCTCGCTTTTGCTTTGGTTGACATTGGACCACATCGTCGTGTGAGCGATTTCTAACATAACAATTCCTTAATGTCCTCTTGGTCATTTTACCCTCGAACATGATTCGCGAGTTGGAATTGGTTCAACTTGGAGAAACTCTAGTGAGCAAATGGTTCACCAACCTTTGGATCCTCTTTGGATTAATATGTCCCAATTTTAGATGCCGTAGAAGTGTTTAGTTCACGTCGATGAGCGTTTTTTTTTATCGGAAACAATTGATGTGTTATAGGATGCATTTAAGTGAGTGGTGTGCCGCGATTAATTGTATAGAATTACTTGACAACGTTCCATGACATATAAATTTATCATAAAGAAAATGGTAACAACTTTATCAAAAGTAACAGAATATCCATCAAGGTAAAGTTTAGAAATCGAAATTAAATTCTTTCTAAAATTAGAACGTAAAATACATCTCTTAAAATTAAAACTACATCTTCAAAAGACAGTGCATTCTCCCATTTGTCAAAAATGGCATCGCCCGTGTGATGAGGATCTCACTCCCATTAAGTTGTCGGGTCCCATGAACCCTCAAAAGTAAACAAACATGATCGGTGGATCATAGTATCCCACCCGTAAATGGGAGGCATCTGCCATTACAAGTTTCAACAAAGTCTTGAGAATTACCTTTCTTTCCATTCCTTTTGGGATTGGAACAGTGACCTTCAATGTCATCTTTCACCGCACTTGAAGCTCATCCTTAGCCATTTTGCTTGCTCACTCCACCTCCCCTCACCTTTTATTTGTCTTTGACAACATTTGAGTTCACTTTCTTTGTGGCTCTTGTCCTTTTCTTGTTCTTACCACCGCCTAGAAGAAGAGGAAGGTTCATTACCACCAAGACTTGGCTCTTTTTCCCAATATCGCCTCTCTTAGAGACCAAAGCTTGCAATAGATCGGGCATCGAGAACTTAGATAGTTTCGGCTGAACCTGCTCAAAACTTTTTTTAAGTAGAGAATGGAGCGCTGAAATTGATTTGGGTCTCGATTTACGATTCTTAAAGTTTGTTAGGTGAGCCATCAATCCGGAGAACGTGCTCCGCTACGGGCGTTCACTCCACTATTTTCATAGAAAGCAAGTCCTGCGTGGTGATCCGGCGAAACCCACACGATTGAATGTTGAAACATCGCTTTAAGACTTCAATGATGTATGCGGCAAACCTCAACGTTACGGTGTTGGTGTTGCAACACATCGACATTGAAGCCAAGATGATACACTTTGCCATTTCGTTGGACATTTCGTTTTCTTAACCGGTTATTATTTCGTCATTTGGTTTTTGGTTTTAGGTGTAGTGAGAACCTAGTTATGGCTTTGTCTGCGTGATGACAATAGTAAGTTTACGACTCGATCAACGAAGTTTTTCACCAATAAGCAAATTGTCTTTTAAGTATATTGAGCGATTGGATTAAAAGGTTGCGGCATGATGGTCCAAATAAATAATAATATGCATAAGCACAAATATATCACAAAAATTCGATCACATGTTTCATATTAAAATCTCAAAAAAAAATAACGTAAATCAACCAACGTCTCAAAAGCAGTTTAAATAAGCCCGTGGGGTGGGTCATTATTTAAACACATTCAACGATTACAAACAAAACGATTCTACAAACCTTTAATATCCAGTTAATAGTTGGCTCAAAACAAACCAATATAAAATTGGCGGGGACTTGGGGAAGTATATGCATATCAATTTTATACCTAAGTAATAACCATGATTAAATCTGAAATTATTACTTAAAGAACGCAGCCTCGTGGGGGAGGTCATCGCCGCCACTAGTAATAATCCACAATAATCCATTTGAATTTATTAAGTTGAAAAACTTTCTTTTGGTCGTCTGGGGTGAATTTCTCCAAAAGAATTCACAAATAAATAAATCATGGAGGTCAAAATTAATTCAATTTTATTATCCTAATAAAATTGTCAATTAATTGTTTTAAGCATATAGTAATTTTTGAAAGTGAGATTTTTTCAAAACATTTTTCATGCATCGCAAATTTAAACACAATTTAAATAAGCATAAAATAATGCATAAACATCAAAAACAAAAATTAAATATATTGAGCATCCAATTGTCATGGTTAATTTTGTCATGTCTTGATCTTGAGAAATCGTCTTCATACCCGTATCGTTCGTCTCAAAAAGCCCCTCTTTTCTTGAATCGGCTCGCCATTTGACCGCCGAATTTTTTCCTGCGATGCCAGGCGTCGCCTCGATCCTTTCGCGCCGCTCACCTTGCGTCGCCGCCTACTTAATCCGCCTTCGGCCCCTTTCGGCCGTTTGAGCCCAAGGACGCCCACCTTACGCCTCTGTTGAAAATCAAATTTTGTTACAAAATAAATAAACCTGGACTAGTACTTAATTGATCAAATCAAACAATTATAATCTACTGGTGATTTTTCACGAATCGTCTTTTAAAAAAACGAATTTGTTTACAAAAATAAATATTAGATCAGATCGAATTAAAAAATCACAATTTTTCTCATGCAAACGAATTGATAAATAAATTAAAAATAAATTTATATAAATGACAATAAACATTAAATTCGATACAATTGGATCAAAAAAAAGATCTAGCAATTCTACTATCCAATTTCAAATTTAATGAAAACGAATTAAATTACAATTTAAAATTCGAGCGGCCGAGGCTCGATACCAGATTGTTGGGGAGTTAATTGTGGGATCTATTCGGGATGAATATTTAAATACAAATTTAATTCTAACAATTATTACTAGCATGAATTAATCCTATATTAATTCAAATAATAATTCAATAATAAATCATGCATATAAACAGTTCACATAAATCCTACGCATGCGGAATTGCTACTAGTTTACGTGAACTAACGGAGTGGCAATGATCTCGTCGATTAAACAAACCAAAAAACATTCTCAAGTATTCCCTAATCCTTGCTCGTCAATCCGGTGGAAGGAAACTCGCGAACAATTAACAAAAGAAAAAATAAAATTTGTTGCATCACCTTTGTGGATTTACTAATTTTTCCAGCACATGGAATTGTACCTGAGAATGAAACATTCATCCCCTATTTATAGAGGAGTGTTGGATGATTTTTTGGCATGAAATAGGGGGAAGAAAATATTTTTCTTGATCTCCAAGAAATCTTGAATATATCTCGTATATTCTTTTCTCCATAATTAAAATATTACATAAAAATCTCAACTCTTGTTATGGGAATTTTCAAAAAAATAAGGATCAAGATTCCAAGATTTGGATCTTCTTGAATTTATGAGATATTCTTGTATTCCAAGAATACATATATTCCATAATATCTTTTCAAAAAAATCAAGAAAATCTTCTTTCCCTTATTCTTTCAAGATTTTTGAAAATTTCACCATAAATAACCAAGTGGGAGATTTCTTGAATTTAATGAGATAATCTTGTATTTCAAGAATACATATCTTCATTACATAACAAAATTCAAAGAAAATTTTTCTCCCTCTTTTATTTATGATTTTCGAATAATTAGGAAAAATGAGCAACAAATATTTATTTTATTTTTAAACACTTTTTTCAGTTATTGGACTTTATGTTGGGCTACTTGAGGGACCTTTAGGAGAATTAAGATTGAACCTTCCAATGGATCTTGAATTATCAATATTGAGCCACAATATTATTCAAGTCCATAAATATTAATTAATCCCACTACATAATTAATATTGCACTATCCATCTTAACCCATATTACAGTTAATATGGCTCCCGGTTATTATTTCCCGCGTTTAAGATTATCTAGCCCATTAGTTAATTCAAGCCACTGAAATAACTTTCCATTAATTAATATTTGTTATCCTTGGTAAATGAACGGTTCAACATTATTATCCATACCGGAAACTAGTTCCACTTGCAAGATTTTGTATGATAAAACTTATGAACCTCCTAAGGGGGCAAATCGAACAAGCATACTTGCATACGATTCTCCGTATTAAATCTTAGCAATCGCATGTGACCAATAATATTGCCCAAGATATAAAGTATTGAATCTCCTTGATTCTCTACCCGTAATAAGTCAAAGCAATAGTTACTAACCACACGCAATCCTATTTAAGGGACGAAGATTAAGAAATAACTAACCACTGAGGTCTAATTTTTTCTAGTTCAGTTCTGAAGAATTTGTCCTCCTGTAGGTCCTCTTCAGTGCACTAGACATGCACTAGTGTAATCTCTTGGTCAAGACAAACCAATCTGAGTCTTACACTTCAACCTTTCACGATGGATTGTTCATTTCCATCTAGGTCGTGAATGTTGTACTTTTAGTTACAAGGGCTGTTAATTTAATCTTCTGTGATCTGATATCACTAAATTAATTACAATGTAACACGTACTATTTATTGAACAGTTATGCAGTAAATATATGTAATATTCGATGATATTTAAAGCATCAGTGATAAACAATTTATTTCAGTAAATAAGTCCGAAATTCAGTCTGATTATACAAAGTAAAAATATATTTTTCAGTATAATCCCAACAATAGGATTATAAAATGTTATTAAGGAGAAAAGGACAAGAGTCGGCCCTAAGCGCCTCAGGCGCTTGGGCACCTCTCGGGCATTAAAAAACTAGGATTTAAACCAACAATTTACCCATTCACAAAAAACTAAAATATATAATGAGAAGTGTAAGTTCATACGAAGAAATGTATTGATTAATACAAAAGGTAAATATTAGTTTGTAGGTTGAATGTATACCTTTTCAATATACAACTAAATACTTATAATCATATGAGCGGGTACTTTTCATCACTCGACCACTTTTTTCTATGATTCGCTAAAAAATATAACAAAACAGCTTAGCTTAATTTTTTTTTTTAAAATCAAAATTGCACCAGTTGCACGGTGTAACTTGTTCGCCGAAGTGTTAAAAGAGTATTAGTTGTTCACTAAGAAATATTAGTTTGCTAGTATTAGTTTATTTTATTAAAAAGTATTAGTTGTGCACCAATTATACCATGCCTCCCAAGTATTACTATATCTTGTGTCGAGCTCCCTCTTTTCTTGAATATTGATAATTTTGTCGATCCTTTATCAGATATTGGATGCAGATAAAGGCGACAGATTAGAAAGTTCAACCGGACGGGTCGCATCACGCGATATAGTCCAGTTCGTTCCTTTCCGTGATGTACAGAGTAAGTCACAAGTCCTTACTCTTAATCAGAGAGAAAACTTTTCAAAATGCGTATTCCATTCCATAATTCATCATCATCATCGTATTGCAGGTCAAGAAACCTCTGTTGTTCAATCACTTTTAGCGGAACTACCAACCCAGTTTTTGACGTACGTTCGTGCTCGAAATATCGTCCCAAATGTATAACCAAATCTACAACTGTACATACAAAAGTACTCCCCGGTTATTTTTGTGCCCATCAAGTTTCCTGTTCTAGAGCCTGTGACAGCTGCACAAGCATTGTTCCTGGTCAGGTATTTTTAATCTCACCACGGAAATATGCCCGATTTCGTTTGGGGTTCATAAATCTGGAAATATGCCTTAAAAGAAAACCATTCTTGTTCAGTATGTTGTAGCATAATACCTCATTTTTTTTCGGTAACAGATTTTGTATAATCTTGATTTTCTGAAACCTTTTGTGTATTTGATTTTTTTGACGTTTGAATCTTTTTGGAATTAATTTTCGGCCACCATTGTTGTACCTTGTACCTGTGTCTGGCGGTATACGTCTCCCCCTAGTTTTTGCATGGTTTTTGGACTATTATGTGTTTTATGTGCAACGTGTAATATTTATGCAAGAAGAGCTACTCGTGTACACTCAGGTGCATTGTGCACTCATAGTGCATTTTAGAATCGTGCAATTTATTATATTGAAATATGCAACTTGTTTACACTGGACCGTGCAACTATAATAGTTGTACAATTCAGTGTAAATAAGTTGTATTTTTCAATATAACAAATTGTATGGTTCTAAATTAATGATTTGCAAGAATTAGATATCTGCTGATAAATTACAAAATGTTACGTAAATCTTCATCACACATTATTATACTTTTCATGTTCAAACGAGAAGCCTAAATATTTACATGAAAATTAAATCTAAGCCTTTCAAAATTATAGCATGAAAATGGAAAATTTCCATACGTTGTATTTTAAAAAGTTATTTTCATGATTATTTATTCTTTTATCTATGTTGAGTATTCGTAAGTCAGTAAAATTTTGAATCCTACTTGTTCCTCCAAAAAAATAACCACGCCTTAATATTAAAACAATCTATAAATTATTATTATCTTAAAAACTTAATGATGCCTCTTTAAAAAAAAAGACTAAATGATGCTGCATTGCACGCAGAATACAACTAACGAATAATTACATTTAAAGTATCCATTTCTTTTTAATACTACACATGGGGAAAAAGAAAAACCCAACTTTTATCTCTCTGTAAAAATTAAAAATCACTCCATTTCTTCTAATAATTTAAACAACTTTATTCCCGATTTTTTTTTTAGCTAAATATTTCGGCACGATGTAACAATTATTTTTCTATTAATTACGATAATTCTCGAATTCGTGTGTTTCAGAAACAAAAGAATAATATCCCTGTATGTAATGTCGGATCGGCCCAAGAGTCATTGGGCTCAGGGGCCCAACAATATTGGTGCCTCAAAATTTTAGGCCCATAAGTGATTATTTATTTGAAATTTGAGATGGGTAAAAAACCGGAGAGAAAGAAAGGGCATCATTATGGAGAAATGGAAAGGAGATAGGGCGAATATTCTTGAATTATTGGAAGAGTTCTTCTAAATCAAGAAGGTTTTTGCTACAAACTGAAGAATTTTCAGCCACAGTATATAGAAAAAGGTCAGTTTTATTTGATATTAGTAATTTGTTTCTCTAATTTATTGATAGTAATTTGAGAAATTGATTTACTGTTGATATTAGTTTATCACTTGCTCCTATCCCCAAATTGATATTCTCCTGTTAATTGAGGTTTGCGGTGTGTTGATGATGATGATATAGGTTATTGATTTCTCGCAAGAAACGGTGAAAAGATTCATCGCTCCATTTTCCAAGCTTCTTCACTAGTATCAACCTAGGCAAATTTGTCTCGATGAAAAATGATCTGTTAATCGTGGCGTTTAATTTTTTATTTTTGATACAGAAAAGCAAACACATCCCACAAAAGAAGAAAACAGAAAGGGAAAATGAATAGATTATTGGAATTCGGCAGAAGAGCTATGTTCTATGTTAGGGTTCTATCAGGGTATGAAGAGCGTAGAATCCGATCTTACAGAATGCAGCTCGAGCAACGCCTCCAAAAGGTTTCTATTTATTGTGTATTTTATTTCTCGAAACTGAATTCACAAGTGAAGTCATTGAGTAGGGTTGTTTTCTTATGGGGCATTGTATAAGTAATTTTGCTCTATTGGGATCGGGAGGAAAGTTTTCGCCATAAGTAGTGGAAATTTTAACGAAAAACTGTTGAGCATATTGGTTCACTAGTTTTGTTGGTTTTTTGATTCAGAATGTTTGAATGATTGAGTGGCATGTAGAACTCATGCAATTGGTGGGAATAATAATTTAGATTGACTATCATGAAAATTATTCATCTGCTAGTGATTTAGCTTTTGCAAGGTTTATTCTGTGGATACTTCTGTAATTTTTGTTTGTATTTATCTTGGATGTTTTGCTTCAAAACTCCTTGTATTTGACAAGGCACAAGTGAGGAAAGCTGCTCTTGGTATGGTTCCTGAACAAATGATTATATCAGAGGTGCGGAAGATGGTTGAGGAGATGCAAGCTTTGAATAAGAAGTTAGAGGAAACTGTAAGTTTTTCTACGATGTCTTTATTTTGCATGAATTTTGCTTAGTGTAAACTGCTAAAATATTATGCTCATAGACAATGGTTATGACATCACGCTTGTCAAAATTTAAGATCTTAGAATTTGGTCTAACGAGGAGGTACATTAGGGAATTGGTACTAAAATTTACTATTCGTGAAAGTATTCTAATATTAATATCCACGGTACAATTATGTGACTTTTCAATTCAATGACAATAAAGACTATCCCTTGATTAGTTAATTTATGTGGAAGAAAGGGATGAGATGAGACACGTGTTGCATTGTATGTAAATTGGACCCAACTAATTGGGGCACATTTCATGTTTAATTGACCACCTTATTTCCTACAGAGAACAAACGGCTGGAAGCTACCCAACTAATTTCATTTTCCACTATAAACTACTTGAATCCTATAAGATCTATGTACCTTGCCAAGAAAATCTACATAACATATTGTAGTGTTGTCTTGCGCTTTTAATTGCCAAATATTTTAGACAGTTTTATGTCTACGTTGTGCATAATGCCATAATCAAATTTCACCATTGCATCGTATCTTTGTCCGATTTGTTAACATCTTGCATTGGAATATATTCTCTTCTATTAAGCCTTTTAACCAGTTGAATATAACAGAAACAAGTTTCTATGCACCTTGTTTTCACGTTTAAGCAATGGAAGTCATCTCCTGCTGTCAATAATTGTTGGTTCCTCTCTTTCTTGTTCCTCTTATTTATATTGCATTTGGCTATTCTCCAAAGGGGTGTTTAATTATGGTTGGCAAAATGCTTCATGAAAGATTACTTCAATATTTACTTTCTTGTTATAGTATTATTTGGTCCTTTTGAATATTAGATGATTGTTAACAGGAGGCAGCCATTGAAGATTACTTCAAACCAATCGACAACGAAGCAAAAATGATCATGCAAGCGCAGCTCGATGGAGAAGAGAAGACTATGAGAGAGATGGTAGCCACCATGCAAAGACAGGCTTTACTTGAAAAAGCTGAGGCAGAAAAACTTGCAACTTCACAAAATGCAAAAGCAGATCAACATGTTGAGGAGCCAGAATGCTCAGATAAGAAGACTGCCCGAACGGGATGATCCTTACCCACCTTTCTTAACAATTTTTTGTAGTTGATTTATATAACATGCTTGTTGCTCCTCTTCCTTGAGAGTTTCGTATTAAGCAACTTCTATAGTGTTATCATCGAAACAGTATGTTTGAACTTGAAGTTGGTAGCATGTGAATGTGAAATAAGCAACAATTTTTGTGAGCTGCATTTCTCTTTTGAGGATATTGTTTTATAAGCATGCTTTTAGGCCCCGATTGGTAGCCTCTATTAGGGGTTAAAAGCTTGTCCCACTAACATAGTCGACAGATTGGTAGCCTTGTTAATATTAGCCGTGACCCGGTTTTTATCGGTATACCCGGGTTTGTAATGGGTCCAATCACTGTTCACCTCTATACAAATAATACCACCTCAGACATAGTTTTAAATTAAAGGGACTTCTACAGTAACATTTATGACAAATTTACCCTCGCTCACTTTATTATAATTTCTTCCCCTTCATCCCGTCATCTCCAAATGGCCACCGCAGCCACCACCCCTTTCATCTCCAAATGTCCACCGTCTCTCCGCCGTCCCTAACCACCATCGCCGCCGTCGCCAACAAATCCACCTTCTCACAGAACTTCACCTCCATCGGCCTCGGCTACACAATCGCAATCGCCTAGGATTTCTGGTCCTGTTTTCGACCATCCTCTGCACATCCTACGTCTGCTGCTGCTCAATCGCCGCCCGCTGCTGCCGCGCCGAGATCCTGAACCCCGACCACTCCAACGAGAATTATCCAAAATTCGAAGACTGTGTGCCTCTTTCTCTCTCTAGATATACACATGATGGTGGATTAGGGATCCCATGCTTCAAATCGGCCTCCTAAAGGATACACAAGACAATGGAGAACCCCAATCTCTAAGAAAAAAATTCAATTCTCTGCGCAAGTTCACAACCCATTATTTCAATTTTTCCTTCGCACTCATTCATGTCGATTTTGAATATTTTTTTTTTTCTCAATTACTTGTCATCTAGGGTAATTTGTGCTTTAAACTGAATTGGGTTTCCGGAATCGTGAGATTTGGTAGTTTGCCATTGTTGTTCTGGTATCAATTTTGCCATTGTTGCTAATTCTTGATTGTTTGTCTCTTGGTTGTTTGGTTTTTGTGATTCTTGATTTTTGATTCTTTGATGTTTGATTCTTGATTGTTTGATACAGTACGTTTTGCCGATTCTAGTTTGTTTGATTGTTATGAGAATTCGATTGTTTGATTTTTGTGATTCAATTTTGGGTGATTTAGTACGTGTTGCCATTGTTCTGGGTGTTTCAATTTTGCCATTGTTCTGAGTGATTCTTTGATACAGACTGGGTTCTTCTTGATTGTTTGATTTTTGTGATTCTTGGCCATTGTTCTGGTATCAATTTTGCTACAGTATGTGTTGTTTGATGATACATTGAAATAGGGGTATGAATCAAGTGAAGGATAAATTGATACTTTTGACATATTAATTATTTTAAAATATTTTATATTACTCCTAATACCTTCTACCAATCAACATATAATATTTAACACACCTTTTTTCAGATGTTCTTACCAATCAATTTTATAGCAATTATACTCTTTAAAATAGTCTTGAGACTAATATTTATCAGCAGTCTGTGTATGAAGATATTCATTGAAATGTTAACATTCTATTGACAAGCACAAGTGCACATCCGTTTAATGCAAATTGCTCCAGGCGATGTTTGAAAACCATAGCTGTCCACAAAAGTTATATTTTCTGGTTACACATAAACTGTGCCATGATCTTGAAAACTCTTTACAGGTTAATTCAGACAATTCATCACTTTAATTGTGGTATTTTCTTTTGCATCGTGTTGACTATATTCATCGAATTGATTAAATATAATATTTCTAGCAATAAATAATCAAATCGTGTTTGGAAAGTTGGCATATGCGGATTCATAGGGTAGGTTGACCGGGCTCAAGCTCACTCATGTCTTTTCCAAGTTCTTTGAATTATATATATTATATGTAATTAATTTAAATTGTTATATTTTTAACCCACTCTATATAAATTCAATTTATTTCTTACTCAATTAAATTATTTTTTTGAAATAAAAAATACTCATAATCAACACTAATTTAACACAAATTTCATTCTCAATCTTTTTTATGTATTAATCATATACAGTCCACATATTCAATTAATTAACTCAAAACATAAAATACTATATAATCTTTAATTTTACATAAAATTTACTATATAAAATGATAAAATGATGGGGGTAGAAAAAAGAGATTTATTAAGATTTTAATTAACTCAAAACATGGGTAAAAGACTATTTAACCTAAAAGTCATTCATAAAGTTAAAGTTTTTTTTAGGAAACAAACCTTAAAGATTGTGACAAAAAAATGGAAAGAAAACCTTAAAGATTGGGACGGAGGGAATATATAATCTATAACATAAAATACTATATAATCTAAACCCACTCATAGATTAATTTTAATTAACTCAAAACATAAAATACTATTTAACCTAAACTCATTCATAGATTAATTTTTTAATTATGCGTAATTGATATTTTCAATTCAACAAAGTTGCGTAATTTTAAAATACACTATGAATTTATTCTAAATCAACCCTAACATCAAAGATTTAACCTTATTAAAATTATGTTTTCTAGCCCCCACCATCAATTTTTAAATCCGTCCCTAAAAGTTGGTGTATGAGCAAATTCATTCAAAACCTAAAATTCTCACATCTCTACAATACACAACTTGATTGCCAACCTTAAACAAAACTGAACATCAACATGAAAATTGGTGCACAGTCGAGATCGAAATAAATTGTCACGATAAATCGGGAGCAGATCAATACGCAATAAACGAACTTTAGCTCCTCGCCAATCAACGTAAATAATGTGAGAAAAACTCTGAGAGGCTTTCTTAACTTCTCACTGTGTTTTCATATACCTGGTAAAGGCTAGGGTAACTAAGAGATTATTGGTTACAAACAGCAACTAGAGAGAAGAGAAACATACATAGAAATCTCAGCTTATACGGGACCATCGCCCGAGTGAGGAAATATTCATATCAAATTAATGTAAGGCAAAACCAAAACCCCATCTCAGCAACATGAAAATAAAACTAATTATTCTACCAACCCAATAACTATGCATTAGTTATAAGAAACATGACAAAAAAGACGGATTAAACGAAAGGCACTGGAAATTATCTTTCAATACTTTTGCTGCTCTTTCGGCTGGAGAACACTTTCCAGACATTCTTTTGCTCTGTGAACCTTTGATTGGAGATAGAAAGTCCCATTCTTGGCATTTCTTTCAAACAAGGTATTATACTTCTGAGAAAAGAGAAGGAAAAAAAGAATCAAGACGTATATAATATTAAATATGAAAGATCTCTCTTGATATGAACAAAATGACAAGCAAACCTGCAGAATTTCTTCCCGTGTTGCATTCTCAGTAACACCAAGGATTTGCCTTGCCTCTGCCTCGGTCATCATTTTACTGGCTCGTGTGATGTTTTGTACTGCTTCTTGAGCAACACCATTCTTTGAGGCATCTGCAACACATTTATGAAATAAGAAGTTACTTTCTAAGAGTAAAGCCTCTAACTCAGAAGAGAACAGCAACCCTGTGGGCAGTCATCTGACGACTTGAAACACCTTTAAAAGCCAAAATATAAATTCAGTTCTACTTTGGGATTTTAGAAAGCCAATTACATCTTGCGCTCTCCAAATACCTATAAACCCTACACATACCATTTTTTCCTCCATCACACTCTCCCCAGTAATCCATTAATGCAAATATGATCTTTATATTCCCACTCGTCTTTTATTTATAGCTTTTCACACTTTCTTTTCTCACTTTTACATCTTTCAACACTAATTATTACACAATCATTCAATCATTACAATTATAATCAACTATAATATAATAATACATCACACACTGGCAAATCAATTTAACATAGAGTTAAATCCTACCCTGCTGAAATCTCAAAACAAACACACGCCATTATTATTTATCAGGATTTTGAAATATACTGAATTTCGCCGTTAATGAGTAGTAAGAGAAAGAATTAATCAAGAGCCACAACATTTGATAATCAGATCAGGACCAAGTTATTTCACAAGCTGATATGCTAAATTGAGGAAGCCAATAACTGAATCACAATCCAAAGGAAAAACATACTTGCAAGTGCTTGACGATATGCTTGAGCAAATGCTCTTAGCATCACCCCAGATCCCATAATGATCAAGTTAGCAAGAATCTTTGCAGCCTGCAACAGTAAGATGCAGCAAGCACTGAGTTATGATATCAAATAGTCATTCAAAATAGAAGAGTATAACAGCACAAGAGTTTCGACTATAATATTGTTCATTGTAAATATTCTGCCGGACTAATATTAAGAATATCCAAGTAAATCATAAAAACTCACTATAACGAAATTTCTAGAAACTGAATGCAGACAATGAGCAATAAGTACCATGTATTACAAGTGCAAGAGTAAGATGTATTGGGTTAGGGGTCAGTGAAAAACTATTTAAAAATCAGGATTTGGGTTTTGATTCTTTTGAATTTTAAAAATGGTTATAGATCGAGATTTCGAAAATTTGTTTTTAAAAACCACCACCACACACCTATAAATTTACTATCATTCCACTCAAAACTCAAAACAAAAAACACCTAACTATTTAACAGGACTTTAAAATCCCCTAGATTTCAAAAAAAAAGTTTTTAAAAATCACTTAAAACCCAAAACAAACATTAAGACATTATCCAACAACACATCAATCCAATTACGAATTGGATGCGATAAAATTTAAAATCACTGATTCGAGCAGGAACATACCATAGCTAACAAGGTAGATCACCGGTTAATATTTGAACTCCAAATAACCTACAACAATATAAGAAGAACAAGTTAGATTCATACAACATCACCACAAGAAAGATTGGGAACAAAATTTCCTGCCAACTTTGACTGGACATAATATATTCAAGATATACATGTATCAGGGGAGGATCGACCAAAGAACAAAGGGGTACACTTGCATCCCCAAAATGTAAAACAGCAATTACATATATATATATATATATATATATAATCTCTTTTCTCTGAAATTTGTTTTGCTTAAGACCAAATTTAAATTTTTATGTTGTATATTTCTGGGCTACATTGTGCAGGTGAATTTTTTGTTGGGTCCGATTATTAACACCCCAGCATATTAGTAGATACAAAATATTATGAAAATCCCATAATCCCCTCATCGTTTTATATTAAAAATATATATTCAATCCCTAGTTTAACGACAGTCACCGGCATCTGCCGCCGCCACTTACTTATCCAGTCAAAAAATATATCGATAATCATCATATATTTTGTTTTGGGAAAAATCAGTTGAAATTAACAAATTTCGATCCAGAATCAAAAAAGAGAGAGAAGGAGATTACCTGATAATCTGTTATCTGGGGAAGAAAGAGAGCGGGTGGCGTGAGAGGTGGTCAGGTGGTGGATGGCTTGGCGGGCGACGGCGCCGATTGAAGAAGAAACTGGAGAATGAAGGGAGAGAGAAGATTAGGAATTTTAAACCGCTGCCCTTTTTTCAGCCCAGCCCATTTATCAATTTTTTGGGGCTTTGCTTTTCTATCGTGCTATGTTACAAAATACGCCATAAAATCCAAATTTCATACCTTGAATTTGGGGACGATCGACGACGGCGGCGAGAGTTTCTTGGGGAAGAGTTTTTCTCTGTTTTTTTGATTTATTGTTTAATGGCTTCTTTACAATGGTGAAAATGGAGGATAGGTCTGTCAAAAAAATGGAGGATAGGTATTTGCATTTTATAATCTTCCAATTTTGCGTATAACAAATCACAGGGCGAAATTTGTCATGCCACATTAAAACATTCTCGAAAGTTCCACTTTGCCCCTTTAAATTTTTATGTTGATAAATAATAGAAAAAAGAAAAGTAATTTCCGTAAAATTACTAAAACTTTTTTTTTTGTTTTTTTTGAAGAATCGAGTGTCGTCTTGATTAATGACAATCGATTTCTAAAATCGCGTCATATGACGTCAGATCATTCTGTCGTCTTAATCTACATACATAGTGTACTTATTTAATATTTTTAGATTACTTTCTTAATTATATTTTTTAATTTACCATAATATTCCTCCTACAAAATATTAAAAAATATTAAATTAATCTTTAATGAAAACAAATTAATTCCCTTCTCTCTTAATCCGAAAAAATGAAAACAAATTAAATTAAATTGATACATCTTCCTCCCCAAAAATTGGTCAAAAAAATCGTCGCCTCCTCCACCAACACAAAGCCGTCGCCGCCGCCAACTCTTCGACCACGGCACTAAGTCGTCGCCGCCGCCGACTCTTCCACCACGATACTAAGCCGTCGCCTCCTCCACCAAGGCACTAAGTCGTCGCGGTCGCTGCCAATTCTTCCACCACGGGATTAAGCCGTCTCCTCTTCCACCACAACACTAAGTCGTAGCCGTAGCTGCCATCAGTCTGTCATCAGTTCATGTATGCCATTTTATTTCTCCGGTTTGTCTTCTCTCTCCCATTGCCTTCACAACCTTCTATTAAAAACTTTATTTTCGGATTCTGCAATTTTTCAATAATTTGTGGATTCTTTTAACCGTGTTTGTTTAAATTGGATGTTTTGTAACTGCCATTGATATACATGAATTGGAAGAATCTACTAATAATTTTAGGTCAAATTGTTTAATTAGTAGTGATGAGTATAGTGGTGGTGTTCGTGGAGGGGGTGTATATCATATCCTGGAGCCTTGAAAAAGTTTGTTGTAATGGAAATTAGATGATGTGGTTGCAACGCCTGTTTTCGGGACTATAGTAGTTGAATCGCATTTTTCATGGGTCGCCTGGAATTTTTTTGGGGCAATATGAATGCAAAGAAATGTTGAAGGGTCTCCATGTTTCTTCCTGAATGATAAAAACTGGAACAAGTAATGATTGCATCCTTGTAACTGCATCTGTCGATAAA
Organism: Stenogyne calaminthoides; assembly: GCA_037126765.1. Taxonomy (NCBI): domain Eukaryota; kingdom Viridiplantae; phylum Streptophyta; class Magnoliopsida; order Lamiales; family Lamiaceae; genus Stenogyne; species Stenogyne calaminthoides. The sequence goes on along the minus strand of JBBCBC010000022.1, from coordinate 2,343,652 downwards.
TCCATATTTTTAATTTATGAACATTTTAACCTATAGCATGTGTAGGATTATGCAATGAGGAAGGATCTCTCCGCACGGGAGTTTTCTTCTTCATATGATATGGCAATGTTTTGTGGGAAATATGGTGGGGGCGCTCTTATTGGAAGAATCACCACACCGATTTGCAGTTGGTGTTGATAATCGTCGATATAAAGATACTGGAACTCGTCTACGTTTGGCAACATGGAAAGGGCCCAAGGGCGATTTGAGGAAAATTTCTTCTTCATCTTATGTGATTGTATAAAGAACTGTTTTATCTTATCATCATCATTCTTGTAATTGAAATTATCAAATTTACGCATATTTTAAAATTAGATATAGAAGTCGAAATCTTTACAATGGAATCCAAAATTGAAATGTATCGACTCTGTAATTAAATATTTTCTTTTGATTGTTGCTTGCGAATATCCCCTTTATAATAGCCCAATGTAGTTGGCTCATCTTTTCTCAAAATAGGTTTAAAAATTTGTATGATTATTATCTGGACCTGAATAGATCCTGGTTTTAAAAAACTGATATTATCAAAAACTTTATTTTTAATTTATGAACATTTGAAATTTTAGTGCGATCCATAAACTCCATTTTAATTTATGAACATTTGAACTGTTTCCGGTAATCAAGTTTAGTGGGTTAAAAAAATGTGTTGGAATTGATGAAATTGATCAAATAATCCAGTTTAATAAAGTAAAAGCTTGGTTTTATATGAAAACCAACTACTCAAAATCAATATTTAAAAATGAATCAATCATCTTTTAAAAAGGTAAAAATTTGTATAGATCTGATTTACAGAGTTGCGATCCATAAACTCCATTAATCCTAAATTTTTAAATGAATCATATGTACAAGTTTATTTAGACCAATTTTGTAAATTGAATAAAGATGGAACGAAATTTCATTGAACTAAATTTACACCAATGTTACTCTTTCAAAAATTGTGCCAAAGGATTGAAACCAGAGCTTGTATAAGCAAACCTTTCAGCTACAAAAGTATTTCAAAATTTCACATGTGCTTGTATTTTGATCCGTCACCCGAGTGGGCAATCTTATATGTATAAAATAAATTATATCACTATCAGCACAACAAGTTTTCGCATTCTTGCTGGCACGAGAGAACCTCCTGACAGCTTGGTCGTTCATCGGGTTCTGCCCAACAATCTGCCCAGAAAATCATAGGAAATAATCCAACTTCATTTTCTCAAAACAAGAGCTAGCACAAATGTATCTAATCTTTAAGGCATGCATACCTGCAATTAGCTTCCCCAGTGCCCCTTCCGGGATTTCCAGTGTCTGTCCATCATGTCCAACTGCATAAACTACCTGCTCGATTGTAGAGAGAGAGCATATTGGCTTAATTTCATTCAACACACACACACACACACATATATATATATATATGTTTTTGCTGTGGGGGGAAAGATTAAAGAGTTACTTGTACTGATGGTATGCCTTGTCATGGTCTTTTAAGAGAGTACAGAGCTCCCACATTATTACGCATAGGCTGAAAATGTCGCATTTCTCAGTGAAGGGCTAGTTGCGGATGAGCTCCGGTGCCATTCATTCTGGTGTTCCGGCTGAATAATCATCTTTCATGGGCCTCGTTATCAGTTTCCGGGAAAGCCCAAAATCACATATCTTAATGGTCCAATGCTTTCAGATCACGATGTACAATGTTCATCCTATGGATGCTTATTAGTCCCCTAAGTATTATCACACCAAAGAAGGTTCAAAATTAGCATGCAACACAGACTAAAGAACAGGGTAAATTACAAAAACTACCCATCTCCAGATCCTTTTTTTTTGCTTGGATCAAATGTTCCAAACACGAGGGAAAAGCACTGAAGATTGAAATTGAGGGATGAACCTGCATATATCACAAAGCATTTTGAGTCTTCTATGCCAGCTAAACTTCTTTTTGAGGCAACTTGCATGGATTAAGTAATAGAGTGACTCCATCTCCATATACTCCGTGACTAGGGAGATACACGGAGGCTCTGTACAAGCACCCAGGAATAATAAGTTGACTCTTTGAGTTAAAACAAAAATAACTCATCTTTTTCAAGGCCTACCCCAGCATTGCAATATTCAGGAATAATTCCAGCAACCTAGAAAACATTGAACTACTATCTTTGCGAACCAAATACACTCACAAACACACAAAAATTAAGAATGAAACTGGGTAGTTATTTATCCAACCACATGAAACACCAAATACAAGTCAGCACCTTACTTATAGACGAATGAGTTTATAGTGCTTTTAGCTTTTTTTCTCATACAAGCCAACACCTTTACTTATTAACATTACAACACAATATGTTACTCTTATTGGCTTTAGTTTCCTTGACCTGTGGATATACACGAACACGAAACTGTTAATCAGAATTGTTTCATATACAGCTCTGAATCATCTTGTTATGAAGAAATTTGAAGAATCTAAATGAAGAAAACTTACTTCCTCCGGCCAATATAGCCGGTATGGTTCACGAAATTTAGGTCTCTAGGGAGATAAGATAACATGTGCAAAAGATCTGTAATTGAATAAAATCACTATTTCATAATGCACCTAAATTTCCAAAGTCACAACAAGAAAGCTACTTGAATAAACAATGATCATTCGTCAAAGATGCTAAAAATTGAAGAAGAACTACAATAAATTATGTGAAAAACTAATGAAACATGGGCAAGATTGCAAATGAGACTCAAAATATAAAGCTGCCCCAACAATCAAGTGTTAAAGCCAAGTAGAAACAAACAAAACTATCCCTAAAGAGCATTGAATAAACTCGAAGCAGATAGATAAACAAAAAATTCAAGCTAGTTAATTAATAAACAGAATCCAGTTATAAACAGTCACTTGCCACCTTTAAGCAAATAACATAAAAGAAACAACAAATAATGCAGCATTGTTGGAACACAAAAAATTGAATTAACATATGGAGCAGAAATGTGATATCCTTAATCATAATGCAAGAGATCTATACATAGACTATAATATATGTCATGAAACATATGTAAACTCTACAATAAAAGGAAAATTTCATAAATCAGTCAAAGCTTTCTCAGAGAAACAATAAGGCTTCTCAATTCTCCATCTAAAACTCTACTCACTAATCAAGACAAAAGAAGATGATTCTTCAGTTTAAGAAACGATTCCACAGATTTATCAGAGAACATGGCTTTTTTCTTTTTCTTTTTAAAAGCTCGAACGTAATTATCCAACAAATACTTCACAAACCATTAAAAAACAACAGATTTACGAGCTAAAACAGGTCGAATCGAAACACCATTCAATACACGTTTAGGTGATTGCAACAAAATAAAACCCCCTAATCCCAAAATTGGTTTCAAGATTCCAAAATAAAACTTTACCTTGATTGAATGAAAGTCTCTAAGGAGGATTCGAGTAGAAATCAAACATCAAACAGTTGTAATTGTCTGCGAGGAGGAGGCGAAGGGCAGCGCAAGCATGCGACCGGGAGGAGAAGACAACCGACGAAGAAAAAAGGTACATGTGCGACGGCAACGCGAAGGTCTTGATTCAATTTTTCAGTAAGCACGGCGGCGGCGGCGTACTCTGGTGGAGGAGGCATCGAAAAAATTGGCGACGCGGAGGCTTTTTTTTTTAGGTCGACACGAAAGGTTGAGCTGAAGGAGATGAATTAATGAAATGAAAAAAGATTGACGGAAGGCTGAACGAGATGAATTATTAAAAAATGTTGAAGGATAAAATTGTAAACAAATAATTATATTTTTAAATTATTTAATTTATTATGATAAAGATAAAATGTTGATAAAAACGACGATAGTTTATTAGAATTTTGTGTGTTAAAGATGTAGTAGTTATGGTTAGTAAGAGTTATTTATTAGTATTTTATGTGATAAAGTGATAAAGTGATGTGATAAAGTCATTAATTTTAAAACTCTTAAAGATTTTAAATTTGATGGTTGATTAATTATTATTATATTTTTAAATTATTTAATTTATTATAGCGATTGATAAAAACTTCCCAACTTTTTAACTTTTTCTTAACCATAAACTACTGCAAAAGGAATGTGTTACGTGTATATCGTTTGAATTCATTTTTTTATATTTTGCGACTCTCTCTTCTCCTCTCATATTCTTCTAACCATAAACTCTTTGCAAAAGAATGTCTCAACGCGTATATCGTTTTCCTTTTTTAATTTTTGCGATTACTTTTCATATGCGATCTTTCGAATCGAGTCTCGCGAATTTTTTTTTAATCGAATTACTTTTCAATTTTTCCTCACCGCTATTGAAAATCGCTGTGATAGGTTCATCTTTTTTACTATTTTTCGTCTTTTTTTTAATTTGTTGAAGAAATTTGCATTTTCATTTATGGCCATCTCACTGGTATTTAAAAATAATGATACAAATTAAATTAAATTGTGCACGAACTGAAATAATGGTGGTACGTGGTTGAAATAATGGTGGGACGGGTTAGTTTAATAGTGGTGCGATCTGAGACTAAATTAATAATGAGTGCGAGAACCGGTGGCTTTAGCCCAATTCATTCCTCACCAACTCCTCATTTTAGTGGGAGGCCGAAGTTCAATCGTTCTTTAACGCAATTGGAGTTATGGGAGTTATAAGGTGGATTGACGATTTTGTGGAGTATTTGAGTGTTTGGTGTACTAACTACTAACAACTAATATTTAACTTTGCCCGATAAAAAAAAAAAAAAAAAATAATGTTATGATATTGAAATATATGTGGCATGGGGTTAATTTAATGGTGGAACGAGCATAAATGAGGTTGATACATATGTATGTATGATTATACGACTAAAATAATAAAATGATGAAAAAAAATTGAGTTGGAAAAAAAAATTAACACATTGTGATATAAAAAACTTTTATTCTTAAATTAATCTATTTATAAACTCGTACCAATTCATTTCAATATTTTAAGAAGGTAGTAATATTTATAAACTCGAACACCACTGTTCATTCTAAAACTTGCAGCTCTCCTCAATTTCTCTGGTGAGATTCACCTGTCGTTTCGATAATGCACCCGTAAGTAATGATTCCCAGTTTCCACCCCTTGAAATTTTCAAGAAATTGAACGCACAGATATTTCATAAATCGCTCGTTTTAAGTTGCTTCGAATGCAGATTACATGTTTGTTGAAATGACTGAATGAGTCTTGCACCATCTTTGCTTCTTATAATAACAGTGGAATAGTTTTTTCCTGAATTGGGGGCAAATTTGCATACTCCTTACATGCTTGTTTGATCACTTGATTAAATAATTGCTCCTAAATCACCTCAGGTTTTTAGAGCAGGTGGCAATGGTGTCGAAGGCAAAAGTTTCAAGCTTTTTGTGGAGGAAATACACTGATTATTTGAACAATGAGTGGGAGAGGTTCCTTCTTTGGAACATGATTTAGCCGTACAGGCGTCCCCGATCTTTTAAGCCCCTAATCACCATTTATGTCAGTGCTTTCTATACAGGGGTTATTGGGGCCGCAATCACCGAGCAATTGTACAAGGTGAACCACTGATTCACTAACCTGTTTTGAGATAGGAGATGAAATTTGTGGGGTAGTTGTTGTTAGTAGGTGTGTGCAATCAAATGTGTGTAATGTTGAATTTGTTGAATTGGAGTTTGTTCTGTTTTCGACTGTTAAAAAGAGGCAAATGGAAGTAAATGTGAAGTATACTTTATTAGAGTGGCAATCATTGTTGTTGGTTGAAAATTTTGGCGCTGTTTAGAGATAGGAGCTGAAATTTGTGGGGTAGTTGTTGCTAGGAGGTGTTTGCAATAAAAAGTGTGCAACATTGAATTTGTTGAATTGAAGTTAGTTCTGTTTTCGACTGTTAAAAAGAGGCCATCTTAGGGAAATGGAATTAAATGTGAAGGTTATGATCTTTATTAGTGTGGCAATTATTGTTGTTATTTGAAAACTTTGTCGCTGTTTACGGATAGAAGTTGAAATTTGTGGTTAGTTGTTGCTAGGAGGTATTTTGATCAAATTTGTGCTAAGTTGAATTTGTTGAATTAAAGTTTGTTCTGTTTTCGACTGTAAGTAAGGGGGCATCTTAGGGAAATGGTAATAAATATGAAGCATATGAACAATATTGGAGCGGCAATCATTGTTGTAGGTTAAAAAATTGTCGTTGTTTAGAAATAGAAACTAAAATTTGTTGGATAGTTTTTGCTAGGGGGTGTGTGCACTGTGCAGTCATATATATGCGATGCTTCATATATTGAATTTGCTGAATTAGATTTTGTTCTGTTTTTTACTGTAAATAAGAGGACATCTTAGAGGAACGGAAATAAATACTGTGAAGCATATAAACAGGTATTAGAGTGACAATCATTGTTGTTCTTCTTGGTTGAAAATAAGCATTTTACAGTTGTGATGTAGAGTAAACATTACTTCTTTAACTTAGCAATTCTTGAAAAAAAAAATCGTTTAATACCCAAAAAGTATCTGTTATATAGCTGTTTGGAGTTGACATTAGATCATATTATAGTTTTAGAGTTAGCATAATTGTTAAATTTATTTCCAGTCTGTGCTCAAATAATTTTCCCTTGAACAAGGTATTTGGCTAATTTTGATGGATAATATAATCATGGTGCAATTGGTAGACCCCTATCATGAAATAAGGAGTTTCCAATGGACAAATCTGTGTCTTTTTTTTTTTTTTTTTAACAATAAAGGGGGTAGCTAGACAAATTCACTTGGTGGCTCTTGCCTCTTGGATAAATCAATAGTAAATTAAAAAAATATATATATTTATATAATAAATTTTTTATAGAGCAAGTCTCCGGTGAAACTTGTTCATTGTATGGAATTTATACCATTACATTTACGAACTAACACCACTACACTTATCAACCAATACCATTACATTTATAAACTAAGATCATAGTATTAAATGTCATTGGTATTAGTTTATAAGAATAATGGTATCATTTTACAAGTGTAATGATATCAGTTTCATACTATGAACAAGTTCCACACGAGAGTGTGTGTTTTTTATATGATGATATAAAGGGTTAAGAAAATTGTTTAAACTTTGGAGGAGCTAATGCCCCTTAAGTCGGCTCTACCCCAATTTACAAGGAAAAGCTTGTAGTTGTTATTTCGATTAGAATTGGGCGTTTTGTCTTCCAAATGAATTTGGTAAAAACGTTTGACTAGTTTCCCACATAACATTTTGCAGGAGAGATACTGGGAAGAACACCCTGGAGCAGAAGTTCGTTTGATGAAGCCAATATTCTATGATGGACCATGGAGGGTTATGCGAGGCAACGTTCCTCCATTTGCTAAGAATTTGTAAAAGCATCCACGATAAATTATATGTTGGTGTTGGGTTTCTTTACTGAACGTCGAATGTAATATGATTATGGATTGATGGACTTGATATATATTAAACTTGTGGAATTGTTATACATCCAATTGGATACGTAATTAACGGTTGCCATAGCGTACCACTGTTGACGATATTTGTTTTTTGATATCCGTTTTTATCAACCAAGTCTTAGGATAACAAATTGCAAATAAACAGGAATCTTGGTGGAATGATCACCAACTTTGCTGATTGTTGATTTCTTTTGGGTGTTGTTTTCTGTTGTAGAACTATCCTGTTTTGTTTCCATTGTCGTCGTTTCTTGCTTTTAGGGCATTTCCTTCCCGATAGATTGTGAATGATATTACCACACAAACCTTTTGTTTTATGTGGTGGAATGAGACATATGATATTTCATTTTGTGTTCTATTGTTGAGCACTTCATATGACAGTCACTTCTACCTACAACACAACATGAAAATGGAACACTATTTGCAACAATGGGTTCATATTGCAAGAATAAGGGCTGTCCCTAATGGTCTTTTCACGTGTATATTATCATACAAGTGTGAACAAAATATTAAGAATAATCTACAACAAACTTGGATCAATGCTTTACTTTCATATTATGAAATAGAGTAATAAAAGAAACAAGAAAGTAGTTGCTTCAACACACGCAGATTGTTGAGAGATCTCAGGACTTACCGGTGTTCCAATGAAGTCACTGTGATCTGGTGAATGTACACATATTGATATCTATAATCTGCAAGAACTAGACGAATTATAGGAAACTCGACTGTTGCTATATTTGGATTTACCGCAACGAACAATGTAGCAATGGGATTATGCACATTCACAAATTTTTCAAAACCATTAAACATCACAAGTGAAAAGTGAAATCCAATGATCAACTTATCTGAGTGAATCTGCTTGAAAGTCAGGGAGTGACACGCTTGCCACGTACAACTTTGTGAGTAGTTGCTGAAGGGGAAGAACCTAATAGCATCTTGGAATTGATGAATGAAGATTGTAGACGAGGCCTTTTTGATTGAGAACGTGTAATAGGCGTGTGACTGGGCGAGGGAATAATCATTTTCGAAAGAAGCTTTTTGCTGCTGCATGTTTTTACATCTACAAGCTCGTTTGGTCCTACAGGACTATCGGAGATGGATTTCCTTTTCTTCTGTAGTAGGTCCCATAATAAGTTGTCATCTTTAGCCTTGCCTTCCTTCACACTTGAAGACTTCTGAGCAAGGAAAGGATAAGTGAAGTGTTGGTTAGCACAAGTAGACCTTACAGAAATCATAAAGGGTTAAAATGAAAGACGATAATTCAGTTATTTTTCATAATTCATGTGATTCTACTACTTTTTGAAGGAAAAATCATTGGCAAAGTCTTTCATAAACCAGTTTTGTCGTGTAATAGGTTTGCATTTGTGTGTATTTTTAAACAACATTAGTTGTTTCACTAATAGATATTAGTTTGATAGAATCATTAAACGAGTATTAATTGTTTTACTATAAAGTGATAGTTGCAAACCAGTTGACGGTAAAACTATTTTACACAAGACTAACTTCATTAAGTTTAGATCTACCAAATCTTGAATTCAGACCTTGCACAGAAGTAAGGACTAAGGAATTCTGCCGTGCAATGAACCTAATCAGACAGATCTTTCAATGGGAAGGAAAATGTTTAAATTGATTTATCCTTGGTGGTTTTTCCTTGATCATTCTTTTTTTGGTTAAATTATGCATCTTTCTGCAGCTAATCTCCCAAGAAAAAAATGGATGATAAGAAAAAGTACCTTTTCCTGTGGCAACTTTTCCTCTAGTCCTGTATTATCCTCCGTTAGATATCCTAAGGATATCGTCAGTTTCCTAGCCGTTTCTTCTGATTTCCTTAACCTGATCAAGACTTCAACCCTACTCTCTTGAGCTAACCTTGCTTGCTTTCTTGCTTCCTCCAACTCGTTCCCCCTAACCTGCATTACTTCATGCATCTCTTTAACGACCCCCAATAAAGAAGAACACGTTCCATTTTTCATTTCAACTTTAAGACCATTGACATACTCAACCATGGGATTGCACATCTTATCAGCCAGTTCAGAAATCATGTCATCTATTCCAGCCTCCACTGATCCAAGGGCAGCACCCACATGATCAAATGTGGTTTTAAGGATTTTTAGCATCTTCCTAGGTAGGTCATTGCTCTGGCCCGAGTGATGAATTGAAGAAACATATGAAAATGCTTTGAGGAAGAAATTTTTCATGAAAGCTTGATGGTCAGCTAGGTTCTGAATGATGCTGTTTTGGCTTGAATTGACCTGAGCTTCAATCTTTCTGAGAAGGGTGATGAGTTGCATTAGTTGCAGTTTCTGTCTTTCCACTAGCTCATTCGCTGTTTGCATGGCTTTATTCATGTAGTTTTCTTCCTGAAGTTCAAGGATAAACAATTTAAGGTGCATAAAATCAAATTATACAGCTAAATGGTTCAAATGCAACTACTGAAGTGATTTATTGATATTAAACACATAATTGCAATATATAAGAAAAGATCTGAAAGCACTACAATCCCTTATGTTTAGGGTCTAAGCTTTGAAACCTTAAGTTTAAGAAGGACATGGTTAAGTTTTGAATGGAAATCTCTCTCAATTTGCACCCAAGATTCCCTGTCAAGATCTATATGGTTTAGGTTCTAGCAAAATGTCATTTTTCATTCAATGACCTGACAATTAAAGGGGAAAAATCACAAGAAAAGGTTGTGTCAACCCATGATATCTAAATCAGAAGACCTTTCTAAATCAGTTTCAGCAAAAAAGAATGTGTACTGATCATACCGGCATAATAGTTCGTTAGCTGAAGAGTGATCTTTTATTTAGATTGCGACATGCAGACTTTTAAAATACTACATTTTGATAATAAATGGAAAGTTAATGCATATATGCTCAATTATCCTCTTCCACTGCCCTCAGATGGTTGCATTCACCACATATCAAATACGGAAACTACTTAAGTTGATTTGTATTCTTCTTTTAAATGCAAGCCCTTGAAGCAGGCGCCCACACAGAACATACAAATAATATGGCTCTAATTCAGTAAAATAGCATCATCTAGAACGTAAAGATAACATGGCTCTAAATCAGTAAAATACATCATCTCTTGGTTGGAAAGAGTCTTTGAAGGTTTACATTTTTCACTTAGTGCCGTCAATTTTGTAGTATTAGCCTATTAGGTGGTAAGTGCTGATTTTGAGCGATTCAAATGTTCACTCTTTTCTGCTATCATGAATACTAGTTTAATTATGCTCTAATTGCTACATCGATCCTTACTACATAATGATGAGAATATACATGGTCTTCAACCAAAAAACATAAACAGCAGCCTGCAGCCATCAAAACTCTCACTTTGCTGAGGCACAAGAATTACAGGACCACAGACCAAGAATTACATAAACAGCAACTAACTATAAAACCACAGAGGAACAAATCAGCAAAAGTTTGTGTAGAACCTCATGACAATAAGGCTCTCATTCCTTTGAAGAACAGAAGTGATTAATGCATTCCTTCTTTTCATGGTGGGAAGGAGGCATCTTCAAAGTTTACACACTTCAATGCCAATTATTCATCAATTTTGTAGTGCTCGACCAGTGATAATTGCTTTTTGAGCAACTCCTGTATTTGCTCTTTAACTATAGCTCTATCGAGATTTGGTTCATTTGACTATACTTTACCTCCACAGTGTCTTTCTGCTTATACATTATGAATTTCAGCTTTGCATAGTTTTTTCCAGCATAAATCATGTCATTTTGAATTACGTGTTGGATCATATGGTCTCAAATAACAAATGCTAAGTATATCATTTTTATTGTTCATCGAATGAAAAAAAACATAAACAGCTGTGATCAAACCTCCACACACCTTTTCAAAACTTTCACATTCAAGTCCCCACAGATTAACTTCGTAACAAAGCACAGTGTACCAAATCAGTAAAATGTTTTCATAAACTCCAGAGAGGCATATTGACACAGGATACATATCATAACTTTTTATCCATTTCCACAATGATATTCACAGTATCTCCACAAGGTACTATGTGCTTGAGTAATTGTACCTCCACTTAAAAGTATGCCGTTTTCATATAGCGACTCGATTCCAGCAAATTCTGATGGAAATAGTGCTCACAGAAACACGAAAGCTGATCAATCTCAAGATATTTTGTCTAATTACCTGCGAATGAGAAATATCAACCGAAGTGACTATGGTGCTGAATCTCTTATCCGCAACCATTTCATCCGTCTTCAGTCCCACCAAATTCATCAATTGCAGAGCCAGAGACGCGAATACATCTTCTGCCTTGAAGATAACAACCACCGAGTTTCAGATAAAACAATTTAACGAAAATTTTGAGGTAGCAAATGAAATGAACCGATTACAACCGTACCTCAAGCAAACCAGTTCTGATTTGAAAATTTAGCTGATCGAAGGAGACTTTGAGCTGTTCGTGGCGGCAGACGATTCGCTGGAGCTTCGATTGAACAGCTCCGACTGACGGCGGCGGTGCGGCGTAAGAGCGACGGGAACTCCGGCGATTCATCGGCTCCTTATTTGGCTGGAAATAATGGTGGGGTTAATTAGGTGAAAAATGAAAAAACGCTCGATTTCAAAATGTTAATTATAAGATGGTTTTCTAGCTATTTTGGAACTCTAGGAGCATTTTTCTTTTAAGTTTGAAAGCGCCACCTAATTGCTTCTCACTATTTTTTTATTTTTTTAAGGTAATCAAATATAATAATTTTTTAATATAATCAATTACCATCAATATTTTTATAATCAAATCGGCGATCAAGTCGGATTGGGTATCGATTGGCGGTTCAATCGGTTTGACCGGTCGAATCGACACTCCAACCATTAAAATGATTCTTATTAATATTTTAAAATATTTCATATATTACATTATAAATAAAATAAATGTGCACTTATAAAATTTAAAATTTAAAATTATATATTATAAATTTTATTTTAAATATATACAATAGAATCATAAACAACACAATACAATTTAAAATAAGAATTAAATTTTAAATTAATTAAAAAATAACAAAAAATCGGTTCAATCAGTTTTACCGTTTTCCCGATTTTGACCTATTTTTCCGGTTTCAGTTTTCTATTCAACCGTAAATATGATTTTTCTATTTCCAATTATATAGCGTGGTGATTAAAATATTATATCGATACTATGAAAAATAATTATATTTATATTTATTTATAATTTATAATTATATTTTTTGAAAATATAAACGAGGTTTAATACCATAAATAACTCAAATGAATAGAATAAAAATATTTTAAAATAAGAGTTTGTGCTAAATAGGGAGTGATTCACCTTTAATAAATAAGATATTTAATTTAAAATTTAGTCAACAATTTCATCCCGAAACTTTTAATTTAAAGTTTAAACTTTAAATAGGATCTGCACATTCATTGTTTTCGACCCAATTTAAAAACAGGTCATACAATATTTATCAAAAGAAAAAAATCATCAGTGCTGAAACTATGACTTTAAATAAAACTATTTATTCCAAAATGGGTTATAAATTATAATATTTATTTTGATGATACACTCCGCGAATAATAAAATTACTCCATGATTAGACACACTTGCATGAGACGAGAGTATAATTTGGACATTGACACTTTGGAAGAAGTGAAAGTTAATGTGTGTTATATTATAATCTGTTTCATACATGAGACGGTCTTATACAAATTTTTGTTTTATTGTTTCACAAACAGACCCGACTATCAATATTGGTGAATTTGAAATTTGAAAAATAAAAATTTCAGCTACAAACGGTTTCCTTATAAAAAAAAAAAAAGAAGAAATTATTTAAATACAATATTTCAAAAAATTAATTTTTACTTTTTAATCCTTTAACTTTAAAATACATGAATTAAAAAAAAAAAGTTTAAAAAATGTGAATTTAGACTTCTCGATATGTGTTATAAACATACAATTGTAGTGAATTGACAATTGAAGTTATTGTTATCACATCTTTCATGCTCAAAATAAGTGGGGGATATAAGACAGTTTTCTCAAAATGTATCTAATGATTTAATTTATTTATTAAAAAAATTGGTGACTCTTTTGCCTTTTAAAGTTAATGTTATAATGAATGATAAATTTATAGTAGTTCATTATTACTTTTTTTGTGATTAAACTAATTTAACCAGATTATCATCTCCGGTGCAGCCATTTCATTGTGCAATTCAAAGGCAGTGTAGGAGTTTACATTGAGCGGAAATTGTAGAGAGTTTGTTTTTATGATAAAAAGCTTGTGTGGCATTGGTTTTAAATCGTACGAGGCAATCTTACTTAATATAAATCAATATCTATCTTTTTTAAAGTGTTAAAACGTTATGACGGAGTATAATTTGGGCATGACGCTCTAATATCTTGAGAGGTATATTTTACTACTCCTTCCTTCTAATGCAAGAACACTTTTTTTGTTGTCTCAAATTATAGTCCTCTTTCATTTTAGAGGAATATACTTTGTCTAAAATACCCTCAATTAATAATTATTGGGATTAGTCATTATTAATTATTAATATTTAATAAAGACATAAAATGAATGTTGGGATAAATTTTATTTTGCCAAGATGTTTTCTTAATCCGAAATGAAAGTAGACTATCAATTTTTTTTTTTTTTTTGACAGGAAGTATACTATCACTTTGAATGGACGGAATGTATAAGGACTAAATTAGAATACTATTTCGAACTTTAGGGGTCGGAAACGCAATTTACCCAAAAACCAGGTATTTCTTTACACACACTCACTAAAATGGCGTATAAATTCCGAATTGAGGCTTAAGCAGAAAAACCTTGCTGTAGAAATGGACGCCGCACAAGAAGCTCAGAAGAGGGAGGCCTTCCGGCAATCCGTCGTCAACACTCTCGAACGTCGTTTGTTTTTCATCCCCTCCTTCAAGATCTACCGCGGCGTCGCCGGACTTTACGATTTTGGACCCCCTGGTTGCGCCGTCAAAGCCAATGTCCTCGCTTTCTGGCGTCAGGTGAGCTCATTTTCTAACTTATTGTAAAAATTCTTGCATCACACAATTTATATTGGAATTTTTGGTTGCTTTTTGTCTCTGATTGGTGCTATATCCTGTGAGAATAAATGTAGGTATTGTTATTATGATTGCCTGGGTTGCTTTTTTTGATTTGTGAGCTGTATTTGGTTTTGGTTAGAATGATTATTATTATGATTGCCTGGGTTGAGAGGATCGAGTGCACATGCAGTAGTTTATCTTTGAAACAGAACTTAGTGGTCAACTCTATGTGAGTGTTATTTTTGGGGTGTGATTGTTAAAATGTTGGGGGTAAGAATAGTATTCTGCCACTTTTTACCTTTTTCATAGTTTGTTTACTTGGTGGTGAAGTTTAGAGTCTAATTAATTGTAACTCCATAGAATTTGTAGAATCTTTCGTGGTAATTTTAAGTAATGATGTGCAGTGTGCTTCTTTTGATTGTTCAGTGTTTGTATAAATACTGATGTGTTTCTGCTCGATCACTCTAACTTTTATAGTACCTTGCATTAGATTTCTTACTGGGATTCATGCTGATAGACTTTAATCTTCTACATTATACACACTGACATAGTGGAATTTTTTCTTCTTTTTTTGTAAATGAATTGTGCTGTATTATTGGTTGGTGCGTGCCTTTTACTGTTCATTTAATTAATTGTTCCCTAGCCTAAACTTGGTTCTTCTGTAAAAAAATATCTCGCTGTCTCAGCATTTTGTCCTTGAAGAAAACATGTTGGAAGTTGATTGCCCATGTGTTACTCCAGAAGTTGTGCTGAAGGCATCTGGTCATGTTGATAAGTTCACTGACCTTATGGTTAAAGATGAAAAGACTGGAACCTGTTACCGAGCTGATCATTTGCTCAAGGATCATTGCAAAGAGAAGCTTGAGAAAGACCCTAAACTTAGTGCAGAGAAGGCAGCAGAATTAAAGCACGTGCTTGCCGTTCTGGATGACCTCTCTTCTGAAGAACTTGGTGGGAAGATCAAAGAATATGGCATCACTGCTCCAGATACGAAAAACAGTCTATCTGATCCCTATCCCTTCAATCTAATGTTTCAGACATCAATTGGGCCATCTGGGTTGAGCGCTGGGTGAGAATAAATTTTCACAGTTCAAGTTTGTATGTATGTGAACATTTACATTTTCCACTGGATTAATGGCTTCTCCTTGTGGATCTTTTACTCAAGCTGGTATTTTTATCTATAATTCGATGCAGATACATGCGTCCTGAAACTGCTCAAGGTATTTTTGTAAACTTTAAGGACTTGTACTACTACAACGGCAACAAACTTCCTTTTGCAGCTGCACAGATTGGCCAAGCTTTCCGAAATGAGGTTTTATATACTATCACAATGACTTTTTTACTGTATTCACATAGTATTCTGAACCACATGATGTAGTAAACTGGACGTAAGGTGAT
Organism: Stenogyne calaminthoides; assembly: GCA_037126765.1. Lineage (NCBI taxonomy): Eukaryota > Viridiplantae > Streptophyta > Magnoliopsida > Lamiales > Lamiaceae > Stenogyne > Stenogyne calaminthoides. Next base: position 2,327,796 of record JBBCBC010000022.1, on the reverse strand, counting down.
CATTTACTTGCTATCTGATGTAGAAAATAAATGATTGAATAATATTGTGACACTAGTTAACAGTAGTCTTAAGTTTTTGGAGAATGTAGACATTGCATTACATGTGAAGGTCAAGATATTAATATCTAATTTGGCCTTATAAAGCTGATGCCTGATACTCATCTAATGAGTTGCAGATTTGTGTAGTTTGAATGAGTCTGTGAGTCAGCATTATTGTCAACTTTCAAGAGATTTAAGAATAAGATTTTGAATGTTATTGGGTGAATTACCCAGTTTGCAACTTATGGTGGGAGAACTTTGAAACATGATAAGTTGAACTGCTCTTACTGATCAATAGCATGCAAGCTAACTTTCGTTTTCAGCTTGTTTATTATTTTATGGCTCGAAATTTCCGTTAATGTGTAAACATTTGTAATAGTTCTTCTATTCTTGTGAGTATTAGATGTGTGGACAAATCCTTGTTAATATGTTATATTTTTCTTGAATAAGTAATGCCAAGTATCGCTCGTATACTTAAATTGAAGGTTATATCTTTGACAAGTCGCCAGCAAGAAAGCAGAACAGTGAACAAATTGAATTTTCTTTTTGGGTTAGCATCCTGGGGTTTTTTTACTTTGTCAAGAGTTTTTTTTTTTTTTTTGAAAGAATTCTTTGTCAAGAGTTATATTGGAGCAGAATTATGTTTTTAATTTATGAATACTTATTTTCTCTGATATCATTGATATTTGATATGATAGTAAATATGTTTCAGCAAATCCGTGAGCTCGTTTAATTTATAATCTGCACAGCATATGAAATTCATTTATATTCAAAATGCGACAGGGGTGCTATACATTTGTGGCTTTTGCAGATCTCTCCACGACAAGGTCTCTTGAGGGTCCGTGAATTCACATTGGCTGAGATTGAACACTTTGTGGATCCTGAAAACAAGTCCCATCCTAAATTTTCTGAAGTTTCAAACTTGGAATTTCTTATGTTCCCAAGACCAGGTGTCTGGATGACAAGCGAGGAAAATGCCAATTGGAGAAGCAGTTACTCAGGTTGGTCTATTTGTTGAGCTTCTCACTCTCAACTGTCATATTTTATTGTTTTCTGAGTAACACCAACTACTTTCCCTGTATGGCTCAGGGCATTGTCAACAATGAAACTCTTGGATATTTTATCGGGAGAGTTTACTTATTTTTGACCCTTCTTGGAATTGATAAAGACTACCTAAGGTTCCGCCAACATCTGGCAAATGAGATGGCACATTATGCTGCAGACTGTTGGGATGCTGAAACTGAAAGCTCATATGGATGGACTGAGTGTGTTGGTATTGCAGACAGATCAGCATATGATTTGCGTGCTCACACGGTAAAAGTCTCTTGAATTTGTCTTCTTTAACATTTATATTATGTGATTACTTTGGATTAAATATTTTTGTGTGCGTGTTGGTTTTACTATATTACTGGCATTTTTTAGTGTGGTTGGTGTATTATATTATATATAGAGACATAAAGCTCGACTGTGGTTATTTTTTTCTGTGTAGGACAAAAGTGGTGTACCCTTGGTGGCACAAGAGAAATATGCCGAACCTAAAGAAGTCGAGGTCCGTCCTCCCTCCCCCAGTTTGTTCTTTGTCACTTTTAGCATACTCCGAGTTACTCATGGCACAGATCAGATTCCCTATCCTTGCCTCCACTTCTCTCTCTTTCTCTCTTCACTTTCTAAAGAATCCTTTTGATGGTTTTGCCTTATGTTTTTGTCGTTTTTGTTTATGATGTTTGCTTTACATCAGAAACTTGTCATAGCTCCAGTAAAGAAGGAGTTGGGTCTTGCATTCAAGGGTAACCAAAAGATGGTGGTTGAAGCATTAGAGGTATGCTGTTGTACCTTTTCATTGCCCTATGTTAAATCCCTTCTGCATGTATTTCTTTATTTTTTTAATAGTTCTCTTCTCCTCTTATTCCTGTTACTGGGATATATGGAAAAGAGCTGTGTCTCTGTCTAAATAAGAGTCCCATTTGGAGATGTTATTTGCTTAAGGTGGAGCTTAATATGAACTAACTTTGAATTTTATGTTTAATTGTGGCATGTTTGCAAGGATTGTGATTAGGAATCTACTGCATTTATAAATTAATGTGGTCTGCGTAATTTGCGTTTAGAAATCTTTTCTAATTTGCTTATCCCAAACAGTCAATGGGGGAAAAGGAAGCTATGGAGATGAAAGCGACTTTGGAAGCCAAGGGTGAGGCAGCTTTTCGTGTTTGTACACTCGACAAGGACGTGACTATAAAGATGAATATGCTATCAATCTCCAAAGAGAAGAAAAAGGAACACCAAAGGGTTTTCACACCATCAGTGATTGAACCATCTTTTGGTATTGGGAGGATCATATACTGTCTCTATGAACATTCGTTTTACACTAGGGCTAGTAAAGATGGGGATGAACAACAGAACGTCTTCCGATTCCCTCCACTTGTAGCTCCAATCAAATGTACAGTATTTCCTCTGGTTCAGAATCAACAATACGAGGAAATTGCCAAAAAAATTGCCAAGTCATTAACTGCTCTTGGGATTTCGTATAGGATTGATATAACAGGTATGTGCCTAGGAAAATCTACCTTAAATCAATTTAGGGTCAACTGCATAAAAAATCATGACCTTTTCACATTTTCTCAATTATGAAATATGTTTTTAAAATTTGCAATTTGATATACAGACTTTAAAATTTTGCAATTGTATCATTATATTCTGGCAGCTTTTGCTAATGTCACAGCCAGATTATTTTGAAATATATGCAAATAAATTCACGACCCTTTGTTATTGTTTCAATTTAATCACATTCTTTTATTAGTTTTTGCAGTTTCATACATTGACACACCAATAAAACTTGCCAGAAAATAGTCATGTGATAAAATGGCAACAATAACCCGTGTACCGAATTGCAAATTTTAAAAATAAACTATCTTATCTTTTTTATCCGTTCAAAAGACTATTTCACCCTTATTACTACTTGATGATATTTATAAGTTTATAACTGCAAGAAGATGATTAATATTTATTAGGGTAATTGGAGGAAAAAAGTGTACTGTATCTGAGAAAATTTGACGCAAAAAATAGAGTGGAAGAACATGTACTTACCAGCTGTTCATATTGGTGGTACTGTGTAGGTACTTCGATCGGAAAGAGATATGCAAGAACTGATGAACTGGGAGTTCCTCTTGCCATAACAGTTGATTCGGCGTCTTCGGTAACAGTTCGTGAAAGAGATAGCAAGCAGCAGGTTCGTGTGAATGTGGACGAGGTTGCGTCTTTGGTTAAAGAGGTAAGTGATGGTGTGAGTACATGGGCCGACGTACAGTGGAGATACCCGACTCATTCGTCTTGATCAGTGGTGAGTAAGTTTGACCACACATTTGCTATTTTAGGTCTAATCAATACATTTGGCTGGGGGTTGTGATCCTTTATGGCATTGTATTCTGTCAATTTTTGGGAGCTGGAGTTCACTTTAAATGTGTTATATTGAGATTTTTATATGAATATCTGTATGAAACTCGACTTTTTATGACATTCTGTGACATTCTCATCTAAATTTTTGTGAATGTCTCGTCTTAAATTTTGTGATATTTAGTCTTATGTGGATTTGAACTCGGTAGAGTTGACAAACGCCAAGCACGTCAATGAAGTAATTTTTTTTTGGTACAAAGGTTTCTAAAGAAAGTATATTTGCCAGTCTAAAAACTTATGTGAAGTTCTTGAGAAAAAAAATCACAATTTGTCCCGTAATTTTGCCCGAATTCACAATTGGTTCTGTATTACTTTATCAATTTTGGTTCTTTTGATTTTAATTTTAGTCATTTTTGCTAGAAAATTGAAAATATTGGTTGGACAATGACCGGAAATGTGATGTAGCATATAAAATGTAATATATTGAAATGATGGGTTTAGAGAGAGGAAGAGAATAGTGTAGGTTTCGACTCTCGCCTCAACGTAAATCATTTTGAATTAGCCATGATAATGAATGAAATTAAATGATTTGGGCATTTCTTTAATTTAGGTGTAATTAAAACATGAAATTGAGGTGTAATCAAAACATGAAATTGATGAAGAAATGAGAGGTGAACAACCGTCGACGTGACCAGAATAAAAAGTTAAGTTAATTTTCCGATCAAATTTTTAATTATCCTGCGAAAAGTAGTAAACTTGAAATTAAAAAGACCAAAATTGATAAAGAAATTTACAAGATCATTTGTGAGTTTGGGTAAAATTACAAGTCCATTTTTTTATTTTTTCTCTAAAATTCTTTATCAAATACAATAGTCATACCAGATTTTTCTCCCTAAAAGAAAAATAAATCTTGTTTTTGATCAACCAATTTCTGATCTCTGAAACAAACAGTAATTTTTACATTTAATTATGTGAAATTTTAAATTTATTTGAGCTTCATACACTTGAAAAATAACTAATTGATAATATTTAAAGACGATCTAAGTAATTTCCTTGTACTATGAGGATTTTTTTTTTTTGATGTATCAAATAGTAAAGTATATCTATTTTAAGTACTAAAAAAGTACCATGGTGAGAATGTGTCATGTATACGTTCCATTTTAGATTGATACGGTTACTCTAACAAATCATAAGTACACTTTTCATAAGATTTTTTCGGAGTCCTAAAAATTAATAAGACAAAAATTTGTATGCAATATTGCATCTGGCGTGATATCTTGATTAGTTAGTTTTTTTTTTTCTCGCTGGTCGGGGAATGAATTTTAGGGCAAATTGTTGGTGGGCCAATGGGTTTCTTCATCTTCTTTCTCGCGCGCGCAGTCGACGTGGTCAGATTTCCTCTTCTTCCTCTTCTCTTCTGGCGAATCTCATGGGCTTTCTTCTTCCTCGTTCGTGTCCTAATTTGCTTTTTTCGCTCCGATTATTGGATGAAACCAGGTCATTCAATTTGGATTTCGATGTGGATTCTACGAGAAGAAGAGAGAATATGTGTGTGATGTTTGGATTATCCCTCAACACAAAGTGTGTAATGAGATTTAGATCATTCTGCACTTTTTTTTTTTTATTCTCAGAATCTGTAATTTTGAATTTGAAGATTTTTTTTCGCGTTTGTCTTGGTTTTTGTTCATGTAGTAACACTCTTTTTTCTCATATAAGAACACTCTTTTTGTTCATGTAGTAACACATCAAATTGTTCTTTAAATCTGTAATTACGATTTGTGATTTCTTTTTTTGCTTTGTCTTGATTTTGTTCATGTGGTAACACGTAATATAATAATGTAATGTACTTATACATAGATGTAATAACACACAAAAAATTTGAGAAAAAAAAATTAAAAAAAAAAATATGCATCTGATTAGAATCAAACCTCGCAACCAAATTTATTAAAGAATAAACTCGAACCACTAAAAGAACAATACATATTTGATAAAAATATCCTTTTATAAATACATATGCGTTCGCGCAACCTCGAACTCCTTTGCCTGGACCCCCCGACTCGACCCGCGCCCGGACCATTTTTTAAGCAATTTTTACCTTATTTATATTGTATTGCATACACACAACACTGTAATATTTCACATAAATTTGTCAAAATTTTACTTAGATTGAATTGAAAGTTTATACTTTAGGCATTTGAGCTAATCGAAAAAGAAAAGGGAAAGTGCTTTCTAATTTTTTTAAAATGGCGGCAAACATAAATAAATTATTCTTGAAGGATAACGATGTCGAAGATATAAGTCTAGAGATGTTAAATGGGTATTAACTTAACCATAGAAATATTGGTTTCTTGGAACGGTCCTGGGCGCTTAAACCAGTTCATTTTAAATCTGTCTACAATAGTTGAGGCCTAAACCCTAACTCCCTGGATTCACGGGTTAAACGGCCACCAACTCAAGCTCAAAAAAAATTTAAAAAATAAAAAAAATGTTCAAACATTAACATTGCGATAATGACAAAAATTCGATCCAGGCCAAAACCATCATCTTTAATAACAAATGTTCAAAATATAAAATTAGTTCCCATCATCTTTAATAACATAATTGAGCAAAGTTCCCCATGAAATTAGTTAATGATATAAAATTTGTATCATCACATTTATAAATTAATACCATAATATTAATTTATAATTATAATGATATCGATTTAAATATTATGAACAAATTTCATAATAAATTATAAAAATATTATATTATTATTTTATATTGAATTAATATTTTACTTATTTATTCAATTCAATAGAAATTGAAAGCTGTTAAAAAATATTGAATTGGAGGAATAATTATTAATTGACTAAATCAAATAGAAATATTTAATTTGTAAATGATTGGCCATAATTAATTTTTGCCTTATTTAAATTTGTGAAAAAAAACTTTTAAAAAAATTAATTGAAAAATTAGAAAATAAAATAAAATAATAAAAAACTTGAGTATATATAAATATAAACGGGCTAAATTATTTGTTAACTTGAAGGATTTTTGCGCGATGGTCCGAGCCTAAAAGGCCGATTTTAAACGGATCTCTCGTTCTTCTACTAACCCTACATATAATAGGTGTAAATGGCTAATTAACATCTCTATATAAGTCTAAGAGTTTATTTTATGTGAATATTGTACTATTATCCATATTGAACTGCTCCGCACAAAAAACTCTTGATTCAAAAGCAAACCACAGAAAATACATAAATGAATAGTGGTGCACGTATCATGTTACCGTGTACATGATGCATGTAATAATACTTTATAATTATCTATATAATAGATTATATATGGCCATATTTTTTAACAATGAATTCTGATTCTCCATATTAATTTGAGAAAAATAACGAGTTATATAAAAAAGTAATTATATATTTTTTATCATAGTTAGAAATCAGTGAAAAAGACATTTTTTTTTTTTTTTGAGTGAGCCTCTTGCGTGCACTCTGTAATGTATTTTAGAATGATATAATTTATTGCATTGAAATGTTCAATTTTTTTAATACTAAACATGCAATCTATGTTCGTGAAATAAATTACACGTTTTAATATAAATAAATTAGATGTTTCGGTGCAGCAAACTGTATATTTATATTTATAAAATACACCACCGAGGTAAGATTTGGTCTTTTTTTTTTTTTTTTTTTATCAAAATCAAAATTGCCTAAAGACAAATTTCCCCGAATTCAAAGATATCACGTCAACCTGTAATGTTGAATATTGATGGGCCAAGTTTAGATTTCAGCCCAAAATACAAATTCAGCAAAGCGCTTCCTCGCCGCACCCCCACCGTAAAACGAAGCGGCAGTTGCTCCGCCGCCGCATCTTAAAGCTCATACATACCGTCTAAAATTGCAGCTAATTCTTCGCCTTCCATTTTCCCTACACTTTGGCAGCTTATCCGTAGGTCCTTTGAAGATTTTGGAATGAAAGCTGCATCATCTCGCTTATAACATCACCTATTTGATGCAAAACAACACATCCACGAAATTAGTGGAAGAGCGCCGGAAAGCCTACTTGGTTTCGAAGTTAATGGTAGAAATGGAGGTTTTGAAGAGGAGAGCATTTTCTCTGCGTCCACCATTTCGCCGGATTTACGTTTTCTCGCCGAAACCTTATTCATCTGTTGCCTTACCGCAAACGCTTTGTTCAACGACAGGTTATTTACTTTCGGTTTTACTGATTCTTTTTGTTGTTATTAATGTGTGTGCCGGATTTAACTATTCTCCTGTTTTTAAATTCAATTGTAGCTCTGCGAAATTTGTTACTATTAAGCTTGTATGTCAATTCTAGCTCTGCGAAATTCTTTTAGCTTCATTGACAAGTAGACTGTTAAGCTGATCAAGAGCCACTCATGCTTCCATTTGTTAGGCTTTGTATCATTCGTGCTTTAACTTGTTATAAATTGTGTGGCATGTAGGTTTGTTTAACTCTTCTGGTGCCAAGAACTATATTGATGACAATTGGTAAACTGAGATTATCTTTTTCTTTTCTTGCTTTTGGTGCTGGATATTTTGATCCCTGCAAGAATCTCAGAGCAGGGAGATATTTCGTCAGGCTGTAGTTAACACACTAGAGCGTCGTCTGTTTTACATCCCCTCCTTCAAAATCTATGGTGGAGTTGCTGGACTTTACGATTATGGCCCCCCTGGTTGTGCTGTCAAGGCCAATGTCCTGGCTTTCTGGCGCCAGGTCTGCCAATTTTTAAGTTTTGCTTATGCATTTGTTTCTGGGGCACCTGAATTTAGTTGTAGAAGTTGTGTTTCACTTGATGCTAATTAGTCTATATTAATATTTTGGTTGTGAGTAGTCTATATTAAGGAAAAAAGTTTTTTTAGTCCAATAAGTTACTCATATTTCGATTTTAGTCCTCTCTAGACTTACACAAATGAAAATAGTTTTGTAACTTTCCACATTTCGGTCAGGTGACTGGCTGTAAGAGGTAAAACATCCGGTTGGCCAATCAGACTCTGCCACTCATGACTCAATCATATGTTTCACTTCTTACAGCCGGTTACCGGAGCAAGATGTCAAAAATTGGAAACTATACGACTATTTTCAGTTCGTGAAAGTTGACAGGACTAGAACCTAAATAGGGATTACTTACAGGATTAAAAAAACTAATTTTGCGTATATTAATATTTTTAGTTGTGATGCTGAAGTTAATTGCACTGATTTTATTTCTACAATCCTCAGCTGCCTTAACTCATTGGGTTTTATGGCCACATCTTTTCCTGTCTTCGATTCTTTTATTCAAAACCGGTTTCATTTTTTCAGCATTTTGTACTTGAAGAAAACATGTTAGAGATTGATTGCCCATCAGTTACACCTGAGGTTGTACTAAAGGCATCCGGCCATGTTGATAAGTTCACTGACCTTATGATTAAAGACGAAAAGACTGGAACATGTTATCGAGCAGATCATTTGCTCAAAGATTTTTGCAAAAACAGGCTCGAGAAAGACCAAAAAATTACTGCTGAGAAAGCAGCTGAATTGAGACATGTTCTTGCTGTATTGGATGACTTCTCTGTGGAGGAACTTGGGGCAAAGATCAAGGAATATGGCATTACTTCTCCAGATACAAGGAACTCTCTCTCTGACCCCTATCCTTTTAATTTTATGTTTCAGACATCAATTGGGCCATCTGGATCAAGCCTCGGGTGAGAATGCGTTCTACTGTCAGAAGTTTGGTTTTCTTGGTTTACCACTTATACCTTAACCTCCCCTTATTGAAAAAATCTTCTGTGACCTTGGTTCATGGTGAACTCGGTATCACTGTAATACTATTTAGCATACAAAGTATCACTGTGTAATGATTTTGAGAAAAATAATACATAAAATCAAGTATTTTGTAAATGGTGATACTTAATATGCTAAAAGGTGATATTTTGAAGAAGAAGCGTTAACCTAGTTCACAATAGACCTACTCCTCCATATTTGAACTTTTATTCTTTGATTCACGTTGTTTGACTACTTTGATGCAGGTACATGCGTCCCGAGACTGCTCAAGGTATTTTTGTGAACTTTAAGGACTTATACTACTATAATGGCAACAAGCTTCCTTTTGCAGCTGCACAGATTGGTCAAGCTTTTAGAAATGAGGTCTAGTATACTATCATAATGGTTAATACATTATGTGCACCACAAAATACTGTATACAACTCTAGCGCGGATGGTTGCATGTTTTTCTATCTGCTATGATACATAGGGTTCCATAAAATGTAAAATTTGCAGCAACTGTGGGAAATTGCAATTAATTTCTTAAGATGAACCCACCAAATGATGCTTCCATATTAATTTTGTATATGCTAACTTCATGTATTCGGAGTGGGTCTGAGCGTTAGCATGCGTTTATTAAACTCCCAGAAATGCTCAAGTAAACATGGCTTGTAACTTATGTCTAGAAGTATTGAAAACATGAAATCTTAGAACTGTCTGATATACCTGCAAATGAAAGTTTTCTCTCTTTTGCTAAAAACTTTTTTTTTTGCTTAGAGAATGTCTACTGGATATGTTTTTTTCTAGCCATATGTGTATTAAGTGACAGAATCTTGGTAGGTGTTACATATTTCTTGGAAGTAAAAGAAAAAATATAAGATGACTTCCTGACCTTCAGAGCAGTTAAAAGGAAAGATTAAGATTGAATAATGTGGATTAACAACTTAGTTCATTATTTGGAGCATGTTACAGTTTTTTTTAATCTGTGAATTTCCATCAAATGTTGGCAAATTCACAAGCTCCTAAGCTATAAGTCGTACAAGAAGTCCGCATGTTTTTTGATTTATTTTCTACAATCTACATTGCAAACTCTACAAGCTCCTATGACTTATATGCTATACATGTTAATTTTTTTTAGTTATGCTTTATGTCGCGCATAAACTTTGCAGATCTCCCCACGACAAGGCCTTTTAAGGGTCCGTGAATTTACACTGGCTGAGATTGAACATTTTGTTGATCCTGAGGACAAGTCCCATGATAAATTTTCTGAAGTTTCAAACTTGGAATTATTTATGTATCCCAGAGAAGATCAGGTTTCTGGACAATCAGCAAGGAAAATATCAATTGGAGAAGCAGTTTCCCAGGTTGGTCAGTGGATTTCAATTAGGGATGTAAATGAATCGAATTGAAGCACATATTGCAGTATTTGAATTGATTTGTTAAACTATTCGAATATTTGAATTCGTCCGAAATTTGAATTTTAAATATGATTCATATTCAATTTGAAAGTGGTATTCGAATTGTTCGACAATATTCGACTATTCGATTCGAAGATTTAATTCTCATATTTTTATTTAAAATCTATTTTTTTTTCTAAATTAATTTTACACTCATATTTGTTAATTATTCAGAAATAATTAGATTAAATAATATATATCATTAATTATTAATTTATTATAATATATACTATTAATTTTTCACTAAATTCTTAGTATATATTTTCAATTATTTATTTAATTAAATATAAATATATTAATCGAATATTCGTGAACCTAATTGAATACAATGATGCTTGTATTTGAATTGAATACTTTTAGAATACGAAATCATTTTTTTTTTTTTATTCTTTTACATCCCTTATGCCAATCATCTAGCCTTTTGTTGTCTCCTTTCACTGTGTTAATACCAATCCCAATTTTTTGTTTCAGGGGATTGTCAATAATGAAACTCTTGGTTATTTCATTGGGAGGGTATACTTGTTTTTGGTCCAACTCGGAATTGATAAAGACCGTCTTCGTTTCCGCCAACATCTGGCAAATGAGATGGCACACTATTCTGCTGACTGTTGGGATGCTGAAATTGAAAGCTCATACGGTTGGATTGAATGTGTTGGTGTTGCTGATAGATCAGCATATGATTTGCATGCACATTCGGTAAGAGTGATCCTAAATTTGCTGATGTTGTGGTGCTAAAGGGTGTACTTTTTCTATTTCTATAAAAACTATTGTGTGATTCTTTTGAAGACTATTATTTCTCCCGAGCTATGCACAATTAGTATACTGATAATTATTTTGTTTAAATTGTGTAATGTCAGACATATTAGAAGATACAAATTTAAATTAAAAAAAATTCAAATCACAACTAATTCATATTTTAAATTTGACAACTTTTTATATAAGCAATGTAGATGTCAAATTAAAGGTCGTAAAAATATCTTTAAATATGATATATTATATTGAAAAGGTACATGAAACAGAAAAGTTATTGCAATTTAAAACTTGGGAGGAAAAAAAAAATTACTTCTGGAATGTGATTTTGGTGGGAAAATTGTGGCTTTCTATTTTGGCAGACTTTTGTGTTTTTATTATAATAATAGTAATAGTAATAGTATACATGCTGTATAAACTAGTATTTTGGTGAGAAATAGTTTGTCTCTATTTTAAATACTGTGAGTGAGAATGCAAGGTTCTTACTTCTCTTTTTGCAGGAGAAAAGTGGTGTTCCACTGGTGGCATATGAAAAGCATCAGCAACCTAGAGAAGTGGAGGTCTCTTCTCCGTCCCTCCCCTCCTCAACTGTTTTTGATATTAAGACTTCAGTTTACCAAGAGATTATGTTTATAAGAAATCTATCTTCTTTATTTTCTCCTTACTTTTCCTTTCACTAAAGGAACTATTACCTAATCTATCTTAATGGCATTATACATTTAATTTTTAAGCATTTATTCTAATATTGTTTGGTCGTCTTCAGGAACTTGTCATATCACCAGTTAAGAAGGAGCTCGGCCTTGCTTTCAGGGGTAACCAGAAGATGGTGGTTGAAGCATTGGAGGTATTCTATTGTCGTCTCATATCTGGAATTATGAGAATACTAGTATTTTTGTCACTATTCTGTTTTATAAGCTTTAATGTCTAGTTGTCTGGTATACATACATAAACAGGCTATGGGCACTAAAGAAGCTATGGAGATGAAAGCGACTTTGGAAGCCAAGGGAGAGGCAGAGTTTCATGTTTGTACTCTTGACAAAGTTGTCACTATAAAGAACAATATGGTGTCAATCTCCATTGAGAAGAAAAGGGAGCATCAAAGAGTTTTCACACCATCGGTAATTGAACCATCGTTTGGGATTGGAAGGATAGTATACTGTCTCTATGAGCATTCATTTTATACGAGGCCTAGTAAAGATGGCGATGAACTAGTGAATGTCTTCCGTTTCCCTCCACTTGTAGCTCCAATCAAATGCACGGTATTCCCCCTCGTTCAGAACCAACGTTACGAGGAAGTTGCCAAACAAATTGCTAAATCATTGAGAGGTTTTGGGATTTCGTACAAGATCGATGTGACAGGTATAGTTAGAAAAAAATATTAACTTAATAAGAAGAAATGATAATATTTTAGTTCCACCATCAATAATCAATCATAAATGTTACATATCTATGTTGAAGCAATATTTCAAGTCGATACGTGTACAAAACTAGTATGACAAATACATGTATACACCAGTTGCACCGAGCAACTGGTGTGCAACTTTTAAATGGTATTAGTTGTTTCAGTGAACAGTATCAGTTGCTTTGATTGAACAGTATTAGTTGTTTTCACTGAACAGTATTATTAGTTTTTTTCACATGTTTATCTTATGCAGGTACATCAATAGGAAAGAGATATGCTAGAACCGATGAACTCGGAGTTCCTTTCGCTATTACAATAGATTCTACATCTTCAGTTACTGTAAGAGAAAGAGATAGCAAGCAGCAGATTCGTGTTGATGTGGATGAGGTGGCATCCGTGGTGAAACAGATGACTGATGGTGTAATCACATGGCCTGATGTATTATTGAGATATCCTGCTTATTCGTCATGACTAGCAGTGAGTTGATTCTTTTTAAATAAGTTTCCTTGCTGAGAATGTTAAGAGCACTCAGCCTTCTGATATAATTTTCTTAACCTTATATATTATCTTTAATACTGAAATTTGGATGCTGCAGTAATTCTTCTTTTTTAGTGGTGGCCTTTTTCACTGTAGAGTCCTGAAACTTAGGTTTAAGCTGATTCTGACTTCTATATTGCAATATGGTTTACGATGTTTTGGAACGAATTTATATAAGAATATCCATTGTGATTAGATATTTGCAGGAATTTAGATTTCACGTATGCTTACATTGCTACATTCAAGAATAAAACTCACTCATAAATATATACTTTATTTTGACCTTATTTCGATAATTGGCAGAACTCTGTATGTAAATATTTCATTTTAGAAAGGTCATCAGTTATCCCTCTTGAATTGGAACTAGCTTGAGTTTGCCTCCATAAATCTCTGGAAGCTGGTTTTCTTCTATGTCCTCCAGTAGAGTATCTCGGAGTTTCTTTTTTTCCACAAATACGACTTGTGTAAATTCTAGCCTTCAGATCGATGAGATCACGTGGCACAACTCTTCTGTTTGTAAAAGAAAGTGAATAATCTGACCTTTTTCTTGGTATTTTTGTCGATAAATGGGTAGATAATTTTCCACGCCGTCATGAAAACGAAAGGTGCGTGGACGAGGAACAGTTTCTCGAGTCTTTCTGGGTAGTAATCCTGTAACAGAATCATAATCAGCTGCATATACTTATATGATCATCTGTTTTGAATTCTCTTCTTCTGTATATGCTACTTTGCGTTTATTAACAGTAGATAAAGTTCAGTAAATATATAGCATGAAGAATAGCATTTATAAGAGTCTGATATAGAACCTGTAGAATTGAAATGCCTGCAATGTATGGTTGAATATCGATGTTAGAATAGCCATATCCTTTAAGATCTATAATTATTATGAACTTTTCTTCTCCTTCTGGGACCCTGGAAATGCTTCAACAACTTGTGTAACTAATTATGCAGTTTCTGGACATTACCATCTCAACTAATCGATTTTTGTACTTTACCATCTCTGGCGCGATAGTAATAACGAGTTAAAATTCGATTTCGTCCCACAATTTAGGATTTTTCGCCAAGAAGGTCCAAAAAAAAGTTGGAATTTTCAATTTAGTCAAATAATTTGTTAATTGGTTGGATTTTGATCCGTTTTTTGGCTGGAAGATCAGTAACGCCAGAAATGTCGTTATATAGTCTCACATTTTTTTGTCATAATACAACGTCGTTTTTAATTTTCCGACCAGATCATACCGCATTTTTTACTTTGTCATGAAAATAGGATCAAAATTGGACCAATTTGTAAGTTATGAGACTAAATTGAAAATTGCGGAAATTTTGCAACTTTTTGCTGAGAGTAGGTCTAGTGTGAAAATTTTCATGTATGAAAATCTATAAAATTGTCATAAATCAACCATCTACACTCTAAACACTAAATAATGAACCCTAAATTATGAACTATTCGGGCAGGGTGAATCATGAACCACTTGGGCCGAGTGAACCATAAACCACTCAATTATGTTTTACCTTCACTAATTACAGAATTTGATTGTAAATTAAAGTTTTTTCATGTATGAAATTTTTTATACTAGACTTTGTCTTTTGATGAAAGTTCAAAGTTGTGGACAAAATTGAATTTTAACCCAAATGACAATCCATTAGTTTTAGACAGCGATCGGCGTAAGAAAGTCCAAAATTAATAGGCTAAAACAGAAAATAGGTAGTATTTTTGGAGCAGGAAATATGAAGCAGAATTAGAGTACCTCGAGCATGCTTTCTCCAAAACAAACGCTACAAAACCTGGAAATTTAGCAGAATGTTTAAAAAGGTAAAGATTATATAAACTTATAGTACTAAAATTAAAAAAAAAATCGACAGTTTTAAAAAGGGGTTAATGGGAAATGATTGAAGTCTTGATCTCCCAAAAGAAGTTGTTAAGAGAATGTTAATTTATAAGACATAATTAATACGTACGTGCAAATTCATGAGTGCCTCCTTTATATGGAATATGTTTAGCGCCAAAAACGACTAAAATTGGACACCCTCTCTTATCCGTTCCTTGCATGAAAACCTTGTCGTGTGCTATTTGGTTCGGAACTTCCGAAGCTGAAATCGAGCCTAACGTTTGGCTCCACGCCACGTATTTCATGTACATTGCAGAAGCTTTGTCGATGTCTAGAAGAAGAAACCTTCTCAGTGTGAGATCATCGACGTTCTGTATATTCATTTTGATTAGAATTCATATATATATATATATATATATATATATATATATCTTGTGTTGAATTAATATCAGGATTGTTGTAGAGTAGTAATGAATTAATGGCTGTAGGAGTTCCAAAATTGTGCTATTAACAAGCTATCAATTTCTACTATGGTCAATTGATATGATGAATCAAGATTAATAGTTTGTCTCTTTTGTAATATCATGCTTAATTTCCCTATATGGATGAAGAATTTAAGGCATACCCTCTCTATTTCTTAGTAAAATTGTTGGGAAAAAAATTAATTGACATAAAATTTTGATATAAATATATGTATCTTTAGTCAATCTTTTTCTCTTCATCCTTCTCCCTCCTCAATTAAAAAATTGCAAAGGCTTGCGTAAATCAGTTTCATTGTTTAATTGATTCATATTTGTGTATATTTTTAAATAGTTTTAGCCGTGTAATTAAAACGTATACTAATTTATTAGTATTAGTTGTTTCATTCAAAAGTATTAATTGTTATGCTATAAAATGATAGTTGTGAATTACTTGTACTGTTAAATTGTTTATATAAGACCAACTCTTAAAAAAATTAGAGAATTTCAAAATCTTGATAAATAATATGTTTCGAAATTTATGTAGGTTAGAGTTTAACTTTAATCAAATCGATGTGTTATGTTGTATTATTATATTATTGTTTATTATAAATATAATGATTGAATGATTGTGCAATGATTAATGCGTTTTACTGTAAGTTTTGGAACTGAAAAAAAGTGCGAAAAATAATGTATAAAATAAAAGTGAGAATAAAAAAACAGCATTTACATTTGAGTTATTGGAGAAAGTGTGATGGGAAAAATTTGGCATTTGTAGGATTTATAGTTATTTGTAGGGTTGAATATATTGTATTTTTATAACCAAAAGTAGAACCATATTTATATTTCAAAATTCCTAATTTGATTTTCTAATCTCAATCCAATCACACCCTTGGAGATAGATGGAGTTAAATTGATTGAATTGTGAAAAATAGCTAAAATAACTAGTAAAATTAATTGACAAATACATTTCAGGATTGCAACTTACTAATAAGTACATTTGTACTTTCGCGTGCAATTTTGACTATATATGCAATTTTATTTGTATTGGTGTATCGGCTCGGATTCCCTATTCCATTTTTCTATTTCATCTACTATTTCACATCTTATAGATTAATGACAAATATACATCTCATAATATTTATAAACATGAGGATAACACCTTAACATAACAAAATAATCTATTTAAGTAAAATTAATTAATTTCTATTAAATCTCATTCCAAAAAATCTTATAAAAATATTTATAATTAATTAATTAAGCTCCCCCTGCGTGCGCGCACACATATATATAACAATTTTAAAAATAAAAAATAACTCAAAAAATTTAAAATTACGTAACTTTAAAAATATAAAAATAATTTATATTTGTCTTTTTTTAATGTAATTTTTTTTAATAAAATTTTAAATGTTTGCTATTATAAAATTTTAAATGATACTATTAAATTTTAATTAAATGATATTCTAATAAGTTTCATTTAAAATTCAATAAAAAAATATAAAACTTATTAAAATATACAAACTGACACCATATGTTATCAATAGAATTTGAAAATTCAACATTTAGAAATATTATATAGTTTTATAAGCAATCTCGATAAATACACATACTTATCTTTTCTTATTGCTAATAATATTTAATAAAGTAACCTCCACAATATTTAAATTTACTGGAGTAAATTAATATGTAAATGTTATAAAATAATATAATCAAAATTTTATTTATATACTAAATGAATTATATTTTCATGCGTTAGACGTGTTCATCGTGCAATTTTAAATTTAGTGTTGATTCATATGTATTTTTAAGTGTATTTATCGAGTTTTTTTCAATATAACTGAAATATAAAAATTTTAGAATATACACACGGTTACCGTACCGAAAATTTTAATATTTTCAATTCAATAAGTGCGCTAAAATTTTTAATATTTCAATATTTTCATTTGTATTTTTGTACATGAATTTTAATTTTTTTTATTGCTTTTGATGTAAATCTCACCTTCTATTTAATACTTAAATATTATTTTTTAATAGATTTTTTTTTACATAATTGATAAGAAAAAAAATGCACGATTAATAAGAAAAAAATGCACGTAAACTATTTTTTATATTTTAAAAGTTACGTAGTTTTAAATTTTTTGAGTTGTTTATTATTTTTAAAATTGTTATATATATATATGTTTGTGGGGGGCTTAATTAATTAATTATAAATATTTTTATAAGATTTTTTGGAATGAGATTTGATAAGAATTAATTAATTTTACTTAAATAGATATAACTTTCTAAATGAATTATTTGGTTATGTTAGGGTGTTATTCTCATATTTATAAATATTGTGAAATGTATACTTGTAATTAATTTAAAATGTGGAATAGTAAATGAAATAGGGAAGTGGAACAGGGATCCAAGCCGCAGCTCGCATATGAAAAACATCTCATTAGTAATTTGCATCAAAAATTTGTAAATACTAGTAATTTCCCAAATAAGAGAGACTTACTGATAAATCTGACCACTAAAACACCATTTTATTATGAAATGAAGAGTGTAAGGCATGGTAATTTATACTAAAACACCATTTATTATGAAATGAAGAGTGTAAGACATGGTAATTAAATTAACGGCTAAATTAATCACCTTACTAGCTGAATCTTGCTTTTCAATTCTCTCCCTCAAAAGATCAATCTTCTTCTTCTCCACCTCATGAATTTCCTCATTGTTATTCTCTTTCAAATTTTCAGGAGAATAAAATACATCATCATGTTCTTCTTCTTCTTCCATCATTATTTTCTCCATATGGGATTCACTTTTGGAGCATAATTATCATAAACATAGCATGCATTTTCCACTTTTATAGCAATGTTATGTTCATATTGCCAATTATATATAAATTGGAATTAATTCCTCTTACAGCCTGCAGAATTTAAGGCCACGTACTTTATTGAACACCAAGTATATATGTGGTCACTCCAAGCAGACACAAATGTTAATGGAATTTATTTTTGACCAAATAGTATGTTTGTTTTATTTTTAACAGGGGCCAAATTATATGTTGTTAGGTGGTCTAAATAGAGACATAATCCAGAATTTCATCATTTCAAGGTGGCCGAAAATATTGTATTATAATATGATTATTTATTTTTTTAAATAAAATATTTTTTTATGTGCATATATGGGGGATTGCTGGGCCTAAAATTTGGAAGTCTTGCAATTTCATGTGAGTGTGCTCGTGATCAGCTTTTTTTGGGGTGTGAAAAGCGTGAACAATACAAATCAACTTTCTCGATCTCTATTGATTTTCATGAAATATCGATAATGAGAAAAATAAGAGAAAATATATATTCTTAATAATATTTTAATTCATGAATAATTTCATGAAAATATATTATAGATAACTTTTTTAAATGATAAAATTTTACTTTTAATTATGAAAATATAATAAATGCTAACAAATAAAATTAATTATTAACTCGTGATTATAAGCAATGGAGATCAGTATCGCGATGATGTGATCTCATCCCCATCAATTTCTATGAACTAGAAAAGAGAAGATGGTGAGAGACGTGAAGAAGTGAGGAAGAAAAGACGTTATGGAAATAAATAGGTTTTAAATGAGTTGGGTCAAATAATTTATTTAAGAACACATTTGTATGAGACCGTTTCACCGCGGTGAAACGGAATGTAATTTGGATATTGACGCTATAACACTTTGAGAGAGGTGAATGTTGATTGTACTAAGTTGCACTCTATCTCATGCATGAGATCGTCTCGTACAATTTTTTATCATTATTTAATGGAGCTAGTCCCATGGAATGAAATTTGTAAGACGGTCGAACAAGTTTTTGGTTTTGTAGTGTACGTAATTACTTTGTTAAGGGAACAATTTCATGTAGTTTAATTACCAACTATTCTGGCAAATGCTTAATTGTTTCATAATTATTTTGATTCATTGTTCCTTTTAATTGACTGGTATATGTCATTTTTTCCTTTTCTCTTTTTTAGCTTATCGTGACAGTCGTTAAATAGTTTTAGTATCTTAAAAATTTATATTTTTCTTAGAGAAAAATGACCATGACTTGTCAAATGATCTCACACGTAATACAAATTAATATTAATTAAACAAGTCATGAACAAGAAAAAGAGTGAGTCTCGTATGCATCCAGATGCATCATGCACTATTAGAACCATGCAACTTGTTATATAGAAATATACAACTTGTGTTTACTGAACCGTGCAACTATTAATATGAAAAAATAGTAATACGGTTCAATGTAAACAAGTTACATATTTCAATATATATAACAAGTTGTATGATTCCAAAATGCACTAGGAGTGCACGGTCCTGAATGAATGCATACAAGATTTAACCAAAAAATAAAAATTTGAATGAACCATATATTAATTATAATTAGATTGTCGGTTGAACCATTATCATTTAAATAGCTTCTATCTAAGTTGAATTTGAAGACAAAAAGTGCAAGAACAGAGAAGGGAATGATGAATCGATCTCAACATGAAAATAATCCACGGTAATTAATTTTATTATTATTAATTAATCCTCTTCACAACGATTCTTAAGCTGATTTTGACTTTTATAACTGGGTGATGTAACTGTGTTCAAATTAATGTATGGTTTTTTTTTGGTAACGAGTTACATAAATACATGAGACTTTCCATTATCATCATACAATTAATATTTGCAGTTAAATTAATATTTGACTTCATGATGTAGTTATATGTGAGTATGACCCATGCAGTATGGACATTACACTTGATTTTATCCCAAGATTCAGATGTTGCAATATATGTACATTTACATTAGGAATAATTTCATTTTACGTCCTGTAAGTTTGACCAATTTCAATATAAATCATTTATATTTCTATTTTATCATTTTTGGTCTTAGGTGTACGATTTTCATCATTTTCTGACCAATTTAGGTCCTAGGGTGTACGATTTTCATCCTTTATATTCCTGCTTTATCATTTTTGATCCTAGGGTATACGATTTTCATCTTTTTTTTACAAATTTGGATCATTTTTCGTGTGGCTTTCCAGCCACTTTAAAAACTTTCCGACGAAAAAGACCAAAATTGATCAAAAAATTATGAAAATCGTACACTTAGGACAAAAAATGATAAAATAAAAATATAAAGGACTTATTTTGGAATGACCAAAACTTACCGGACTTAAAATGAAATATTCCCTTTACATTACTCCATACAAGAATAGAACCCCGCATATAAATATTTATTTCAATATTCATATTTAATTAATTTCGACCTTTATATATTTGATATTTGGCCAAACTCTGTAATATTTCTACAGCTATCCATCTTGAATCGGAATTAGCTGCAGTTTACCTCCGTACATTTCTGGAAGCTCATTTTCTTCAATCACCTCTGCTAGAGTATGCTGCACTTTCTTATTTTCCACAAATATTATCTGTATATATATAATTATATCACTATAAAAAACATCATATAATGAATGAATATAAGATTTTTTCATAAAGGGGCTGAAATTGGGAGGATAACTAATAACTACAATTGAGGAGGGTGCAAAAGCTTTCCGGTACAAGGTTCAAATTTTTTTACTCTGCAATGCAAAATGGTGCATATTTTGTCTATTTTGCCCTTGAATGATACTTTGTTGACAAAAAAGAAATAATCCTGCACCACTTTTTTGTCTCCTGATCTGTCCTCTCTCATAAAGCATGTCACTGTCACCATTTTTTGAATTTATTTTTCTTACTACTATTTTATTAGTTATAATTAATATTTAATATGCATAAATAATTTGAATGCCTTTGTTTATTTCTGGGCATTGTTGTTTCGAGCCCTCATTTTTTTTGACCAGCCATTTTTCGAACTTTTTCTGGCCCATTTTTTTTCAGTTTTCAGGCCTTTAAAATTTAAGTCTTTTTTTTCCATTAATGCACTTACTCTTTTTGCACAGAAAAAATGTACACGTACACAAAATAATGGATTGTTCATAGAAAAATATATATTGTTCAAATATGTACACATGTATTAAAATTATTTTAATTGAAATAAACTTTCAATTTTTTCTTAATTTAATTATGTGCTAAATAATTAATAATATAAAATTAAATAAAAAATAAAATTAATTTTAGATTTGTTGAGACTAAAAAGTGCATTGTGCAAACAAAAAAATTGCATTGTCCACGAAAAAATACATTGTGCGCAACACAATGCATAATCCGCAAAAAATTGCATCATCCGTAAAAAAAATGAATCGTCCGTATAAACAATGCATTATCCACCAAAAAATGCATTGTGCACATAAATAATGCATTGTGCTCCAAAAAATGCATTATCCTCGTCTAGTTTCCTTTGTCACCATCAATAAATTGCCACCAAATAGGTTTCTCTCTAAGAATTAAAAAAACATCACCATACAAACTTTCCACTATTACATCATAGATTTAAAAAAAAAAATCAAAATTAAAACAAAAATGCTAAAGAAACCCACCTCATTTTTTCAAACTGAGATTATTAGCTTCAAATTAGATAAGATTTCAATTATAACGACCACCCGATTTCAATTTAAATCAACTTCATATCTTCATGTGCCTTCATCCATTTAGATCTGCATAATTGAAAAATAGATCCACTTAATCAGATCTGTGTAAACTGCAAATTAATTTGCAACAAATCTCCAAAATAGGTCCACAAAATATGCAACATATTTGTGCAATTGAAAAATAAATCCAATATGTGTAAACTGCTATTAAATTGTAACAAATTCCAAAAAATAGATCAACAAAAAATAAAACAGATTTGCGTAGTTGAAAAATAGATACAAACAAATCTTGAAGTAAATAAGCTATTCTCCAGCAATTTTTTCAAAAACCCAAATAATATCGACATATCCTAATTAAAGACTCCCCAAGTCTAATCAAGCAAATAAATAAGCTAGTACACAACAAATCATCAATCTCAACATAATACGAATATTATCAATCACAAATTAATTAAAAGAGAATCTACGCATTACACAAATAAATTTTTTCTTAACAAAAAATAATCATCTACACACGGCAGCAAAAATTAAATAACACTCCATAAAAATCATTTTTTCATTAAAAAAAATCACAAACATACAGCACAAAAATAAAAATTGAGAATAATAAAAAAGGAAAAAAAATGTGAAAACTTACCAAAAATTCTCTTTGTAACTGCCCAACACAGCAAAAAATGTCTCCCTTTATTCAGCATAATTAACGCACACCTACACAGATCTGGACTATCTCCCTACCATTAGAAAAAGCATTGTCGCCGTCTCGTTTAACGCACAACGATTCCACCACCACCGGACCTCTCAAGGCGGACAAAAGCGATGCGAACCACCACCACCGTCGTCTCTCAGTGGGTTGTCGGAGCTCGTCGAAATCTGAATTCGCCGCCTCTTTCTCTCCCTCGCCGTCTTCCTCCACCGATCGTTGTATCCGAATCCACCACCACCACCCGTCTCGTTTTAAAGAACATCACGTCGCCGCACCGCTATAGAGTAGTGAATGAGATCATCGGACTTTTAGAGAGAAAAAATTGAGTTTGAGTGTTGGTGAGAATAAAGAGAGAGAGGGAGAGAGATGTGTGGGAGAAGATACGGTGATTGTGATTGAGAGAGAAAGATTATTATTTTGAAATGGGTGAAAAAGTGAATGACAAAGTTGTAGTTATAAAACAATATTAGGGTATTTTCGGTATGTTTTGTACCCAGTAGTAAGTTAAAAAGTTGATTGTATCTACAAGTAAGTTTCTCCTAAAATTTGTACCACATAGTAATTTTTTCAAAATAAACTACATGAAGCTAATTAATTAATTATGAAAAGATATTATGTATGTACATCATATTACTATTGCTTGTAATGAGCAACACTTTATTTGTGAAGTATCAATTCTTATAAGTAATAATAATAGTTGTGTACAGTGAATATGGTGTGATGGAAAAATTGATTTGGAATCAATAAAATGTTATTTAATTGTAAATAAGAGGGTGTGAGACATTCATTTTTAATTAAATTAAATAAAGGGCATAAAGTTTAATTTTTGAGAAATTAAACATCGTAGTGTCGATCTACTCTCAAAGTAGATGACCCAGGGTATTTATAATCTCAAAATCAAATTTCTGTGAGTGAGAAATTAAATCACGGAGTTGAAACGTCAACATACTTTTTATGAATTAAATAGTGTTGGAAATGTGGGAGAATTAATTAGGAATTAATACATCTCATATTGAATAATTAAAATATTTAATAACTCCTTATGAGAATGAGCTTGTTAGTAGAATTCAATAATAGCGGCTAATGACTAGTTCAATAGCCCACACACGTGCCGCCCGCCCGTGGCTCTTGGACTTTGGTCTTGGGCTTGGAACCAATATTAACTTTTTGGAGCTTGGCCCAACTATTAAATATTATGAGCCCAATCCGGGATTGAGTTGGCCCAAGTGAATCCATATTTATTTTTTGGAAATTGGCCCAAATAAAATAATATGAGCCCAATTCGAAATTGGATTGACTCAAGTGAATTTCAGTACATGTTATAAGTCATCGTTGTGTGCTCTATAAACTCAACATGGTGCGCATAATACTTTGTCATTAATTACATATCGAAGGCTGTTTCGTCCATTTATTTTGTTTTAAACCATAAAAATTTTCAAATTGGTTCTCTTTCACTGCACCTAATTTCCATCTATATTAGTTACATTCACAAGTTTTTACACTTGCTATGAGTATATAGGTCTTGCTCCATACATAACAAGAAGATGGCACATGCCTTCTCAAACAGGAGCAGGACTCCTCAACTTGAGTCAATCAACAATACCCAATCATAAAAATCTTGAACTTATATACAAAATATTCTTTTTATTCTTTATTTAATCAATAAACTTCCAGATTTTATCGAATGATCCTTCTATCATTGCTTTAACACCTTGAGTGAGTGTATCAATAATCTAAAGAACTACTTATTTTATCATCATTTTGATATTATTGTTTGTACTAAATGAGATTTCGACCTTTTATAATGAGGTTATGAAAGTATGTACAATCAATTATTGTGATGAGTTAGTCATACAGAGCAAAACCTTAACTTTAAATGGGGCCCCATTAATGAACGGTGGGTTATGGAACCCAATTAATGAACGATGGGTTATTATTCCCTAAATTAATCTGATCCTTTTCCGTTATCAAGTTATAAAAAAAAGGATTAAGTTATTTTTAGAAAAATTAATATATGCATTTACGTCAAGTCTAATTTATTAGTGCAAGTGCAATGATTTAGTACAAGAAATAATTATACATAATGGCGATAACATAACTTATAAAATGTAATGAAATACAATAATATTTTAGTAATGAAATAAAGTGGAAACTAGTGTGCAAAAAGTTGAAAGTATGTGAGTATTGATCAAAGTGCTATGAACACAAATTAATATTTGGCTAAGTCTTATATGCATCGAGTGTATCATGCATTTTATAGTGTATTTTAAAACTATATAATTTATTACATTAAAATATACTCCCTCCATCCCAGTGTATTTTGTCCCATTTCTGGTTGAATTGTTTAAGAAATAACATTAAAATAATATATAATGAACCTTTATAGTATTTAATGAATAAAAAGTGAATATATTTGAGATAGTTGGAATGAAAAGTGAGAGGAATAGTATTAAAATAATAGTTAGTGGAGTGTTACTTTTTTTCTTTTATGGACTGAGACAATTACAGTGGAACGTACATAAAAGAAAAATGAGACAAATACAATGGGACGGGGGGAGTACAATTTATTTGCACTGAATCGTGCAATAATTAATATAACAAACAAATTACACAATTCAATGTAAACAAATTGCATACTAAATATAACAAATATCATAATTTTAAAATACACTATTACGAAGTGCGCACATAACAGTCACTCAACTAACTCAAGTGTACATGAGAGTCACTCTTAGTTCTTTCATTTATTTATTATATTATGATTCCAATTTTAACAACATAAAAACTAAACCAAAACTAAGGGGAAAAAACATCTCGAAGTTGCCCCTTTTCCGACCAATTAAAGCCGTTGAAAAATGAATGTGGCCGGGTAATTACTACTATTATTTTGCTTTCTTTTTCTTTGAAACCAATAAAAAAGGTCATGCTGCATTCTATAACCGGAAGCAACTGTTTTTTACTTTTCGACAATAATTTCCGTTCCTTTTTCCATTTACCGTTAGACAGTTCTTTTACCGTCGAGAGATAAATTGCCGTGATTGGCAAATATTTAGACATTACTGCTAGAAGTTGTCGGGGTAATTAAGAGCAAACTTCGAATTCTGTAAAAAAAAAAAAGCAAATTTTTAATTAAAATAATACTTCCTCCGTCCCACTAAAATATGCATATATTTCATCCGTACCGATTATATAAGTTTGTTTGACTTTTTACATAGATTAAGAAATTATATTGGAAGAGTAAACTCGTCGGGAAATTATTTTTAATCCCCATCCCTACCCATGATGCCGATGTTATTGAATATCCCTGTACCCTACGAGCCAATTATATTATTTTTCGAAGGCTGGATGAAGAACTCCTTTGAAGAAATGTTTGATCGAACATGCTCAATACCTTTTTCTCTGATCGAACGTCACTTTTGGATGCTTTGCACGAAGAATGTTTTGAACTTACTTTGAATCTTCAAGAACGATTGTATAGAATTTCGGGCTCTTCTAGTATTGCTCATCTGAAGATCTAAAGAACGTCGTCTGGAATGATCATTGTTGTGTGGATGAGTGAATCGGTTTGGATCTCTATTTACAGGGTGAGAGGTGTCAAACTTTCCTTCTTAATGTGCCACGTGGTGGCCTCTAGTTGGTTGAAGGGATTTGATCGGCGTAATTAACGCAAATCATTTAATTTGTTTGCTTTGTCGTTAATTCTCTTCTATTTATGACGAAATATTAGTCTGATTCGCCAGATACGAATGTCCGAGAACCCATAAAATTTGATTGACTTGAATTGTGTATATTTAAATATCAATCATTTAACTATTTAATTTTAAGAATTAGTTTATTAAATTCCCTATATAAATAGTTGATTTAATTTGATATTAATACTCCCCCCTCCCAAATATATAGACTTGTTTGACTTTTCACACTAATTAAGAAATTGTATTGGAAAAGTAAATTAAACAAGCCAAAATTTTATTATACCCATATTTAATGATTGTTATAGTTTCCAACATAATTAATGCATAAGGTTATATTAGTAAATTAATTAGAAAAAATTACTTTATTTAGAAACAAGTCTATATGTTTGGGACATTCATAAAAGGAAAACAAGCCTATATAATTGGGACGGGGGGAGTATGTAATTTATACACACATCGTCATTTAATTGGATGCAAATTTTATTTGCTTACACTATAAAAATTTATAGTATATGAAAATAAATATTTGATACTAAAGATAATTGGTATCTAAAAAAATATATGGTGCTAAAACTAATTAAGTGGTATCAATAAATAAATTTCTAATATAAAAAAAATGGTATCAGAAAATAACAGATGTTATAAAACTAATGGTATCAGAAAATAAATTTCTGATACTAAATATCCATTCCCCGTGGAGATAGTATCATAAGCAAGCAAATAGATACAAAAGAATAAAATTTAGTATATAAAAATGCGACTTGATACCAATTTTTCAATACTTAAAAAACATTTTTTTTATAGTGACACTATCTCTCACACCTTAATAATTTTGGACTATCAATTGGTTACCGAATTGCACATTTTTTTTCTTAAAAAATGAATTGATTACCGAATTATCTTATTAAAAAGCATAATGATTTTAAAGGTTCAATTTGTTGAGTCAGATATCTTACCGGTATTAGAGATGTCAAGTCCAATTTGTTCAAAACTAACTATATAAAAGACGTTGGTAGGTATAGAGTGGATTTGAGTATTAAATTTTTTGATTCATCTTTTGTTGTTAAAGACCTTTATACCATCAAAATCCTTCGGATAACCTCTATGAATGACACAACTTATCACACTTATTATTGTCATAATCCTCATACTAACAAGATGTATCTTTCTCCTTGTATCCAATTTGTCCAAGATATCTTTACTTGTGTCATTTGATTGGACGAGTTTAGTCTATAACAAAATGCCACCCTACATGAAAATTAATCAGCTTATATTTAATTTAATTTTAAAATACAAAATATCTATATTTTATCGTTAAAAATCAAATTAAAATATATAATTATTTAAAATAACATTTAGCACCATCTAATACTAGAAATGTAAAATGCATCTTTAGGTCCCTAAATTATTACTTTTTATTTGTTTCAAAGGTCCCTAAACTATTTTTTTTGTTTTAATAAGCCCTTGAACTATTAAATTTTGTTTCGAAAGGTCCCTGAACTATTTATTTGTTTAATGAAGTCCCTAAACTATTGATTTTTGTTTCAAGCAGTCCTCCTTGACGGAATTTTTTGAATAACCTAACGGAACCATTAAGTAAAATAATGGTCAATATTGACAATTTTGAGAATGATGATGTGCGTATTTATTTAACGATTCTGTTAAATGATTAAAAAAATAATCAAGAGGGACTACGTGAAACAAAAATCAATAGTTTAGGGACTTCATTAAACCAAAAAATAGTTTATGGACCTTTCGAAACAAAAATTAATGATTCAGGGGTTTCTTAAAACAAAAAATAATAATTTAGGGACCTTTCGGAACAAAAAGTAATAGTTTAAGGACTTAAATATGTATTTTGCCTAGAAATTAACTCTTTAAATGTATATATACTACAATATATGAACATAAATATATAAATATATATGCATATATAAAAATATTAATAAATATATATGGCGAGTTCATAAACGGGTGTTGAGGAAAATTAAATAAATTGATTATTCCCGACCCTCTCTACAAGTTCGGACTTTTAGATGAGACAAAATTCTTTCATGGTATCAGAGCTTAGGCTCGCCTAGATCCTGTTCGATTCCTGTGGACGCACCCCACCCATTTAAATTGTCCACTCGTTGGGCCTCCTCCCCAAAGAGAGGAGACAATGATTCGGTCCATAGTGAGGGGGAGTGTTGAGAGAAATTAAATAAATGAATTATTCCCGACCCTCTCTATAAGTTCGGACTTTTAGATGAGACGAAATTCTCTCAAAGGGTTTATGGGGCGGGTCTTATAAAAATCGCAACACGTCCCAAACCGGCTTGGTCGGGTCCAATCCCACTCCGATGAGGCAGGTTCAATGCGGGTTCAGGTATGAACCTCATTGACATCCGACCCACGGATAAGGGGATGCTAGTTAATATAAATGAATTAATTGCACACGACGCTACAAGTTGAGACTTTCTGATGAGATAAAACTCTTTCAGTTTCAAATGGTCAAACACTCGTTAAAATTAATACAAGTTGGTTTAGCTATAATCTATGTCGCAATACGCTTTAATTATTAAAGTTATGATAAAAAATGATTTTGTCGTATGTACATTATTATCACTTACTTCGATTTTTCCACTAACTTACTGTTGACGTCTCACGTGTACAACTGTCACTTACCTCGATTATTTCTCTAATTTATTATTTTACCTCAATTTATTTTCTAATTTGTCGTTTATAAGACCACCTCACATTAGACTGGTAATGAAACACACTAATTTGTCTTGTTTGTACAAAATCCTTCACTTTGTATGCAAGTACTAAACTACTCAAATCTACCCCTATCTAAAGTTGTGAATGTAAGTAAAAGTTCTCTCCAAAACACGGCTCTAGCCCACAGTATTACGAACCTGACGTGGCAATTCTTAACAGCCTCATCCACACGTCGCATTCTTATTGGCTACAAATTCCACATGGCAGAACACCCTCGTCATTGCATCTAAAATTTAATGCCGCAATCCGTCCAATTTTCAGTACGGCACTAATAAACAGTATCCGGAATTTAAATAAACGTATAAATAAATAAAAACGATATATTTGGAAATAAAATACAATGTTTTGGTTATTTTGGAACGGAATAAAATCTCTGGCCCCTGTGGCATTTTCAGTAATTTTAGTAAAAAAACGAGGTGACTCAGTTAAAAATTTCAAGCCGCCGCCCAGCTATAAATATCCAATCTTTATATGAACGTCGATATTTATGCTCAGTCCGATCCGCCGTCCTCCTGCGACTTGTTTCTCTAATTACTCTCTCTCTAGTTTCGCTCCATATTAAAAAAGGTTTTGTTTCAATTTTTATTTGTTATATTTGAGATATATTTGGTTTAATTGAGCATAATTGGAAGAGTAATCGGATCGATTTCGTCTTCAATCTGCTTGGATAAATCGGATTGTTTTTTGGTGTTTGTGTTGGATGAATTGAGTAATTTTTTAATTCGATTTGTGAGATCGAGCTGATCTTTGGTGTTTGAGTTGCAGATCTCTCTCGCTTCTATGCTGATTTGTGTACTAAGTGTTTGCATCAATTGCATGTGTTTACAATTGTGTACTTGATGTTGCGCGTTTACTTTGTGATGTGGATGTGACTTGTGAGGGAGAGGTTTTGTATCCTGCATCAAGTTGAAGCTGTTAGAAAGCTATTAATCACCTGCATTAATTTTTTGTTAAATCTGGGATTTATGCATCAAAGTGTGTCTTATGGGAGCTTTAGTGGAGGGCTTGCCTTTTTATGAATTGAATTGTTTATCCGGTATAGAATGCTACGATTTTTCTGAATATGGATCTGTTAATATCTGCCATCTACTTGGTTTTTCTGTTTCAGAGATCGACCTCAAGATTTAATTTTTTAACATAAATCTGAATTTTGCATTCCGTTTAGCACATGCCGTTGAATGAACTAAATGTTTTTTTTAAGTTACCTTATAAAACAGAAAGATTTGCTTTTTTTAGCCACTTTTTTTATGATTTTTGAGGAATTTTTATTAGAGTTAGATTTGATCTCTCTTTTCATGTCCATCATACTTTTCTCACAAGTAAAAGTCTAATTATTAGTATGCGAGGTCCATTGCTTGGTCTTTCTGTAATATATGCACAGGCGGAAGTAGAGTTTGTGCTTTCATGAAATGTGTTTGCTTTTTTTCTTTCTGTCTCCTTAAATAGTTACATTGTTGTCTTTCATGTGAATGTGGGCTTCTCATAGGAGCAGAAACTAGATACTGTGTGTTGGATTTATTTTTATTGTTTATATTCATTAAAACTTGTGCTTTTGCAGACTTGCTGTTGAGATGGCATCAACAGCTGGCGCCACAGGATGGTTGAGGGGAAAAGTTAAAGCTGTTCCCTCCGGTGACAGCTTGGTGATAATGGGGAATACCAAGGCTGAGATTCCCCCTGAGAAGACTATCACTTTGTCATCTCTAATGGCTCCCAAGTTGGTATGTTCATTTTACTCAGGAATAGTTCTGTATGCATTTGGTTGGTCTGACCTTGTCTTTTGCTCTTTTGACTGCATTAAGTTTTCCATTAATTATTTTCTCTTGATGAAATGGCTATAATTAATTAATTATGGCTCTTTGCAAGTTTATAGGGAATTAGATATTGGAATTTTGTACTACTGTTGATTTTAATGCTTGAATTTTGTCTTGTTTCTTGATCATGTCCTTGAAAGAATATGTGGGATGTCAAATTGAGTCGTTATTTATTCTTGTCTTGGTGCTTATGTTTTCTTTTCCATGATAGGCTCCTCGCAGAGGAGGTCTGGATGAGCCATTTGCTTGGGAGAGCAGAGAATTTTTAAGGAAGCTCTGTATTGGAAAGGTGTGAATTCTCTGGCTTTACTTGTCCTGAAATAACTTTACCCTCACTTAAAATACTTTTCCTGAAATTTAATGCTTACATTACTGCATTTTGCATTTTAGGAGGTCACTTTCAGAGTGGATTACACTGTACCATCCATCAACCGGGAATTTGGTTCTGTTTTCCTTGGGGATAAGAATGTAGCAGTGCTTGTGGTCTCTGCAGGCTGGGCAAAGGTTCATATTTTCATTTATAGTTTATTCAGTTTGCTACTACTTCCATTAGTTTATGCTTTGCCTCACCCAATATTTTCCATTTTCCTAATGCAGGTTAGAGAACAAGGTCAACAGAAAGGAGAAGCCAGCCCTTTCTTAGCAGAGTTGCTACGTCTTGAAGAACAGGCCAAGGAGCAAGGCCTAGGTCGTTGGACTAGGGTCAGTATTATTTTTTTATAGATGATAATTCCACTAAAACTGTCCTTTTGTGCTTCAGTGAAATGTGAAATATTTGTCTTTTTTGTGTCTTGAGGATATATTTAGTCTGTTGTATTTTAATATACTTTTGGTTTAGGGGATTAATACGATACTCTTATCTTGTCATTGCAATTCTCAGGTACCAGGTGCTTCTGAGGGTGCAATTAGGGACCTGCCTCCTTCAGCTGTTGGTGATTCTGGTAATTTCGATGCAATGGCTCTATTGGCCGCCAAGAAGGGTAGTCCATTGGAGGCTATTGTGGACCAGGTTCGCGATGGAAGCACAATTCGTGTTTATTTGCTTCCAGACTTTCAACATGTCCAAGTGTTTGTTGCAGGGATTCAGGTATATATTAATCCTCATGGATAATATTTACTGCAATTTCTGTTTTTATTTTCTAAATTTGAGATAATATATAACATATTTTTAAATAGGCTCCATCTCCGGGTAGAAGAGCTGCAGCTGAAGCTGTTATTACAAGTGAGGTGGCCTCCAATGAACAAAATGGAGATTCTGCTGCTGGAGTTCGTGCTCCCTTGACATCTGCACAAAGACTTGCTGCTTCTTCTGGATCTATGGTTGAAGTTCCTGCAGATCCATTCGGTAAAGAAGCCAAACATTTCACAGAAATTCGTGTTTTGCACAGAGATGTGAGTACCTTTTGTTATTTTCCTTCTGTATCCCCCCCCAACCCCCACCCACCCACCCAAAGCAACAGCACCCCATAGAACTTAGCCTGTATGATTTATTTGCAATGTGTGGGTACAGGTCAGGATTGTATTGGAGGGTGTTGACAAGTTCAACAACTTGACCTGTTCAGTATACTATCCTGATGGCGAATCAGCAAAAGACTTGGCATTGGAGCTTGTTGAAAACGTAAGCAATTTCCTAATATTAATATGGACATTACATAATATGAAAACAAACTGTGTGTTTAATTATACGTTTATTAGCTTGTGAGTCTATAGTTTTAAAGGCGCATTGGACCCAAGTTTTGTGCCTCTCAAAGCCAGAGGCAGGTGCAGTTCACAGGGTGAGCACCTCCTTGCGCTTTTTGCACCTTTTTTGAGGCGTCTGGAGAGCGCCTGAGTTTCCAGTTCAAAACATATTTTTTGTTTTCTATTTTTAAGATATGACATGATTTAGACACAATATCTCAGAAGAAAATGCTGACAGAGCCATAAAAGAGAGAACATCGCTGAACTCTGGTCTAGTGTTTAAGAAAAACTTGATAAAAAGGAGAAAAAGCACCAACTGTGTCACTTCTCTCTCTCTGTTAGCTAGGTTTTTTAGTACTCATCCTCTTTTTCTAAGAATCTTATCTCTCTCTTAACAATTATCCCGTGTTCTCAACCCTATGAGGCTTGACAAATCATGATTTTGTTAAAATTATAATTCCTTCAAATAGCAAGAGACTACTAGATAAAATATTGAGTTAGATCCGATCATATCCCATTTTTATAAAAAGGAATTTGACAAAAGTCCTGTTATGTTTAAAACAAGTATTATCAAATAATAGGCACAATATTATTTTAACCCTAAGAGAAACTTTTTCCTTGGCTAAAATGGCCTTTGCTGTGCCTTTCTCTTCTCGCCTCAAACAACTATGTGCAAACCTACTGGAGTCTTTTATTTTGATTAGTCCAGTCTTCCTTTTCTGAGCTCCTGCTTCATGCTATGAGCTTGTGAGTTGGACAGGACTCTGCCCTATGTGTTGATAACTATTCCCTCCTACATAACTGCTATATTGCTTTGTCTAATTCTAATTTATTAGTTTTGAAGAATTTTACTTGTATTCAAACTGTGTGTTAGTCTTGTTAGTCTCTTAATCTTATACCAGACTTAATTTTGACAACATTCCTTAATGTTATGCCATCATAGGGTTTAGCTAAATATGTTGAATGGAGTGCAAGCTTGTTGGAGGAAGATGTAAGACGGAAGTTGAAGAATGCTGAACTTCAAGCGAAAAAGACACGTTTGAAATTCTGGACAAATTATGTTCCACCTGCAACAAACTCAAAGGCCATCCATGACCAGAACTTCACAGGAAAAGTAAGTTATTTGTTCTGTTGTAAATGTTCAATGATCTTCTTTGTTTTCTAGATCCTTCCATTATTTTACAGAAACTGTTTTATGCAGGTCATTGAAGTTGTAAGTGCGGATTGTATTATTGTTGCCGATGAATCCTTGCCCTTTGGAGATCCATCTGCAGAACGACGTGTCAATCTCTCAAGTATAAGGGGTCCCAAAATGGGCAATCCTCGTAGAGATCAAAAACCCGATCCCTATGCTCGGGATGCCAAGGAATTTTTGAGGACACGCTTGCTTGGCCGTCAGGTATGCTTTTAATATGAGTAAAGTCTCTTTACACCAGTTGCACCGTGCAACTCATGTATAACTAATATTGTTCAGTGAAACAACTTATACTAACCAACTAATACTGTTCAGTGAAAACAACTAATACCGTCTAAAAATGCACTTGAGCTGCATGGTGAACCTGGTGTATACAACACTCTGTCTTTTAATATTTCAAATGTCTCTTCCTGTATTATAATACCATAATGCTGACATTGCCTCCATGCCTTTAGGTGAATGTTTCTATGGAATATTCGAGGAAAGTTGGCATGACCGATGGAGCCGCTGCTCCGTCTGCTGCCGCAGATACTAGGGTTATGGATTTTGGATCAGTTTTCCTTGTTAATCCACCCAAGGATGGGGAAGCTGCTGCTACTGGAGCAGGTAGTCAAACTGGGGTTAATATTGCAGAGCTTTTAGTCGCTCGAGGTTATGCAACAGTTGTTAGGCACCGTGATTTTGAGGAGAGATCAAATTACTATGATGCGCTCCTATCTGCTGAATCACGGGCACTTTCTGGGAAGAAGGGTATGCATTCCGCCAAAGACCCCCCTGTGAGACATGTAACAGACCTGCTAACGGTTAGTTCTACCCCAGATTCAATTGATGTTATGTTTTTTCTTATTTATATGTTTTACATAACTGACACGTGTTATTTTGCCGGTTGTGGCCTTATTAATTCATTTATAAGGCTAATGCAAAAAAAGCAAGAGACTTCTTGCCATTCTTGCAACGCAATAGGAGGATGTCTGCTGTTGTCGAATACGTGCTCAGTGGACATCGATTTAAAATCGATATTCCTAAGGCAACATGCAGTATTGCTTTCTCATTATCTGGGGTTAGATGTCCTGGCCGTGAAGAGCCTTATTCCGAGGAGGCCATTGCATTTATGAGACGAAAAATAATGCAGAGGGATGTCGAGGTAGTGTTTTTCCTTTTAGACTCATAATAATTCTCCGATATATGTGCATTCATATCTCACCGTTCTGTTATGTGCAGATTGAAGTTGAAACTGTAGACAGAACAGGAACTTTCCTCGGAACCTTATGGGAGTCCAAAATTAATGTGGCCATACCTCTTTTGGAAGCAGGCTTGGCAAAGCTTCAAACTTCTTTTGGCCTTGATAGAATCCCAGATGCTCATCTTCTGGCTCAAGCTGAGCAATCAGCAAAGCAGAAGAAGTTGAAGGTGAATTACATTTTAATTTCACATGCATCTTTTATTGTTGTATCTGTTTCTCTTTTACAAATAGTCTATGTTGCAGATATGGGAGAGTTTTGTTGAGGGAGAGGAAGTTTCTAATGGTGCAGCTGTTGAAAGAAGACAGAAAGAGGAGTTAAAGGTATG
Source organism: Stenogyne calaminthoides (assembly GCA_037126765.1). Lineage (NCBI taxonomy): Eukaryota > Viridiplantae > Streptophyta > Magnoliopsida > Lamiales > Lamiaceae > Stenogyne > Stenogyne calaminthoides. The sequence continues at coordinate 2,292,228 of JBBCBC010000022.1, read as the reverse complement.
TGCACCATAAATGTGATTTGACTCGGTATGTTTTCATATTTCTCGTGGGACCCTCGTTGATAAGAATGCTCTTTCTCAGGTTGTGGTTACCGAAGTCTTGGAAGGTGGGAAATTTTATGTTCAGTCGGTTGCTGATCAGAAAGTGGCCTCTATACAGAAACAACTTTCTTCCCTAAGCCTTCAAGAAGCTCCTGTAATAGGTGCTTTCAACCCTAAGAAGGGGGATTTGGTTCTTGCTCAGTTTAGTGCAGATAAATCTTGGAATCGTGCAATGGTAAGATTTCTTGCACTAATTTTCTCTTGAGATATCTTGAATATATTACTGCAACATGTGACATGAGTTTACTTCAGTGTTATTTATATGTTTGCCGTTTATACATGCTTATTTACATATTAAAGTTAGTGAACTTAGGTCCTGAACTTGTCCATTACAATTTTCCTATATAGTTACTTATCTGATATGTCAACTATAGTAGCTTTGATCTAATTGGCTATGCAATTTGAAATTAATGTTATTAGATAAGTCATATCCTGAACTTTATCTTTGCTGCGAGATCTTTGATGCATGATAATTTATGTGATATCTTTGTCCTGCAACTCGTCTCCTGCTCCAATCTTAAATGTCTATAATGGGTATAATTGTTTCTTCATTAGCTCAATTTCACCGGTTCAATATTTTTCTAATTTTTCTAATCATGCAAGATGAAATTAATGTTATTAGATAAGTCAACGATACCCTAATTTTGATATTTGTTGCTAGATTTCCATTGCATGTAAATTTATGTGATTTTTTTGTTCAGTAACCACATATCCTGCTCAATCTTAAGTGACATAAATGGGCATCAATAATGCTTCAACAGCTGAAAATAACTGGTTCTTTAATATTTTTCCAACCATGTCTAACTTAAATTTTGTAGATTGTCAATGCTCCTCATGGTCATGTGGAATCGCCAAACGACACATTTGAGGTTTTCTACATCGATTATGGAAATCAAGAAATTGTCCCCTACAGCGAATTGCGCCCCCTTGATTCTTCGGTCTCTGCTGCCCCTGGTCTTGCTCAGCTTTGCAGTCTGGCATACATCAAGGTTCCTGGCCTGGCTGATGATTATGGTCAAGAAGCAGCTGTTCGTTTAACCGAACATCTATTGAGTTCTCCAAAAGAATTTAAGGCCGTGATAGAGGAAAAGGATACTTCAGCTGGGAAAGTCAAAGGACAAGGAACTGGGACCGTATTTTTGGTTACCTTGGTTGATCCGGAGGCTGAGATGAACATAAATGCTCTTATGCTACAGGTACATTGAACTACCCCTATGCATATATACATATATATATTTACTGTTTTTATATGGAGCAAATAGTGGGTTTCTTATGGAGCCCAACACCTGCATAAATGTTCAAGTGTTTTATGCAGGTGATAAGCTCCATTAGAAACCCACCATCAAACTCTATCATTACTCATAATATGTATATGAGTATATTTCTACACACACACACACACTTGAGTGCATCAGTTGCACTGTGCAATTGGTGCACAACTAATATTGTTCAGTGAAAATAGCTATACTGACAACTAATAACAACTTATACCATTTAAAAATGCACTTATATATATGCATATTTATTAGATGTTTGAAATATGTGTACGAATTTCCATTCTTTCGACATTTTACATGCAACTGAACGACATCATAAATCTTTTCAGGAGGGCCTTGCTCGTTTGGAGAAAAGACGTAGGTGGGAGCCTAAGGATAGGCAGCTGGCATTGGATGAACTGGAAAAGTTCCAGACGGAGGCCCGTGAGAAGAGACTCACGATGTGGGAATACGGAGACATTGCCTCTGACGATGAGGACATGGCACCTCTAGCAAGGAAAGGTGCAGCAGGCAAGCGGTGAAAAAGAAAACTCGCATCTCCGCGACATGTACTATTTATTACTACTTGTCGTATTACTGGTCGGTTTCAATTAACTACAGCAGGCTCATGGTTTTTTTTTTTTTAAAAGAGAATATTAAAGAAAATGAAAGGCCAATGTCGTTCCAACTGATACATGTAACTTATAAAACTCGGCCATAAGACATTACTTGTAGGTGAGCAAACAATTTTGTTCTGAGTTTTTTCCCCTACATTTGTTCTTTTTAAGTTATAGAACCTTTTTTTTTTTTTTGACGGAATAAGTTATAGAACCTTAATAAGGCAACTTTAGACTTTTTCTCCCATCTTTATTTCTCTGAGGAATTTTTGTTTCGTTTCGTTTGGCTTGTATCCTTGAAGAAGGCTCGTGTGATGCTTTGTACCGGTAAGATGGCCTGCACAAGTTGGCCTGCACAAGTTGGCCTGCTTGTGAAACTAGTAAGTCTCTAGTAAGTTGCACGGGAGTTCGTCCTATTTGAATGATTCTGTTATCTGGTATTAATTTCATGAAAAAATGATGATAGGTTATGTTCTATTCAAGATAAAATTTGATGAAGTGAAATCATAGGTTGTCATGGTTAAAACGAGAAAACAGTATAATGAAGTGAAATAATAGTGAATATCTGAGCAATATGATGAAAACATGGAATTGCAGAAAGATAACATTCGCTCATTGCTCTCCTTTCTTCCTTTTAAGAGGTGCTTTCGATTGCTTTTGTTTTGAAGAAGTTATTAAAATTAGTGATTTTGATAAAACTGTTTGTTGATAAAAGTGGCTCGTGTTTGAAATAGGTACATCTGATGCAAAAATTAAAATTACAAAAACGTATTGTTTGGAAAAGATTCATTTAACTAATTGATTTCTGCCATAATGCTTCTAAAATGATGCAGTTCTTCATGTTCTGCATGAATGAAGGAATTAGGCTTTATTCAGCCATGGATTAGGATACAAAGCAACAAATACTTTGAGATAATATTTATGATCCGAGTAAATTTACTTCATCTGCGTCGTTCTTTAAAACAATGATAAATTACTTCTGAATGTGCAAACACCTCATGTAGAAGTTCTAAAAAGTATTAACAAAAACCACCAATATATTTGTGAGATGACCTGTTACATCCCCAGACTTTTGCAGACTAATTTAAATAGTAATTTATTAAAAAATCTCAAAATTGACTAAGCAGACAAGAATAAATTTTGCAAATGCAGCGAAAGTATATATTAAAACATGAAACGTTTGAACCTTATACTGAATCACTAGAAATATATGTTTCAAACAAAATTTAATGCAATAACATGAATGTGACTCTTATTTAAATAAAAATGCTTTCAAATTCGAAAGCTAACAATTTGAATGTAGAATAACCATGAATTAATTTTAAAATAAACTCAATAGCTGAATTAAAATTTAATTAACCACTTGATAAACTCAATAGCTGAATTAAAATTTAATTAACCACTTGAGGCGAGGCGATCCATCGGCTCTCCATCATACTCATTTCTTTATATGTTAATTGAGGTGATAAATTAAAAATACTCACTATGAATTTAGCTTAAATTTTTTAAAAAGAATAAACTAAAATTGAGATTTTTTTTTGTCTAATTAAATTTGATAAAAAATAACTTTTTTTATCGGAAATATATAGTTGGCCAAATTTTTTATTGTTAAATAGCTAAAGTTAGAACATTCGTATAATAAAAAATCTTTGAATCCAAATACTTCATATAATTTAAATAGTCAATCTATAACTCTCATAACTCCAATTTGTTCCCGGAGGGAATCATTCAGATCGCCCACTCAAATGGAGGAGTCATTAAAATGAAAAGCCACCTTGTATTGTTACAATTAAACAAAACATGTAATTAAAATTATAAACTCACAAAACATGCATAACATAAGATTGAGTAAAAAAAGCTCATAATTTTGACTACAATTAGATTTCAAAGTTAAAAAAGAAATTGTTACCACTTTAATAAAGAAGATTGGTTGTTGGATAAATCAACCATAATAATATTGTTGAAAGATATTTCAGTTGAGAAATTGTTGAGTTTTTGGATGCAAAAGATCATCCCATAAAACAAACTTTGATTATTGGATAAACCAACCATAATTTGTCGATGTCATGAATGAATGTGAATGATGCAATGAAATATCTTTATTCCTTGAATCTAAAATAAATAATGTAACCAAGTCTTAATATTATTGCAAATAAATGAATATATAAGTAGTATCTTAATAAATGGTTTGATAAATTAAAAGTGGTATACTAATGCATATAACATGAATTTAGCGTTAAATTTTTTAAAAGAATAAACTAAAATTGAAAGTGATTTGTTTCGGCAAATTTGAAAACTAAAACATAGGCCACAGGGTCTGGGTTATTTGAAAATTAAAAATAACTTGATTTATACAATATATTAAATATATAGTTGGCCAAATTTTTTAACGAAAAGATTCGGACTTTGAAATAGCTAAAGCCTTCTATATAACATTCGTATAATAAAAATCTTTGAATAATTAAAAAGGTCATTTTCGAATTCATATACTGAAATAACAAAGTATAGTGTTCAATGTAAGGTTTAAAAAATTTTACTTCGAAATTAGTTATCTCAGACGGTTGGTCTGAATTATTCTTTAAATTAAAGAATGTGACTTTTTATTGTAAAGAGTGTGTATTAAATTCCAATTTCGTTTTTTACTTATAAAAAGTATTCTTTCGTAAAAATTAGTATTTTAAGGGTGTCAAATCCTTATATTATATGCAAAAGTTTTGGTAATAAACATGTATAAAATTGAATAATAATTGAAGATGTGATTTATATTCTTAAAAGGGTATGAAATGTATTTTTATATTCTTAAAAAATGTATGTGTATAAAAAAAAAAAAACCAATTTCATAGTATACCAACTACACTCCACTAAAATATATAAAACTTTCCTTTGAAATCTTCGAAATAAAAGGTTTGAACTAGAAAGACATAGTCCTTAAAACTTCTTTATAAAACGTTGGCCTAATGATTTCATAACAAAAAATTGAGTAAAAAGCTCATAATTTTGACTACAATTAGATTAATTGTAACGTTAAGAGAAAGAAATTGTTACCACTTTAATAAAGAAGATAAAAAACGAGATGTTGATGTCTTTTTGGTTCATGAAAGAAAATTAAAACTGATGTTTACGGTGAGAAATATTTTCTGTGATTTCTTTAGTGAAAATTGACCGAGTATTAAAAATTGTTGAGGGAAGATATTTCAGTTGAGAAATATATGGGATAATTAAATTGACCTGAGTTTTTTGGATGCTTAAAAGATTTAAAGATCCCAGTCAAAACAAACTTTGAGATTATTGGGGATAAAAACTTGATGGAGACTTTTAAAATAATTATTTGATATATATGTACATTAAATATATATCTTAATTTTGCTAAAAATATATATATATATATCTTAATAAATATATACAAATATTTGAAAATTATAAAATCTTAATAATGGGTTCAATTACTAGTAATTATGAATAATCAAACTTAAAAGAAACGCATGGGATTTTTTTTTTTAAATAAGAATAAAAGTTTTTCTCTCATCGTTGGTAGTATCATACAACTTATATATTTTTCTTTTCTTTAGTGTGTTGGAGTATTCTTATTCTTGTTATCCATACTGCAATCACAAATTTCTCTACATATTTACCAAATGCTAGTTTCTGGGATAAATATAGTCCCTCACACAAGTTCCATTTGTGCTTTGATAGAATGTACATTGCTGAAACAGTGGATTTCAACATCTCAGTTTTTTACTCCCACAAAACACATTGGACCTTGTCGTCGTCCTCTCCATCCTTCACATTCCTCATTACAGACATCTCAAAGGTACTCAGATGCTAATTGAACAAGTTGGATTATAGATCGTTTTTAGGAGGAAATCTTCTTGTTTCAACAGCCGAATGAGACGGTTTCACATGCGTTTTTGTGTTATTCGGCTTAGGGGGTGTTTTGCAAGAAATTATAAGTGATTATAGCCACCTGAAATTGTGTGCACAAATAATTTTGAGCGTTTTTATTTATTTTTTATTAAATTAATTAAGCTTTCAAAAGCTATAAACTAAAAGTTGAGGGGTACTTTTTGTAGCTTATGAGCATTCTTTAAGAATAATTAACATTTTTTTTGCAAACACCATCAACTTTTTTTTTAAAATATTTTTTACAAATATCGTCAACTTTTTCATAATCACTAATTTTAATCATTTCTTAAAAAAAATAAAATTCAAACACCCTCTTAATACAAGTGCAGTAATCTAATGTATTCTAATGTTCAATGTAAGGACAAAACAGATAAGAATTACGTTTACTTCGCCATAGAGTTATCTCAGACGGTTGGATAATTAGATGGAAGGTTAGTAAGGTTAAAGAGTCAACTGTTGACTTATTCATGCTTAGCTCTGCCGTTGTGTATTAGGTTCCACTTGGTAGAGGTAAAGAATTAGTATTAGATAAAGAAGATTCGTATAATATAATATGTGTTGGTAGTATTATATTGTTTGATACGATGTTATATGGGTGGCAACATAAAATTAATATTTTACTTGATAGAGGGTAATAAATCTGTATAAAATTAGTATGCCACTTAGTAAGTAATAAACATGTATAAAATTGAGGATTTAATTGAAATGTCATATTTATCCCTTGTACCAAAACTAATTAAAAGCCTAATTTTGTTATTTTTTTAAAAATATATTTAAATTAAATATATTCAAATTAAATGTATTTTTATACATATATTTTAAATTAAATATATTCTATATACATAGGGAGTAATAAACATGTATAAAATTAAAATTTCCATGAAATATCCAATTTTACCTTTTGTACCAAAATATAAAAGCCTCATTTTTTTTTAATTATGAATTAACATATGATATTAATAGTGGTCATGTCCATGTAATAATCAGGATTCATCCTCCAAACATACAACATACTATTTGAGACTTCTCCTGCAAACAAGCATCTTCCTTCATTGAATCAAGATCCCTCATCTATTACAATTTTTATATTTTTTCTCGCTGTCCATAGGCATTTTTGGACCTAATCATCTAGGCTACAATTTTAGGTATATATGTACAAAGTACAAACATGTTGGTAATAAAAAAAAGTTTAAATTTTTTATAGTTCAATAATTTTACATCGTTTTAAAATTGATCCCGATTGTTTTAATTTTATTATTTAAATCATGTAAGTTATCAAAGAATTTAAAATTGATAATTTAATTCTTGGTCAAGGAAAATTAGACCTCAGATCACCAAATAAATGGTAACTATTGCTTTGAATTATATGTGTAATTTTATCTTTATTTTTTTTTTAATCGAAGAATTTAATTTTAAATATGATTGGAGGTTAAACTTTTTAATCCCAATAATTTTGGATAATGTTGAACCGTCCTGACCAAAAAAGATATTAATTATTTCGATGGCTTTGGAATTAATTGATGGCCTATATTTTGGTCTACTTTTTTAATTTTCAATTAAACCGATCGAATTATATTGTGGCTCAATATTAGATATTCAAGATCCATTTTTTTCTTTTAATGTACACATTGTTTTTAAATACGATCAAAATTATTATCTTGGAATAAAAAAAGATTTAAAAAATTTTTTTAAAATTAAAGGTAAAATAAAATAATTACATATATTGATAGAGGTCCCATTTGCAATTGTATCTCAATATTAGATATTCAAGATCAAATTTGTATATTAAAATAAAATAAATATTGTTGATCTATTTGTGAAGACAAATTTCAACATCAAATCTCCCAATTGGTTATAGATCCATGAATATTTTTCACTAAGATGTATTTCTTGAAATACATATCAGGAAAATTATTTTCTGAGTTCTGTTTTTTTTTAATTTTTCTTTGTATTCAATGTCTTTTTCCCACATTGAAAAATAACGTTGAACTCATCAATTATTTGATTTTATTTTTTGAAAATGACAACTGCTTTCTGAAATCAAGATCATTTGGATATGTAACCATATATTAATGAATTAAATTTGTATTTAAATATTCACCTTTACCAATACAGTAGAACTATGTTTACCTTTTTTTTTTTTAATTTTTATTTTTTTTGGAGTTTTTATAATTTGTTGGTTAGTATATTTTATTAAGTTTGTTTTTAAATACGTAAAATTATATTATGCAACATTAAAAACATCCAATTTTTTATTTAATATTATAAATTTCAACTTATATTTTTTCTTCTCAATTAGTAAAAAAATTTGTATAAAATAGGATTGTAGTTCTAAATTATAAGGTAATTTAAAAATAATTTGCAATGAATTAAAATAATATACTTTAATCAAAAGATAATGTAAAATTGTATAATAAAATGATACAAATATTACAATAATAACCAAACTAAAAATTTATTACATGAAAAATTACTACAAATAGATAATTACATAAAAGCAATACTAATTATGGGAAAAGAATCGTAACTAATAGATAATTCAAATATACAATTTATCACGGAGAATAAAAAGCATTAATATAACTAATATATCATCATAATAATGTTGAACGTTTTTTGGATAAAAGTAAAAATAGTTATTTATAGGATATAGATAATCTTAAACACGGGAAATAATAATGCCATATTAAGCGTAATAAAGATGGATAGTCTTGATAATAGAGGATGAACGAATAATATTGTGGCTCAATATTGATGCTCCAAAGGTTGAAATTCTCCTAAAGAAGCACAAATAACCCCAAAAAAGTGTTATCTAAATGGACCTTGTTTTTTTTTAATTTGAATAAAAACCCTTTTCAATTTTGTTATGAAAATTTTCTTATCTCATTAAATTCAAGGCGATTTATAAGACAAATTAGAGAAAAGGGAAAGAAAGATTTTCTTGATTCAAAAGATATTATGGAAGATATTTTTCGCAAAAATATCTCGTAAATTCTCCAAATCTTGGATTCTTGGTCCCTCTTTTTGATTCACCATAGTTGATCATTTTTTGTGGAATATTTTAATTATGAAAAAAGAATATTCCAAAAGGTTTTCACGTTATTTTTCAATAATTAGTTTATGTCGTTTCTAAAAATTATTTATATTTTTGTTGTCATTTAAATTTCCGTAAAAAGTTTTGTAATTTGAATTAATTAAATCCACAAAAGTGAATTTTCCATTGCAATTTAATTTCCCGTTGTATATATTATTTGATTGAATTTTTTGAATTTTAATTTGCATGAATATTTATGAATGATACATATTTTCTAAATTTTGTCAAAATTTTAAATATAAAAAAAAGTTTAAACTTTATTATTTAAAATATTAAAATTAATTTAAAAAGTATATTATAATTATAAATAATTATAGCATAAAAATAAAAAAGTATCATTTAATAAAGAATCTTTATGAAATATTATATTTTAGTTTATTAAAAAAACATCAATTCCAACAAATTGCATTTCTTTTGGAGAAAATATAATATTTCATGATTCTTTATTAAATGATAATAATAATTATTTATTTAATATACTTTTTCACTAATTTTAATATAAATAATAAAGTAATAACTTTTTTTTATTTTAAAATTTTGATGATCTAATTCATAAATATTCTCAAATAAAATAAAGATCAAATTGGAAATTAAATTCAAAAATTCTTTTTGTTAATGCTCAAAAATATAAATAACGAAAATTGAATACAAAAATATTCTTCCCACAAAACTTTTTTTTAAGATTAAGTTTTTTGTCTAAACCGGAAGAGAAAAATTTGAAATTAATTAAGTTAACAAAATTCGAGGTCCATAGATAACATTTGTGTTTCTTCAATTGGAATTTTGAAATTAATTTTGATTGTTTATGACTATTTAAAATTTTGTCATATAAGTTTTAAATTTTTTTTGTAATTGTTTATTTAACTTAGTATTGCTTTTATGTAATTATCTATTTGTAGTAATTTCATGTAATCGTACTTATTATTGTAATATTTGTATCATTTTATTATACAATTTTACATTATCTTTTGATTAAAGTATATTATTTTAATTCATTGCAAATTATTTTTTAAATTACCTTATAATTTAGAACTATAATAGATTATATATCCACGTTTTTATCATAAAAGTTTTATTAAATTTTAAAACTTATAAAAATCGTTCATTTTTTTTTTATTTTTTACTAATTGAGAAGAAAAAAAAAATAAACCCATCGATTTATAATATTAAATAAAAAATTGATTTAATCATACATAACTTAATAAAATATACTAATCAACAAATTATAAAACTAAAATAAAATAAAAATAAAAAGTAAACATAGCGCTACTCTATTGGTACTCTATATATGGTTACATATACAAATGATCTTGATTTCAGAAAGCAGTTGTCATTTTCAAATAAATCAAACAATTGATGAGTTCAACGAAAAAGACATACTACAAAGAAAAATAAAAAACAGAACTCAGAAAATAATTTTCCTGATACGTTCTCTTAGTGAAATATTCATGGATCTATACTTGATGTTGAAAATTTTAATAGTGGAATATAAAAGGTTGACTGTATTACCTTGTGTTATGGCTCGAAGATAGAAAGATACAAAAAAAAATATTGGAGTGAAGAATTGAATATGACAGAGGAAAGAGTTCGTAATATTTCACCTAAAACAACATCGAAAGTTTCCTGGTTCATATTTCATAAGCGAAAATTAAAATTGGAATGATCCATTCGAGAATATTAAACAGGATTATGAGGGAAAATAAGTGTTGAGGGCAAAATCACGAATTACAAAAAATTCCTCATAAGATACCACCACATAATATCTCAATCAATCGTCTAGTAAACATTGTCATACAAAACCTAATTCAGGAAAAAAAAGAAAAGCCAAAAAAGAGAGAAAAAAACTGTAAATTTTTTCAACATTGTAAAACAACTCCCAAGAACCTAGAATTGCCCAGCAATGCATTGTGGGGGCAGAGCATTTTCTTCCCTCATTCCTAAGTCTCGTGGATCATAAAGGACACGATCGATCATCTTTCATTCTATCAATTGTCATCACGCCTCGTGTTCCTCCTACGAGGTGGTGCAGCACCGTCCTCGTTCTTCTCTTCCTTTGCCTCCGAGCTTCCCTGGTTTGAACTCTCGGGGACTTCTGGTTCCTTGGCCTCTGCTCTTACATTAGCCTGGACGAAATATAAACTGTGTTAGTACCATTCAAAAATGAATAAATTAATGAAATAAAAAATGTGATTAGATTTGCAAAGACTTACAGGTTTCTTTCCACCAAAGTTGAGCTTAAAGAAAACTGAGAGGATAATGACAACAACGGCAACGAGGATTCCGATTGTGAGGTTTGCTTGTTGCTCAGCCTTCTCCAATAAGTCCTACAAGAAACAAACACGAATAAATGTATGAGATAAAGTTCGATTAATCAAATTAACTCGGTAGCAACTACTTAGATGGAAAATTACTCACCAGAACTTTGGGCTTGTGCTCAACCAAGAATGGAAGGTCAGCAATCTTGTACAGGTAGTTGAAAACCACTTTCTGATAGCATTAGCAACAAAATGTAAAGTTTCAGAACTATTATCATGCAGAAAAGTAAATTGTAACTGATAGAAGTAAGATCAATCAATGTATCTTTAGTTACCTGGTAGCCCTTAAGCCCTTCAGATTCAATATTTTCTTCCTCCTTTTGTTTCTCCTTCTCAACTGTGAATTTTGGCTTCCAGGTGGTCTCACGGTAGGATTCCGCAACATTCTCACTAGAAGCGATCAAAATGTTATCAAACAGAATACCATCTTGCATCGTCCAGATTTCAATACCAATAGCAGCAATGGGTTCAAAGTTTGGTCTATCGATCTCAAAGTACTCAGGGTTGTCAATCTCCCTTGGCTTCCAAATACCCTTGTAAGCAGGGTTGTCGATAAGGGGAGCATTCCATTTTCCTTTGTAAGCAGGGTTCCTCTTCATTGGTCTCTTCCATTCACCGCATCCAGGAGCTTCAGCACATCTCGGGTTATCAATTTTCGGTGCCTCCCATTCACCATCTTCCTCATCATCCCAATCCTCTGGTTTTGCTGCCTCGGGATCATCAACCTCCTCTGGCTCATCATCTAACCAGCCTTCAGGCTTCTCAGCTTCTTCATCTTCGATTTCCATTGGAGCATCCTCATCCCAGTCATCAGGTTTTGAGGCTTCTGGGTCGGGGATTTTGGCCTTCTCATCCCAATCCTCAGGCTTCTTATCATCGGGATCAGGGATAGTCTTGGATGGGATAAGTGGAGGTTCGAAGTCATCAGATGACAGGAAGTTGGCCGTCTTCTTCTCTTCCCCATCAACCAAGATCTTCACTTCATTATCGGGTTTCAAGATGGCTGTGTACACGTGTGTCAATTTGTCGGAAGGAACCGATGGAGGGAACTTGAGATGATGTTCGACAAACTGTCCACTCTTGGGGTTTTTGTGTTTGAGAATGAAGTGGACCTTGTTAGTGGTTCCACATCTATCAGGACCAAACATTATTGTGTAAGGAGACTCGTTATCGAATTCCTTGGGGATCCATCCAGCATCCTGAGGACGGAGATACTTGATATAAGCACCACCACATTCAAGGCCGTTTTGGAGACGGACCTCGTACTGAAGGACAACAGTTCCATCCTTGAGGTCAACATGCTCATCAACTTCCTTCACGATGGCATGCTTCCTGGCTTTCTCATTCACAAGAAGTCCATAGTCATCATGTCCTTCACTCTTAACATGTTTCCAAACACCTATGATAAAAAATGAAACATACGAACAGTAAGCCACTGTATATAATTGCTAATACACCAACATATAATGTAAGTCTTCCACAACCCTGAAGAACACCTAGTTAAACATTCTCTCCGAACATACAAAAAATGAAAACTAGAAGAAAACAACTTCAATAATACTTGGGGAAATGCAAAAGGTTTACTAGAATAGTTAACAGTTCACTAAATTGCATCGAACATTTCTTAACAGCTGTGGAATGTACGGACTGTTAAGTAATGCTCACAATAGGAAGGTTTCCATTTTGTGCAATAATTGCTAAACCTTAAAGTATATACAAATAGAGAAACATTTCTATTTCAATTAAATTCGAGTAAGCTATCATTCACTAACTCATTTCAGCAAGTGAAGAAATTATCTCAAAAACTCAATATATAAGCTAGAAAACATTACAAGTACACGGGAAAACACGAAATCTCTAACAATATAAGCAAAAATTAATAAAAACATACAATCATCATCCGTGTTTTGAGAGTACATACAAAACAACAATATACCATCAAGTACAAAACAATTTAAAAAAATCATAGTTAAACTCATCGCGGATGCGATAGAATCTAACCTGTATACTCCGGCTTCTCAGACACAGTCCACCTCCCCTCGAAATCCTCATCAAACGAATCGTAGAATTTCTATCAACATCAAAATCACAACCATTAGCACCAATTCAAACACACAAAACAGATCTAACAGAGCTCAAATCAAACTAATCCGAAATAATTATCTGCAAACAGCTCATCACCAAAAATAACACTAATAACAAGGATTTAAACAGCATCCTACCACATCATCCGAAGCGCTGAGCTGAGAAATGAAGCCGGCGACTGAAATCAGCAACAAGTACCGCGCTATCCAAATCTTCCGATTCGGATACTCCATTTAGAACGCTACAACTCCAAGAAAGAATCACAGAAAAGTAATCGCAGAGAATGGAATAAAATTCCTCCGAAATCAGATACCGGATCTGAGCAGACGAAGATGAACTGTCTAGAGAGGGGGAGAGTGTTGGACAGTTTTGAGTGAGGAAGAAAGTGTCAATAAGACTGCATATATAGATCTGAGGAGATCAATTGGAGTTGAGTTGCTTCGACCAATGATATTTAACGCCACGTGAACTGGACCAATGAGATTGCGCCGCGTGGCATCTAGTGACGAGCTGCAGGAAAATAATCAGTTTTGGGCCTTTTACACTGCGATGCGTGCCTATGGGCCGGTTTGCGGGTTGACCCATTTACTTTGACTATACTTTTTCTTTGTTTTGATTATTTGTTTTCCCAATTAAAAAGATAATAATTATTGTAACCCTTGGTCGTAACTTGTAAGTAAGGTTTATTTCATAAAATCTTGCATTTATTGAGTTTCACCGAACTCTTCAATTTCTAATTTTATTAGACTAATAAGGTTGGTTTGGTTCGGTTTGAGAATAATAATGATAATGAGTATCAATATTATTAAGGGGTCAATTACTAACTACTATGATATTATTGATTGAATTGTTATTATTTTATTAGAAAATTAACATTGAGTATCACTTTAAAAAGGATTGAGTAAGGGTTTAACTATGTAATGAAAGTAGGGTAATCAATTATTGTACTTTCTTCTATTCGCATTACGAATCAAAACTATCAACAATATTAATGAGAATAATTCTCATTACCCCAATAAGTGTGCCCTAAATCTTTATATGTAATTCCAAATTTATTTCTCTGTGCCACTTTTTCATATTCCAATTATATTTTTATTCTAGATTTTTAACACATAAATTCATAATTACGATGGTGTGTTGATTTTTTTTTAAATGTTTTACATATCATTTATATATATTATGATATATGAAGTGGAACATTAAACATAGAATAAAAATTTTATTCATATTTTACATCGAATAAATATAAATCACCTCCATTTAAAAAAAATCATAAATGTTCCTATTAATTTTTCCAAATTTATAAAATTTGACCTTTATCATTTATCTTTTAAATTTCTAATAAGGTCCTTTCCGTAAGATATTAAATAAAAACAATCAGAATTAACACATGCGGATCACGTGAGGTGCCAAAATTGATCCTAATTCGACTATAGTGCTTACGTGGCTTTCCAAGTCATTAAATAAAGTCGAAATCTAATATAAATACATTTTACAAAAATAAATTCTAAATAATCTAATAATCATATAATTAACTTAATTCCAATTTTACATCACATATCACAAATACCAACTCTAATGAATTCTGAATAGGGAAAATTACTCAACTACATACTTTTAAGTACTAATTCTAAAAGAAAAGTTTATGATACAAATTTGTATACATACAAATTCCAATTGAGACTCAATTTCACTTTACTCAACTCATCCTTGACCCGCTTGACCGAGTCATCTTAGACCCACGAATTAATTATTTTCTAAATTGATTGATTTGTATCTATACTGAAATTTATCAAATGAGCCTCTTCTCATTCTAAAAACTACAAACACTATTTAACTATTACTTATAACTACAAAAGTAACCCAATTGGAAATTATTACCCTTACCTCCTCTCACCTCAAAATCGGCCACTAACCAAAACAATTTAATTAAATGATTAAACTATCCAATCAATATCAATTGCATACAACAATGCACACATTCATCCCCCATTTCTCTCTATATTCCCATTCTCCATAGGTGTTGTGCGGTCAAAGCTATAATGAGAATTCAAATTTCAAATTTACTTTCTGTTATAAAAACACATGAAACTTCATTCGTTCAACAATTTCATCAAATTAGAGAAAGCTTTTTCCAAATTTCTTAAACTGCTTTCTCTCTAAAAAAGCGGTGGCTCAATAGAATTTTTGTTGAAAATTTTCTCAAATCCTAAGGTTGGTGCCTCCTCCAGTGATTCACAAGAATGACGGTGTAAATAGACGCCCCATGGCAGATCGACGACGAACGTATATTGTTCCAACCTTGATTGTTCCCCTATTTTTGGTTTTGATTTTGGTTTTTGTTCCCCATATTTTTGTGTCATTGATGAACAAATTGTAAGTAATTATCCTCTATTTTTTCTAAAGTTTTTGGATTATTGCCCTAAAAATTTTAATTCGGTTCAGGGTTCAGAGAACGGTGGATATGTAACGACAACGACGATCTGTAAATTTGCTGAGATTTAAAATTTTAATCGATTTGTTTTGTTTTGGTTTAATTTGTTGAGATTTGTAAGTTTGTGAACTGGTGGAGTTTGAGATCTGTAAATTTGTTGAAGATGTTCATTTGTTGAAGACACCGAAGTTGTGGATTTGAGATCTGTAAATTTGTTGAAAATGTTAAGTTGTTCAGTTTTTCAGTGTTCAGTTGTTCAGTTGCTTCCAGATCTGTATAACATGTTCAGTTGTTCATTTTTTTTTCTGAACAAGTTCAACATTTTAATAGAGTTGTTCAGTTTTTTCTAAACATTTTTTTCTGAACAAATTTGTAAACTGATAAGCTCTGATATGTTTTTCGCACTTTGTTTAGAAAAATACTGCACAATTTAATAAATTTCTGAACATGTTCAGTATTTGAGAAGTGTTGTTCAATTTTTTTCTGCACCTGTTCAGTATTTATGTGCACACGTCGCACTTTGTTTAGAAAAATACTGCACAATTTAATAAATTTTTGAACATGTTCAGTATTTGAGAAGTGTTGTTCAGTTTTTTTTTGTTTTTGCACATGTTCAGTATTTATGTGCACACGTTCAGTTTTTTTGGCTAGAAAATAGAAAATAACAAAAAAAGTATCTTCATTGGACCTGAAAATAAAAAGAAGTAATTAATTGACCCTAAAAATAATAAGAATGAATTAATAGAGAGAAATAGGGAGAAAGGTGTGATGGGATGTCTTCTCTTTCATGTAGCTTTTTCAATTGGTAAGTGAGGGTAAAAAAGATAGTTCGTAGTTATTAGTAAAGTGAATAAAGTGTTTTGTAGTTATTAGATATAGTGGTAAGAAAATTGTAGTGGGTAGTAATTGACCCTTCTGAATAATACAATAATGGGGTCTCACTCTAAGATACAACATAGAATCACTCTTTATTATTAACTACAAACCATTTATTTAATGACAAAGTATAGTGTGAACAAGTTTTACGGTGAAACTGGTTAAGGAGTGTGACTTATATTACTAAAGTGTGTGACTTTTTATTGTAAAGTGTGTGACTTTTTACTATAAAGAGTATTACTCATAAAAGTGAAGGGTGTGACTTATATTATAGCAAAGAGTGTTATAGTGATAACTGAAGTGTGTGACTTATATTACTAAAAGGTGTGACTTATATTACTAAAGTATATGTCTGTAAAAAAAAGAACCAGTTTCACGGTGAACAAGTTTCATAGCATACCAACTCTTATTTCATTACCATTAACTACAAAATGACATCCAATTTGACATAAATGTCCATTTTCATATTTTTCTCAAATTTTGGAACTCACACCCCTAATATTATTAATAACCTTATCTCTTAGCACGAAAAAATTGTTCATCAAGATTATTTCTCTCATCTTTCCTCTCATTGCATACGAAAATTTTAAGATCTGCAAATTTCTTCATACTTACGTTTATCATTGTATGCAATTTGATACACATTTAACAATTTCATCATATTCAAAATTTAACTAAACTTTATGGGGGGATAAAATACATAGTTTTAAAAAATATGAATTGAAATTCAAATGTAAATTTTATAAATAAGAATGCTCGAGATATTTATCCCCCATTAATTCAATTTATCATTTTATAATTGCACATGAGAGGATATACAATAGTACAATTTTCATTGTCAAATTTAAGCTTTCATATAAAAATATTATAAACATTTACAAATAAAATAAATATCTTAAATTGTGCTATTCAAATTAAAATTGGCGCTGAAACTTTTTTTTATATGTGCAATATTATTTTGCACATACGGATTATGAATATATACAAAAAAGATTGCACATAAAACTAAATATTTTTCATAAGTAAAATGTAAATTGCACATAGTATAAATATATTTGCACATGTGCAAAACTAAAAAATATGCTCACTATATTAAATATTTTGCACATAAAAATACTAAACACATTTACAAATAAAATAAATCTTTTAAATTGTGCTATACAAAACAAAATTGACGCTGAATTTTTTTTATATGTGCAATATTATTTTGCACAAACGGATTATGAATATGTGCAAAAAAAATTGCACACAAAATTAAACATTTTTCACAAGTAAAAAATAAATTGCACACAGTATAAATACTTTTGCACACAATATTAAATATTTTGCACATAAAAATAGTAAAAATATTTACGAATAAAATAAATCTCTTAAATTGTGCTATTCAAAATAAAATTAGCGCTGAAATTTCTTTATATGTGCAATATTATTTTACACATACGATTTGTGAATATACAAAACAACTTGAGTAACACTTATGTGAACCAGGTTCACACATGAACTCTATCACTGTTATGTGTAAAAACTATCACTGTTATGCACAAAAACTTTCACTGTTTAAAAATATAAAGCATTTTCTAAACAGTGATTGTTTTTGTTCATAACAGTGATTGTTTTTGTTCATAACAGTGATAGTTTTTATACATAACAGTGAGAGTTTTTGTATGTAACAGTGATACTTAAATAACCGACTTCATAGCATGAACTAGGTCTATACAAATTTTTGTCAAACAACTTACACACAAAACTAAATATTTTTCACACGTAATAAATAAATTACACATGGTATAAGTATTTTTGCGCATGTACAAAAATAAATATTATACACACAATATTAAATATTTTGCACATTAAAAATATTATGATTGTCGATAAAAAGAATTTCAATAATTGAAATCGCCGAACTTCTCAATAACTTAAATAATTTCCTGAGAAAAGGGATGATATATTATTATTATTTTTATTTTTTTTGAAAGGGAGGGAGAATCTTAAACAATTTAAAGAATTTCTCTAAAAATAATTGAAATGAATAGGGGGTTAAAAAGGTTAAAATAGATAAATCACACTGAAAATTATATTTATTAATAATAAATAAATTCAGTTGTACCTATTGATGATGGGGTCTCAAAAATTATATCTAAAAACAATTATCCCTACAATAATCATCATATAACTTAAGCTTAATTTTACATCTCATATTACAAATACCAATTGTAAAGAGTTCATGGAACGTCACACGAGCACTATTGCCGAAGCAGAACCAATTTTGACACCTCCATTTGATCTGCACGTGTTAATTTTGGTTGGTTTTTAAGATTTCCGATGGAAATGGTCCTTCTGAGTTCTGACAACAAAAAAATTGCAGATAATAAATTAAAAATATAAAAAACTAAATTTTAATTCGAAAAAAATTAAATGATCATTTGTGATTTTCTTCGCTGCTCCCAAACTAGAATATGTCAATCAATTCAAAGATGATACTCCATCCGTCCTAAAGTTATTTACTCATTTTAAAAAATGATCCGTCATAACATTTCAAAATTATATCTCATATCATTACTTTTATACACAAAAAATCATATGTTTTAGTAATAACATATATAGAATTACAATATCCTCGATCAAAAATCAATTTATCACTTTAAATATTACTCTTTTTGTCTCAATTAAAAACTCATATCAAAACCAAATTGGTAAATAATTTTTTGACAGAGGCAGTACTAATCAACAACTTATCATATGGTATATTTGTGATACTGAAAATAAATATCAATTAAAAAGGGAATCAAAATTACAATTTTATTAATTGAACTAAATTCTGTGATACCTGAGGGGAAAAAAAGAGTGGAACTGTCATTAGATTTGTGATTTTTTTAACAACCAATCAATTTATTTTAATTCTAATAATTTCATCAAGCAAAAGTATTAAAAAAAATAAAATTTGCAAATACCTACCTTTTTTTCTAGGAAATCCATGTTACTGCAAGTCTGAAACTGTGCCCTATTTCCTCGGACATGAACTGGTAAGGAAACTAAAGATAGAACATGATTTACAGATAAATAAGGAAACTAAAATAGGAGGTGATTATTTTCCCCAAAAAAGTAAGTTGTAAAAATGAACTAATAAATATGCTTATACTAGTTTAGTTAGTACCCGCGTGTTACGCGATTTTCTAATTAAAAATTATATCATTTTCAATTAATAATATATTTATAAATAAAAATATAAATATGTGCATAATTGCAGTAAATATGAATTAATAATTATTTAAAGTATAAATTAGTAAATTTTCTTAAACCTTAGAATAAGATTATTATGTCAAATATTATTTATCCATTTTAATATGAAGTTGAAACCTACAAATCAAAACAAAATAAATCAACTAAGAAAAGACTAATAAATTAATTAATATGTAATAATGAAAAAAAAAACTAAAAGTGAATGAATTATCATATAAAATACTTTTGCCACACATTAGATATACATAAGAGTAATTATACAATAAAATTATTTATTAAGAAATTAGTAATTGAATATAATTCACATTAAGATAAGATATATTTAGAATGAATATTTTATTTATCTTAAATTAAGTCAAACAAAAATTGCCAAAAGAAAGATAAATGAATAATATTATATAGTTAAATAAAACATAAAGTAATAAATATGAATTACATATTTTAAATAACTAAATAATTAAAAAATAATTATACACAAAAAGTTTAAGTTTCATGACATATATGATTCTTTTATAAAAAGAACCAAATAGAAAAATGACATGTGTACTCAATTTCTCATTGAATGACACATAAGTTAAATTAACATGAAATTGACACATCATGAAAAAAAAACTCCCTATTAATATATAGAGGGATTTCATATGAGTATTATTCTTGTTATTTACGTTTTCCCATGAACCTTATTCACCGTAAAAGTGAAACTGGTTTCATATTTACAGATTTGACTCTTTAATTATCATGACTAATATTTTTTATAATATAAGTCATATATTTTAATTATCATTATTAATATTTATATTGTAATATAAGTCACATTATTCAGTATCATGAATAATACCTCTTTTGTATAATAATAAGTTATATAATTCAATTATCATGACTAATACCTTTTAATAATATAAGTAATGTCCTTTGATCATTTTCATGAATTTATATGTGAAATTTGTTCAACCTACACTTTGTCATTCTTGTTTCTAATTAAGAATTTGATTCTATTGTAATTGTGATTTATTTTCATTATATATCACAGAAAATTCCATAGGAGTATTAAGAATGAAGACTCGATCAATCTTTTTTATTAATTACGCTCGTTAGACTCGACTCAATTCGTTAGACTCAGTTTGTGAAACGAATCAAACTCAATTTTATAACTTGTTATATGTTATTGAACGAGCTTGAGCTTGACTCGATTCGAATAACAATGGTAGTTGCTCATATATTTCAAACAAGACAAAGTATAGTGTGAACAAGTTTTACGGTGAAACTGGTTAAGGAGTGTAACTTATATTATTAAAGTGTGTGACTTTTTACTATAAAGTGTGTGATTTTTTACTATAAAGAGTATTACTCATAAAAGTGAAGGGTGTGACTTATATTATAGCAAAGAGTGTCGTAGTGATAACTGAAGTGTGCGACTTATATTACTAAAGTGTATGACTTTTATTATTAAAGAGTATGTCTATAAAAAAAAATCATTTTCACGGTGAACAAGTTTAACAGCATACCAACTCTTCAAACAAACTTGTATTCTAGTTGGCTACTTAACATTAAGACGTAAACACGTAGTAAATGTATTTATGACTTTATTAGCACGTAAATATGATGACTTTATTTGTATATAGTACGTGTATATTTTTTTATAATGTGTAGTATGTATTTGATATCACAGCAAAAGTTCTTTTAAAAAAAAGATATTGCCGCAAAAATTAACGGTTAACCTACTTTAACACTAATATTAGAATTTCTTTCTTACTATCAATAGTGGGTGGGTCTCATGTGCATTTAGGTGCACCGTGCACTTATAGTGTATTTTAGAAATATACAATTTGTTATACTAAAAGATGCAATTTGTTATATTGAATCGTGCAATTATTTCTTCATATTAATAATTGCATCGGTTCAATATAAATAAGTTGCATATTTTTAAAATGCACTATAAGGCTCCATTTTGTTCACGGGATTGGTCATGATTAGAATTTTAATCCCAACTAATCTATCATTTTGCGGGATGAAGGTCCATAATATAAGCTCAAGTAGGAAATGTATTAAATTCCTCAATGGAGGGATATGTCAATCTCATGTGAAAGGTGGGATAGAGCATATCTCAAATGCAATATTACAAAATGTCCTTCTATTGTTTGAATAGATTCAAAAGAATGGAGTGTGGTTGTTTCAATTCAATTTAAGAGTATCTATGACATTTCAAAAAGTATCTCATCTAATCCCTCAATCCAATCCTACATTCCAAACACATATCTTGAGTCAAACAAAATCAGTTCAATCAACCAAATCTTACTCAATCTCACTTAATCCTATCTAGAGGTGGACGGTACGGCATACCGAAAATTTTCTCATCATATAGTTACTGTATGCCTATTATATACTAATACCGTACCGATATTTCGATATATACCGATATACCAAAATATTTTCGGTATACCGGAAATTATTACAGTATACTGAAATATCAAAATATTTCGGTATATCGAAATTTTCTATATTTTCAAATTGTTATCGTATCAAAATTTTTGGTACTGTACCATACCGTACCGAAAATTTTGATAAAATTGATATTTTTCGATACGGTAAGTGCGGTATACCGGTATTTTCGGTATTTCTTCCACCCCTAATTCTATCACACCTAATCAATCAAATATCATTAACCAAACGCCTCCTACATGGACAATACATTTGAATGCATACAAAACTTGTCCATGGTGGTGCATTGAGGAGGGCGGATGGGCCCGAATCTATTCTCTTTGGGCAGGGTTAGGGGGTTCTGGCCCAACCCACTTCGAGTTCGTTTTAATTGTCTGGATCACATTGTATTCTCTAATCTGCATTATAATGTGCAAGTTAATATTGCATTTTATAAACATGTTCCAAAATAAACAATAAATATACGTACCATATATATATATATATAGATACACATTATATAAAATATATATTAAATCACGGTTAAATGATCGTTAGAAAGGAAGATGAATATTGGGCATTATTATTCTGGTAAAAATTACTCCCAGCTTCTGTGGTCTAAGTAGCATCTAAATATAAACGATTGTATATATAGTTCTATTTTTATACTGCCTCCTTTTCCTTTTGGACCTGCAGGAATCATATGCTTTAATTTAGAATGCACGATGAATAAATTTTATCATATACATATATCAAACGAGAAATGCAAATGGTTTAAATTCAAACAAAAGTTTTTTTTTTTTTTTAAAAGAACTTAAACACAAGATTTATATGCGTAAATGCATATATACAAAATACTTTTGGAGAAATTCAGATGAATATATATAATGAATTCGAAAAAATTAAATAACATGAATATCGATAAACTTCAACAAAAACCCACCTATATATGCACGTCAATACAAAATTTTCAAATCACGATATTAGAAAATTGGCAGTTTCTGAGCTCTGACACCTCAATGGCTCCTTTCTCATAGCTCACTATTAGTGTCTGATTAATTACATACATAAATTGAAGGAGCCATTGAGGGAGAGAGCTCAGAGAGAGACAATTCTTCTTCATTAAAATTGCAAAAAATTACAATTCTTCTTCATTGAAATTGCAAAAAATATCATGCAACTCAGAGGCTAGATCATTCTATTTGTAGAAGAGTGTATATATAAATATATAATGTTAATATATGGAAAATAAAACAAAGGCTGAATAGTGAAGCTAAGATGAAGGAGCTTATTACACTTAATACTTATATATGTTGGGTTGTGGAGCCTTAGTCGAAGAAGGGATTCAGCAAGGGCGAGGCGCTCGACCATGGTGTTAGGTCGAGCACTTCTGCTCGACCAAAGAAGGTCGAGCGCGATGGGAGACCAGAGCATTGGAGGCGCTCGAGCTGGCGATCTGATCGAGCGGAACCGCTCGACCAAGGCCCGTGGTCGAGCGGGTTCCGCAGCTGTGCGCGTGAATTAGGGCTTTGGCCCATGTCTCATTTAAATGCCTTGACTCATTGTATTTGCCTCTTTGTACGAAAGACACACGAAAATAGTGAATCTCCTGGCTTGGTAGTGCCCCCAGACGTAGTCATTCCTGGCGAACTGGGTAACCAAATTGTTTGTCTCTAAATTCCTTAGTTCCATTATTTTCTCCATAATTGCTTGTTTAATTCCTAACAACTGGTATCAAGAGCATCAGGTTAAAGGGATCTGTGGAGAGCAATTATGATGTCTGAAGGGAAATCGCCTGTTGAGAAGTTTGATGGAACGAATTTTGGATTCTGGAAATTACAGATCGAAGATTACCTGTACGGTAAAGATCTGTATCAACCGTTGGGTGAAAAACCTGAAGAGATGAAGGACGACGAGTAGAAGTTGCTAGATAGGAAGGCGATGAGTGTGGTTCGTCTGTCGTTATCCAGGAACGTCGCCCTACATACGGTGAAAGCAAAGACCACAAAGGAGATGCTGGAGATATTGACTGAGATGTATGAAAATCCGTCTGCAGCGAACAAGGTTCATCTGATGTGGAGGTTATTCAACCTGAGGATGGCGGAGGATACTGTGGTAGCCAACCACCTCAATGAGTTCAATATGATCATAGCTCAATTGAGCTCGGTTGAGATTGATTTTGATGATGAAGTTCAAGCCTTAATTTTGTTGTCTTCTTTACCGAAAAGTTGGAGTGGAACGGTAACGACTGTTAGTGCTTCAGCGGGTAAAGTGAAACTAAAATTCAATGAGGTTAGGGATTTGGTCATGAGCGAAGAAATTCACAGGAAAGAGTTGGGTGTGGCCACAGGATCTGCTTTGAGTGCGGGAAGCATAGGCAGATCTGAATCCAAAGGGAAGCCAAATCGGGGTAGATCGAAGTCAAGGGGCAAAGATAAGCCCAAGAAGAATAAGAGTAAAGTTGAGTGTTATAAATGTCATGAACTTGGTCATTACAAAAGTGAGTGCAAGGCACAAGGGAATGAACCAAAGAAGAATGACAACTCAGCCAACGTTGCCACTGATGAGGACTCAGATGCATTGATTCTGAGTGTAAGCAGTCCATTGGAGTCGTGGGTGTTAGATTCTGGAGCATCGTTTCATTCGTGCAGCAGTGCTGACGTAATGGAAAAGTACACTTCCGGGAACTTTGGGAAGATTTATCTAGCTGATGATGAGTCTCTGGAAATCAAAGGGAAGGGGAATGTTCGGATTAAGACACCAAATGGGACTGTGTTACAATTGAAAGATGTGAGACATATTCCTGGTTTGAAGAGGAATTTGATTTCAGTTGGGCAACTTGATGATGAGGGCAACAAGGTGACTTTTGGGTGTAACTCGTGGAAGATATCCAAAGGTGTCATGGTAGTGGCTCGTGGAAATAAAGAGGGGACGTTGTATATGACAAGCAACACCCGGGATAGCATTGCTCTTGCAAGTGAAAAAGGGAATGCGAATTTGTGGCATTGTCGCCTAGGCCACATGAGTGAAAAGGAGATGAAAGTTATGTGCTCGAAGAGTAAACTGCCAGACCTCAAGACAGTTGACATCGGTTTGTGTGAGAACTGTGTATTCGGAAAACAGAAAAGGGTGAGTTTTTCGAAGGGAGGCAGAGCTTTGAAGAAGCAGAAGCTGGAGTTAGTTCACAGTGACTTGTGGGGTCCAGCACCAGTAACATCCCTTGGTGGAGCATCATATTACATGACTTTCATTGACGACTCTACAAGGAAGATATGGGTTTATTTCTTGAAAAATAAGTCTGATGTCTTTAATGCTTTCAGGAAATGGAAGGCTCTTGTAGAAACTGAAACAGGTCTCAAGGTGAAGTGTTTGAGATCTGATAATGGTGGAGAGTACGAGCTCCGAGAGTTCAAGGAATTCTGTGAGGCGAATGGAATTCGGATGGAGAAAACCGTGAGAGGAACCCCACAGCAGAATGGCGTGGCAGAACGTATGAACATGACCCTATGTGAACGTTCTAGGAGCATGAGATTGAAGTGTGGGCTGCCAAAGATGTTTTGGGCAGAGGCAGTTAACACAGCAGCTTACTTGATAACAGGTGACCCTCAACTCCTTTGGAAAATGGCATACCGGAGAAGGCCTGGTCGGGAAATGAGGTAAATCTGATTTTTCTTCGAGTATTTGGGTGTGTTGCATATGTTCATGTTGATGCTATGAGTAGAAGTAAGTTAGATGTTAAATCTGTTAAGTGTACGTTTGTTGGATATGGCGGTGATGAATTTGGCTATCGAATTTGGGATGAGAAAAACCGAAAGATAATTCGTAGTCGAGATGTCATATTTAATGAACAGGTGATGTACAAGGACATGTTGGGGATATCCAAAGAAGGTGGTTCTGAGTCTCAGGTTGTGGAGTTAGACATTTCGAACTCGGGTGGGAGCAAGGGGGTTCTAGATGATCAGGTGATTGTTGAGGAAGAACCAAATACACCACCGCCAACAATTCCGCTACGGAGATCCACGAGAGATCGGAGATCTCCTTGTTGGGATTATACTGGAAAGTATGTTTTTACTTTGTATAATCAGACTAACTGAATTTCGGACTTATTTACTGAAATAAATTGTTTATCACTGTTGCTTTAAATATGATTGAATGTTACATATATTTACTGCATAACTGTTCATTAAATAGTACGTGTTACATTGTAGTTAATTTAGTGATACCAAGATCACAGAAGATTAAATTAACAGTTCCTTGTAACTAAAAGTACACCATTCACGACCTAGATGGAAATGAACAATCCATCGTGAAAGGTTGTAGTGTAAGACTCAGATTGGTTTGTCTTGACCAAGAGATTACACTAGTGCATGACTGATGCATTGAAGAGGACCTACAAGAGGATAAATTCTTCAGAACTGAACTAGGAAGAATTAGACCTCAGTGGTTAGTTGTTTCTTAATCTTCGTCCCTTAAATAGGACTGCGTGTGGTTAGTAACTATTGCTTTGACTTATTATGGGAAGAGAATCAATAAGATTCAATACCTTATATCTTGGGCAATATTATTGGTCACATGCGATTGCTAAGATTCAATACGGAGAATCGTGTGCAAGTACGCTTGTTCGATTTGCCCCCTTGGGAGGTTCATAAGGTTTATCATACCAAATCTTGCAAGTAGAACTAGTTTTCGGTATGGATAATAATGTTGAACCGTTCCTTTACCAAGGATAAAAGATATTAATTAATGGAAAGCTATTTCAGTGACTTGAATTAATTAATGGGCTAGATAATCTTAAACACGGAAAATAATAACCGGGAGCCATATTAACTGTAATATGGGTTAAGATGGATAGTGCAATATTAATTATGTAGTGGGATTAATTAATATTTATGGGCTTGAATAATATTGTGGCTCAATATTGATAATTCAAGGTCCATTGGAAAGTCCAATCTTAATTCTCCTAAAGGCCCCCCAAGTAGCCCAAAATAAAGTTCAATAACTGAAAAAAGTGTTTAAAAATAAAATAAATTTGTTGCCTATTTTTCCTTGTAATTTTCGAAGTTTATGGATAAAAGGGGAGAAAGATTTTCTTTGAATTTTGTTATGGAATGAAGGTATGTATTCTTGGAATACAAGATTATCTCATTAAATTCAAGAAATCTCCCACTTGGTTATTCATATAGCAAGTTTCGAATTTTTTGAAGAATAAAGGGCAAGAAAGATTTTCTTGAAAAGATATTATGGAAGATATGTATTTCTTGAAATACAAGAATATCTCATAAATTCAAGAAGATCCAAATCTTGGATTCTTGTTCTCCTATTTTTTCGAAAATATACCATAATATGATTTGGTGGGATTTTTGTGGAATATTTTAATTATAGGAAAAAGAATATATGAGATGGATTCAAGATTTCTTGGAGATCAAGAAAGATATTCCCACATTGTTTTTCTTCCCAAATTTTCGTCCAACACCCATCTATAAATAGGGGATGTTTCTTTCATTCCCAAGTGCAATTCATGTGCTGGAAAAATAAACAAATCCGCGAAAGTGGTGCAACAAAGTTTATTTTTTCCTTTTGTTAATTGTTTGCGAGTATCCTTCCACTGGATTGTCAAGCAAGGACTAGGTAATACTTTGGGAAGGACTTTTGGTGTGTTGTCATATACAAGACTGTTATCATTCCAAGAGGTAAGTTCACGTAAACTCGTAGTATTTCCGCATGCGTAGGATTTACGTGAATTGTTTATATGCATGATTTGTTGTTGAAATTATTATTTGAATTAATATGGGTTAATTCATGCTAGTAATAATTGTTAGAATTAAATTTGTATTTAAATATTCATCCCGAATAGATCCGTGCGAATAATTCCCCAACAACTGGTATCAGAGCCTCGGTTTCGGGCTCTGAATTTTAAATTGTAATTTAATTCGCTGTCATTAAATTTTGAAATTGGATAGTAGAATTATCTAGATCTTTTTTGCAGGTATCCAATTGTCATGGAATTTAATGTGTTTAATTTATGCATGCATATAAATTGTGTTTTTTAATTCGATTCGTTCGGATTCGTTTTGCCTCGTGAGAAAATCCACGAGTAGATTAGTATTTGTTTGATTTGATCAATGTAATAGACTAGTCTAGATCTAGGTTTATTTATTTTGTAAATAAATTGTAACCTGATCGGAAACGGAGGCGAAGACGAAGAATTAAAAGACGGTTCCAAAAAAAGGCGAGGCCAGGGCAGCGCCGCTGAACGTGCAAGGAGGAACGCGAAGGCGACGCTGACGCCATGGGCGCCAAGATGGGCGTAGGGCGAGTACGAGGGGCCGAAAGACGCGGATCCGGTGGCTGACGCCGGCAGCAGGCGGAACCGCTTCAGCGCCGGAGTGCGGCGACGACGGGACGACGGATACATGGCAGACGCTGGCGGGCGCGGACAGTGACGCTGGTGCAAGGGCGATGACGCCGCCGAGGCGCTGGGCGAGGGCGCACTGGGCGATGCAAATGGCCGCCAGACGGGCGCAGACACGGGCGACAAACAGACCGCCGCTGAATAAGACGGCGCGCACTCCACTTACGGGGATTCCACTTAGGCGGGAACTCAGGCCCGGGAGCTGGGTCGATAATAACGTGTCTTGACAAGGCGTTTTTTTTAAGACGGTCAAGTGGGAGCTTTTTCTAGACAAACGATGAAGGCTATGAAGACGATTTCTCAAGATCAAGACATGACAAAATTAACCATGACAATTGGATAAATGTGCCCAATATGTTTAATTTTTGTCTTGATGTTTATGCATTGTTTATGCTTATTTAAATTGTGTTTAAATTTGCTATGCATGAGAAAATGTTTTTGAAAAATCTCACTTTCGAAAATTACTAAGTATGTTTAAACAATTAATTGACAATTTTATTCTGGATAATAAAATTGAATTAAATATTGAGCTCCATGATTTATTTATTTGTGAATTCTTTTGAAGAAATTCCCCCTACGGGACTGTCAAAAGATAGCTTTCACATGAATAAATTCCTAACGGATGATTGTGGATTATTACTAGTGGCGACGATGACCCTCCCCACGAGGCTCGTTCAATGCGAAATAATAATTCTGTATTTAATCATGGTTATTACTTAGGTATAAAATTGATATGCATATACTTCCCCAAAGTCCCCCACAATCGATTTTATATTGGTCAAAATGGGGAGCCAACTATTAATCTGGATATTAAAGGTTTGTAACTGTTCTTGTTTGTAACCTGCTTGAATGTGTTTAAATAATGATCCACCCCACGTGGCTTATTTAAACTGTTCCGAGATGTTGGCTGATGCATGTTCATATTTTTTGGAGATTTTAATATGAAACATGTGATCAAACCTTGTGATATATTTGTGCGTATGCATATTATTATTTATTTCAGTTCAGCATGTCGCAACCTTTTAATCCACTGTTAGTATACTTAAAGTCAATACAATATGTATGGAAACTATATTGATTGGAAACGAAAAATTATAATTGTCCTAACTGCACAAAAGCACAAGTGGATTCTTGACACACCAAAATCAAGTAAGCCAACTGACGGGTCAAAAATGCGGGACCCGTCAGATCACCTTGCGAGAGATGTCGTCGCTGAAATTGGTGGAGGACAAACCCGTCAGGGATTACATCCTCAAAATTGATGGCCCATCTGAACAAACTTGAGGTTCTGAGTGCAGATTACAATCTGGAGACTCAGATGAATTTGGTATTTCACTCTCTGCCCAAAAGTTTCTGAGCATTTTGGCCTCGCTAGCTGATTTGTTGCAAACTTTGGTCTCGATAGAGATGTTGATGGGGCATCAAACTTAAGCTTTAACGGCAAGTGGTAAGTCTTCATTTTCTAGGCCAAGGGAAGGCAAGAAAAAGAAGAGGACCAAAAGCCATAAGCAATAAAACTCAACTGTTGCCAAGGGCAATGATAAGATGAGGAATGCTTGTGGTGTCAAGGAAAATCCAAAGAGGAAGTGCTTAAGCTGCGGTGAAAGAGGACAATGGAGGTTTGCCTGTTCCAACCCCAAAAAGGGACGGAAAGAAAGGTAATTCTCACGCACTAGTTATTGAAACTTGTTTAGCGGCGTATACTTCTCATTCGTGGGTGGTTGATACGAGATCCACTAATCATGTATGCTTCACGGGTTCAAACTGATCCGGCAACTTAGTGGGAGTGAGATCCTCATTACATTGGGCGATGTTACGAAAGTAGCGGTTATTGCAATGCTACGTAAATGGCAGATATTGCAATGCTACGATAGTAACGGTTATTGCAATGCTACGCAAGTAGCAGATATTGCAGTGCTACATGAGTAGTGGTTAAAGCAGTGGGAGAAGTGCACCTGTCTTTTAAAGATGAAGTTTTTTTTGAGATTATCTTTATGTTCCCAGTTTTAGAAAGAATTCACTTTCAGTTTCTAAAATTCGATTAACGGATACTTAGTTTCTTCTAATAAGAATGACATCATTTCTTCAAATGATGAGTGTATCTGTTATGGGACATTGGTCAAGTAATCTCTATACAATTAACTGTGCACACCACTCACGAAATGCATCCTATAACACATCAACTGTTTCCGGTAAAAGAAAACATTCATCAGACGTGAACTAAATACTTCTATGGCATCTAAGATTGGGACATATTAATCCAAAGAGGTTCCAAAGGTTGGTGAAAGACGGTTCACTGGAGTCTCTCCAAGTTGAACCAATTCCAACCTGTGAATCATGTTTGGAGGGTAAAATGACCAAGAGGGCATTCGGTGCCAAGGGGAATAGAGCCAAAGAAGTGTTAGAAATCGTTCACACAGACGTATGTAGTCCAATGTCAACCATGGCAAGAGGAGGTTACGAGTATTTCGTCACTTTTATTGATGACTACTCGAGGTACGGTTATATTTTCCTTATGGAGCATAAATTTGAGACCTTTGAGAAATTCAAAGAATTTAAGGCTCAAGCAGAGAATCATAGGGAAAACGTATCAAGTCTCTACGATCCGATCGTGGAGGCAAGTACCTCAGCGATGAGTTTTTGAACTACTTGTCGGATGAAGGGATTGCATCCCAGCTGACTGCACCCGGAACCCCTCAACAAAATGGGGTTGCAGAGCGAAGAAACAGAACTCTTTTGGAAATGGTTAGATCAATGATGAGTTATGCGGATCTTCCCAAGTCGTTCTGGGGTCATGCCTTGGAAACAGCGGCTTACATTCTGAACTTAGGTGCCATCCAAGTCGGTTCCCAAAACTCCCAAAGAATTGTGGACCGGGCGTAAGCCTAATATGAGACACATGAGAATTTGGGGGTGTCCGGCCTACGGGTTGGACAAGGAAGCCGGGAAATTGGATCCTCGATCAGAATTAAGGTTGTTTATAGGATACCCCGAGGGAACAAAAGGGTGTATATTTTATGGTCCCAAAGATCAAAAGGTGGTCATAAGCACCCACTTTAGATTTTTGGAGGAAGACTATATGAACGAAAGAAGACCCAGAAGTGAGATTACATTAAGTGGGCTAAGGGGGCTAACCTCATTGCCAACTGTACAAGATGATATACCAAACGACAAACTTTCATAACCGGAGCCTCGTCGTAGTGGGAGGGTTGTGAGACAGCCCGAGAGATTCATGGGGATAGGAGAGTCCTCGGACTTGATTCCCGGACAAGATGAATCAGACCCATGGACGTACGATGAGGCAATCTAAGATAAGGATGCGGTTTCTTGGCAAAAGGCAATGAAAGCAGAAATGGGGTCTATGGATCATAACAGAGTGTGGGAGCTAGTCGAACCACTTAATGGGGTCAAACTTATTGGTTGCAAGTGGGTATACAAGAGAAAGAGGGGCCGGACGGGAAGGTGGAAACCTTCAAGGCAAGGCTTGTGGCGAAAGGTTATACTCAGAAAGAAGGGATCGATTATGAGGAAACCTTCTCACCAGAAGAATGCTCAAGTCCATCCCGGATTCTCTTGTCGATAGTTCAAGATCTCGATTTTGAAATCGGCAAATGGATGTCAAGACAGCTTTCCTTAACGGAAGTCTTGATGAGGAAATCTATATGCAACAACCCCAAGGCTTCATTGAAAAGGGTCAAGAACACCTTATTTGTAAGCTCATGAAGTCCATTTATGGACTCAAACAGGCATCCAGAGCTTGGAACCAATGTTTTGATCATGTTATAAAGTCTTACGATTTTGATCAAAACGAGTTTGAGAGTTGTGTGTATAAAAAGCATGTCGGAACTACATTGGTATTCTTAGTACTATACGTAGATGACATTCTGCTCATCGGAAATGATGTAAAGGTGTTATCAGACGTAAGGGCATGACTTTCAAAACAGTTTGATATGAAGGACTTAGGGGAAGCCGGGCACATCCTTGGGATCAAGATCACTCGAGATCGCAAGAAAAGGATGATAGGCTTATCGCAAGCTTCATACATAGACACTTGGTCTTGAAACGATTCACCATCAGGATTCCAAGAAAGGCTTCGTACCTTTCAGGCATGGAATCCATCTATCCAAGAAAATGTGTCCTAAGACACAAAAGGAGATAGATGACATGAGAGGCATTCCTTATGCTTCGGCTGTCGGAAGCCTTATGTATGCAATGTTGTGTACGAGATCGAATATATGTTTTGCCGTTGGCATGGTGGCAAGATATCAGAGTAACCCGGGGAAGGAACATTGGACGGCTGTTAAAAACATTCTGAAGTATCTGAAAAGAACTCGAGATAGAATGTTGGTTTATCAGTCAGATAGTCTAATCCCCATCGGCTACACGGACTCGGATTTCCAATCAGACATAGATTCCAGAAAATCTACCTCCGGTAGTGTGTTTTGCATGGGGGGAGGAGCCATGACGTGGAGAAGCGTTAAGCAGAAATGCGTCGCAGATTCTACCATGGAAGCCGAATATGTAGCTGCTTGCAAGGCAGCGAAAGAAACGGTTTGGCTCAAGAACTTCCTAGTGGACTTGGATGTGGTTCCGAATTTGCCCAGCAGAATCACTGTTTATTGTGACAATGCCGGAGCAGTTGCAAATTCAAGGGAACCAAGAGCCCACAAGGCCAGCAAACACATTGAAAGGAAATACCATCTTATACGAGACATCGTTAAGAGAGGAGATATAGAGGTGGCAAAGATCGCGTCGGAAGACAACCTAGCTGATCCATTCACAAAGGGTCTGCCTCTGAATACATTCGAGAGACATGTGAAAGGAATGGGTGTCAAGACCGTTGCCAATCTACTTTGAGTATAAGTGGGAGACATTATTAGGTTCGTGTAGATGGCATTAGTTGTTATGTACTACACGAGACATGCTGATGTATACTTAAAAGCAGACTTTGAGTATAAGTGGGAGATTGTTGGGATTATACTGGAAAGTATGCTTTTACTTTGTATAATCAGACTAACTGAATTTCGGACTTATTTACTGAAATAAATTGTTTATCATTGTTGCTTTAAATATGATTGAATGTTACATATATTTACTGCATAACTGTTAATTAAATAGTACGTGTTACATTGTAGTTAATTTAGTGATACCAAGATCACAGAAGATTAAATTAACAGTTCCTTGTAACTAAAAGTACACCATTCACGACCTAGATGGAAATGAACAATCCATCGTGAAAGGTTGTAGTGTAAGGCTCAGATTGGTTTGTCTTGACCAAGAGATTACACTAGTGCATGACTGATGCATTGAAGAGGACCTACAAGAGGATAAATTCTTGAGCCCAACTAGGAAGAATTAGACCTCAGTGTTTAGTTGTTTCTTAATCTTCGTCCCTTAAATAGGATTGCGTGTGGTTAGTAACTATTGCTTTGACTTATTATGGGAAGAGAATCAGTAAGATTCAATACCCTATATCTTGGGCAATATTATTGGTCACATGCGATTGCTAAGATTTAATCTGAGAGAATCGTGTGCAAAAATACGCTTGTTCGATTTGCCCCCTTGGGAGGTTCATAAGGTTTATCATACCAAATCTTGCAAGTGGAACTAGTTTCCGGTATGGATAATAATGTTGAACCGTTCCTTTACCAAGGATAAAAGATATTAATTAATGGAAAGCTATTTCAGTGGCTTGAATTAATTAATGGGCTAGATAATCTTAAACACGAGAAATAATAACTGGGAGCCATATTAACTGTAATATGGGTTAAGATGGATAGTGCAATATTAATTATGTAGTGGGATTAATTAATATTTATGGGCTTGAATAATATTGTGGTTCAATATTGATAATTCAAGGTCCATTGGAAGGTCCAATCTTAATTCTCCTAAAGGCTCCCCAAGTAGCCCAAGATAAAGTCCAATAACTGAAAAAGTGTTTAAAAATAAAATAAATTTGTTGCCTATTTTTCCTTGTAATTTTCGAAATTTATGGATAAAATGGGAGAAAGATTTTATTTGAATTTTGTTATGGAATGAAGATATGTATTCTTGGAATACAAGATTATCTCATTAAATTCAAGAAATCTCCCACTTGGTTATTCATATAGCAAGTTTCAAAATTTTTGAAGAATAAAGGGCAAGAAAGATTTTCTTGATTTTCTTGAAAAGATATTTTGGAAGATATGTATTTCTTGAAATACAAGAATATCTCATAAATTCAAGAAGATCCAAATCTTGGATTCTTGTTCTCTTATTTTTTTGAAAATATACCATAATATGATGTGGTGGGATTTTTGTGGAATATTTTAATTATGGGGAAAAGAATATAGGAGATAGATTCAAGATTTCTTGGAGATCAAGAAAAGATTTTCCCACGTTGTTTTTCTTCCCAAATTTTCGCCCAACACCCATCTATAAATAGGGGATGATTCTTTCATTCCCAAGTGCAATTCCATGTGCTGGAAAAATTAGCAAATCCGCGAAAGTGGTGCAACAAAGTTTATTTTTTCCTTTTGTTAATTGTTTGCGAGTATCCTTCCACCGGATTGTCAAGCAAGGACTAGGGAATACTTTGGGAAGGACTTTTGGTGTGTTGTCATATACAAGACCATTGTCATTCCAAGAGGTAAGTTCAAGTAAACTCGTTGTATTTCCGCATGCGTAGGATTTACGTGAATTGTTTATATGTATGATTTGTTGTTGAAATTATTATTTGAATTAATATGGGTTAATTCATGCTAGTAATAATTATTAGAATTAAATTTGTATTTAAATATTCATCCCGAATAGATCCGTGCGAATAATTCCCCAACACTCCTGATAGGTATTCACCCTCCCTCCATTATTTATTGTTGACTGATGGTGGTGAACCTGAATGTTATGTAGAGGCAACACGTAGTGAACAGGTGGACAAGTGGAAACTTGCAATGGATGATGAGATGAATTCATTGATGACCAACGGAACTTGGGAGCTTGTTGAGCTTCATAAGGGCAAGAAAACACTGCATAACAAGTGGGTTTACAGAATAAAAGAGGAGGCTGATGGAAGCAAAAGCTACAAGGCAAGATTGGTTGTGAAGGGGTTTCAGCAGAAACATGGTATTGACTATACTGATGTTTTTACTCCAGTGGTGAAGCTAACTACCATTCGATTGGTTCTGAGTCTGGTGGTTGCAGAAAATTTGGTGTTAGAACAGATGGACGTGAAAACCGCCTTTCTTCATGGTGATTTAGATGAGGACATCTACATGAAGCAACCGGATGGATACTTGTCTAAGGGGAGTAGTGAGTTAGTTTGCAAGTTGAAGGAGAGCTTGTATGGTCTGAAACAAGCTCCATTACAGTGGTACAAGAAGTTTGATTGGTTCACGCACGAGATTAAGATCAATAGGTGTGAGGCTGACCATTGCTGTTACTTCAAGAGGTATGATGATGGTTATACCATTTTGCTATTATATGTTGATGACATGTTGATAGCAGGCTCTAGTGCTCGGGAGGTGAGCAAGTTGAAAGAAAAATTGTCTGAAAGGTTTGCTATGAAGGACCTTGGAGAGGCCAAGCAAATCTTGGGTATGCGAATCGATCGTGACAAGGTGGCAGGAAAGTTGTATCTTTCATAGGATGAATGTATAAAGAAAGTCTTGGAGAGATTTAGTATGGAAGATGCAAAGCCAGTTCGGGTCCCGTTGGGAAGTCAGTTCAAGCTATCCAACAAGGACTCACCTAGTAGCGAAGAGGAGCGGACCTAAATGCAAAACACTCCGTATGCTTCAGCAATTTGAAGTTTGATGTATGCTATGGTGTGTACAAGACCTGATATTGCACAAGCGGTGGGAGTTGTTAGCCGGTTTATGGGCAATCCGGGTAAACATCATTGGGAGGCAGTGAAGTGGATCTTAAGGTACTTGAGAGGTACTACTGAACAAGCTTTGTGCTTTGAGGGCAAAAGCGTTGGGTTGGCAGGATATGTTGATGCAGACTTGACATCAAATGATCTCGACAAAAGAAGGAGTACTACAGGGTATGTGTTTACTTTTGGTGGTACAACTATCTCTTGGGCTTCTAAGTTGCAAAAGATCGTAGCTTCGATCCATTGCGAAGCGAGCACGCGTTCGCCATCGAGGCTAGTAAAGAAATGGTTTGGTTCTGAGAATCTGGCATGCGTGTGAGTTGGGGAAGGAGCAAAAGGACGATTACGTAAAGTGACGACGATCAGTCTTTATTCACTTGGCGAAGAATTGACCTTTCACTCGAGGACGAAGCACATTGAATTGAGGTATCATTACATTCGTTACCTCATCGAGAACAAGATCTTACAACCGGATGAAGATCCGGGAAGTGAGAATCCTGGCCGACATGTTGACTAAGGTTGTGACCTTAGAGAAGTTGAAGTTATGCATGACTTCAACCGCCTTGAAATCGAGCATAAGGCCCCAAGACTACTACCACGGAGAGAAACCGTTGAACAGGGGGAGACAAGTTACAATTGGAGTCGATCTCGGTGGGAGATTGTTGGGTTGTGGAGCCCGAGTCGGAGAAGGATCCGGCAAAGAGGCTGGCGCCGACCATGGTGTTAGGTCGAGCACTTCGCCGACCAAAAAGAGGTCGAGCGCGATGGGGACCCCAGAGCATTGAGGCGCTTTCCGGGCGATCGATCGAGTGAACCGCTCGACCAAGGCCCGTGGTCGAGCGGGTTCCGCAGCTGTGCGCGTGAATTAGGGCTTTGGCCCATGTCTCATTTAAATACCTTGACTCATTGTATTTGTCTCTTTGTACGAAAGACACACGAAAATAGTGAATCTCCTGGCTTGGTAGTGCCCCCAGACGTAGTCATTCCTAACGAACTGGGTAACCAAATTGTTTGTCTCTAAATTCCGTAGTTCCATTATTTTCTCCATAATTGCTTGTTTAATTCCTAACAATATATAGTACTCAAGTGTAGGGGTAAATATTGTAATATTCTTGTTATTTAAACAACATCACAAAAAAAAATGTTGGTTAATAGCTAGGAAATTAACGATGTAACCAATAGAAAAGAGCGTGGGATATTTCTTATGCACCAAGGTAAATTGGGAATTGAAGAAAATACAAAGAAATTTTGCTTAGGTTTTCCTTCTATTTTCCGAGCAGGTACTATGCCCAATTGCATTGTGACGTGGTGCATAGTTTTCACATTACACCTTTTTATTCTCTTTTCATTACTTTCTTTTCCTTTTATCGTTCATTTATTTAGGTGTTAATTGAAATATAAAAATAAAATAATATCTATATGTAGTTATTAATTGGGATGATAATACTGCACACGACGCGATATCACCACATGAAAATGGTAAGAAAGTTGTGGATTAGTGTTTGAAAAGGATTCAATTTTTTTTTAATAACAATACTTGTATATATTAAAAGTATAATGTTTGCTTTTTGCAAACCAGACGCATTCGAAAAGGTATAATTAGTGGTGCCCAAAAGTGCATCCTTTCTAAAGTTATATTTTACCTTTATTTTCCATATTTGTATATTTTTATCTTTCTTGAAAAGCGAGAGTATATATTATTACCATCACATTTTCTAATTTCTTCAACCGAAAAAAGCAATATGGCCAAATTTTAAGGCTTTGTGCTTAAAAGTTTGGTTGACCCCAAACCAACGACCATAACGTAAGAAATATCTCATGAATCAAACATGGGTGTGTATATTCCGTATGCAAAAAATAAATACTTCACCTTGAAAATCCAGGCATTGAGCATAATTGCATCATGAAAGGTCATAATTTCTACCTATGAACAATAGGTGAGAATTATATTATTAATTATCAAAGGTAACAAAGACTTTCACTATTGTATTCTATAAATTAAACCATTAGTAATTTTCAATATGTATATATCTTAGTAATCTTGACATCATTTTCTCTCTTTTTGAGCCTGAGTAGCACTTTTTTTCTGAAACAGAGTTCAAGTTAATTCGTTCAAATTTATCAATAAAATGAGACGTTCCAATAATATTAGACCCAAAAAAAATCGACAAGTATCATATTATTCTTCCTTGCATAAAAATCTATCTGGATCCCCTACGTAAATTTTTTGGGTCCATAACATATATATATATATATGTGTAGTAAAGAACTCACTCAGCAACTATATATTGAAATTTTATAAAACTATTATCAATGTATGGCAAAAAATTAATAGTTCCGCAAATCGGCTTTCGTCGCGCATTATTTGGCAAAAAGCCCACAACAATTACCCAGAATTACTCGAAACATAGACATACATATCAATACATATGAATACGCATCGGCATGACTCAAAGCAGTTAGTAAATCGACCCCGAAAGGATAACTCAGGTGCCATTCCTACAGCTATCCAAAGGGGCAATCAAAATCTAATGTATAATTCCAAGAATGGTCATCAATTTGACAAACGGACTTATTTATCCATAATCATTGTCGTCATCATCGGCATTTCCCAGCAAGAATGGTGCTAATCAAGATCTAGACTCTTTTTCATGGCTTCATAAACCAGATATGTAATGCTTGCTGATGGTATAACTTTAAGGAGATTTGGGAAAAGTCCTTTGTACAAACCTCGTACACCTTCATGCCGATATGTTCTCCAGAATACATCGGACATACTATTGTACTTTGCATCCGAATTGGCATGTTGAGCTTGCATTCTGGAAAAGAGCTCCTTTTTAGTATTGATGACATCAGAAAAATGACAGTCTTGTATGCACCAGGTACACCGTGCAATTCAAGTGCATTTTTAAACAATATTAGTTGTTTTCACTGAACAATATTAGTTATTTTCACTTGTCAGTATTAGTTGTTTTCGCTGAAAAGTATTAGTTGTGTACAGGTGCACTGTACAACTGGTGTACAAGAGACTTACCTTGGACAAACAACTGTATATATTATGGAAGCTTTTTTTTTCCTCCATGAATAACCAGGAAAACAGGTGGCCATTTTTATTTAAGATATACACGAGGATGGAAATTTAGTACAAACAACTCTCAGTGCAATTAGAAATGCATTCTGCCAGAATCCAAATTCTTGCTAGAAATTTGATACAATTCCAAAAGTCATGTGAACAATCATGTGCAAATTTTTGGATTCTGGCAAAATCTTTTGTCCGCAAATTGCACAAAATTAATAGTTGCCTGTACTAAATTGCCACCTCTGTGTATGGTGGACTCAAAATGCCATCTTTCCAACTAATCATGGTTTTTCCCCACAATAAATAATCAGTAGAAACGGCAGAATGTGCCAGTTACCTTGTTCTTACCACCTGCAGTGGGTACACACACGTTGCTCCAAGAGATCCTGAAATTGTCCCACAACTCAGTTGCACAAGGGGACCAGGTTCTGCATAATATCATCAACGTGTAACTTTTCTAGTAATAATATTCATCAGATGAAATGAAAGGAAAACAATTAGACAGAAAGAAACATGTATTTACATCATACCACTATCATGCCGAATATATTTCCTGGACATATCTTTCAACGCCTCATAGGCAGCCAACTCAATGCCTGCATAAGGTATAATTCCAAGAAGCGACGGAACTAACCCTCGGTAAAAAGCTCGAGGTCCCTCCTTAACCCATATATCTCTTGACAATTTACCCAAATTTGGAACACTCCCTCTCTCACAAACATGAGTTTGTAACCGAGTTTTAACAAGATCCATCGGGTAAATCGATGTTTGAGCCACAGCTCCCGCCATTCCACCAGCCAAAAGTCTCCCTGGGGTTCCAATAATGCCCTCATCGCCTCCAATGAAATTTTTCAACATTTCGTAAGCATAAAACTTGATTGCACTTTCAGGTGCAACCTTCAACACATTTAGTCCATTACCTCGGAAAAAACCCAACATACCACCTTCGCTCCATATTCTTTTAACAGCGGGACCAATGGAAGCTTGTGTAGTCTGAACTTGTAAAATGACCTTTAAACGATCGAGAGGTGCGGTTGCTGTACGAGAAGCCGCGCCAGCAACTCCACCGGCGATTAAATATTTTGTCGCGTGAACATGCTTGCTGATGCCTTCAGGAATCACGGCGTGTTCGCCAATATCTACAAGATATACCCTTTCCCAGTATCGGTAGATGTTTTCCATGGTGACCTCGTGAGGATAGAGAAGAAGGAAGTCTCTCCATTCCTCAAATGTTATGATTCCGTTGTTATCTTTATCAACATGTTCGACAAAACTAGCGAGTTCATCATCGTTGAGTTCTATCCCTGCAAAAACGAACTGTCATAACTTGTAAGGTGAAAACAGTTTGTGTTTTGGGAAACTTGATAGAGAGAATTATTCCATCAAAAAGCTGGATAAAGTAGATTATCACACAGACATATAGGGAAGGATGCACAAAGGAAAAACTGACGAGTTTCAATGCTATCCACAAATGAAAAAAGTAAAAAGTGAAATATATCTTTATGTATTTTATATGCTAAATGGTATTCTATTGTTGAAAGCTCTATAAGAAATATTATGATTTTGTATTTTGTTTAGAATGTATTTTTTGAATTCAAATTAATAAGGAATGAGATCAAGTGTAAATTACTTGACCTTTATGTTTAAATATATTCAAAAACTGTGCTGAACAATGAACATACTGAAATATTTCGGTAACCAAACTAGTTCACTTCAGCATTTGGCATAAATAATGTACAACAAAATTATGGTAATAAACCAAAGTATTATTGAATGAATACCTGCCCAATAGAAGATACAGTAATTTGTCATAAGTGATAAACATCAACAAAAAACGACACTGAAAATTGAATAAACAATTAATTCAGACACAGTCTCCTTATCATCACAGAACTGAGAATTAGCAGGATAGCATTCAGCCCGAAGGTAAAGGGAACCAGTGGAGACATAACAAAATTCTTATAATTCGTATTATAACCTGAACTGCCAGGTGGACTCAAGAAGGACCACTTAAACATCTACTGTAATCTAATTTTACTACTTATAATCCACAAAAGCTAACAGCTTAATGATACTCAAAAACTCCTTAACAGAAAATCTTGTTTGATCAAAGACAACGATGTAAAATGCCATGTGAAGGACATCTTTTTTCACTCTTAACTAAGTATATGAAAAAGACAGAAAAACTTATCAGAGTGAGACTGGCAGTCTAACAAATGAATTATTTTGGCTTTTTAATATGTTCAGGAGCAGACTCAACCTCACACATGTCTTGGATAAGGCTGACACAGTCAAATGGTAACATAATGTGCTATGTCAATAAATACCATTCAAACGGCAGATAATCCATTGAATAAAAAAGAATTATATTAAATCTCTATTCTGCTCAAATTCAGTAAAGCACACTCATTTAGCATCTAAAACCTGGAACACCTTTAACCTTATATCTTAAGGTGACAAAGATATATCTCCAAGTATACATGTGGCTGCATCTCACACAAGTCTCCATATGTACCACGAAATACAAGTTGTAAGAATAGTCTCACATCACACACAAGGAAACTACAATATTTACTATTAGTTGGCAAATACTTCTAGGAACCATGAAATTGAGATCTTTTTGTGTTTGCAGAGTTGAACATCTCACAGAACCGAAATAGGCAGTGGACAAGAAGCGTCATCATGAAATCCGAAAAAAAGAATGCAGGTCTCTTTATCAAAAAATTATTAATTATTTATAAACAGCTAAGTGAAGGGGAAAAATAA
Organism: Stenogyne calaminthoides; assembly: GCA_037126765.1. Classification (NCBI taxonomy): domain Eukaryota; kingdom Viridiplantae; phylum Streptophyta; class Magnoliopsida; order Lamiales; family Lamiaceae; genus Stenogyne; species Stenogyne calaminthoides. The sequence continues at coordinate 2,249,782 of JBBCBC010000022.1, read as the reverse complement.
TTTGATTGCAATAGTTAACAAAAGTAGAATGACTAGAAAAGCATACATAATCTTTTGGAGTAAGTGATGAAATTCCGTTCCAATATTCCATATTTGCAACCTTAATGAATTTTACTATGTCAATCAAAGATTACACCATGACAACAATTTTAATTCAAATGTATTCTCCTTCTAAACTAACTATACATTGATCTTGCACGAGTTCTTTCAAACTCAATGCATGGATGTACAAAACGAAAGAACAATTAATGTGACTTTATACAGAAATAACATCAATTATTTCTGGAATAAATTATTTTAGCCCTACTGTAATTCACACACACACACATATAATAATGTATACGGCCTAAAACTAACCCAATCCTAATTTATACAGAGCCTACTTCCACTTAAGTTTGGGTTGAATATAATTCAAACTCTGATCTCTACTTCAGATCTGCCGTGATTTGAATTGTACGAAGCTTACTAGATGATAACTAAAAAAGCAGAGCTAATGAGCTTACCAGATGGTTACAGCTCATTAACAGTCCTACAACAAAGCTCAAATTTTCACCATCTAAAGGATTAGATGATATCATGGACTATATTTGGCAATAATCTTTACTAGTGTTGGAAGACAAATTTCGTTAACTCGAAATTGACGAGGTAGCTTAACAGAAAAAGAGCAGAATGCATGTTATAGAAAAATAATAATTAAAACACTCGCAGTACAGCTACAGTATCACAAAGCCTAAATAGTACCCATATCAATTCAAGCTGCAGATAAGCTACAGTGAAAATTTCAACTTATTTTTGCATCCTAAAACGATCAACCACATTAAGAAAACGATCAGGCGCATAAAATTTACAAAAATTAAAAAACATAAATATATCAAATTGGCGATAATGTACCAGCTTTGACAAGCGCGTCCCAAAGCTCCTCAGGCAAAATGCATCCATTGTGCTCCACATCAATCGCCTGAAAAATCCTGTACAATTCCAGCTCCTTATCATCCATATACTTTCTAAATTCCTGGTAATCAACCCTTCCATCTTGATTCGCGTCGCAAACTTCCAACAGCTCCTTAGCGAACTTGTAATCCGCGGGAATTTGCATTGCCGAAAGCCCCTTCTCAATTTTGGTATAATCCAAATACCCTAAATTATTCGAGTCGAAGAAACTGAAGAGACTTCGAATTCTGGAATCCCTCTCATCCTTGGTTTCCCGCAAAGCGGACAACACGTGGTCCAGTGATATCGGCCCGGGTTTCTTAACCGGGTTGCAGCATCCGGATCGGGCCTCCGGGTCTTTATTATCGGGCGACATTGTTGCTGCAGCCGGAGCTGGGAAATTCGCATGCCTCTCGACTCCCGTAGACATCAATAATCGAAATGAATTATTGAGCACACAAAATCTAGGATATTATCCTCAAGGGCATGGTGAAGAATGAGTATGATGATTTTGGGTAATCAGATCTGTAGAGAGAGAAAGAAGGTTTTGATATTAATGGAGAACAAGTGTGGTGGGTTATTGAAGAAGGAAAGAGAATAATTGGATTTTTGGAGAGGATCTTCTTGATGAACAGAGGACGATCCGAATTGTTAATTGGGGCTCCTTTTTGCACCTTTTCCGGGTCAAAAATGGAGGGGTCAAATTCAATTTTCAACCCAACAACATTTCTCCCCTATATTATATTATATTATATATATAATAAACATAATATATAATCACGTGTGAATGCGACATGTGTTTAACTGTATATAAATACTCCCTCAGTACAAAAAAAGACTGCAACACTAAAATTAGACTGAAAATAAAAAAAAAAGTTAATAGTGAATTTAAGTGTAATAAAGAAAGAGTATTGCGAGTAATTAAAGGTGGATATATTTACTTTTAGTAGGTATTTTAGGAGTTTTACAGTAATGTTGGGACGTCCAAATAAGACAAATCTTATTGTAATCATGGGACGGAGGGAGTATTTAGTCAAAACATTGGGTGAACAAGTTTCACATAAGAATCTATGAAACTGATTAAAGAGTCTGCTTTATATTACTAAAGAATACTAGTTGTGATAACTGAAGAGCGTGATTTTTTACTATAAATATGTATTATTCATAACACTGAAAGATGTAATTTATACTACAGCAGGGGTATTAGTAATTTGGTAGTGATAACTGAAAGGTGCGACTTATATTACAAAAGGTATTAGTCGTGATAACTGAAGGGTCGTACCTGTAAAAAATGAACCAATTTCACAGCACTCATACATTTATGAATGCCTAAGTCTTATTTGTATCCAGATGCATCGTACATTTATAATGCATTTTAAAATCATGCAATTTCTTATACTGAAATATGCAATTTATTTATATCGAACCATTTAACTATTAATATGAAAAAATAGTTTCACGATTCAATATAAATATATTGTACTCCCTCCGTCCCTAAAAAACTCTGCGCCAACTTTTCGGCGAAGAGATTAAGAAAACTTGTTTTATGCTTTTTATGGGGAGAGGTAGAAAGGACAATAAGTGTGTATTGTAAAGTTATAAGTTGAAAAAAATGTGTCAATTTTTTGGATGTGTAAAGACTTATGAGAAAGATTAAAAAAAAAAGTATCTAAGTTTTTAGGATGAAAAAAATATCTTTTATTACTCCATATTATAGCCGGATTAATATATGTATTTATGAATGAATTTATTTGTAGACGTGTGTCGTGTGGGTGGGTTTGGTAACTGCATCGTAGCGTGCACCTTACGAATCGGTTACACGCATTTTACATTTTTACTTGTCATTTCTATTTTCAAGCAAGAATTCAAGAGACGTCTCCACTATTTATTGAATTTGTTGAAAAAGGTTGAATAGAATTATAACGAGGATCCATTTATTTTCAATTTAATTTGCTAATGTGCTTTAATGAGGATCCATATTTTTGTTAAATCTAAATATGCCAATGTGTTTTGAGTTTCAATTAGAAAACTACAATATATTTTACTTTTTTAACATGTTTATGTTATTAACATTGTTTGTTATGAAACGTAGGATATATTATTAGCGCACGATATCAGTTGTTCCAAAAATAATGTTTCATTATGTGTTTCATAGCCTAGACTAATGACATGTGGAATGGACAAAAATATCTAATGAACCACCATAATCCTGAGTCCATGTGTTAAAAATTCAGGAGATGAAATAATTTTGGAATACGAAAAAGTGACACAGAGGAATTGAACTGCATTATTAGTTGCGTTTAGAAAAATATTGTCATAATATACAGTATAACCTCTATAAATTAATACAATTGAGATCTGAAAAAATATTAATTTTAGAGAGGTATTAATTAATCGATAAATTAATAATTTATTAAATTAAAGATGTGTTCTATATTCATTTAATTTAAATTAATTACATCAGAATTCATGAATTTAAATTCAATTATATAGAGATAGTAATGAGTATTAAATGTTAGGAACTTGAATCATCTTATTTAATGTCAATCATCTATTGGATTATCCGGGTGAAAATGAAGGATGTTCATAGATCCAAAGCTTAGGAGAAATTGTTGATAATATTATTGAAAATCCAATTGGGGATGAAGCTCAAGATGATACGGTACCATTAGAATTGGTTACGCGAAAAGACGTAATAGCGGTAATGAAAAATCCTTCATAATTTCTTTTTTTTTCAGATTAATCTAACTCCACAACAGAGCTTTTTAAATTCGAAAAAAGTGAGAGATGAGATGCATTTTGATTTGAATTTCAATAGAAAACAATCAACACTAGAGTCATATTTTACTAAATTGTCTTAGTTATCTTTGTAATTTTATGAGATTATTAATTTATGATGTTGATGAAACCCCTGTATTATATAGGGGTCTTAAAAAAATTATTATCTTATTAATTTATCGAAATTATTAATTTACGCTTGGGACCCAAATTGGGACCGGAGAAAAATATTATTTTAGAGAGATTATTAATTTATCGAGTATTAATTTATAAATGTTATATTGTATATATATATGTAATGTAGGGATACATTTTTAGTTTTAAAAAAAATATTTGTCCAATCTGATAAAAAATTTATAACTAAACTCGCGAAAGTTTTAATGAACTCATTATACATTTTAATGACTTTAAAAAAACAACTTATAAAATTAAATAATGTTAATGGGTAGGCTATTGTGAATTTTTTTTTCAAGTATCATTGATAATACACGAAGTGTCATTATTAAACATATGAAATGTAAAAAGGCAAGGTCTCATATACACTGGTGCACGGATTCTAGATCTGTGCATTCGCTTTAACCCTGTCCATTTTATTGTGGATCCTCCTTTTCACTAATGGCGATGTCTCATTTTCTTAATGAGTCACTCCTATACCCGAATGTACAGTGCGAACTTGGTACACAGGAGACCCACTCATGTAAAAAATGTTTTATATGTCGTCCTTCTCAAATCATGCATTGAAATTATGTGCTTTTATTGTCTAAAAATCTTAAATTTGACGTAATTTTGATGTTTTCGCTATTAAAAGTGTAATTAATTCCATATAAAAATTGATGACAAATGAGATTGATTAGAATTGACATTGTAGAAAAAGAATGAACTATCTTAAAGATGTCAAAAAGAAAAAGGTGGCTATAATGTGCATTTAGGTGCATCGTGCATTTATAATGCATTTTAGAATTGTATAACTTGTTTTATTAAAAGGTCCAAATTGTTTACACTGAATCGTGCAACTATTCTCCCACGATGCACCTAGATACATACAAGTTGCATGATTCAGTGTAAAAAAGTTGTACCTTTCAATAAAATAAGTTCTTGACAGATTCTAAAATCTTATAAGAAATCATTAATCCTCTGGATGAATCTGGATGAATTAAAAACTTAAAAAGAGATTGTAACAAGTTATGAACAAAATAAAATTAATGTACAATAACCGAAATATATTCACAAAAAAAAGAAATTGAGGCCCAAAACTTGCGTCCCAACAACTTATTTGAGGCCCAATTAGTCAATTACGACTGCCAATTTGACGGCCCATTCATTGATATATTTCAGCAATGAATTCATAATTTGCCCTGTAATGGTTACTGCGGGAGTTCGAGGAAGGAATTAATTTCCGTCTCTTGGTCAACATAGTCACGCGCCGAATTGTAAACGATTAGAAGCAACTCTAAGCAGGTAGATGGGACCTCATTCAAGCACGTTTTTGTAGTGTGCTTTCAAACTTCAAGTCTCCAACATCATATTTTTTTTAGGCTAAGACTTATATGCACATACATTGTGCATTCTAAAAAAACTTGCAGGCTTGCAGCTTGCTTTGTTGAAAATTGCAACCCGTTTCATAAAATAAATTGCAAATTTCAGTACAACACAAATTTCAATGAGTTTTTTTTTTTTTTTTAACGAAATTTGGACTATGCCTCTATCTCTGAAATAAAAGTGTATTAAATAATTATTCTCGTTTGAAATCAACCTGTTTATCTTTTATGCTGAGAAAATGTGGAGCTTTATTGGATATAAGTAATACCCAAAAACATTACACAAAAGGCAACATGCCACTAATAGATCATAAATCAAAGTTAGGACAAGAGTGTAACATTAACACCCTAGAACAATTCTTGGATTGAAGACCCCGTCATCAAAAGTGTAGTTTCTGCTCCTCGTCTATTTTTCAGCAAACTAGCTCCACAGACATGTTTTGCACTCTTCTATCAGTTTCTGCAGCACAATCTGTTCTTGCCTAAAAATGACAACATTTCTTGATTTCCTGAGCCAAAGCACGCACTCCCAAATACAAACTGCAAATTGTCTACCTCTCTACCCTCGTAGAAGTCTACTAAAGTGAAGTAGATTAGTTGAGGGATTTGAGAATAAGACCGTAGTCACTCCTAACCAATTCACACATTCCATTTACATCTGATAAGAGAACACGCATTTGAAAAGGACATGACTTATACGCAACAAAAGAGAACACTAAGTGTTCAAACATTCCAAAAGAATAGCTAACATTTCCAAAAGTAACAAATAATAATGTTACTTCTAAACTTACAAAATATAATTTGTTACAATTTTTTTAACTTAGATTCTTTACATTATTAAACAAAAGAAAACTGAAACATATCGTTGTTAATCAAACGATATTGTCAATGTGAAAAGATTTAGAAATTTCGTTGAAGATCTCAATTGTTTAACGTGCATGGTTCTGATGATATCTGCACAAATCAAGGATAAAAAAAAATGAATTAGAAATATATAGCTACGAATGAAAATGTTGAGAGGAAAATTCACAAGAACGTACCTGATAGGAGATAATTACTTAATTGTTAACTAACTTGATTGATCAATTGTTGATTTCTGATGATCATAAACAATTAGGACCTATGACGAGCTTTAATTGGGCTCCCCATTTATTATTCAATTTTTGTACAGAGTCAGTTGCGGATTTAGAAACAAAGTCTATGTCCAACTTTTCAAGGTTATTAGCCAGACACTGCGGAATTTGTTGAAGCTTTTGACACTCCTTCAGCATAAGAAACCTTAGAGTAGGAAGATGATCGGGATCAGCCACAAGAATATGAGACGTCGAAAGCCAACACCAACAGGAGGGTCCAGTGAATGCATTATCTTTCAACTTGAGGACCTCCAGCGTTCCAATCTGTGCCAATGTAGCCATGTGAAAAGCTTGTAGGGTAAGAGCTGCTTTTGTCTTGAGATGCCTCAGCTGAATCATTCTCCATATATTCGCCTTTATCTCCATCGTACGTGTCTTTTGCAAGTTCCACAGCTTGGAGATGGATTCAGGAAGCACTTGGAGATCTTCAATGCACAAAGTGAGGTACCTCAGATGAATCATCTTGGCTATACGAACAACCCTCAATAAATTGAAGCTTTCATGGATGGAAGATGAGTATTGGGGTTCCAAGAGGACAGAGTCCCCGTTAAAAGATAAAAAGGAACCAACTTGGGGGCCATTTGGGTTTTCCTCGAGGAAGGTATTAAGAGGTACCGAATTGGAGAGAGAAATACGACGAAATGTTTGTATCTCGGAAATAGGAGGTTCAAACACTTCATTTGAAAATTTGATCTCTTGATACAAGTTTAGCTCCCAAGCTTTAGATTTTCAGAATGCATGAATCATAATGTGAACGCGACAACTTTTAGCATCCCCTGTTGGATTAATATTCTTACGAACAACCATCAATAAATTTGCGTTCATTTAAATAATCGAGTGCAGTGTCCTCCAACTTCTTTCCCTCTTAGGGTAGAATAAATCCTTGTGCAATCCACAATCGGATCAATGTCCTAACCGGGATCTCATAATCTTTAGGAAACACCGCCAGATAAAGAAAGCACTCTCTCATATAATAAGGTAATCCATAGTAACTCAAACCTATAATGTCCATTGCATAATTCTCCTTGAGAGAATTCCGTCTCATCTAAAAGCTCGAGCTTGTAGAGAGGGTCGGGAATAATCTATTTATTTAATTTCCCTCAACACTCCCCCTCACTCGTGGGCCGAATCATTGCCTCTGTTCTCTGGAGAGGAGGCCCAACAGAGTGGACAATTTAAATGGGTGGAGTGCTTCCACGGGAATCGAACCCACAACCTGGGCTCTATACCATGAGAGAATTCCGTTTCATCTAAAAGCTCGAGCTTTTAGATGAGACGGAATTCTCTCATCAAATTGAGCATGCCTCGATAAAAAGACCCGAGAAGTAGCTGGATCGAGGCAACGAAATCCCTTATGTGTGCTATTGTACCCAAGAAAGATGCAAGACCGACTTTTGGGTGCCAACTTGTGTTCAGCATAGTCCCTCAAAAATGGATAAACTCGACAACCGAACGGTTTAAAATTGACATAGTTTGGAATTGATCCAAAAAGAAGCTCAAAGGGAGACTTGTTAGACAGTACAGATGAGGGAAGACGATTAATAACATAAACTGCAGTGGGAAAAGCATCAAACCACAACGATACAGGAGCATGTGAATGAAATAACATAGAAAGACACTTTTTAAATATGTCTATGCTTGAGTTACGCCCGCCCCATTTGGCGAGGAGTGTATGGACACGAGAGCGATGAAGAATGCCATGTAGTGACATAAATTCACGGACTCTAGAATTCACAAATTTCGTACCACCATCACTTTGGAAAACCTTGATTTTTTCGGAAAACGAAAAGGACAAAAGCATGAAATTTCACCAAAATATCATAAAATTCAGACTTAGCACGAAGGGGATAAATCCAAGAGAAACGAGAATGATCATCCACAAAAGCGACATAATATTTAAACCCATCGACCCGAATAATCGGGGGGGGCCCCACAGATCACAATGGACTAAGTCAATCTTCGCGATCGAGACGTTTTTCATTCAACAAAAAGGTACACGCGTTTGCTCTTAGCCAACCGACAAGAGGAACAAAGTGTAGAGAGTCGGTAATAGAGAAGTAATAGATAATTGACCTATCTTTTGCAATAAAAAGAAATAATAGTAAACGGACATGCCCCAAACGAAGATGCCATAAATCAAAATCGGCCTTCAAGTCTTTATTCCTAATTGTTTTTAACTAAGCGGCCGGACACCCCGATCAAGCAAATATAAACCTTTATCAACCCTTTTCCCCGAGCCATAATTTTCTTTGTCACCCTGTTCGAATGGCAAAGAACTTACCGAGAACACAACGTCAACGTGGTAATCAACAAATAACTTAGAAATAGACAATAAGTTCTTAGTAATATGTGGCACAACCAATACATCCAACAATTTAACATCCCCAAATAATTTAGAAGTGCCAATATCGAAATATTTAAAGCGTAACCATTACCAACAATAATGTAAACCGTTACGATTAGTAATGCCCGGCGATTCAAGAGCAGATGTCTGATTCGTCATATGCGCAGAAGCACCAGAGTCCAAATACCAATCAGGAGTGGAATCAGAAATCTGACATGAGTGATTAAAGGCCTGAGCAAGATTGGCAGAAGAAGCAGCATTCCGAGCATCAATAAATTGAGGGCATTTATTCGCATAATGTTCACCGCTGCATATCTGACAACGAGGAGTATAGGTACGACGACCCCCGTTTCCACCCTGATTACCCGGTTTGCTACCCGAATTACCACGAAACCACTCAGATCATGGGACGATTGTTAGAGTCTTTGAAAATTTCGCCCTCTGTTGTTGAACCCCGATTGCAAGAGAAACCGAGTCGCCCTTAGGTCGACCTTGTCCACCTGAGGAACGCCACCACCTGCACGACCATTGCCCGGGTTTGAAGCCGTGAACGCCGCCGAAGATGGAGAACCACCTTCCATAGCACGCAACATCATCTCAAACTGACGAGCTTGATGAAGCAAGGTACGAAACACAGGCAATGTGGTTAGCGCCATTCGAGTGTCAGCAAACGAGGCAAATTGAATGCCTAACCCTTTGTAAGAACCAATGGCTTTTATCGGTTTCATCAATAGGGCGACCAATTGCGAAAAGTTGATCACACAAGTTCTTAAATTTCCGCCATAGTCATCCACCCAGAGATCACCCTTCCGAAGAGAAAGCAACTCCTCACGTGGGCGATGGGTGTGAGAAGCGGATGAGTCGGAGAACGCCACCCGAAGAACGTCGACCAAGCGAATGAGAGGTTTGACAATCCAGAACCTCCGATGCTGCATCCGGAGTGAGCGATGTGAAGACGACGCTGAGTAATTTCTTGTCTTTCATACGCCACGCAAGAAACGCCGGATTTGGTTGATGGGCGCCATCAATCGTGATTGTAGGGGATGGGGCCACTACTGATCCATCAAGAAATCCCATTAGGTCGAAGCACTCGGCCATATGAATGACTTGACGATACCACATCAAGTAAGTAGAGGGTTCAAGTTTGATCGGTACCATTGAGAGCATGGTATTGACAGGGAGCGGATCGGTGGTGGAAGAGGATGATGCAACCATTGAAAAACCTGAAGCGTAGGGTTGCGAGAACAAAATATTTGCGAGACAATGATACTGGAGGGGACCTGTCCAGAAATCAGTCGAGGAGTTGGAGGGGACCAGATTTAATTTCCCTCAACACTTCCCCTCACTCGTGGGCCGAATCATTGTCTCTGCTCTCTGAAGAGGAGGCCCAACAGAGTGGACAATTTAAATGGGTGGAGTGCTTCCACGGGAATCGAACCCACAACCTGGGCTCTGATACCATGAGAGAATTCCGTTTCATCTAAAAGCTCGAGCTTTTAGATGAGACGGAATTCTCTCACTCCTTCATGTTGCTCTGTAAATACACACTCATATTTTCAGACACATCCTCCCACCCCTCGACTACCAAGAACGATGATCTTGACTTTCTCGCCAATTGGTTTCGAAGAATTCCAGCTATCATCACTATCTGCAGTGGCACCCCTTGACACTGATCAGCTATACTTGTTTCCAATTCTGGAGGACAATCTTCGAGATTCCCAAATAACTCTTTTTGGACAAGTTCCCAACTTTGATTTGAACTTCGAAAGGCTAGCACGTGGGCTTCTCCAACATGCCTTCCCACACCCACTTTGCGAGTGGTTATTAGGACTTTACTCATCCCATTACTATGAGACAATACATCTTTTAAGGTATCCCACACCTCAATACTCCATACACCGTCAAGGGCTAGCAACAACTTTCGTCCCTCCAGACTCTCACGAACCCTCGTGCCTAACTCCACGTCACTCATTTCATGCATATCTTCACTTGTAAAATATCTCAAAACACTTTTCTACTGACGAACGTTTTAGTGACGTGAACCCAGATGCGAATCGGGAATTCATTACAAACATCTGGGTTCTGATAAACCTTCCATGCTAGAGTTGTCTTCCCCAAGCCTGGCACCAAGTTTTTCTTTGAGGTAGTTAATTATTGTTCTTCCCCAAGCCTGGCATCAAATTTTCACAAGTCCAGGGCATCAAATTTTTTTTTTGAAAGTAAGATTGTAGAGTCCAATCATATTCTTTCATCTTCTCATTATAACCACATTAATGTGGTTATTAGGGAGGACTCGGAGTCTCAGATGATAGATAGTGGAGATATTCGGGTGGAATTCAAATTGAAACAGGAAATGTGAGGGCTATCTAAAGCGTTAGTTGGAGTTTATGATAAGTCGTGGATGAGCGGGACAAATGATGTTTCCATCATTTGGTTGGCAAATAAATTTGAAAAGGAATTTAGGGATGAACCACACAAGCTTGGGGATTTTAATTTTTCTTATTATATATTTAATTAAATAAATTGTAAAGTAAATTATTCTGATTTCAAATTTATTTAACCTGTTATTTTATTAAATAAAATTATTGACTGAATTATTCTGATTAAAAAATGTTTCTAAAAGGTTTTTTCTTGTTAAATTTTTTTTATTATTTAAATAAATTATAATAAAAAATTAAAATTTTATTTCCAGTTGTACGATATAAATCGAAATACCATACATATTCAAGTACAAAACGATATTTTCCCGAATTTTTTGATAAATTTGATATTTATTGCCATTGTAAGTGTGACATAAATATATGCAGTAATTAAAAAAAATATAAAAATGTTTAGAAAATATTAATTTGTTATAATATTTGTTTTTATAAAATCAAAACAATTTCTTATCAACTTAAAACACAAATAAAAGAGAAAAATATTTTTATTTATTATAAATTTAAATAAAATTTATATTTTATTTCTGATTTTAAGTTTTTTAAATTATTCTAATTTTTTTAAATCTTTGTAATTTTTTTACGAAAACTTTTAAAATTTATTTAAAAAGTATGAAAAGTTGTCTAAATAATAAAAATAAATATAATTTTAAAAAGAATCAACACATATTGAAACACCAAAAATACGTAGTTTTTCCTTTATCTCTTATATACTAAAGGCGAATCACCCTCAATTCATAAGGTGATTTTATTTTAAATTTTTTAATTTTTATGAGAAATTATTTATAGTATTATTATTAATTTTTAATTTCAGTCATTCATTATTTAATTTTGATATTTACCTTCCATTTATCTCTTATCTATTAATTATGAATCACCTCATATTTATGTGGTTGCTATATTTAAAATACTTCATTTTTAAAACATATACATTAGTTTATATTAAATACATAATTTATAATCTATAAATGTATACACCCTCTTATTCTTTTTAAATATCACTAGCATGTAACCCGATGTACTACGTCTACACGAGATTGAAAATAGGTTGTATATTATTAATTTTAAATTAAATACTTCAAATATTTAATTAGTTTGATTAATTCAATTATAAACATAATTATTTTCTAATATTATATGTGCATATTTTCACTCATTTCTTTTTCTAAAATACTCTCTCTAGCTCATTCTTCTTAATGTCTTTTTAGTCTTTTAGAATATTTTGTCGTTTTGATATTTTCTCCTCTCATTAATGATATGGTATATACCCATAATAATTAATTTTCATGATCATTTAAATTTCTTATGTCAATATTAATCTTAATTTTTTATAATTAAATATTTATAACAATAAGTACTATTGGTTGAAAAAATAACCATGAAAAGTATTTATGAGGTGTATATATGAAATAAAGATGAGTGAAAATGTCAAAACGACATGTATTATGTAAATAATATGTAAGACTGAAATGAGTATGACATCTAATTTTAATGTGAGGAAGTTATTAGAATACGAAATAAATGAAAATATGCATAAATATTATTAGAATATAAAAATTATACCTATAATTAATATTTAAATATTTCAATTAAAATTAATAAAAAATTATTTTAAATTTCGCATAATTCGCAGGGTTACGTGCTAATTTTGATATAAACCAAAATACAGAAAAAAAATATATTAAATCTTAAATCGCGCGACACCTTACCGAGAATTCAGTAAGCCTGATATACAAAAATTCAGTATATTGTAATAGGTTAAATTGTTTTAAAAACATTAAATATTTGTATAATGTCTTAAAAGAATATATTTTAGTATAATATTGTTATTCTTTTTCCTTTATTTCATTTTATACAATTATATAAATTTTATATTTTAATAAAATTTATAAATATAAAATAAAAATTATAATTCCTGCTGAAAATGAATAGTTTGGGACCGAATATGTAAATATAACGCGCAAGTAATTTTCGATTTACACGCATTGTGCATTTTTTAAGACTAATTAAGTACTATTCCATTCCCTTTAACTTTATATGCATTGTGCATTTTTTAAGACCAATTAAGTACTACTCAATTTATAAATTTTAAGACTAATGAATATGCATTGTAGTATGTTTCTTCATTATTAATATATTACAATTAAACTAAAAATGGTAACCCAATTAAGCCATAATATATTACAAGGAAAATTGTCAATTCAATGCCTAAAAGATGACAAAATTATCAATTTAAGGCCTTAAAGATTTTTCTTATCGATTCAAGGCCTGGATGATTAAAAACTATCGATCCAGGGCCTGAAAGATAAAAACAATAAATTTGAGGCTCACACATTTTAAGGTCATGTTTGAAACTTATATTTCATATCCTTATTTCATGTTCTTATTTTTTTTATTTTTAGAGTTTACGATTCAAGGTTTACGGTTCAGGGGGTTTAGGGTTCATGGTTTAAGGTTTAGGGTTCATCGTTTAGGGTTTAGGGTTTAGGGTTTAGTGTTCAGGGTTTAGGGTTTTAGTGACAAACATAGCCTTAAATTTTATAAGTCTTGAATTGATAGTTTCTATCTTCCAGGCCCAGGATTGATAATTTCCTATCTTTCAGGCCTTGAATCGATGGGAAAAATCTTCCAGGCCTTAAATTGATAGTTTTACCATCTTTCAGGCCCTGAATTGATAAAACTCCTATATTACAATTATTATGAATGCATTCATTTAGGATGAACAAAAAAAAAAAACTTGAATGATATGATATGAGAAGGATATAACCCAAAATAGTCTCATAATCTTTCACTTTTTTAAAATGACCCAAAAAAATCTTGATTTAAGAAATTGATCCTAACTTTATATTAATTGTACCACTTTCGTCTCAAATTCGGCTGAAATGCATGGCAAAAAACGAATTCGTTTTATTAATTTCGACAAATTTTGAACGAAAATGGTACAATTTGTAAAAAATTGGGACCAATTTAATTCGTACATCAAAATTTTTTTGGACTATTTTAACTGGCACGTATATGTCAAAAATAGGATTCCAAAGTATATATAAATTAAAGCATCTGACCTTTCTGACGAACCAATATTCCTCATCGTCGGGATCCGGTCCTCCTGCCGGTTGTATATTGGAAAAGTCCTTCTTCGCCTTTTCGTACATTGGCAGGAGCGTCCGGCCTTTCGACGCGGCCGCTACGGCCAGGCAGACGTCGATGGTGTCCTCCACCTCGTGAATGACCTCCTTTATCTGGCGTTCCATTTCCTGGAACAGGCGCCGCTTCCTTGACCTACTGGGGGCGTCGTGCAGGAACGCCCTCAGTAAGTCAAGGTCGGATGTTAGATCTTTGTGCACTCTGATCACGTCCTTTACCTGTTCCAGCAGGAAACAAACTGCCGCCTGCGCCATGAAGATGGATGGATGGATACAGGACGTAGTAATGGAATTGTGGGAGTCAACTAATTTTGTGTGATACAAAAAATGGGAATGATTTCCTAGTAGTCTATCGTATAGTTAATTTATCTCAATTTGATTGGGGGTTGCTGCAACTTGATACGCACGCTATTTAATTAAATTCTATTTTATCAAATGGTGGGAACTTTTTTAATACTGGTTTGTGACTTGGGTATTTTTCTGTTTTTAATTCTGTAATTTTTTAATTTTTTTTTAATTTTTAAGTTTAAAGACTTTTTGAATTTTCGTTGAAATCACGTGCGTGGTCAGTTTAGAGTTGGATTTTTTTTTTAAAGACAGTCAATTATAATAATTCTCAATATAATCAATTAAAATAATTTCTTCTATCATCAGGCACATGACAATATTATTTCATCTAGCTGTAAATTGGAACCACAATCACCATGGACCATAATTATAATAATTCCTTTTACCATCGGACATATGACAACATCATTTCATTTCGCTGTAAACTGGAACCACAATCACCATGGACCATAATTACAATAATTCCTTCTACCACCGGGCACATGACAACATCATTTCATCTCGCTGTATACTGAAATCGCAATCGCCATGGACCATAATTACAATAATTGCTTCTACCACCGGGCACATGGCAACATCATTTCATCTCACTGTAGATTGGAACCGCAATCACCATGGACCACCCGAAACTCTCGCTGTAGATCGGAACCGCAATCACCACAAGAGGGGACTACCCGAAACTTCAAACATGGAACCGCAACCCAACAATAGAGGGACCACCACCCCACAAGAGGGAGACCACCACAATATGGAATAAATATTCTCTCTCTGTGTCTCGAACTCGTGACCTTAAAATCTGATTTAGTTTAATCTGACCCTAAATCTGACCGGGAACTTGAGGAAGTAGTTTGTTTCTTCCTCACCTGATTTGGATTGGTTTAAGCCCAACTTTGGCCCAAAATCCGCAAACTGCATCACATCTGCAAAGCTCAACTTATCCAACGAATTCGACCCGTAAAAGTTAGGTTGCTGCTGCTGCTGCAGTGGTGGAGTATTTAGCATGTAATCCACTATGTGGTTGTTGTTATTCTGATCACTAGATGATGCTGGAGGATCAATTTATTGATCATCATGATTTTTAATTAATAGAATTATAAAATTAATTTTTTAAATAATACTACCTCCGTCCCAAAGTTATTTACTCATTTGACTTTTTGATATGAGTTTTTGATTGAGACGGAGGGGAGAGTATTTAAAGTGATAAAGTGATTTTTATTGAGAATATTTTAGTTCTATATATGTTATTACTAAAACATATGATTTTTTGGGTAAAAGTAATGACATGAAATGTAACTTTGAAAAATTGTGACGGATCATTTTTTAAATGGGGTAAATAACTTTGGGACGGAGGGAGTATAAATTTATATACAAAAATATCAATAACATAATTTAAAAATGTATTAAAATTTTAAAAAATTCAAATATTATAATTTTTTACTAATTTAAGAATTATTAAAACAAATATGTCACATTAACATAAAAATTCAATGAATATTACCACATGTAAAAAAAGGACTAAATAGGTGACCTACTATTGCAGGTCACCTGGATCAATTGCAAAATTCTCATAAACTTATCGGACCAAAATAAAAAGACAAAACATTCGGGATCAATTTCAAAATAAGGATAAGTTATTGGACTGCAAAAAACTTAATCCAGTTAATAGTAGGTCAATATGTTTTCTGCCTGCAGGTAAATTTAGGTTATTAAATTTTCGATTTCTCATATTTTAGCCAAACTGACCCGAAACACCCTAATTTAAGTTAAAATTCCAATTTAATTACTTGCAATTTAATTCTAGTGTTAAGCTAAATGCTATTCTCTTCATCTTTTTGAGCCTACCAATTTAGTAATATCAATTGTCAATTTCACATGCCGCAACACCTAGAATTTATATATATCGTAAACATATTGTCCCTATATATAGGGTTCTTTACGAAGATCCCCTTTTATCGTAATTGATCATATTATTATTTTCCGGTCACATTAATGCTTGGGCCCCTTACTTCCATTTTCTTTTTAAATAAACAAGTGAACTCTTTTATCCTTAGGTTTTTTAGTAAAAGGGTACTAATGATACTCGCCCGAATATCTAGCACAAATTTTATTGTGTTTTTATTATAATTACATTGATATTGTTGAATATATAGGATCAAACCGGTGGCAAAATCATGGTTAAAATTAGGGTCAATCATAGGATTATTGGGACCTGAATCGAACTTTAAAATGGGAACCTCTCCCTTCATATTTTTTACGAATTCAAAAATAACATAAAATAATTTTCAAATATTAATAATGTAAATTTACAAAATATTCAAATACTCTTAAAATAATATGAAAATTATGTCCCAAATAATTACATAAATATAACTCGTCTAACGATTTTTACGGTAATATTATTAATTAAGTCAGAATAATCAAGTCCATCGACATCGGGAAAATCGCTCTCTAAATATTTATTTATGCTTCTTTTCTTCTTAAGTGCTTCTCCAAATATTTTTCTTCCCTTCCTATTGTTGTTTGCTCTGTCTTATTGTGATAGCCTCTTTTGATATTCCGTGGTTATTTGTATTTTTATTTAAATATTTTAATTAGGATATTCATTTTTATGTCATATAAGTCTTTTTTCTGGCAATTAGTCCTTTAAAAAAAATATTAACAAAAACGAAAAAAAATCTGTTTCTCATATTAAATTAGGAATTGATTTTAATTTCACAAACTCTCTTGTGAAACTTGTACTTCATAGAAGTTCAACTCTTTATTTTTTTTGTTTATTATGTGATATAAAAATATTAGATTTTGTAACTAAAAGAATTCAGACACATATGAATGACATATAATATATAAAAATGAACCAATAAGCTAAATTACGAAATTTATTTATATTCATTATTTATATGTATATAAATATGGTACAAAAAAATAGGCCCCTTTAAAATTTTTGATAAATATTTGGTTGGTTGGCCTCACAACATGGTTTTTTGTTTTAAAATTTTCATAATACAAATACCAAAACCATGGGAATAATGTTTTTTTTTCCAAATAAGCCCAAATTTTTTTATGTGTACATTTTTTAAAATTTAAATATAGGACAACATGTTTTAAAATCCTGTACATTTACCCATAAGCCCAAATTTCATGTTTTTCAAAATATATTTGTCCTACATTTACATATTTTAAAACATATTGTCCTACATTTACATATTTTAAAACATATTGTCCTACATTTCCAAGTCAATGAAATTATTGTTCTTAAAACACAACCACCCCTAAAACACTGTCCTTAAAAAATATTTTTTCCCCAAAACCATATCATATAAAAATACAGAAAACATAACCATGTTTAAAATTTGAATTACAAATTACCAAATAATAGTTTTTCTAGATAATTCATATGACAACAATCAAACAATACTAACATAAAAAAGCCAACACCCATTGCTCAATTTTCTCTTCTTCCATACTTTAACAATTGTGAAAAGTGTGATGTGAGAAAAAATGAGATTGGAGTTTAGTTAATATTAGTAAAAAAATTTGTGTTTTCTAGTAAACATGACCAATATGGGAATGCCACAACTCATATGAAGCCTTCAAAACTCTAGAAAACGAAACACTAACCAACACTGGAAATCCACTTTCCAGAATATAAAGATTGTTATCATATTTGCCGCGCGGAAGCCAGGATTTTCTTTGTTGCTCGATTATAAATGGCAAATGATTTATCAGAAAATAATTAAGACATTAACAGGAAAATCAAATGTAAGTTTACTGACTCATAATTGATTTTTGGTTATGTGAGGAAAAACCATAAGACCCAACAACCGAACATTATCAAAAAGATGACAATTGACAATGTGAGAAATAAGGAGGATCCCCATACCAAAATTTTAGTATATATCGAAATCTTACATTGTTGGTGTATATTTTGAAATTATATATAGAATTTTATGGAAATATCGAACAAACTGGTTTTTTTAGGTACGAGGTTTATAAATACGATTACTAACTTGTACATAAAATTTCGGTATAGCGCAGAATTTTGATATTTTCCTCACCCCTAGGCTTAATACAACTATTTACCTATTCACGATTCAAAAGTTAATATATATCAAGAATCGTCCGATAACTTAGGTAGTCAAATTTCAGTCCAACATTTTGTTACTTTTTTTAAATTTTAACTATGTTTTTTCAATTTTGGTCCTTTCAGTCTCGATTTTGGTCCTGCATGTTTTTATATTCTTCGATTTTGATCCTTCTGGTGTCATTCTTTGTCCTTCATTGTCTCCAAATTTTAGTCTTGTGTTTTTTTTTTTTTTTTTTTCAATTTTAGTCCAAAATGACAAAATTGTAAAAAGAAAAACATACAGGACTAAAATTGGACACCACCTAAATTACATAATAATTATTGATATTAACTCATCTAATCTATATATATTGTTCATTTAGTAGAATTTCACTCTATTTTGTTTCCAATCATTAAATTATTTTAACATGATGACCAGGGAATTGGGGCGGACCTTGTGGTGTTACAAGATGAGGAGGATATCATAATCAAGTATATACTTGAACCGAAGAAGGGACAAGATATCATATCCATCATTGGTATGCCTGGCCTAGGAAAGACAACACTAGCAAGGAATATCTTTCACAACGAAACAATCAAGAAAGAATTCCCCACTCGCATATGGGTTCCTCCCCTTAAACAAGGGTTCAAGATCAGTGATCTCTTTCTCCACATTCTCGGTGAGCCAACTCCGTCTCCAATCCCGAATCATCAAGAAATAAAGAATAAAGCCCGCGAAAGGCTCGAGAAGAATAAATTCTTGTTGGTTCTAGACGACGTATGGAGCATCGAACATTGGGATACGATAAAAAATGTGTTGCCCATCGGCGAGGGGATAAATGGCAAAGTCGTAATTACAAGCCGTGAGCAGGAAGTGGGCATGCAAGCTAATACTGCAAGGAACCCCCACCTGCTACGGTTACTACGAAGCGAGGAAAGTTGGCAACTCTTACAGTTAAAGGTATTCGAGGATTTCGAGAGTTGTCCCACACAGTTGGAGCACATCGGGAGGCGTATAGCGGAGCAATGCGGTGGAGTGCCGCTCACAGTAGTCATGATTGGGAAAATTCTTAGGGACATGAGCGTCAAAATAAGATCAGACATTGCACTTGAACCGAAATGGACTAAGGTGTGTAATAATATTGGTGAAATTCTACAATCGGATGAGGGAAATCGCATTTCAGGTGTTGTAAGGCCGAGTTACGCTAGATTGCGGTATGACTTGATAAATTGTTTTCTGTACATGGGGGTGTTTCCCGAGAATCACGAGATTTCTGCTTCTACTCTGATCCGGCTTTGGATCGCGGAAGGATTTATTAAACACAAGAATGAACAGAGTTTGGAAGAAAGCGCAGAAGAGCATCTGTCATGCCTTATCAACAACAACTTATTGCTAGTTGGAAAAAAAACGCTGGATCGAGTTAAAACGTGTCGTGTTCCTAATATCGTACACGCATTTTGCAGATCTAAAGCGGTGGAGCAGAATCTTTTCCAAGTGATTAAACAATCGGGGGATGATGAACATTATCATGATTCCGAGGCGCAGGAGCTTCGGCGCCTCTGCCTCCACTCTAACCTCAGAGTCTTCCTTTCTGAAAAATCTATCGACTACACAAAAGTTCGTTCCTTTTTGTATTTCTCCAATGAATATGCAGCCTCGGATACGAACAACGACGATGTCACCTCGGCTATCCATAATGCCTTCAGTTTGATCAGGGTTTTCGACTCCAAGCCCATTAAATTGCGTCGAAATGTTCCTAGGAAAACTCACCTTCCTAACTAACTTGAGGTACATTACTCTTTCCATAGATACTCTAAAATTCATTCCTAAACAAGTCTCCCAGTTGCTGAACCTACAAACTCTCGTAATCGAGACGGATTCGCCATCCATTACAATGAAAGCCAATCTATGGAAGATGGGTTGGCTGAGGCATCTCAAGACGAAAGCAGAAATCGTTCTGGATAACAAAAAATGGAAAGGCAAAGCCGGTGGGAACCTTCAAACGTTGAGTAGACTGTCGTCCGAATCTTGCACACCAACTATCTTGGAAAGGGCCCGGAAACTAAAGCAATTGGGAGTTTCCGGGAAGTTCAATTGTCCTGAAAATTTAGAGCCAATGAGTAAGATGACAAATTTGAAGACTCTGACATTATCAGCAACATCTCTTGATTGGAAGCATATGTCCACTCTGGCAAAGATCCCCACTTTGGAGGTACTCAAGTTAATTGAAAAAAATAATGCATTCGAAGGAGATGTATGGGTTGCTAATGGTGATGGTTTTAAGTGTCTCCAATTCTTGCTTATCATAGACACAAACTTGAATTCTTGGACAGACCCAACAGGGGACCATTTTCCCAAACTTAGGTATCTTATGCTTAAAAAGTGTAAAAAACTCCAAGAAATTCCGGAGTGTCTGGCAACAAACCTGGAGAAACTGGAAATCGACTGTGTTAGCAGGGAAGCGACTGAACCTGCAGCAAGGAAAATTGAACGAGTGAAACAAGAGGCGGAAGGAAAGCGAAAACTTATATGGGGTGATCCATTTGAGCTCAAGATATGTCCCGGATGCGAGGAGCATTGATAACCAATTCATCAAGCTCCAAAATATATGTATTGATTGCGTATCTTTTCAGGTATCTTCGCATCCTAATTTACATGGGAATAATGCTTTTTAAGGACAGTAACTTAGGGGGAGTTGTGTTTTAAGGAAAATAATTTTACGAGCTTGGAAATATAGGTCAATATATTTTAAATTTGGTAAATATAGGACAATATGTTTTAATTTTAGTAAAAATAGGACAATATGTTTTAAAAATCTGTAAATGTAGGACAATCGAGCCTGAATCTCACACGATATTTCAGCCCGATTTGGGCTTATTCGGGCTCAATTATCCTACATTTACAGATTTTAAAACATATTGTCCTATATTTACATATTTTAAAACATATTGTCCTACATTTTCAAGTCAGTAAAATTATTATCCTTAAAACACAACCCCCTAAAGTTATTGTCCTAGAAAAACATTTTTCCCTAATTTACATAGTATCAATCCAAGTTAAAATACAATTCCGTCCCATAATTTTTAACTTTTCTCCAAAAGGTCTCGAAAAGATCAAGATTTTTAATTTTGTCTCATAACTTCATAATTGGTCCGATTTCTGTCATTTTCTCACTGGAATTTCAAACTTTTCATCTCATAACTTGGAACTCTTCTACAAAAGATCCCAAAAAATTTGCGTCAATACGACGTCGTTCATGGAATTTGACAACTTTTTGACCGAAATCGGATCATTTAAGGAATCACATGAGACAAAATTGCATACCTAGCTTACATTTTTTGGGATCTTTTGCAGTAAAATACAAAGTTATGGGACCCGATTGAATTTTAACTTGTATTGATCCCAAGTTGGATATATGCATGTGTTACTGCTTCATAATATTAATACTAGTATTTTTAAATCCTTATGTGTGCAGTCGTGAGATGGCCAGATATGATCAATATTGCTATGCTAAACTATGTTACTACAATTGATGTCAATAAGGAGCAACCTCGATTGTCTTAACATCGTAAACAACTGCTGCACCGCCTTTATTTCTTTCGAGATAAAAAAAACTTCAAAATATATGTTTGCCTTGAATAAATCAGTATGCGTTCAAGCATGCTTCTAATTTCCATATTCTAATAACTGAAAAACTTATCATATATTGTTGTTTATGTCCGGAAACAATGTATATTTGTGACTCATTATTTCATTTTTCATTTTCCTAGCTAATAAATGTAGTACGTTATACACTGTACCTTTTATTACTTTTTTTGCAATTTTGGTCTCCAACCACACACCTTTGCGCATTTGGTCCCAATATTCGTACCTTTGATCCCAAAACAATTTTTGCAGGCACAATCAATCTCTCGTGTATGTAAAAAATTGCTCAATTAGTCCACAAGTTTGTAAATGCTGAAATATTTGTTTGTACACTGCAATGAAATTGAAATCAATAAAAATAACCAGAAATCGAGTCAAGGAAAATCCTTTTCCCCGCAAGACAAATTACGCCCTGGATAGTGCTCACAGGATCGTGCGTAAATGCCCCAAAAGGTAAAACAGTTCACACTTTAATTTCAGTAGCACCACTGAAAAGAAAGTTTCAGCGAACTCAACCAGAGTACGAGCAGAACGAAATCCTTAAAAATAATGCAGAAGTTTTCTCAAAACTCTATGCAAAAAGTTTACGCGTGTTTTCTAAAATTAATTTTTAAAATAATGAAAAACCAACCTATATATAAGAATTCTCACTCATAAGACGTGGAGAAATAAGTTGAGGCCCACTAAGATCGTGGACTTGACCGCGTGCGTGATCTCAGGAAAATCTCTGGGGATTACAAAACGTCCAAATTCAATGAACCACGCAGATAAGTTCAAAAACAAATCTGGATGACCATTGACCGGGTCTCATCATTAATTTCTCCAACAATCCCCCACATGAGTAAAAATTAAATATATAGTGATGCAAACACATCGTTCAACACATTTGAGACTTCGTTGCTTCCGGAGAAGTAGTTTGTGGCTTTGAATTTTTCGTAGCCCAGCACTGTCGGGTACACCGACGGCTTAGTGGACACGATGCCTTGAACTAATCCACCTTCGTGTATACCTTACAGGCAGAAGACACAAGTCAGTATCGACTCCGATTCGTTCTCATATTTTTGTCCGTTTTGGCCATGGACTCCCTTTTGTGTTTCATAAATGTTTGGTCGAAGCGGCCCTCACTTCTCATTTACATAGGTGATCTCCTTTCGAGTATCCCATCATACTCAGTCCCTTCTGGACCTTTGGGAATCATTAAAAGTCAAAGACTTAACCTTTACCACATCTTACGGGTTCTAAACACTTGACTTAGTGCTGTCAGGAATGGTCATGATTTTCAAGTGTTGTACAACTAACATTCACAGTTTAGTTTTCCCTTTTGAACCAAGTTCTTGGGATCTCCAGTCATCATGGTTGGATTTCCACTGTTTCAGTTTTCTTTGTGGATTTCAGACCCATTCCCTCTATCAGCTTTCATTTGATCTCGGCATATGCTCTTCGTGAGCGGATCCGCTATGTTATCTTTTGACCTTACAAAGTCAATAGTTACAACTCCAGTTGAGATCAAATGTCTAACGGAGTTATGTCGACGACGAATATGTCTCGACTTTCCGTTATACATACTGCTCGAAGCTCTACCTATAACAGCTTGATAGTCACAACGTACCATTACCGATGATACTGGTTTGTTCCAACAAGGAATGTATTCCAGAAAATTACGAAGTCATTCTGCTTCTTCACCAACTTGATCTAAAGCGATGAATTCTGATTCCATTGTGGAACGGGCAATACACGTCTGTTTTGTGGATTTCCACGATACAGTTGCTCTTCCAATAGTGAACACATGTCCACTAGTGGAAAACGAGTCTTTTGTATCCGATATCCAATTAGCATCACTGTACCCTTCAAGTACAGTTGGATGTCTCGTGTAGTGTAGCCCAATATCAAGGGTATACTTTAAGTATCTCAAGACCCTTTTAAGAGCTTTTCAATGTTCGTGACTTGCATTGCTCGTGTACCTACTCAGTTTGTTCACTGAGCATGCAAGATCAGGACGTGTACATCACGCTTCCAATGATCCTTGCATATTCCAACTGAGCCACAAGTTCTCTGTTCTTCTTCAGATGAACATTGTGTTCCATAGGTGTTTTAGCAGGTGGATCATCAAATGCATTGAATTTCTTCAACACTTTTTCAACGTAATGAGATTGTGTCAAAGAAATCTCATTTGATGCTCTCTCAATTTTGATTTCTAGAACCACATCTGCTAATTCCATGTCTTTCATGTCAAAATTTCGATTTAACATATTTTTTGTATTAGCGATGACGTTATGATTGTTACCCATGATTAACATTTCGTCGACATATAAACATACGATAACAAACTCATTTGGTGTATCCTTCACATATACACATTTGTCACATTCGTTAATTCGAAACCCATTTAACAACATAGTGTTGTCAAACTTCATGTGCCACTGTTTAGGAGCTTTCTTAAGTCCATACAGTGAATGTACGAGTTTACACACCATTTTCTCGTTTCCAGGTGTAACATAACCCTCAGGTTGATCCATGTAGATTTCAACATCTATCTCACCATTAAGAAACGCAGTCTTTACGTCCATCTGATGTATTCGAGATTATGCTAAGCAGCATTCGCGATAAGTACACGAATGGAAATAATCCTCGTAACAGGTGAATAGGTGTCAAAGAAATCATATTCTTCCTTTTGTTTAAAACCCTTTGCAACCAAACGGGCTTTAAACTTTTCAACTGATCCATTTGCTTTATATTTTCTTTTAAGGATCCACTTATATCCCAAGGTCTTGCAACCTTTGGGGAGGTCAACCAACTCCCACGTGTTGTTTTGCATAATTGAATCATAATCGCTATTAATAAATAGCTTCCTTCCAGAGCGGTGCATCTGGTCTGGACATAGCCTCTTTGATAGACTTAGGTTCGTCCTCCTACACATAAGTGATGAAGTTTGGACCATATGGCTTATCAACTCTAGCTCATTTACTGCGTCTTGGTTCTTCACTCTCCTGAGTAGAAGGACCTGCAGTATCATTTGATTCTTCGTGTGTTCGCTTATTCGAACTCACTTCTTCTTTTTCCTACACGGAAAAATATTTTCAAAGAATACAACATTATTTGATGCTATTGTAGTACCTTCTGTCATATCGAGTAATTCTGATTTGTGAATCAAAACCTGATAAGCACTACTGTTGAAGGCGTATCCCATAAAGATGCAATCGTCTATTTTAGGGCCAATTCTCACTTGTTTAGGAGCTGACACTTCAACTTTAGCCAAACACCCCCACATTTTGGGGTATTTGTAAAATGATTTGCGCTTTTTCCACAACTCAAAAGGAGTCTTATCCTTAGTTTTAAGTGGAATCTTGTTGAAAATGTGGTTAGCGGAAAAAAAGGCTTCCCCCCACATGTTATGCGACAAACCCGAGTTGATCAACATTGCGTTCACCATCTCCTTTAGGGTTCGATTTTATCTTACCGCAACACCATTCTACTGAGGTGAGTAGGGGTTGTCGTTTAATGTATGATGCCCTACTGAGCACACATAATTATTCAAATGGAGCCACATACTCTCCACCTCTATCACTACGAATTGCTTTTTATTATTTACTTTGATTCTTTACTTCATTCCTGCAAAGCTTAAAAGCTTCTAAAGCTTCATCCTTGCTTCTCAAAAGATAAACGTAGCAGAATTTAGTACAATCATGAATAAAAGTAATAAAATACTTTTTTCAACCTCTAGTTTGCACATTTTTAAGTCACATACTTCTGTGTGAATTAAATCTAGAGGAGTCATGTTCCTTTCATTAATATTCTCAAATATTAATTTTAACACGATCTCGAAACGAATTTAAAAACCAAACGTTTTGATTCATATTCAAATTATTTGTTGGACCTTAAAATCTATAATTTTGTGAGTCCCAACAAATCTAATTTTGGTTTAATAATGGTCAAAGTACCAAAATTAAATTCAATTTTAAGTGGTTCCGTAATGCCACTTTGACTCTCAACTAAATCTCCACTGAATTATACGAGTCAACAATTCTTTTGAATTAAATCTTAATCCACAATTGTGCTCTTAAATAATTCTCCACTGAATTATACGAGTCAACAATTCTCTTGAATTAAATCTTAATCCACAATTGTGCTCTTAAAATAATTTTTCACTGAATTATACGAGTCAACAATTATTTTGGATTAAATCTTAATCCACGGTTTGTACTCTTAAATAATTATCCACTGAATTATACGAGTCAACAATTATCTTGGATTAAATCTTAATCCACAATTTGTGCTCTTAAACTATTCTTCACTGAATTATACGAGTCAACAATTCTTTTGGATTAAATCTTAACCCACAATTTGTACTCTTAAATAATTCTCCACTGAATTATACGAGTCAACAATTATCTTGGATTAAATCTTAATCCACAATTTGTACTCTCAAAACACAATTTTTTAAATGAGGTCTTAATTGCCACCATTTTCTCGTGAACAATCCCAAGCAAATTCTACGAGTCCATTGGAACACATCCAAATTACATTATGTACTCTCAAGCACAAATGTATAATATCTTTGAGTCCACACTCAAAGTCATCAAATCATAATGTGATGCTAAAGATCACCTGTTATGATCCAAAAAAGTCCGGCATAATTAATACAATTCAATTAATATTTGTGGCTCGACTTAACACATTTACCGATTTAATGAAAATTAAGAAGGCCTCGACCTTCAAAATTTAAGAACAACCATTTCAAGGTTAGTCCTCTCATCCCAATTCTCAATCAGGATGTCTTCGTTTTCAAAGAAGTAAATTCCTGAAAACAATTGATGAACTTTCATTGCAGTGAATTCTAATTTGTCTTGCGATTGTTGAAATATTTGTTTGTACACTGCAATGAAATTGAAATCAATAAAAACAACCATAAACCGAGTCAAAGAAATTCCTTTTTTCCCATAAGACAAATTACGTCCTGGATAGTGCTCAACAGAATCGTGCGTAAATGCTCCAAAAGGTAAAACGGTTTCACACTTTAATTTCAGTAGCACCACTGAAAAGAAAGTTTCAGCGAACTCAACCGGAGTACGAGCAGAACGAAATCCTTAAAAATAATGCAGAAGTTTTCTCAAAACTCTATGCAAAAAGTTTACGCGTGTTTTCTAAAATTAATTTTTAAAATAATGAAAAACCAACCTATATATAAGAATTCTCACTCAGAAGACGTGGAGAAATAAGTTGAGGCCCACTAAGATCGTGGACAGTTATTGATCGCGTGATCTCAGGAAAATCCCTTGGGATTACAATACGTCCAAATTTAATGACCATTGATCGGTCTCATCATTAACTACTCCAACAGTAAAGAGTTAATGTTTGCCATGAAATTCTTTTGAGTAGTGTGATAATAAATTTTTAGGGACACTTGTTGAACGACTTTTTGAAATACCAACCTACGAGCTAGGATATTTTCATGAAATTTGTTTAGGATTTTAAATGACTTTTAAAAATTGATTTTAGAATATAGAAACTTTAAAATCCTGATAAATCATACAATGAATATTTGTTTTTGGTTTGGTTAAGTCTTGCATGCATTCAGGTATACCGTGCATTCATAGTGCATTTTAGAATCATATAACTTATTATAGTGAAAAATAAAACTTGTTTATACTGAATTGTGTAACTATTTTTCCATATAGATGGGTTGCATGGTTCAGTGTAAACAAGTTGCATGGTTCTAAAATACACCATAAATGCACGGTGCACCTGGATGTACATGAGACTCACTCTTTTATTTTTGAGCAGTAGGGATGGATCCAGGACTTTTCATGATGGGGACACAAACAAAGTACAAATATAAAAATACATTAAAAAATGAGGTTGCGACTTTTAGAATATAGAAACTTTAAAATCCTGGTAAATCGTATGTTGAATATTTCCATAAAGCCCATATATATTCTCTTCTCTATCCCGCTAGTAATTGCCGTGAAATATGTGTTGACCTTCCTTACTGCATTCGTGATTTTTGCCACTGGTGCAAGTGATTCACAAGAAATTAACCATATAAAACGTATTCCACAAATATGAGAATGTCACACTCTAACAAATTTTAGAAATAGAAATCACAAGTATGTAAATATGACAATTTTTTTAAAGTAAGATTCTCCATTTCTCTGTGTACAGAGAAACTCAATTTATATTTATCTCAATTCTCCATTCTTTTTAAAATATTTATAGACATTCAAAGTATTTATAGACATTCGAAGGTTGCACCAAAATGTTGCAATTTTATCAGAGAGTCGCATTGTTTGAAGGGTTGCAACTTCATTGAAAAGATACTACTCGTGAGGGAGAGTTAAATTACACTTTATACTAATAGTTACAAAACAAATATTTGTGGTATTATTTGTTAAAATGATATGTAATTATTTTATTAAAAAGACCATTTTGAAAGGACCTAATTAATTGAGGAAACATGTCAAACGGGTAACAATATAAATGCTGGATGGTTCCAATTTTTTACTCTCCCTCCCTAACAAACCATTTTTTTCATGGTTATCCTCAATTAATTTTCAGTTTCTTGAGATTTTTTTTTTTTTTTATCAGGAAAAATTGAAATTTTCAGTTTCTTGAGATTAGTAAAGAGTTTGTATTTTTGGTTCAACGTTCACAAAGCAGTGCAACAACAATTTCCAGAAACTGTAATGAACTTGTATCTTTTCCATCTGCCAATTTATTTGTGTGACTGTTTCAATAAAATCAACTCAAACATTTACGAAAAGATAAAAAAATGTATTAGACAGTGCATTTGATTATATTCAATTATATTTTACAATTGAGTACGATCTAAATATTTAAGTGGAATGCATTCTCACACAAATATCTCTAAAAAAAAAAAAAAAATGACCAAAGATAAGTGTCTTATATTATGAGCAATTTGCAACCAACAATTTGCAACATTAATAATATATTTTATTATAATTTTCTCAGAAAGATAATTGATAATAATTAGTACCTTTTTAATCAGATTTTTCACTTATACTAAAACTTCAGTAAAAAATTGATACATGGACAAAAATCACATACTCCCTCAGTTTAAAAATAAATAATGTTTTAGATTATATCTCTTGTGACCAGGTTCATACTATAAACTCTAATTTAATATGGCTCATTTTGAGGATGAGTTGACCCAAATTTTCGCCCCACTCGCGCGGTGCTATTGCCATTGCATTTCAGTTATTCTCGCTTCGTCACTGTTATTACATAAAACTCTCACTGTTACGATATAAAACTCTCACTGCTACGCTATAAAACTATAAATATCATTCTATAAAACTCTTACTGTTACGCTATAAAACTATCACTCTATAAAACTCTCACTATCATGTTAATAAACTATCACTGTTATTCTATAAAACTCTCACTGTTATTCAGAAAAACTCTCACTGTTATGTTATAAAACTCTCACTGTTACGCTATAAAACTCTCATTGTTATGCTATAAAACTATCATTCTATTAAACTCTCACTATCATGTTATTAAACTATCACTATTATTCCATAAAACTCTCACTGGTATTCAGAAAGTCTCTCACTATTATTCTATAAAACTCTCACTGTTACGCTATAAAATTCTCACTTTCATGTTATTAAACTATCACTGTTATTCTATAAAACTCTCCATTTTATTGATAAAAACTCTCACTTTACCGATATTCCCCTACTTTCTCAATCCATGTTGAAAAATGGATAATCATAGAACAAAATCCAAACAAAATAGTGACGCAGATAAGCGAATGACTTCAGTTCTTACGAAGAAAAATGAGGCCACGCCAGGATTCATTGTTGCGTCTATTGTGAGCTTCGTACGGCGGGTAGCCTCCGATGTTGCCAAGGCGGCACTGCCGTTTGGGGTTTTTTTAGCGGCGCCGATGGTAGTGGTAGGGTTTTCGAGTGGCGGTGGGTGTAGAGAGTCGGGACAACGGTATTAGGATTTGCTAATCAAATTTTCTAATAGTGTAAAAAATAACAACGATAGAACACATAGAGAAAATAAAAATGTTGGATAATTTTATGGAGATAAAATTTATCTCGTGCATTTTCGATAGTGATACTAAATTTCTTGTTTTTCTTTTTTTTAAATAAATGTGACTTGGATATGCATTAATAAAAATATTTTGGCATTTGTGTTCATTGTGACATTGATTTTGATTTAGCTAGTGTGCGGTGGAGAATCTGAAATTTCGGCTAAGTATAAGTATATATATTTGACCCATTTATAGTATATGAGTCAGGTTTGACTCGGGTTCATAGCATGAACCAAGTCTATACAAGTGTTTGTCTTATATTTTTGTGCAAAATTAAATGATATTTTAATATTTTTTACAATATTTTTTCCTAAAAAATGAGAGACACACTTTGCGTGAGGCCAATTTAAGCTGATGAGGCGGAAAGATAAATTGAGCGTTAATGACTTTAACACTTGGGAGGAGGGTGAATGTGATTTATCTTAAATTGTCTTTCCGTCTACCATGCATGAGGCAAATCTCATGTGAGTTTTTGTCATAAAAAATGTCATAATTTTTAATTTACCGTACATGAAAAAAAAATGTATAGAGATATAAAAAAGAAAGATATTTTGTAGAGGGCGAAAATCATAAAATGCGATGAGAAAATTATTCCTTAATTAAGGATAAATTTATCATTATTCTACTAAAAAATAAAATCATTTATTTTCGGGGGGGAGTGGTAATATTTATGGATAACAAAGAAAGATGATAATGGCTTTTGACTTTTGAGATAGAATCTCATTAAAAGCTTAATTTCAAAACTATAGGAAATTAAACATTTATTTAGGCAGTCAAAATTTCAATTAATAAAAAAATTACCCTTATAATTATCATACCATATAAGATGAAATAATCCAACATCTAATATAATTAATTACAAATTAATCCATAAGATAAAACGACCTCATCATGGATAATATATGTGATAAATCCTACGACAGACATCCTGAATTAAATTAAAGGAAAATTGTGATTAAGAAAAAATTATGGTAATTTAACAGCGAGCCGAAGCCATCGAAACCTGTCGGTGGCCCCACACAGCAAAGCTCTCTCTCTACTACACACACTGTCACTCACACAAACACTCTGAAAGCGTTTATCTTCCTCTCTTGTTTGTTGCGAATCTCTCAATTCGCAAATCAGAGAGGAGGGAGTAGAGATAGCGAGAGAGGATCTACGTTGATTTGTAGCACAACACAGCCATTTGCGCTCAAGAGAGAAATCTAATTCATGTGCTTTTTTTGAATCTAATTGAAGGTTTCGTCGTTTCTGCTAGATCTTACTGTTTCGTTGCTCATTTATGCTGGTTCTGCCCACTCGCTGCGTTGAATTAGGTTGGTTCACTCATTTTCCGCTTGAATTGTGGTCTTCGTTACTGATTTTTTGGAGTATTTTAGAAGGATTTTCCTTTTTTTTTTGCTTATTTTTTATTGATTAGCTTGGGGTTTTTGTTTGGGTTTAATTCTAAATCTAATTAAGATGATGTTTTTGGGTGTAGATTCAACTTCCATTTTTAGGTAATCAATGCTAATTGGATCCATGTTATTTCTCTTTATTCCATCATTCAGCGCTTTTGAAATTCAGATTCCTGGCATTTACTCTAGTTTGATTTGATTTGGTTTTGTGATTTTCTTCCTTCAAATTGTATATATAGAGGCGATCGGATCTGAAGAGGGCATATCAGAGTTGACATCACAGCAAAGCTGGCGCTACACTGGGTTGGAGGGTTCCTGTTACCAATGGCAGCGCCATTGCCCCCAATGACTTGGTAATTTTTTTTTTTTTTTTTTTTGAGAAAATTATATGGTAAAATTTTAATTTAACTTCTAGTTGTGAGTTATATGATTGTGTAATCAAATCTGAAATCTGATGTATTGCTTGGACCTAATGGAGTTTTTCAAACTTTGTATGTTATGTTCAGATCTCATGTACTACTCATAGTGGTGTTCATGCTGCGGTTTGATTATTGGTTGTTTGTGATTACTTGTGCTGTACATTTATGTAGGTTGAGAAACTTTTGAACAAACCAATATATCGTGCTAAAGTTGGCTATATCTTTCTTTTTTCGAGTTTACCAACACAGGTGGGCTTGTTAGCTATCAGCATTAGTAATTTGTTAAAAAAATTACCATTCTCAGCATTGCTTTCTTCTCAGTACAAGTTTTACATTGTCTGCTAGCTTACATGTTTAACCAATTACTGTTTTTTTTGCCATGAACTTTATGGTTGTGTTCTTGAATATATAATAGTTCATCCTTCTCTTTTCTGTTGTAGGAGAGAAATGGGGAAGCTAGACTTCATGACCCAGAGCCTTCAACCCCACATTAACTCTTGAAAATGAGTTCACGGTTGGTTAGTAGCTTTATTTTGTTTTTGTGCACTTGGTTAAACTTGGTTTGAGTTGCTAGAATTTGAAATTCATCAGTTGTTAAATCCATTTAACTCAATTTTCTCTTGGAAAAAATAAATATTTAGTCTGTTATTTCATTATATCTTTAATATAAATAAATGCATTCAAATTTTTGATGACTTTTGATACTGTCTTTACTCCTTTAAGTAAATGAAGAAAAGGAGACCTCTAAGCATAACCGGTACAGCTCTGTTTATTATATTATGAGTACATTGCTAAATTATAACATCACAATATAAAACAAAAAACATATACAGTGAAATAAACAATTTATTCAAAGCATTTCCGACTAAGATAGTAAGCAAACCTTGCATCCAGAGTTGGTTTTCCTTAAATCGGCCCTTAAAATCAGAGATTAGTTGCTAGAAGATAACTTGGTTATTCTAAATATTCCTAGATCAGTCTGTCCATGGAATCAATATTTTGGGACTTGGATATTGCTCACAATAAACCTGAACGAGATTCTTTTGTATCTAATTAGGTTCTTGTGAAATCTTACAAAAATATAATACAAGTTTAATAAGTGGATGAATATACATTAAAGTTACTCTAAGTTCTATGATTACCATTTGCCTCCTCCTATATGCTAAATATATCATAGTTGTTAAGGGCGCAAGGTGCATAGTTATTAATGGCGCAAGGCGCGCCTGGCGCCTTAGGCGCGCGCCTTGCATCCCTGGAAAAAACAACATAAGACCTTGATAATTTCTTAGTAAACCTAACCATTGCTTCTGTAGCAATACCCCAAGTCAAATTTCCACCTTGGTGAACCAACTCATCTTCATCTTCCATTAAACCAACCACCCACTCATTGCTTTCATATCCCTCAAAGAGATAGGATCAATGTGATTACGTGAGTCATACCGATTACCGATGCTTCAACGCACGATTATACTTGATAAAAAGTGAATCTTGAAACCCTAGATGCGTTTCACTTAAATATTAAGACTTAAGAGATAGTATTTTTTATTATTCTGATGTTATTTGACAAATAAAAAAATGTTTATTTTTATTTCAAACCCTAGATGTCACATAAAACACGCCTTAGGCGCGCCTTTTGCCCGAAAATCAAGGCGCAAAAGCCGAAAGGCGCCCAAAGCGCCCTTGAAAAATCCCAACCGCCTGGACCTATGGCAGGCGAGGTGGCTAGCGCCCCGAGCGCCGTGCGCCTTAGGCGCGCCTCGGGCGCGCCTTTAATAACTATGGCAAGGTGAACAATGAAACAAGGTGTAAGCTCACGCCTTAGGTGCGCCTCTTGTCCTTTTTTCACTAAACATCATTTATATATATATGAGAATCAATTGGACTTATTACTACCCCTTTGACCACTCTATTCGTACATGGAGTCGGGTGAAATGGAATTTGATTTTTTATTTCACAAGATGAA
The DNA here is from genome assembly GCA_037126765.1 of Stenogyne calaminthoides. Classification (NCBI taxonomy): domain Eukaryota; kingdom Viridiplantae; phylum Streptophyta; class Magnoliopsida; order Lamiales; family Lamiaceae; genus Stenogyne; species Stenogyne calaminthoides. The sequence goes on along the minus strand of JBBCBC010000022.1, from coordinate 2,215,583 downwards.
CGGGGCTAAGCAATCTGCCGAAGCTGTGGGATGTAAAAATACATCGGCAGAGATGGTACAAACCCCCCTGTCCTTCAGAAAGACCCCACGAAGATAAAAAAAAAAAGAATCCAATTTTCTGCGATGACAATATATATATATATTTATATGACACATATTATCGTACAATAAAGTTCAGTACCACATAAAATCGCATAATAATACCCAAATGTCAACTCATGAACATTAGAACATAACATAAACATGAAATGAACACTAAAGTTGTGAAGTTAGACTCCATTAACACACAAAAAACATCACATGTATAGTCTAGTTTTCATTCTCATCATAAGTAAAAAAAGCGCAGCTACAGAGATAAGATTCACCAAGAAAAAAAGAGGGGGAGAAGAACCTAATGTATAAGGGCAGCAGTGTTGTTACCCAGTTTCTTCTTTCTTTCCAATTTTTTTTAAGCCCTAGGCCTAAATTCAACACTGTTTTCTTTTTTATGGTTCGGTTTTGTGTTGATTCGAGGTATTTTGCCAAATATAGGTTTTATTTCAAATTTTTACACAAACCAGGTTTTACTGTTCTGATGATAGTCATGTCTCTTTACCTGCAGAGATAGGAGCAACATGGAGGACCTAGACGGGACTTTAGCAAGTGTTGCACAATGTATCGAGCAATTGCGAAAGAATTCCTCATCATCACAAGAAAAAGAGAATTGCTTTGGCGAATTGCTCGAGCTAATTAATACACGGGAGAGTGCTTTTAGCGCCGTTGGATCGCATTCTCAAGCGGTCCCAGTTCTTGTGTCTCTTCTTCGGTCTGGATCACTCGGGATAAAGATACAAGCTGCTACAGTCTTAGGTTCTCTCTGCAAAGAGAACGAATTGCGGGTTAGAGTACTGCTTGGGGGTTGCATTCCCCCATTGCTCGGTCTTCTGAAGTCAAACTCAAGAGAAGGCCAAATCGCAGCAGCAAAGACCATACATGCTGTGTCTCAAGATGGTGCCAAGGATCATGTTGGCTCGAAGATTTTTTCTACAGAAGGAGTTGTCCCCGTTTTGTGGGAACAAATACACAAGGGGATTAAGGCTGGAAATGTGGTTGATGACTTGTTAACCGGAGCTTTACGAAATCTTTCTAGCAGCACAGAGGGATTTTGGCCTTCAACCGTTAAAGCTGGAGGAGTTGATATACTAGTCAAATTGCTTACTACAGGCCAATCAAGTACTCAAGCAAATGTGTGCTTTCTCTTAGCTTGTATGATGATGGAAGATGCTTTGGTTTGTTCTAAGATACTTAATGCAGAAGCCACTAAGCTGCTCCTTAAGCTACTTGGGCCCGAAAACGAAGCTTCGGTGAGAGCAGAAGCTGCATCTGCCCTTAAATCACTTTCTGCACAATGTAAAGAAGCCAGAGGGGAGATTGCTAAGAGTAATGGTATTCCTGTTCTGATAAATGCTACAATAGCTCCTTCGAAAGAATTCATGCAAGGTGAGTTTGCTCAAGCTTTGCAAGAAAATGCGATGTCTGCTCTTGCGAACATATCTGGTGGCTTATCAAACGTCATTTCCAGTCTCGGTCAAAGCCTCGAATCGTGCTCCTCTCCGGCGCAAGTAGCCGACACATTAGGTGCGATAGCTTCCGCTCTTATGGTATACGATGATAAATCTGAATATGCTCGATCATCAGATCCAACGGAGGTAGAGAAGACACTGGTACAACAGTTTAAACCTCAGGTGTCGTTCTTGATCCAGGAGCGCACAGTAGAAGCCCTTGCCGGTTTGTATGGGAATGGAATACTAGCGAGCAAACTCGCAAGTTCTGATGCAAAAAGGCTGCTCATTGGGTTAATTACAATGGCCACAAATGAAGTTCAGGAAGAGTTGATAAAATCCCTCCTCGTTTTATGCAACAACTATGGTACTTTGTGGCAGGCCCTCCAAGGTCGTGAAGGGATTCAGCTTTTGATATCTCTTCTCGGTCTTTCATCGGAGCAGCAACAAGAGTGTGCTGTTGCTTTACTTTGCCTTTTGTCTTATGAAAACGACGAAAGTAAATGGGCTATTACTGCTGCTGGTGGTATTCCCCCACTCGTACAAATTCTAGAAACAGGATCTGCAAAAGCTAAAGAAGATTCCGCAACGATTCTTGGGAATCTTTGTAATCACAGTGAGGATATACGGGCCTGTGTTGAAAGTGCTGATGCTGTTCCTGCTTTACTCTGGCTTCTAAAGAATGGGAGCCCCAACGGGAAGGAGATTGCTGCAAAGACTTTAAATCATTTGATTCACAAGTCAGATACAGCAACGATCAGCCAACTCACCGCATTATTACTCAGCGAATTGCCTGAATCCAAAGTTTACGTCTTGGATGCATTGAAAAGCTTGCTCTGTGTGGCCCCGCTGAAAGATTTAGTACATGAAGGTAGCGCAGCAAATGATGCAATCGAGACGATGATAAAAATATTAGGCTCAGTTAAAGAAGAGACTCAGGCGAAGTCCGCACGAGCTCTCGCAGGAATCTTCGATCTCAGAAAGGATTTACGTGAAAGTGGTGTTGCTGTTAAGGCTGTTTGGTCAGCTATCGAACTTTTAAACTTCGAATCTGAGAACATCTTAGTGGAAGCTTCTCGGTGTCTTGCTGCTATATTTCTGTCGGTTAAAGAGAATCGGGATGTGGCGGCTGCCGCTAGAGAGGCTTTGCCTTTGTTGGTGGTTCTTGCAAACTGTACAGTGCTGCAGGTAGCTGAGCAAGCAGTTTGTGCATTGGGAAATCTCCTTTTAGATAGTGAAGCTTCGGAGAAAGCTGTCTCAGAAGAGATTATTTTACCTGCTACTAGAGTTCTACGTGAGGGGTCAAATGACGGAAAGGCCCATGCATCAGCAGCAATTGCCCGTCTTCTCCAATCCCGTCAAGTTGATTCCGCTTTAACTGAATGTGTAAACCGTAATGGAACAGTTTTGGCGCTCGTTTCTTTCCTGGAAACTGCTGATAGTATAAGTGTTGCTACATCTGAGGCATTAGACGCACTTGCTTTCCTTTCTGAATCGGTTGGAGATATTGGGCACGTTAAACCTGCTTGGGCTGTTCTTACTGAATATCCGAGTAGCATTATGCCAATAGTTTTATGTATAGCAGATGCCACCCCACTTTTGCAGGATAAGGCTATAGAAATATTATCCCGTCTCTCACGGGCCCAGCCCGTTATTCTTGGGACCTCAATTTCCTGTGCTACTGGATGCATTGCATCGATCACTCGACGTGTGATCGATTCCTCAAATGCGAGGGTTAAAATTGGGGGAGCTGCCCTTCTTGTATGCACTGAAAAAGTCAATCGTCAAAGAGTAGTTGAAGATTTGAATGGATCGAGTTTGAGTGCTTCACTCATTTATTGTCTTGTTGGAATGTTGACTCCTTCAAAGTCTTCTCAAGCCGGAGATGTGGACAGCAAGGATGTTATAAGTGTCTCCAGAATAACTGAAGAAGAAGAAGAAGCAAGTAATGATGCATTTGAGAAAAGTACGTCGGTCATTAGTGGTGCCAATATAGCTACATGGCTTCTTTCGGTACTTGCTAGTCACGATGACAGAAGTAAAGCTGAGATCATGGAAGCTGGTGCCATCGAAGTTCTTACTGACAGAATTTCTCAATCCATGTCTCAGCATACTCTGGTATTCAATTTAGTTCTTTCTTCTCTCTCTCTATTCTTCTTTTTCTTAATGCACTATTACCCACCCGATCCTGGCAATTTGAACCCGCGCCAACCTGTAGTGTTTGGGCCGACCCACCTCGTGACCCGCAGCAGAGCGGACGGGTCTGGGTATCACTTTGCCTTGATCGGCTCAGTTTGGTCCTTTTTTCGTTGATAATTTTTTAATATACATATATATGTTGTATCTAATATATATAAATATAATACTTTACTATATTTTTCATACTTATTAGTATATACAACATATAAATAACAATTTCAACTTTATGTATAATTTCTAGGCCAATATATATTGATAAAACATAATATGAAATACAATATGATATTTCAACAAACAATCCTATTGATATCAACATCTTTAAAATGTGAAATTAAATACATAAACATGCTTTTAATATCATTTATTTATTTTTTTCAATTGAAATTTTAATTTTATGTTATATATCTAAAACATATTTTTATTATTTTTAACATAATCAAATATTTTTAGAAGGGGAAGCCCCGCCCCATTTAGAAAATGGGACGTGTCTGGGTCTTCAGGTACCCGCCCTGCCCCATTACCATCTTTGATCATGGTCATAACCTATGAGAAAGTATTGATATTTCAAAAGCATTACTCACAAAATTTCCCTTCAATTACTCATGATTCATATAATGTCCTGGCATGTGTTTATTTGTTTAATAATTTTTTTTGTGATTTTTTTCTTAAAATTTTGCAGACTGATTATAAAGAGGATAGTAGCATATGGATTTGTGTGTTACTGTTAGCGATACTGTTTCATGACAGAGAGATCATACGCTCACATGCAACTATGAAAACTATTCCAGTACTGGCAAGCCTATTGAGGACAGAAGAGGGGCAAAACAGATATTTCGCTGCCCAAGCTGTGGCCAGTCTCGTTTGTAATGGCAGCAGGGGAACACTTCTCTCGGTTGCATATTCAGGAGTAGCAACAGGACTCATTTTCTTGCTTGGTTGTGCTGATGAGGACATAAACGACCTTTTACAATTGGCCGACGACTTTGCTCTGGTTCGTTATCCCGATCAAGTGGCCCTCGAGAGATTGTTTAGGGTTGACGATATTAGGCTTGGAGCTACTTCTAGGAAAGCCATTCCAGCCCTAGTGGATTTACTTAAACCTATTCCAGATCGCCCTGGTGCACCTTTTCTGTCTCTAGGACTTCTAATACAACTTGCCACAGATTGCCCTTCTAATCAAATTGCTATGGTGGAATCGGGGGCCTTGGAAGGGTTAACAAAGTATCTCTCTCTGGGCCCACAAGATGCGTACGAGAAAGCTGCTACTGATTTACTAGGAATTCTTTTCAGCACAGCTGAGATAAGGAGGCATGACTCAGCAGCCGGTGCAGTGAGTCAGCTCGTTGCAGTTTTACGCTTAGGTGGAAGGGCTGCTCGATATAGTGCTGCTAAAGCCTTGGAAAACTTATTCTCAGCTGATCATGTACGGAATGCTGATTCAGCGCGCCAGGCTGTCAAGCCTTTGGTGGAGATTTTAAGTACGGGTTTGGAGAAGGAGCAACATGCTGCTATTGCTGCCTTGGTTAGACTACTGAACGGGAATCCATCGAAGGCCCTTGCAGTTGCTGATGTGGAAATGAATGCTGTTGATGTGTTATGCAAAATTCTTTCATCGAATACCTCGATGGATCTGAAAGGGGATGCTGCTGAATTATGTTGTGTACTCTTTGGCAATACGAGAATACGATCTACTGTAGCAGCAGCCCGATGTGTTGAGCCATTAGTTTCTTTGCTCGTTACCGAGTATAGTCCTGCACATTGTTCGATTGTGCGTGCGTTGGATAAACTCCTCGATGATGAACAGCTGGCGGAGCTCGTAGCTGCGCATGGTGCTGTTATCCCGTTTGTGGGGCTTCTCTACGGTCGGAATTATCAGCTCCATGAAGCTATATCTAGAGCTCTTGTTAAGTTGGGTAAAGATAGGCCTGTTTGCAAGATAGAAATGGTGAAAGCAGGAGTGATAGAGAGCGTACTCGATATACTCTACGAAGCGCCGGATTTCCTCTGTGCTGCATTCGCCGAATTGCTCAGAATACTAACGAACAACGCGACCATCGCGAAAGGCCCGTCTGCAGCGAAAGTTGTCGAGCCTCTTTTCCAATTGCTGACCAAATCGGAGTTTGGGCCCGATGGACAGCATAGCACGTTGCAAGTTCTTGTGAATATCTTAGAGCATCCACAGTGCCGGGCTGATTATAACCTCACATCACAGCAAGCTATCGAGCCCCTATTACCGTTGCTCGACTCTCCAGCTTCAGCCGTGCAACAGCTGGCGGCCGAACTTCTGTCGCACCTCCTTTCGGAGGAGCATCTTCAGCGGGACCCGCTGACTCAGCAGGTGATAGGGCCTCTGGTACGCATTCTTGGTTCGGGAATTCCAATTTTGCAACAACGGGCCGTGCGGGCTTTAATCAACGTCGCGATTTTATATCCGAATGAAATTGCGAAGGAGGGTGGTGTAGGACAGCTGTCAAATGTTATACTTCAATCCGATCCTTTGCTCCCTCATGCTTTGTGGGAGTTTGCTGCTTCTGTTTTATCGAGTATTTTGCAGTTTAGTTCTGAATTCTATTTGGAAGTACCTGTGGCAGTTTTGGTTAGATTGCTGAGATCAGGATCGGAGGGAACAGTTGTTGGTGCTTTGAATGCTCTTCTAGTGTTGGAGACTGATGACTCCACCAGTGCTGAAGCAATGGCTGAAAGTGGAGCAATTGAGGCACTTCTTGACCTTCTTAGAAACCATCAGTGCGAGGAAACAGCTGCGAGACTACTAGAGGTGCGAACTCTCTTTTTTCATTAATCAAAATCAACTCCCCAATCACAATGTAAAACCCATCTATTTATAATATGAAATAATTTAGGGTATGCTTGATTTGGGATTTATTGGATTTTGAAATCTGGATTTCAAAATCTAATGTATTTCAAAATCCTGATAAATAGTAATGGTATGTGTTTAACCCCCAGGGGTTGGCCTGGTGGTGTAGGCTCGAGACTTAGGAGTATGCTCCTCTCTAGATCTCAAGTTCGAAACCCCCAGGGTGCGATCAATTCCTGAGATGGACTAGTCCAAACTGAGTCATAAAAAAAAGTAATGGTATGTGTTTGTTTTGATATTAAGTGGAGTAGGGCTTAACTTTGTGTCAAATTGATGTGTAAGAGTGTGATATATTGTTATACTATTGTTGCTTGTAATGAGTGAATGACTATGTAATAATTAGTGTGTTTTATTGGAAGTTGTAAAAGTGAGAATAAGAGGTGTGAAAAGTGATAAGTAAAATAAGAGTAATAAAAAAAATCATATCTGCTTTAATGAGTCATGGGGGAGAGTGTGGTGTAGAAAAAAAAGGTATTCATAGGGATTATATGTATTAGTAGGAGTGGATGTATTGAGTTTTGAAAACTGGTATCTAGATCTTAAAGTAGAAACAGATTTAGATTTCGAAATCCAGAATCCGGTTTTCAAATCCCAAATCAAACATACCCTCAGTGAACAAGAAACACAAATAAAACCTAAATCTGAAAATCTTATATTTATCTTCAATATCTCCATCAGGTATTGTTGAACAACGTGAAGATCAGGGAGTCTAAAGCTACGAAATCAGCAATTCTGCCCTTGTCCCAATACCTTTTGGATCCTCAAACGCAAGGCCAACAAGCGAGGTTACTGGCTACCCTTGCTCTAGGTGACCTGTTCCAGAATGAGGGTCTTGCTCGATCATCAGATGCTGTTTCAGCCTGTAGAGCATTAGTAAATCTTCTAGAAGATCAACCTACAGAAGAAATGAAAGTAGTAGCTATATGTGCTTTACAGAACCTCGTAATGTACAGTCGATCAAACAAAAGGGCCGTTGCAGAAGCTGGTGGTGTTCAAGTTGTGCTTGATTTGATTGGTTCTAGTGACCCTGACACATCAATACAGGCAGCAATGTTTGTTAAACTTCTTTTTTCTAATAACACCATTCAAGAATATGCTTCAAGTGAAACCGTGAGAGCTATAACAGGTAAAACTCATCTCTTCATACTTAAATTTTGGGATTTAATTTCACACATTGTCCTGAATCTTTGCCCGAATCCAATTTTGGTCCTTTTGGTGTCAATTTTGGTCCTTTTCACTGGAAAACCCCATTTTCTGGTCCTATACCAAACTCTTCGTCTCGTCCAACCTGTTCTATTGCTACTTTCAATTTTTAAATCTAATCCAGGAATTTCCTTTTTTGGTGGGACGAATCACCATTCATTCATGAATTTGTGCTTCTTTGCCCAATTTCCGGTCATTTTCCGGTGAATCGAAGGCTGTTTTCCGGTGAATCGAAGGCTGTTACCTATACCGAACTCTTCGTCTGGTCCAACTCCTTCTGTTGCTACCTCCAATTTCTCAATCCAATTACCCCAACTCTGGAATTTTGTTTTTGGTGGAGGAATCACTGTTCAATTTGGCCGGATGACATAAAACCCCCCAAAGTTTTAATTTGGGATAAAAAAAAAAAGAATTTTCCACCAAAGAGGACCAAATTGACACCAAAAGAACCAAATAAAGTAAAATGAAAAAGGCCTAGAATTGGATTCGGGCAAAAATACAGGTCGATTTGTGAAATTAACTCTAAATTTTAATGTATCTGTGATATAATTTATCTATATCTATTGTAGCTGCAATCGAGAAAGACTTGTGGGCTACTGGGGTGGTAAACGAAGAGTATCTGAAGGCTCTGAATGCTCTATTTGGCAACTTTCCCCGTCTCAGAGCCACCGAACCTGCAACTCTAAGTATTCCTCATCTCGTTACGTCTCTTAAGATAGGATCGGAGGCAACTCAAGAAGCCGCCTTGGACGCACTGTTTTTTCTGCGGCAAGCCTGGTCAGCATGTCCAGCTGAAGTTTCTCGAGCACAATCTATTGCAGCCGCCGATGCAATACCCCTATTGCAGTTCTTGATTCAGTCGGGTCCACCACGGTTTCAGGAGAAAGCTGAATTTTTACTGCAGTGTTTGCCAGGAACACTAGTTGTGATAATCAAGCAAGGAAACAATATGAGGCAATCTGTTGGAAACCCCAGTGTATATTGCAAGCTTACTCTTGGAAATACACCCCCTCGGCAGACCAAGGTATGAAAATACATACTCCCTCTATCTTAAAGAAAGAGTCTCGTTTGAAAAAGGGGGTTTAACTGCAAAAAAAATTATGACTTTTCATGTTTTTACAATTACAATATATGTTTTTTAAATTTGCAATTCAATACATGATCTTTCAAGTTGTTGCAGTTCTATCACTTGACTATTTTCTGGGAAGTCCTGTTGACATGTTAGCGTGTGAAACTGCAACAAGATTAAAAGGTTGTGATTAAATTAAAACAAAACAAAAGGTTGTGTTTAAAATGAAACAATAATAAAAGGATGTGAATTTATTTGCAAATTTTTTTTAAAAAAAAAAAACAAGTTGGCTGCCAAACCCCCCACCCAAAAAAAAAAAGTGCCTAAAGACACCAACCAAAGAAAACACTCATCTACAAACTCTTTTGTTTCGGACCCATTGTTGTAATTAATGCAAATGTCTTTCACTTTTAGGTTGTATCGACCGGTCCTAATCCTGAATGGGATGAGAGCTTCTCGTGGTCGTTTGAAAGTCCTCCCAAAGGCCAGAAACTTCATATTTCATGCAAGAACAAGAGCAAAATGGGCAAGGTAAATAAACTAAAGTAACATGTTTTTGATGAATTCTTGTATTTGCTCATTTTTAATACAATCTCTCGTACCTACTCTAATTACTTTCTTGCCCTTATGCAGAGCTCATTTGGAAAGGTTACTATACAAATCGATCGTGTAGTGATGCTAGGTGCTGTTGCGGGTGAATATACCCTGCTGCCTGAGAGCAAAAGTGGGCCCTCGAGAAATTTGGAAATAGAATTCCAGTGGTCTAACAAGGAGGAGCAGCCCTGCTGAGGTACTTGCAATTTTACTATAAATATATAAATTCGTACACAAATGACAGATTTTGATATTCTTTCTCTGAGTATTTATTTTGCTCCTGTATATAGTTTTTTTTGCAATCTTTTGTAGCAATTCTTGCTGAACCAAAATGGCTCTTTGTCCAAGTATTCTTTTGCAGTTCGAGTCTTTTCCCTTTTCTCAAAAAGTGATTTTTTTTTTCCTTTAAAAAATCTTTGTAACTCATATTTGTGCTTCGTTAAGTTGGAAAAATAATGTAATTGTGATTATGGAGATGTTATCTAATTAGAAGTGTAATTAGATTAAGTTGCTCAAATTTGTTCGATTTTTATGTAGCTTTAAAGTTGACTCATGATCATGTTATTAGTATAAGCCAAGCAGTTCGATATTTTAATACTCAGTTTAGTTCATTTTGGTCAGTATCATATTTATTTTTTATGTGACTCAACTAGAAATCAAAATTTTTAGATGTGATTTCTTCACTGCTAACCACTTAAGCTCAAGTAACTTTTAAATATTGATCTTCGACAAATTTAGCATCAGCACTTTTGATTTAGTTTTCAATCTTACTACAGTAAAGTACAATTTAACTAAGACAAAAATTCGTATGAGACGGGGTACAAACTAGTACAAATTAATACTCATCTCCTTCTAAAGTATTAAAATGGCATTGTCCAAATTGTGCTACGTCTCATCGTGAGAACGTTTTACGCAAGTGTGCCTCATTTATTTAACTGTGCCAAACGTATATATTACAGAAATACTCAGCTTACACGATCTTCAAACTTATATTGATCAACATGAAGCACACCTCATATGATTGCGCCATAATATGGACACAAGCTCATAAAATAGCTTCAAAGGCTTCTTTTCCCTTTCTACTTCTACCCTTCAAAACAACAATGACAACTGCAGTGAGTTCAACACCTGAGATAAGAATTTGCCATACGAAGTTGGGCACCGCCTTAATTTTATTCTTCTCAAAAAAGAAAGGAAAATTAATCAACCGGAAATACATAGATATCACTCTTAATACGAATACCAACATGTTAGCCCTACTGAATTGACAGTTAATATAAAAGAACTACTTCAAATTTTCAGGTACCCGTAAAATTTATTCCTCCAATCTTAAACTAATACTACATCAGTCAAACACTTGTTTACCCTTTTGCTTTCGAGAGTTTTAATATGAAAGTTGTTTATTAGTATTTAAAGGAATACAATAATTTTTAATTGAGAGTATTGTATTTTTTACTTTATTATTAATGTAAATTACCTTTTATAGGTTAAAAATATTGACATGAGATGTAATTTTGAAATATTTAGAGGAGATAGTTAAAAATACAGTTGTCAAAATGGGTAAGCCCGTTCGGCCGGTCCGAGCCCGTCTGTATATGGGGCGGATTGGGTTGAGTATTTACGAGCCTGCCGGAGAACGGGTCCATTTGGGTTGGCCCGTTTGGGCCGCGGGTTGAAGTGGGTTGGGGCGGGTTGAGTTGGCCCGCGGGCTTTTAAAAAAATAATAATACCCCTCTGTCCTAATTTTGATTGTCCATTTTCCGTAAATAGTCGTCCTAATTTTGTTTGATCATTTCCTAAAAAGGAAATAAAACAACTTTCAATATTATTTAATACTAGTATTATTTCTCTCCACCAAACCCACTTTACACCATTTAATACTATTATCTCCTACTTTTTCTTAATCTCCGTGTCTACAGTAACCGGATAATCAAAAATAGGACGGAGGGAGTAATAATTTTTTTAATAATATCATTAAATTTATTAAAATACAGAAATATAAATACAAAAAATAATTTATTTCTCACTTACGCACGGAGCAAATAAAAATCGTTTTATTTATTACGATTATTTTGTGGATATTGTTGCTTAATCTTCTAGTTTATTGTAAGATTTGTTTGTTTTAATTATTCATTAAGGTATTGTTCATATGATGTTTAAAATTTACACAAACTCTCATGTGAACACATGTTCATATTATGAAATTAATATCATTACACTTATAAAATGATACCAATACTCTTATAAACTAATACCTCTAGCATTTAATATTATGATCTCAGTGTACAAGTTATTATATTAGTTTATAAGTGTAGTGGTAAAAAATTAATGATATTAACAAGTTTTATCGAAGACTTACTCTAAAATTTATTATAAATAATATATACAAAAAAATTATTAAAAAAAACTCGCGGGCTAACCCTCTAAGCCCGCTACCCGCTATGGGTTGAGTTGGGTTGAGTAGTTTTTGATCCAAGCCCGCAGTGGGTTGGCCCGCCCAAACCCACAAAATGTGGGTTGAATTGGATTTTGGGCCGGCTCGACCCGCCGGTCCATTCTGACAGCTCTAGTTAAAAATGGTGTAGTAACTTTAGGGTAAATTGCTAAAAACTAAAAAAACTGAATATGAATTATTGAATATAAGCATTATTCCTAATTGCTAATAGATACATTTTTTTTAAGGGTGATGCCCAAAGTAACCTTCTGCACAGTCAATTGTTATTATACATACAAACATCATTTCGATGCTTTAATCAGTCATTTAGCTCTGTTGTATAACTCTACTTTAATTCAAATTTCAACAATATATAATACGCAATGGAACCTGGAGCAAGAAAAGTGGAAGACAAAGGTGAAAATGATGGCGGTGGTGGAGTCCTGGATCCTGGCTAAAAATGGCGGCGACAGCGGTGTTCTGAGTCCTATCAACGATGGCTACGGTTTTATGAGTCCGTACACGAAGGCCCGGAGGTTGCGAAAAAGGTCATGACGGAGGAAAGTTTGTGTGCAACAGTGGTAGTGGTGGTGTTGAAGAAGATAATGGTTGCGTGTGGGGGAGGAAAAGAAGGATTACACGAAGGAGGAAGAGAAGGATTTCTATGGTTGACGATGTTGGGAAGAGAGGAGTGGGGGAGGATGGCGGTCAATTTTTTTTATGTGTATATATAATGTATGTATGTAATATTTTTAGTGTATATGCAATGCATTTTTAATAATGCATTTTTCTGAGCAAATATGCAATTCTGTCTTGAACAATACTTTTTTTAATAATGCATTTTTTCTTCAAACAATGCAAATTTTGTGAGTATATGCATTTTCTATTCACCTGAGCATTTTAATTTCATGATGCATATCGTGTCGGGTGTGTGCATTTTTCTAAGCCGAAATAATAAGTTTGGCAAAGTCGACAAATAAATTCCAATATAAATATTTAATTTATTTTTTTTATAGTATTATTATCATGTTTAAATAACAATAATTACAATGCAAAATGAGTTTTTGTTTGGGTCAACTTAATTGAGATATGCACATATCAAAGTGGAACGACGACAAACTTTTAAGAGAAATTAATTTTGATTTACACGAATCGGAAAAAAAAATTGTTGCCTTTTTTTCCAATGAATTTTTATCTCGAAGTTGTATAAAAATGAATGACATCTACATTATTTTTTTAGCTAACCAAGGAGAGAAAAAAATCACAAATGGTATTGTAACTTTGCCCGATTCCAGAAATAGTCCTGTAAATTTTTATTTTATCAATTGTGGTCCTTTTGGTTTTAATTGTAGTCCTTTTCGCCGGAAAATGACCGGAAATATGATGCAGCACACAAAATAATGCGAAAAAAATATTGAAATGACGAGTTCAATGAAAGGAAGAGAATAGTATAAGTTTCGACCCTCGCCTCAACATAAATCACTCGAAATTAGCCACGATAATGAATGTAATTCATGATTTTGAAGTTACGATTCACGGGAGAGGTGTAATCAAAACATGAAACTGATTGAGAATTTTTCTTCCTTGATGAAAGACAGTTCAAATGAGAGTGGTGGCGACCGTCAATGTGATCAGAATAAAAAGTTAGGTCAATTTTCCGATCAAATTTTAAATTTTTCGGCGAAAAGAACTACAATTAAAACCAAAAGAACTACAATTGATAAAATAAAAACTTACAGAACTATTTATAGAATCGAACAAAGTTACATGTCCATTTGTGATATTACCTCTACCAAGGAAGCATCCTTTTCACTACAACTTCAACAAGTGTAATTATTTTCAGACAAGTCAAATCAATGTAACCTTTTTTCTTTCTTCCTTTTAGCTTGAAGACCCATGGTTTAGTAATAGTAAAATAGGTTTTTGTCGACATTTTTGTGCAGTGCATAATAAGAAAAGGTGGGTTTGTACTTATTAGTAATCACAAAAATTTATATGCAATATTGTATATAAGTGATATGTGCAATTGAACTTTTTTTTTTTTTTTTTTATCGCGGATTAGGCAGGAGATCGGGTTAGGGCAGATTGTTGTGGCTAATGAGCTTTCTTCATCTTCTTTGCGTCACGCAGTCATGGACGCGTTCAGATTTCTTCTTCTTCCTCTTCTCTTTAAATTGCTGGTGGAAGGACTTTCTTCTTCCTCGTTCGTGCCCTAATTTCTTGTCCAATTTATTTTTCTTCAATTCGCTCTGATCATTGGATGAAATCAGGTTGCTCAATTTGAATTTTGGTGTGGATTCTGCGAGAAGAAGAGAGAATATGTGTGTGGTGTTTGGATTACCCTTCAACACAAAGTGTGTCTTTGAAACCAGATCCTCTTTGCCTTTCTTTTTCACGTTGTCTTTGTAAATCTATAATTTTGGACTGATGATTTTTTTTTTGTGTTTGTACTGATTTTTTTTCATGTAATAACACTCTTTTACTCATAGAGTAACACTATTTCGTTCATGTATTAACACATCAAGTTGTTCTTTAAATCTGTAATTTTGGACTGAGGATTTCTTTTCGCGCTTGTACTAGTTTTGTTCATGTGGTAACACCTTTTTTTATTCATAGGGTAACACTTTTTGTTCATGTCGTAACACATGTTTTTCTAGTAATATGTAACACTGTTTACATATCGTCGTAATACTATATGAATACTCATGTGTTACCATATGAACAACAATGTGTTATCTTGTGACCCACGTTACCTTATGAATATTTATGTGTTATGATATGTTTTAATATGTGTTGCGTAAGATATGAAGTTTTTTCAATATAACAATGTAGTAACACTTATACATAGATGTAGTAACACAAAAAGCCTGAATATTTATGTGTTATAATATGTTTTAATATGTGTTGCGTAAGATATTAAGTTTTTTCAATATAACAATGTAGTAACACTTATACATAGATGTAGTAACACAAAAAGCCTTGAAAAAAAATAATATTTTTAAAAATTATGTACTTAATAAGGATTGAACCTGCAACCAAACATATTAATGACAGACATAAACCACTGGGCTACAACACATAACTATCAATGTTATCATTCTATAAATATATATCTGTTCGCCTAACCCACAACCTGCCTGCCCTGGCCCGCCCACGCCCGACCCGACCCATACGAGACTGACCCACGAATTTTAGTCTAACTTGTTTTAGTTATGGTGTATTGCATATATCCATAATAATTGTGGGAGTTTTGAAATGGATCTATTAATCATCTCCCCGTAATTTTATTGCCTTTTATAGAAATGAATATTCAAATACGGGTCAGATCGTTTGAAAAGAGTGGTAATCAAGTATTTGACGGAGAAAGTATTGGGTAAAAGACGTTTTACCCGATTATTTCATCTAAAATATTATTTGCAAACTAAATTATATCCCAAAATATCCAAATTATTGGGAGATATAGATCTTACATTTGGTGAAATACTGCATGCGTAATATTCATCATCTATTTATATTAGGGCTGGCAAACAGGTCGGGCCGGGCGGCCTGATGCTGGCCCATCAGGCCATGTGCAATTTATGGGCCGGGCTGGGACTGATTCTAAATGGGCCTCTGATTTCCAGGCCCAACCTGGCCCTAGGCGGGCTGCTGGGCTATTGGGCCAAATATGCCCTGTTTTTTTTTTAAATATTAGTAAATAAAATAATTATTTATATTTCATAGAAATTTACAAATTTTAATTTCATAGACAGTAGCTAAAAAATTACAACTACCCACATTTACGTGAATGTTTATATATAATGAATGTTTCATCCAGTGTTGTAAAAAGCTTTGTAGTGTATCTACAAATTGAAATTTCTGGATTATTAGATTTTGTTTTATTTTCTACAAAAAAGATTGTGTGAATGTTTATAAGTTAAACATAATGCTGGTTTTTTTTTTTTTTTTTTTAAAGTTAAACATAGGGTTTTTTTGCCTTTTCTGTTCAACAGCATGCATGCATGTATTTTTATCCTTATTTAAATTTTATTAATTATAAAATATAAAAATTCCTAGATTTTTGACGGGCCAAAAAAAAGCCCAAAACCCCGGGCCAAAATCAGCCCAAGCCCGATAGGCCCATCGGACTTGTTGGGCTGGGCCAAATCGGCCCGGTTCTTTTCAGGCCTATAAAATTAAGGCCCAGCCTATCCTGATACTCGGGCCATACGGGCTGGCCGATGGGCCGGGCTCAAATTGCCAGCCCTAATTTATATATACAAACACATCCACAAATTGTATTTATAAACAGCATTTGAGATGTTTATAGTTTGTTGGGAGAAATGAAAATGAATAAAAGTATGATTCTTATAACGAATGACTTTTAGGATATGTTACTTTTGAAACTTTAAAAACTATTTATCGAAACACTTATTTTCAAAATTATTTCTAACAACTTTTGATAAAAAGTGATTCTAGAAATAATTTTGTAAAATTTCAAAACACGCCTTTATTCCTTTCAAATTGGTGAGGAATGAGGATTATCACAAAGTGAGGATTTGTAAATCACTTTTATCAATCACTATGTATAACCTTGACCCCGTATTTATTAGCTTCCTCAAATGTTGCTTGAAATTCTGACTCAACTTCAACTTCACTAGGAACCTTCAACTTCACAATATGTTAGATTGGAACGTAAAAACGAAAAAACACAAATAATGAAATTGTGTCATTATTAAAGACAATACATCCTAGATTGGGGGGTAATACAATGCAATGATCGTCTAGGTTTTTGAATCAAATACAATGTAAAATATAAAATGATATCAAATTAAAAAAGCGAAAAATACTGTAAAATATAAATTTGGAAATGAGCTAGTTTTTGAATCATTTCATTGTGAAATGATATCACACGAAAAAAACTGAAAAAGAAGACAAAATATAGGATGAACGTTGTGATAACTGATAATTTAAGACATGTCTCTTTACTACATAAATGATATTACTCATAATATTAAAGAATATAATTTATATTACAATACGGATATTAATAATGATATCTGATAAGTCTGACTAATATTATAAAATAACAAATTTGATCATATATCTTGGTGAATCTGAATACAAATTTATATAATAAAACATGTATGCAAGGCATGTGGCCATATATGTAAGACCCTCATCATTATTTAATTAGTTTCTTTAATTAATTTTATTTTTTTATTTATATTTTATCCAATTTTATTAATTATATTAAAAAAAAATTACTCGACCCGGACCCAATCGAACCCAAACCCGAACCCGCCCGGAATAATTTATGGTTTATAGTTTAGGTTTAGGGTATATAATTTATGATTTAGGGTTTAGGTTTATATAATTAATGAGAAGATTAAATTAATTAAAAAAACTAATTAAATGATGATGAAATCTTGCATATGTGGCGCGCTACATAAGCGTGGATATATAAGTTTGTATCCACCTGCTAACATATGATCAAATCCGTATAAAATAATATTAAGGGTGCATTTTGAAACACTTAAAACAACTTCTAGAATCACTACTTTTAAAAATAAGTGATTCTGAAAGTTATTTTAAGTGTTTCAAAGAAGGGTCATGTCGGTAAATTTGAAAACAGTTTGACAAAATACCGCTCAAAAAAGAAGAAGGAATAAAAAAAAGAAAAAGGAATAAAAATTATAAAACAAAAAATGCAAGAATTACAAAATCATGGAAGAGTCTTGAGTTCATCAGAGACGAGGTGTTGGTGATGGGTAAAGAAGAGAGGGCGAAAGAGAGAAGAGAGCAACGCCGCCAACACATCTCCCTCCTCCGTACAATTCCATATCCCGAACACCATAGGTAAAAATACTCCATTATTGTTTCTTTTGACGAATCACTAATCCTTTTAATTAACTCTCAAAATCAAGAGAATGCAATTAGGGCAACTGCTATGCTGTTATATTTGGAGTAATTTTTTAGAATAATTGTCGATTTTAGTACATTACTTGCTGAGATGTGATTGTTGAGGCTGGTAATACAAATAGGCAGGTTTGGAATAGAAGCTTAGAGGCCCAAAAAAAGTGTACATAGGTTGTTGTTTTTTATGTGCAAAATCACTTCAAACTTGTTCATATCTTGAAAAAAAGTGCATTTATATTAGCAAATGCCATAAGCCCCCCAAAAACACCTCACACAGCTTCCAAATTTTGGAGAATCATCCGGATCTTATGAACACTTAAACTGATTCTAGTGAAGCCAAAGGCTGGTAGAATCAGCAGCAATTTTCTTGACTTCAAAATACTATTTCATTTGTGAAACTTGTGTGTTTAAGTGGCAGTAAATGCTTAAAATTTGATTCTTACATTGGATACATGACCACTGATCATGCAGACTGTTTTGCAATTTCACAAACTACTGATTCTCACGAATTGAAGAGCAAGTGATTTGCTTAAAATTACTTTTTTTTTTTAATGAAAATGGTTATGTGCTGCTTTTATCTAATTAATAAATCACTCTTTAAACTGATTTTGAGAAGCATCTAATCTATACTTCTAAAAACTGATTTCTACTTAAGTTTTGATTTCGAACCATGCTTTTCTTGCACATTAATATTTCTTCAGATGGTGGACATCCGATACTGTTGCAGTGGTGACTGGTGCAAATAGGGGAATTGGATTTGAGATTGCAAACCAACTAGCGGTTCTTGGATTGACAGTTATTCTCACCTCTAGAGACACTAGTGTTGGAGAGGAAGCAGCAAAGGTCTTACTAGAAGCAGGTCTCAACGTGGTCGTCCAACAACTAGATATTCTGGACCCTTCATCAATTGAAGCATTTGCTCTATGGATAAAAGAGACTTATGGTGGTATAGATATATTGGTTGAGTGGCCTCTCCTATATACTTACGCAAGTAATTGTTTTACAGTACCAAATACCAAATAAATATTTTTTTAACAATCTTTATTATGGTGATTGTCTGCTTCGAAAAACCAGGAAATTTGAAAGATAGATAGTATCATTTTTTTGTCCCTAAAGTTTACCCTTTTTCCAGTTCCGGTCACCCTCTTTCACTCACTATCAAGTTTGGTCCTGAAATTACCCTTCTTCTCCCACATATGGTTCCACCGTTAGTTGACTAACAAAATCAACTATTTGGGGGTGCTAAATGTAACATTTACAAGTTTTTTGAATTATTTTTTATTTTTTTGATAATTGCATCTAGGTACAAAACTTGTAAATAATTACTTTTAGCACCTTCAAATAGCTGATTCCATTAATAGACTGTCAACTAGCGATGGGACCAAATGTGAAAGTAAAGGTGTACTTCCATGACCAAATGTGATAGTGGGTGAAAGAGGGGGACCAAAACTGAACAAAGGTGAACTTAAGGGACCAAAAAGGACATTAACCCTTTAAAAGAGATTCTGATATATGGTCTTGCATGCATTACCTACTTATGTTGGTATGATTGTGATGGGACTCGTATCTCAAATTTTGGCTCTGGCCAAATTTATAGGAAAATTAATTTGTTATTACGTGCTCACTTTCCAGCTGTTTAGTATCGTTATCTGATGTCTATATGTTGCATCAGATATTAAAAGTACATCTATTTGTGACATTTTTTAATACACTTTATTGAACACATGCAAACTTCTAGGTAAACAATGCAGGAGTAAATTACAATACAGGGTCAGACAATTCTGTGGAATTTGCTGAAAGAGTTATTCTTACCAACTATTATGGGACCAAAAACATGATCAAAACCATGATCCCTCTGATGAGACCTTCAGATTCTGGTGCTCGTATTGTTAACGTCAGTTCGAGATTGGGAAGATTGAATGGGCGGCGGAATGTAAGAGGCTTACCTTATTATTACAATTTCCCAATGTTAAAAGATGTGTGTTTTTCTCCATGTATGGGGATGATTATATTGTTTGGAAAATAACTGAAACATAAGTTGTATATGTGAGTTCTACAATCTAACCTACATATATAAATAATAAATCTTTGTGAATAATATCAAATGCTAGTTCATTGAAAAGATAATTTGTATAATGTTTAAGCAACCACTTAGGCATATTATACCTCTGTTTGGAAATTCTAGGAATGACAAAATAGGTTTAGAAGATTTTACGTAGTTGTCTGTTTTGTACACTGAGGAGTCATGTCAAGTTACCTTACTCTAAAATTGTTAACATTGTCATCACAGATATGTTTGTTAAAACTTATTTACCCGGTCCAATGACTCATCTGAATTATAAATAGAGATCACATTATCACAAAATGTGAAAAAAATTGGTTCAGTTTTGGTTCTTATTTGGAGAAGCATTTATGAGTTGGTTATCTCAGCAAGACCCTTCAATCTTTTTCAGGTCCTCTTCGTTTAGAAATTTATTCGATTGAGAACTTTTTGAAACTTTTTCCTTTTTTTAAAAATATTTATTGTTTGTTGGTTATCCAAGGGAGGTTAAAAGTACAAATCTAATTTTTTTGAGTGGCATTTATAAAAGGTCCCTTTCTGCAGTTGACAAGATTATTTTCCTTTACGTTTTCTATCTCTGAGGCAAATATAAATCACTGTATACATTTAGAAGGCCATTGGTTATCAATTTTGTTTGATTTGTGCAGAGAATTGGAGATATCGAATTGAGGAAAAAGCTTCAAGACGACGAATCTCTATCTGAGAAACTGATTGACCAGACAATGAATACATTCTTAGAACAAGTAAACGAGGCAGTTGGAAAGATGGTGGATGGCCTCAAGTTTACACAGACTATTCTTTATCGAAATTAGGAGTTAACGCTTACACTAGGCTGATGACCCGGATATTCTCCAGCCAGCCCGAAGGCCCGAAGATACATATCAACTGCTGCTGTCCTGGGTGGGTGAAGACTGCTATGACTGGTTGGGACGGGCATACTAGTCCTGCAGAAGGGGCTGATACAGCCGTTTGGCTTGCCCTATTTCCAGATCAATCGATAAGTGGGAAATTCTTCGCTGAGAGACGAGAGATAAATTTCTGAAGCAGGAACGGGATATAGCAATTTGTCATCAAAAGACTGGGCAAGAATCGAAGGAACACTTCTTGGAACAAGCTTATTTAACATCCCTTATGATCTAATATAGGTTGGATTTTTCAACTGAATTACTGTTTGTTTTGAGATTTACTATGAATGTTGGAAATTTGGTTTTGAAAGTGTTCTAGCACTCAAGTTTGACCAAATTAATTGAGGAATTAAAACGTTGTTTTTGTAAATTCAACGTGACGAGATCGATTTACTCGTGGAGTAGATGATTGTGGTATATTTAATATCTCAAAATCGAATTTCGGTGAGTGAGAAATTAATTAAAGAAGATGAGATATTAATGCTCTAGTGGGAGAGTAATTAATGGGGGAGTGTTGACTATGTGTAGTCTTCCCAATCATCCCACATTGAAAACTTAAAGGAAAGTTTCCTAGTATAAATACAAGCTTGTAGTCATATTCTCCAAAATGGTGCATGGGGACCCTAACCATGAACCACACATGCACACGAGCGTGCCGCGCCCCGCCTTGGTCCGGGTTCGGGGTTCTTGGCATTGGGCTTTGGGGCCCATCTATTTTTTTAGATACCCAAAATCTTAAATTGGGCCATTTATTTTTTGGACTAAATGAATTGGGTGACCCATCCGGAATTGGGTCGGATTTAAATTGGGCCATTTATTTTTTGGACTAAATGAATTAGGTGACCCATCCGGAATTGGGTCGGTCCAGGAGTCAAGACTTATCCGTGCGCGGATTCAAGCTTATCCACGATTTGAATTTTGAATTCGAATTAAAGGTTCGTCGAACCTGGACTCATCTTGTCAAAACCGCCCCCACTAGAATCGTGGGTCATAACTGACCACGAAGTTCGTGGGCTTCCCACTTTTTCCTCAACCTCCCGGAGTTGGTTCCGTCCTACGAAAATCGACTCCCGCAATTCTGCGTACATACTTTCTTCCCTCTTTCTGCTCATACTCCGAATACGTTCGACAAGAGTATTTTTTAATAGGTGTTACTGATTTAATACTGTGAACCGTTTTACCTTTTGGGACAATTATGCACGATCATGTGAGCACTATCCAGGGCGTATTTTGTCTTGCAGGGAAAAGGGTGCGCCCTTGACTTGGTTCATTTCTTTTCTGTGTTTATATTTTGTTTGTTTCGTAAAATAATGGAGTATCAGATCAACTATTTTTAGAATTGAATGGTGGAAATATGATGAAATAGTAGATATTCCAAAATCTTGAGGAACATTGATATTGTAAATCTTAGCATACAAGGTTTTGTTATACTAATTTGGTCAAAATTTTGATGAACTACATGTGAATCAAGTTCAATAATAGCGAGTATATGTTTTTAGGTGAAGTTGAGAGTTGAATTTCAAAATCCAATTAAACTAAATTTTTAAACAGAACAAGACGGGAACGTAACAAAACAAACATAACAATGCATTAAGCATATTGTACCACATGCTTAATGTGTCTAGATCAAAATATTGCACCTGACTCGTGAGAATAGGCTTCTTTCTTAAATAAAATTTTCTAATCAATTATTTCATTTTCTCCTGTGAAACTAACAATTTTTAAACAAACATTTGAATATTTCATTCTTTTCGAATACCACGTTTACATATATGCACATATGCACATATATCTTAATATTAAATCATCTGAGTTTTTAATATGAATTGTAACGTGATTTTAAATCATTTAGTTTTTAATATGAATTGTAACATGATTTTATTGATTTGCTATTAAATATTCTTCTTTCAGTCATGTAGATTTTTTAATCTAACTTGATGAATTTGTTAATTTAATTTGTGTTTTATATTGCGAAGATTGAAATAAGTATTTGAATTCTGAATGTGAATTGTGAATTGAACATAATTTTATTGATTTACAATGAAATATTCTTATTCTATTATGCAGATTTCTAATTAATTTATATGTTTAATTTGTATAAATTTTTGCAAATTTGAAAACGGAGTATTGTGGTAAGCAATTTGAGTTATGAACGTGAATTGTAATATAATTTTATTGATTTGCAAAGGTTTAATTTATGTGTGTATATATATTTAAAAAAAATTGACATTTGAATTATAGAGTATTCTTGATAGTTGATAGGTGAAGATCCCACAAAATTCTCGGGGTTACGTACTAGTATCTATATATTCGAGAAGAATTTTACGTGAATTTATTCTAATTCAAATAAAAATTTCATTAATTTTAGATTAGATTCAAATTAATTAAAGTAACATGTTTTTTTTTATTATAACGATTTCATTTATTTAACACAAAAACGAAAAGGTACTACTTGTTGGGTTTTGCATAACCACTCAAATCAGCTTAAAACACGTCTCTACAACAAATACAACTCATTTCCTTAATCACTTTCACACAAATATCGAAACTGAAACCTAACGTCGACGCACTGCTTGCTCCGGCGAGAAACCAATCGCCGGAAAAATTTCTCGGTCGTCTCCGTCTGCCACACGCCGCCGCGGTAACCCTTCCTCACTAAAATCCACAAAATGGCGAGTTTGAGAAGAGTTCTCTTATCAACCGTCCCTCGTATTCTCAGCGCCAGGCGAACCTCCGTTGCCTCCGCCGACGTTTTTCACAGGTCAATTTAAGCTCCGTTCGCCATGTGTTTGTTAAAAAATTCTTCCTTATTATTTATCGCGATTTTGTGATACGAATTATTGGAATTGTTTAGACCTGTTTTGGGCTACTTCTCGCATTCCTATTCTACGAATGGAACCAATCAAATGAATCAATCGTTCGATATTGATCTCTCCAATGAAGAAAGCAAGAGGCGCCTTTGTAACAGGTAGTCAGTTTGAATTTCAAATTGAGGCCTATTTTGAATTTCTGCGTCTATTTGCTGTTTTGCTATGATTTTGATTATGTTTAGGTATTTTATGTGATGAGTGATTGATTTGGTTTTTGGGGAAAATGTAGGCTTTTGTACAGGAGTAAACAGAGGGGCTTCCTGGAGCTGGATTTGGTCCTCGGAACATGGGTGGAGGATAACATTCACTCCATGGATGAAAGTGGAATTAGATCCCTCTCTTATGTACTTGATCTGGTAATATTTTACTTTCTAGTGTATCATATATTTTGTAGCTGCATATATTTTTAGGATCTGGAATTGAGAATTATATGTTTTTATTAGTAGTTTATGAGATTGCTACAATTTCATCAATTCTCTGTCACCAAAGCCATGCTCAGGGTTACAAGTTGTTAAGAGGATGATTTAGGTGCCATAGTTGTTTGGTCAAATGGTTTTAAACCCTTTTGTTGCCATGATGTACAAGGGATCATAGCAAATACTGTATTCGTTTCTGTGCTGACATTCAAATGGTCTAACTAAACAAAAATATCTTTAGTTTTTGCTGAAAAAAGTAGTGTCCATATGCCTTATCTTATGTCAACATTTATACTAATTGTATGGCCCATCAAGATTATAACCTAATGGATTCTGGATGCATTGGATTAAACATAGGAGAGGAGAAGACGTTGTCTTTATGTATGTAACTTAGTTTCTCATTAACCTTTTGAATTTTAATTCAGATGATTGCTGTTGGGACTAGAAATTGCACTTCTTTATAACTTTCCCTTTCAAACTTGCTTGCAATGTAAACATCTTCATGATTATTAAACTAATCTGCCTTGACTATAGCTTTTTCCCTTTAAAACATGTTACTGCATTTTCAGCAGTTTGGATGAATGATCATAATGTGTCTTCTTGTTAAATATTTGTAAGAATGCAACTATCATCAGACTCCCTAGATGCACTTCTGAGGTTAAGAAGAAAACTTTACACTATAGGTGTAAAGAAGATTAGCACAGCTTTGGCATTAGTTGCATCTCATATAAGGAAAACCTTGTAATTTTATCTTGACAAAAATTTCTATGAACTTGGTCCACTGAACTCGGTAATACTGTTTAGTATACGAAGTATCACATTTAAATTTTTTGAGAACAAGAACACATAGAATCGAGCATTATTTCGTATGCTAATATCTTTACATACAGCTTGTCAAGACTGCTCAATTAAGTTAACTTTATGGCTCTCAAGTTGTCCATTTGTTTGACCCTATTCTTTCCTCTCACCTTCAGGAAAATCCAGATTTATGGAAATGGCTGAGTTGCCAGGATTCACCACCGGAGGCACTGAACCAAAATCCTGTAAGACAAGAAAATAAAAAACTATTACCTTTTCTTTCTTTGTTCCTGCTTTTGAATCCTAAAACACGAATATTATCTTAGGTTTTCGTGGCACTTCGAGAAAAGGTGGTGAATAACCTCAACAATCATGCTGCACCTGAAACAAGAGCAGCTCCTGGGCAGCCATGGGTGAGAGGTTGGGATGACTTCAAGAAAGGTAAAGACAGTCCCATTACTGGGAACCAGTAGCTGCTTCAATATTATAGCATGCCTTTATATTATAAATAAGTTATCACTCTTGACATTTTATTTGCATTATAATCTGAGTTTATATTATTAGAGCCAAATATAAGTCGTTCTCCAAATATTGGATGCATTGATCACTACTTTCCAGTTAAGAGTTGCAAGTTCAGTTAAGAGTTGTAATAGTATGAACTGCTTAAACTTCATTTGTAATTATTATACGAATAGTATGAATTGCTAAAGCCTTATTTGCTACCTCAATATTAGTATGTATTTCTAATTGACTCAATTCCAATCCAAAGGGATCAAAATTGACAAAAAAAAAAAAAACTGAAAAAAATTACAGGAACTAAAATTGGAGACTACGTATTGTACAAAAGTAGAAATATTAAATCTCCGCTGATTTCTTCTCGCATTCCTGATTACTACTTTCTCTGACGGAACTCGGAACCTCCGGCGCTACGCCGCCGCCGTTTCACTCGCCGCCGCAAATTTCCTCTCAATATCCTCCATCTCCGCCAGCAATTCAACCACTTCCTCCATCCCCAACCCCTGAATCGTCTCACTCCAACCCTCCTTCCCCAACTCCTCACAAATTCTCCACTGCTCTTCCGTCACAGCCGTCTGGATTCCAGCGGCGATATAGAGGTGCAACACCGTTTCGACGACGGGATGGCCGTAAGCGAAGCAGTTTCCGGCCTGGGAGAAAACGATAACCGCCCCGGCGGATCCGCTGTCGTCGAAGAATTTATCGGCTTTCTTCATGAGACCCTGGCGCCGTTTTGTGAAGGCGGTGTGTCGTTTTGGTTTGTCCTCGATTAGCTTGATTTCGAGCTTCCTTTTCCCCATGATTGAATAAGTTTCCTTCCTAGGTTTTTTTTTCTTTTCTGTTCTGAGTGTATTTATAGGAGGAAATAGATTTTTATATTAGTATATTGCTAATTGGCTATTATGTGTAGTTTTTAGTTGCAATAAATTACGTTTAAGTCCATATCTATTTAAATCTTTTTTTTTTAAAGTCAAGAATATTTCTTTTGAAGACAAAAAAGTCGGGAGTAAGTGACTTAAAAATTTAACAAAAAAATGTGTGTAATTAAATTCTACTATTATTTTAATCACTTGATTCACATTAATATTGCTCTAAATATCTAACGCATTTTGTTTATTTTTTTCAGATCTCTATATATCCAATGTTTTCATAACCGAACCAAATGATCGAACCGACACCACCACGTCGATTCAACCGGTTAGACAGTTCAACCCGGCAGTTCAACCGGTCGGGACCGGTTCAACCCCCAGCTTCAACCGCTTTTCTATGTTTAGTTAAAAAAACAAAATAAATATACACCTACAAAAAAATTTAAATATATATTTTATAACTTTTTCATATCATATTTTATAAATTTTGTCCCATAAATACATTTATCCTACATCGAAAGTGTTGGAGAAAAATGTGAGAGAAATATAAATTTAAAATTTTAAATATTTAATATAAATTAATAATTTAATTTAAAAAAAAAAAACCGTTTTTCGATTGAACAGGGTTTTGACCGGTTCAACCCGGTTCAACCTGAAATTTGGTTATATATGTGTTTTTTAACCGGGTTACCGGCGGTTCTCGGTTCAACCCGGTTTTGAAAACATTGTATATATCTATTAGAGAATTAATCTAACATGTATTGTCGTCTCGCGATTTTGCCTCGTATTGATTTCTGTTTTTTTTTTATTTTTTTACTGATTTATAAGGATCACGACTAATCTATTTAATGGTCATCTAAACAAATTATATATAATTTTAATGATTATATAAAATATCTGATATAATTTTATTGATTATTAGTAAATTAATTAATTTTTTTGTTTTGTTTTACATAATATATTTGAAGATATAATTTGTTATTTAACCCTCGAAACATGAAACATGTAACACGTCTCTTTAAGCATGAAAACATATTGGGCATTTGGGCTTATTTGTCATATTATAAACATGTTACCGATTATATCATAAATAAAATTAAAAGTTTCATTAAATTTTTTTTAAAGTATTTGATATTAATTGTAGCAACTTATTTATATTTCTCTATTTTAGATGGGCTTATGAACTACTGGTTTACATAAACATATTGTATCCATATTCTTTTTTTTTTTTGACAGGAACATATTGTATCCATATTCACTGAACTGAAAAACTGATAAAAAAAGTTCATAAGAGGATGTTCAGATTTCAAAATCCACATAATCCCATATGATACAAAACCAAGTGTTCTAGCGATCATATTGCCAAGAGATCCAATAATATGGAAAATGCATTCATCGTCACAATATCACACCAAAACTATAATATAAACGAATTAAATACAAGTTCAAATGTTTAGATGGGATAATTTTTTCACGAGTCAATAATAAATTTGCAAATTTTTCCTTTTTTTTTGGTAGAGTCAAATAGATTTTGAGATAATCAGAGAGATGATGCAATTTAATTTACGGTTCTTATAACTCAACTTCTTGGTATGCAATGCACTAAAAAAACATTTTATATATAGGGCCTCATTTTCTCTTGTTATTAGTAACGTTGATATAATGACAAGAGTAGGAAAAACAATTTATCTATTCTTGTTTTAGCTTTGCCAAAACCAACCTAATTCTATATCAGACAATCTCTCAATGAAACACAGCTGTAATTCAACCAAAAAAAGAAAGAAATAATAAAGAAAAAGTCTCTAATGCCTCTTAAATCAAATAATTTACACAAGAAGTTGGTACTCAAGTACTCAACTATAAATTTTCTGGTCAAAATAAGAAACATTTCAAGAAAATTTCCGACAATATACATGTGACTATGTGAGTGTGTGTTCACAGTTTCTTGAGTTTATCTTCAGTCCTTAAAGAAAACACAAGATACAAAACCATAGCAAAAACCCAACTAAGATTCCACATTTTTCCCACACACAAAATCAAGAATCAAATACATGAATCTAAATGTACTTTAATATAACTAGATGATGAAAGAGCAAGAAAAAGCATTTGATTGAATGAAAAAAAAAAAGCATTGGGATATTCATATTCTCCTTATTAATGAAGATTAGGCAGAGGTTGGTCATAAAGCCATGTGAGTGCAACTGCACTTCTTACTCTATGCACCCCATTTTTCCATATTATGGATCCGAACTGAGGAATCGTCTCCCTAGTTTTCGCGATAAACGTAACCTTGTATGTTATCTTGTTGATTTTGCTCGTGAAATCCAGTCTCTG